>CM031239.1:774099047-774744047 GCA_018340775.1 Taxus wallichiana var. yunnanensis | reverse complement strand
ATAGATATCAAATTTAAATCTGAAATTACTCTATAATGGTTAAAATGACATCAAATTTAAATTCTTCATTAATGTAAATGGTCATTTGGTCCATTGGTGAAGTTGGTTGGTTGACATACAGCCCATTATGGATCAATTATTGCTAAATGTAAAGGTCTCCACTCCTCGATATAGAGAGTTAAGCGGTTGAGGCCGTGGATCGTGCCCTGGGTAATTTTGACGATATAGGTGCCCCTTCTTTGTAGCTACTTAACTAAAGATGCTCATTGATTTAGTTTATACACTTACTCACTATTGTAATTTCGCTATACATTTCCTCTCGAAACATGGAAAAAATGCCAATAATTTATTTAAATTAGTACTTGTTGTAATGCTTTGGCATTCAATTAAAAAAATCCTTATTGATTATTTATACACATACATTACAACCTCTACTATACCACCCCCGATCTAGTCATTATAAAATAAGTGTTGACATAATAATATTTAGATATTTAAAATAGTACTTACCATTTTAAATGTTTAACGTAATAGATAAATATAGATAAATATAGATAAATATAGATAAATATAGGGTGATGTGAAACACTAATAATATTATTGTTTTTAAAAATATTTTTCTTCCATTATCTAGTAATAAAAAGATTAATGAGTGAGAAATTTAAAATATTCTCACATTAATAGTTTCTCACATTATAATTAATTAAATAACTATTCACTTTTAAATTTCATTTTTAAAATCCAATTAATGCCACCCTTTTGATTTAAGTAAGGCGAAACTAATAATCAACTTTGCACAGATAGTAAATATATTTGAATGACCGATTTGGCCTAAAAACATCTCATAATTTTCGATCATGATGAGTGAATTCTTCTTCGTGAGAAATCAAGTTACGATCACAGAACGGTCTTTTATGTAAAATTTTAATTTTTTCTCATTAAATATATCTTGTTTTTTTAATTCATAAATATTTAATATTTAATTTAATGAATATCTTGTTTTTATTGAATGGCCGTTGGCTTATTGGTGAAGTTGTTTTGTTCACAAAAAATCTAACAGGGTTCAATTCTTGCTGAGTGTAAAGGTCCGAATATACCGTAATAAGGGATGAGGTTAGGATCGTGCTCGAAGTGAATTTGGCGTAATGGAATCTCTCGTCTTTGACATTTAAGCCTAAGAATTTTGCGCACTTCACCCATGCAAAAAAAAACAAGTTCAATAAAAAAATCTTATTTTTACTCTTATGCAAAAAACAGAAAAGAAAAACAAAATTTCTTGGAATAACACAATATATATTACCTGTTTTGAATTGAGTTCGATTTAGTTTAGGTTTCATTGTTTACAATAGGTATGTTTTCATTGATCTCCTTAGCAGTTGTTTTCTATGTTTTAGGAAATTTATATTTTGTTATATAAAGCTTGTATTTTATAATACTAATAATAATAATATTAGTGTTTAAGAAAGGTTAGAATTGGTTAATATAATTAGAAAAATACAATATAAAATGAGGAATAAGGAGTTCTAAAAGTAATTTAAGGAGTGTAAAAGATAATAAAATTTTTAAAAGACATGTATGTAAAATAAATTATATTCTCTAATGAGCCACTTCTTATTTAGTGTTGAAGAAACAAGGTGAATAAAAGAAGTAATCTTATAGGTCGAAAGAAATTAGCATCGTGAAAAGAAAGTATTTGATAAGATGGCAACTAAAATCAAACATCTTTAGAAAGAAAGGAGCCAAACATCTTAGATCCTAAAAATCCATCAAAGTCTAGAAAATGTTATATGACTCTTTAAAGAGTAATAAGAACCACCCCCGATCTCATAGTAAGAAGAGTATCTAAATACAAAATGGTCTTTAGTTTTAAGTGCAATAGAACAAATTTAAAAATACAATGCACTCTATGAATATGGAGATCTATCAATCTTTGAGGAGTGTTAAGAAACCTTGTGTATATAAGGATTTTATAGAAACAAACCCATGTTCTTGATATATTAATTTTTGTGCAAACACAAAACTCTCATATTCTCAAAAATGATAAGCATCCCTTATAATCAAATTTTGGGTCGCATTAGTAATGCTATATGTGCATTCTAAGAATAAACTATCATTAGAAATCATCACGGTTCACGTTAAACTCCCCATCCACCTCGTTAGATATGTGACAACAAAGTTAAATTTTGGATCCCTTTGCGGTGCGGTTTGTAGCTCACTTCTCGAAGGGGGATGTGGGGGCTTGTCCCCCACTCTTGTTGTGGGGGAGGGGGACGCATGGGGGCATGTTATGGAGCCCCCGGTGGGAGTTTGGGCGGAGCCCCTAAGCAAAAAAATTAAGGAGTCGATCCCTTATTTCTAGAAAGACGAATTCCACTAAATTCTATTTTTAGAAAGGAAAATCCTAATGACATTTTCCACTCTATTTTTAGGAGGAATCCTAATTGTACTTCGCCAATTAGGTGTATTTATTTTTGTGGAGATCCAAAGTAGCTTATAACAAGTTCACATGTAATCTATTCATCTTGAGTTAATAAAAAACTTGATATCTTTCACCGTGCATGTTTCCCTAGGCACTCAACTCGATTTTACCAAGTAAATTTGGTGTTCGTCTCTTGTATGTTTGATGGTTGGGAATTGAGGATCTAATATATCCTCACTTTGCTTGTGGAATGCGAGAAATAAGTGATGTTGCTTGTGGAGTAGCGGATGAAACTAGATGTTTTTGTCCATGAAGAACCTCATGTACACTTTTGGTGCTTTTCTTTTTATTTGAGATTGTTGGTGATTGTGTTCCATCCATTTGCGAAGTAGTAACCATTTTATTCACCTTGGAATAAGTTATGTTTATGACTGACAAATGTGAGATGCCATTCACGAACTTTATGGGTTGTGGCTTGATGCCGAAAGTAGGTATTCAACATGTTGATGTACTTGACATGTGATGCGAGATACGTTTGTCACCTATTTGAAGTTTTATACATACAAATTTGTGTGGTCTATCCACATTGAATTTGTTTTGCTCATAACAACTTAAGGGTTATTCGATCTATAAAATTTAAAAGGGAAAAAGAATTTGGGAACTCAATCCAAAATGGGATTCTAAGTTTGACATGTTCAAACACTATAAAATCACTAGTCCAGTGAGAGAAGATCACAAGGGTATTGTGGATAAATAAGGGATTAATGGATGGATTGTAGTCTAGTGGTGCAAATGATGGTAAAAGTATGTTTGCATGCACCATTTAACAAGGTTCAAATCATAGCCCGATTTCAAAACAAGGTTAATGATGGTTTGAATCCTATGAAATATTGTAGGATTGGATACACTTCAATTCTTGGTAGTACATTGAAGAAGTCAATTGTACATGCACCTAATACCAACACGTATGTTACTTCAATCAACGATTAAAGACCTTATATATTTAATATCCTTTATGTTAACTTATGTTAACCCAAAGATAGTGATAGGCTCTAAAAGGAAAGGAAATGAAAGGCCCTTTTATAGTCCACAATGCCACACAGCCTAATTTTTTTCTCGCAAGTGACTTATAAGATATGGAACTACCTCATACTCCTCATTTCTTCAAGGCATCTAACTATCCTTCAAATACAAGGCACACATACCCTACCCCGACCAATTTCAAACTTGTAAACTCTATTTCAAGAACACAAATTCTTCACCATTAAACTAACTCAAATGTACCTCAACATCACTTCATAAAAACTGCTTTCAACATTACACATACACTCTTCACAATACTCACCTATGTTCATTTATCGTATGTCAATTATATTATACTTTTCTAAGAAATATTGCATGCTTGAGGGCTTGTGATATAATTCTGATAAAATATCGAAACAAACATAAAAGAAGAAGATGATAGTAGAGGCACACCTAGATGGTTTGAGCACTCCACTAACATTCTTCACTATGGTAAAATTGGTTTTCTTTGACGGAGAAAGATGCACAATATTTGAGACACCCTGCAAATCATTGGAACCACATAAAAGAAACCCAATTAAAATTATGATAACATTGAACCGACATAATTCAGTTTTAATATATTGGGCTCAAAAGTAATTAGATGCAATAACTATTTAATTTTTTTGTCCTTTTAATAAATGGTATACTGCTAATACAAGAAGATAAGAATAATTACCTCCAAAATATTTCATGTAACATTCCAGAGTGTTGGAAGAGCTCTATCACCAACATGACATTGTGCATCAATATTGAAGTTCTGGTATATGACTTCCACTCTTGGCAGCTCTACCCCGACTATGAACACCAACATTAATACCACACCAAATCCCTAAGAGATAATTTTCCGACTAGCCTAACCCTCACGCACGTTTACGGAGGTTAATATAGTTAACTGCTGACAAATTTTAAATTAGTGAATAATGCAGCGCAGTGATGGGACACGTGGCTGGTAAAACGGAGATCACGAATTTAATTTTTGCTAAGTTCCGTGCAAACGTACGTGAGGGATAGACTAAGCTAAAAATGCTGAGCTTAATTTAGAAGTGTTATGCATTCATTACTACTAAACTTACTTGTCAAATCTGTGTCTGAGTTTGTTAAGGAGGTCCTCATTATCCTTGTCTGTATCCCTTATCAGTTTCTCAATGAACAGGTGCCTATCCACAGGTTTGAGACGACCAACATCCACAACATGCCTGTTTATAACTTTGCCTCCCTCATGCTCATCATAATCCTTGAAGATGGAAGCTCTCATCCTGTCATAGGTAGGAAGCTTTTCTATGGCTGCCCAATGGAGAGCCTCCTCCTCCTCTTCTTCTTCATGACCAAACACACCACTGTAATTGCTCTTGCTCCTCTCTCCTTCTGCTATTTCATCTCTCAAGGATGCAGACATACCAGTTTTGACAATAACTCGGCCATCAATCTTGTTGCTGTCTATCCGTTCGAGATATATACACACGACAAAGGATATATACGTTGCTCTATGATTTTCCCACGAGTCCCAAAACAAAATAATAAGAGTGTGTTGCTGTTACACGTTGTCCTATTTATTTAAAAATTTAATGCGACACATATGCCATAAAGCATGGCCTTACATACCTAATGGCCAAGTATGGAGGGGGCATTACTTGTTAGCCTTACACACCACATATTTCTTATCCCTGGATTTAGTGGCACGTCATATACTTTAGAGGGCATTGACTAGGATTTATGAATCCTCATTTTCTATATTTTCATAGTCCTCCTGTAAAAACTCTATATTATAGGTGAATAAATAATGTAAGTTTTATATTATCTAGGTGGCTTAATAGCTTCTATATTACCAATAAATATGATAGTACAACATTTCACAAAAAGCGCAGTGGTATGAAAGCACGCCTCAAGTGTAAACCTATCGAAGGCTTTACTGAATGATAAAAATAAAAAGGACCTCACAAACAAAAACCAACTACAAAATCATATAAATACGAACAATTAGGCCTACAACCAAAAAGAGTGTTGAAAACAGAGGATCTCTTGTCATCTTTTTGATACGCTTGTCCCAATTGCTACCTAGAAAGTCCTTTCCATCGAGAATGGGCTTCCAACTAATTGCGGTGGTGTCGGCGCCCTCCTTTTGTTTTTCATTTTGAGTTTCTGTCCTCGGTGTGGTCAAATGGCCAATGCTAGTCGAGAGAACTTACTTTAGGATATGGTGACAACAACGAGCTACTATGGCAAGGAGGTGGTGAGCCCCACCCTCCCTACTCAACCAAAGGAGGAGAGTGGTAGCGAGGAGGTGAGACACGCCGAAACATTCGCAGGGGTTTCACTTAGTAACATTATGTTATAACACATTATGCTAGTTTCTACCTATAATTATTCAATTTATAATACCCCAAGTATGCGATCCCGTTATATTATTAGAATGAAAATTCCCACTATTTTTTCCATGTACCATACTTACCCATTTTTCCATTATAATTTTATTTACCTCTTTTATTTCTACCCTAATATATCAAATAGAAAATATATTATGTTTCTCACTCAATTATTATTTTCTTAATACAAATTTTCTTTCGAAAGAAATTTACCTTATGTATTAATTGAATCCATTGAACCTATTACCAATTACCTTATAAATGTTAAGCTTTAATAATTTATCAATAGTTCTTCAAATAATTATGAATCCATTCAAGACCTATTACCAATTACCTTATAAATGTTAAGCTTTAATAATTTATCAATAGTTCTTCAAATAATTAAGATGGTGAAATAATATTACTTATATTGAAAAACATACTCAATCCTAGTTTCCTACCATCTTATTATTTATTGGTGAGAAATTTCTTAATTGATATTTCCTTATTCAAAAAGAGCTTATAATTTAACTTTATGACTACACTCTTTTTGCAATTTTAAGGTATTTAATTTTAAAAACTAGGGTTCAAATGTTTTATTTTTATATAAACCTCCCTATCCTTTGGCCCATCTCTCTAACCACCCCCAATACACGATTAAAAATATTAATAAATTAAACCCTTTCACCCCGTCATGTCTACCGTATATTGACTTTACTTTTATCAATTTTAATTACCTTAATATGAATGCATGTGCTAGGATATTGCCTAGCTAATGAACCCCAGTGCACCTAGCACGGTTGCGTGAGTGGCGACGAGAGTGACTAGGCCAACGACCTCAAACACTCAAAGAGGGATCTAGAGCGGCAAGGGTAACGAAACTTGAGTAAAAATGCGAGGGATGTTGCCCAGTGATCCAAATGAGTCGTAATGTGGGCCACTTCCACTTTGCCACCTTTATTGTTTGCACTTGAATCTGCAAAAATCATTATACACAATCATTGTTTTTTAAAAGATGAAAGATTACAATCTACAATTTGAATGAACAAAAATCCGAATTTCACTCTTTCTAGATGAAGAAAAGGATTTCTACTCTGAAAGCATGCCAAACTTGGGTGAAGACCATGGGAAAACCCAACCAATCTCCTAATAAGATATATTTTCTAGAAGAAGGGTTTTGGCCAAAAGATTGAGAGAATTCATGAATCCCACCGAGATGATTGGAGATTTTTGACAAAACTAGAAAAGGTGCATAAGGGTTTCAATTCATCACACAACATGTAATGGGGATCGGGAACACTTAAGTGAATGAGCTTTGATGGCCAATGGATAGCCACGATAAATAATACCATGCAAAATGAGCAAGCTTGGGCTCAAGAATGGTAGACCAAATAGTAGAGAATTTGTGTTTCCAACACCAAGCAGAAGAGTGAAGGGACCAATGAAAGTTGAGTTTATCCACCATTGGAATCTTGGGAGACAACAAATCATAACCTTTGTTGGGTGAATAATTAAGAAAAGGTGTATCTAGAAACCATTTCCAGTCCTTCCACCAAGGCCTAGAGGACAAAATCCCAATTTTGTGCAACATATTGTTGAAAATAGCTTTGAGAATGGCTTGATATGAGTCGTGGTCACTATTGGCTAATGAGAATTTAACCTTAGCTTCTATAGTCACAAAATCACACACTTTAGACATTATTTAGTCTCGGTCTCATACTAATATTCATATGGTTTTTGAGTGAAGAAAGTACTAATTAACCCTCGTCTTTTGGCCATTCTATTTTACTTTCTTTCATTCTTATAAACCTCATGCCGACCTCTCACACATGCATATCCAATTTGTTTTTTGTCGTTCCGTGTTATTTTGCATTTGATTGGGGTGCATGGGCTAGTCTGGGGCGACGAGAGATGCCTTGGTCCTAGTCGGGCACCCTAATCCTCTTTCCACTTTCCCACCACTTTTTGGGCACTTTCCATCCATTTGAATGTTTCATATTTCTTGTGGCCGGCCTCTTCGGGGTTAGTTATGAAATTAGACCAAGAGAACCATATAAATATAAAGTTATGAAACCATAATGAGGGACCAAACACTAGTCACTACTATTATCACCTAAGGTTGCATCCATCAAAGATTCCATTTGCATCCATCTAGCTCCATCACAAGGCCTGAGGTTGGTTCATCTACATCACACAAGCACATAGGAGTGAACTTTATTATATTCCATCCACCTTTCTAGTACATTTTCTATACATAGTTATTGCTCATTACTTTCACAAAGTCACGAGTGACACAAACACTAGGACATGATTTCACACACTTGTACATAAAACTACATCAGGTTTGAGATGTAGTGCAATGCTCAATTAGTAAGTCCAACATTGTGGCCACTGAGGTCAATCGACCCCTTCATATGCATATTTCTTTATTAGGGATTGATGTTTGGTCTTGGGGTTTGCACGTCTCCTCTTCATTATTGATTACCAACGACATATAACGCGGTGTGGCGAAGTTAGTGCGATAAGTGATGAAGGCTTCAAATCATTTAGCGACCATACAAATCAGGTTTTTGGACCTCCTACACAAACTAGGGCACCCAAAATGCAGACTAGGGTGCCCACATGCGCTTGATACTCCCGTGGGTGCCCCAGTCCACTTAGATTTCCTGGATCTGCAAGTTTCGGACCTTGGCATAGTCATTTCCTCCTCCTGTTTCTCCATAAGCTCTATGACATAGTCCAACAAGTTCACCGAATCAGATAAGCTCTTTCCAACCCTTCTTTGCATATTAGGGTTTCTATTTTCATTAGCCTAGTTGTTTGGGTCATTTTCTATATTTATTTACTATTTTTATCTGTGTTATTTATTGTTGTTCCTAGTTAGATTAACTACCATATTATCCATATTTTAGTTAATCATTTTGGTGAACCCAACGTTCGAATACTCTTGGATCTCTCTTTTTATTCCATCATGACTTCTATGGTGCAGTCAAGTCTCTTTGCTTGATTGATTCAAATGCACCCATCTTGTAAAGACTCTCTCCAAAAACCCTAGAGACTATGTATACGCTTTATCAACATGTTGCCTACTTCAAGTTCAATCATATTTCTAATGACTGTCTTGATTCTAATTCCAATCAATCTATTTGTAAATCCATTCAATCTCTTCATTCGTTATTTCAAGATAAATTTCAGGCTATGGACTCCATCGTTACATCTCTAAAATATGAAATTCAACAACTTAAGCATGCTTCTCAGGCTCATGTTTTTTCTCCTTCTTCATCTCATCTCCATTATATGTCTTTTACATGTGCTCATATTAGTGAACCTCAAATCTTGCCACTCCCTTCACCTATCAAGTTTGCGATCGATGCTAAGCAATAAGACATTCTCCTAAACTCATAACACATCAATTAATCAGCTTGCCATCTACTAAATGCTATCCTCATTGGCTTGCAAAATATCAAGGTCTTCCATATTGCAATTATCATCAAATCAATGGACATAATGACAATGATTGCTATGCTTTACAATGAAGAATCAAACATCTTGAGTGTCAAGGTTTCATCTCATTCACCGCACAACGTTCTATTACATGGTCCTCTCCACTTGTTACATCTCAATGGGTTTTTAAATATGATTTGTCTAATGAGCATCATGTCGTTACTTCTAAGAAAAGTCAAGAGTCGCCTTAACAACCACCCCTCAAAATCAATACAACACCTCCTCTCGAGTCATCTACGACATCACCAAGTCAACATAAACAACCTCCTTTAAAAATTAGTGCAACACCTCTTCCTCTCAAGTCATCCACAACATCACCAAGTGAAATTACGCAACCACCTCTCAAAATCAGTCCACCTTCTCTATCAAATCTTCTACACTGTCATCAATCCCTCATAAGCTAAAACCAATCACTTTTGTCAAAGCTACTACTCCTATTGATGAACAAGACACATCTCAAATTCCGCCACCATCGCATGGTCCTACTTGTTGCTTCGGCCTACCATTGTGTTGGCCCTCTCTCTTATCACGACATAGACAATGCTCTCCCACAATGACATGACACCTCTCGCATCGCTGCATAGATCTCCATCATCATAGTACACTTGGGGGCATCACACTTATTCCCCCTCTAGCATTCACACACATCTTATATTCACATCACTTCACACCTAGATCTTTACACACAACATACACTAGTATCATCATTACCTGATGACACACTCTTGTGCTTCGGTTCACACTTGATTGTTGAGGGCATACTACACATGAACCCCACACCTTTGCACCATAGGTATTACACACTGCGTGTCTTCACATATTTTGTGTCATATGTCTCACATCCTACATCATAAATTCTACATTTAGTTTTACACCATTTTGACATGTGTACATCTACACATCATACATCGTACTAGTCTTCATCATACATGTGTCATGCTACTATTGTCTTGACATTTAACATTACTCATTCTACATACTACATCTCACATTACTAGTCTATCTACACATATTACCTAACACATTATACGTTGCATTTTACACATCCTACACATCTTATGGTAGCCTATTATAATCACACATACTACACATTCTTCTACGCACTGCACTCACTACCCTATGATGCACTCTAGTCCTTCGACCATACTCGATTTCCGAGGGTTTACCAATCAAATGGACCTTCTCATTCTTACACATTCATCATTCGACCTTCTATCACGCGACATTACTAGATTAGTGACATACACAATAGGCTAAAAAATTATTACAAAAATGGAAATTTTGAAAATTTTCAAAAGTGTTCCTTTGCGTGGTTTATCACCCTCATGATGACCGTCTCATTTTTGTGATCGATCCGGTCTTCATTTCATCCATTTCGGGCGAGAACTCCTCCCGCTAGGCTTTAAATTGCATTAAATTACATTAAAATTAATTAATTAATATTTAATTAATTAATTGCTCTTTGTTTGATAAAATTAATTTTTAAATAACTTGGGAGTATTTAATTAAATAAATATTAATTAAAATTCATTCGACAAATTTTTATTTTGTTGTCGGGAAAGTAAGCTTTGTGCTTCTAACTGCTAGGAATGCCAATTTGGTTTCCCAAGCCTAGATTTCCCTTTTCCTGGCAATTTTATTTTAATTTCCCGCTTGTGGGATTTTCTCCACCAATTGCCAAATCATGGATTGGAAATGGGCAAGAAATCTCCCAATTTCCCACATGGGGAAATTGAACGGAGATTGCCAACCCACTTTGCCATTCCCATTGGCAATTGGCCATTGCTTTCCCCATTCCCCTGGCACTTAATTCCACTACCCGGGAAGAAGGGAAGTTGGTTTAGGCTTCATAAATTCCTCCGTCGGACTCGGTGGAAAGAGTCGTATGAAGCTTCTCACTTCTTCTTCTAAGAACATAATATTTTATCACATCCCACAATATTGTGAGACCATTGCAAAGGATAAAACACAATAAAAATCAATGCATTCACCAGGCAGTGTAAGAAACAAGAATATTATTTCCTAAAGCTTCACGCAGGATCTAAAGCCAAAGCCATACGCATTGGAGAAGGAGGACAATTTTTCAATGAAGAAAGAAATAAAAAATTAAAACAAATTCAAAGGAGGTTGGGCGTTGAAGAAGCAGGAAGAAGAGAACATATGATTTGCGTAGGTTTTAAAGAAGGAAGTCATCATGATCCAAGCTCCACGTAGTAGGAAGGGACATCAGGAGAGAGCAGCCAATAGTCCAAATCCAAGCTCCACGCACCTGTCCACAGTCCCACGCAGGTGAAAGTAGAAGACAAAGAGTAAAATCCACGCATTGGCCAAAGAGGAAGAGAGAAATTCACGCCAAGGAGGAATATCCATCATCTGTCTACGCAACCTGAAGGAGGAGAAGGCAGAAGCTTTCCACGCATAGGAAAGGAAAAAATAGCAAAGGAGGACAACAAGGAACAATTTTTCCAATGCCTGGAGGGGAGTTTCCACATGCCAAGGGGAAGGTGGAGCGGTTTAGGCAATAAATTAGGAAGAAAAATAGTCTCCACATAGTCAAAGAATAACTCATTCATTTCCACGCATCAGTTGTAGGAGGAATTTCATGCGAGATAAAAAATCCAAGCTAAATTTCAACGCAGCCCAGGCAAGAAGGATCCATGTGCAGCAGGGTAATTAGCAGGAGGAGTTTTCATCACAGGAGAACAGTCCAAAATACTTCCATGTAGGCAAGTAGTTAGACGAGGCAAACAAAATACCCATGCATGCATAAGAGGAAATAAGAAGAAAAGACCACGTCCAAAGGACAAATGAATCACCACGCACCCATCAAACAAGTTCCCACACATACACAATTCCATAAAACACAAAAGAATTCCAATGCCCAAGAGCACGTTTAAAAAGAACAAGCCCACATGGAAGATAAGAAAGGCAGATTGAAAATTTTTTTAAAAAAGACCTTCATTCCAACGCATTTTCTAGAGAAGATTACCACAGGGAATTCGCAGAGAAACTGAAGTTATCTTCAAGTTCGAGGATTTCAGTTCATGTTACATGCAAAAACATCGATGTAAGGGAGAGATCATGCATGATCAAAAACGTGAAGAAAATCAAAACGAGATATTTTTATTGCCTCCAACGTCGAGTTTCATCTCAAACTGATCCGAGCTCTATATCGAACTCATATTGCCGCTTTATAAAAATTGTAACCCGAATTGCTTATTTATTTAAAAAAATAAATAAAATAATAATTTTTGTAACCGGATTATTATTTATTATTATTATTGTTTTTAAATAATAATAATAATAATAAAATTAAAGTGAGTCATATTTTTCTTGCACTAACGGGGGTTTCGAGAGACTGAGACCCGACCCCGCTTGCGTTGTTTTGTGTGCCTGAGTCATTCTTCTGTGAAATTCATAATGGCCAAAAAATCTAACAAATCTGCAGGGAGATCGAGGAAGCCAGTGGAGAAATCAAACAAATCCGCCTGAAGTATGAATTTCAAGGAATTATCCCTCCCAATTCCATTAAGTCAGCATATGACAACATCACTGATACAAATCTAGGTCACATCAATGTGCAACAATTCTACGAGCGGGTGAAAACTGAAGGCAAAACCATTTTCTCATATAGACTTTACCATAGTGGTCTACCCCAAGCAGCAACATTTCCTATCTCGGTGCAATGTCCAAATTGGTTATCACTTACGTGGAGCATTATGATCTTGAGAGACGAGGAATTTTTAAAGATAATCATGAGCCTTTCCTCTTAATCACACCAGAGCACATTGAGGAATTGCTCGGCATACCCGACTTTCCCGAGAATGCGGATATCACTCGCCACAAAGCCACAGAATTTTGGGATGAAGAACCCCTGAGATGGAGCAAGATGGTTAATAACAACTGGTTAGTAACCAAGAGACCTCGAATTGATAGGCTTCCCAAAGAACTGTACCACGTTGAGTTCGTGGAAGAAATCGGGGACATGATTACTCTCCTAAGTCGAGTTTTCGGTCTACCTTCTGCTAGGATTTTCCACCCATGGATGTATCAATTTATCTATATCATCCTAGCCAAGAAAGAGTTTGTGGATTGGGCCACCATCATCAGTAACACCCTTCACAAACAATTGATAGAAGTTAAGATGACTGGATGCTTCTACATGACATCATATCTGACTTATGCGGTAGCAAGAAAAGAATTTTTGGGACTTGAAACGAGAGGAGTCATGGGGCCATCAAATAGTGTTTTTCATTATTACCCTCAACTCAATTTCAAAAATAGTTCTCACCATTTTAGAAGAGTCAACGATGCATTCACCTTCCGCGTGATTCGAACCTTGAATCGGAATACTGAGGAAAGGTTTTCTAAAGAAGCCATGAGTGTCATTTCCCAATGGGGAACCTGGTTTATTCAATTTTCATCTTTTTCCTACATTCGTGTGAGTGGCTTTGTTGGTACCCATGGAAACTTCCTAAGTACGTCAGTGACAAATGGGCATTAATGGAGCTAGCGTGACAATTATTCCAAGTTCACTGCCTTCTTAGTGACAAGCACCGTTCAGGAATTCATTTCCCAATCCAAATCGGGAATACCAATGTCCAAATCTTTTTAGTGCACAACTCATGGAAAAAGAGTTCGCTCTCATAACCATCCATCCATATGTGAAGAGAGCCTAGTTTGATATCAATGGATATATGCAAAATATTCTGGGAGCAAAGTATCAACATAATCCTACCATGGAAGATTTCTGGGCTACTTGTTCGGATGAACATGAGGTAAGAAGACGAGAGTACTCTCCTAAACACTTGCTCAGATCAAGGCCTTCCGCATCAAGAGCCCTCTCTGATTCATTCATAAATGATGATGAGGATGTCATTGATCCCTCATATGATGCGATTCTTTTACCCCATTGCCTCGAATCGACTGGACCAAAAGAGATGAATTTTCTCTTGATGGCAAGAACCAACCAATTATTGAAAGAAGCATATCTTGGTATGACAGAGAACTTGCCAAGTTGCAATCAATTCCAGATCATGTTTCGGGATCACAAAAATTGCCAACACGAGGGGCCTCCATTTGACCAAAGTCTCTTCTCGATCGACCTCTGTACCATCCAATCATACACAACAAGCAAGAAAGGAGTGGTTGCCAAAATCCACTTCGCCAAGTAACGTGTCACGAGGAGAAAGATCTAAAGATCCTAACCCCGAAGAAGGAAGAGAGCGTGTGTCCGGATTTTCTACCTCGAGTAGAGATTCTTCTACCCACATCATTAATAGTGCTCAGAAGCTAGTAGCAAATGATCCTCAACCATGCTTCAAACAAGCATCCACTCAGGTGTAGGTAATTCAAATATCAAACACTTCGGAGCATGTAGTTCATGAAGGGATTTCCCAAAATCTCTCGAATAATCAGAAGTGGATATTGAGGTCATAGATAGGATTCAAGGATCTCATGATGTCGAGAATAATGAGAATATTGATTCGAGCTCTAGGATTTTGTATGCGGAAATAGTGCATGATACTCCTTCCTGGGTTGATTATGAGGTTAAGAAAAGGAAGAGGGTTGTCAAGGCAATTGACATTGATTTTGATGCCCTTTTCAAACTTTCAAATGACGTCATTCCAAAGAAGCCTAAGGTGCTTTCTCGAATAATGGTGGATAGTGACGAAATAGGTTTGTAGATCTCACCATCCCACAAGTTGATAAGGAGCGTGATGCCATGACACCTGCTGATTATGAAGTTTCCAGACTTGGACTTGGGAGGTCTACATTAGAAAGTGACATGGTGATGGCTCGAGATTCAATTGATATCGTGCTAAAGAGACTTGAGAAATATAAGTCTCGAACTCTCAGCTCAAGGCCGAAAAGAATCAATTAGTGGAATATGTTCAACATTTGATAAATCCCATATCATCCACTTTCCTCACTCCGATGCAGTGGCTGCCCTATGAAGATACTCTCAATTTGTCAAAAGAAATAAACACATTGGGCCATGTCACTAAAACTTGGCTTTCAGAGATTCTCATTTTAGGCCAGGGGATGATCAAGACCGCAGTTAAGCTTCATGAAGATGTCAGTGCGTATCTTGATCCAATTCTTTCTTTCAAAGAAACTTTTGTTTCTACTATATCAAATTTGGATGAGATATTGCCCAGTTTACAGGAGATGACAAGTATGGAATCTTCAGTTTTAGCTATTGAAGGAATTCTCAAATTTGAACATCGAGGGACACGTTTTCTTTGGTGTCTGCATCTCAAATCAAGAAAGACGCTTCTCGAGGATTCTATGATCCATTATGAAAGCATGTGCAATGAAGCCTTCACTTCACTCTCCTTGATTCAAGAATTCATGGCTGAGATTCCTTGCAACCTCGTAAATGAGCATAATCAAAGGTGTTCATCGAGCAGGTGGAAGAGCAATTTTCACAATTGTTTAAGGACATGTACACTCCCGCCAACAATTTCTCATCAGTTTTCATGGAGCGGTGCATCAAATTAAAGAACTTATTTGAGAACGCTCAATCCAAAATTGTTAATTTAAATGATATGCCAAGTAGAATTCTTGAATTACAGGTATTTTGTGAGGCTATTCTTCGACCAAGTGAACCTCCAGAAGAAGAAAAGATGTTTGAAACCTTGGGAAGGTTTAGATCCTTTCAACTGGAAAAAGCGGCAGATCCTAATTTCACCGGTGGTTCAGGGAGTTAATTTTCTTAGTATCTAATGAAGTGGGAGAGTCCATTTCTCATATGCTTGAGATAGGCGGACCCCATTTCAATGGATAAGGCACTGGTTATTATTGTATATTTTAAAAGGTGTTGTTATTTGTTTTCGGAAACTATGGATATTTTAAGTAATTTCTATTTTTGGGTTGTCTTTAATAAAGTTGTTGAAAAAGTCAAAGGTCACTTAAGTGCCTTATTTAATGATCATGTAAAACCCTAACTACTTTGTAACCAACTTTTGGGTTATAAAAGGAAGTGAGGGGCTCATTTGTAAAGGTGACTTTGAGAGAGGAGAAGAAATACTTTTGTGTGCAAGCTTTGTTTCAGGAAGAAACTTTGTGTTCTTTTGTGAAAAACATTTTGGAGTTAATGAAATACGAACTTTGTGTCTCATTCATTGTCTCTTGTAACATTTGATGTTCTTATGTTCATTAGATGTTAGGTGTTTGAATCTTGCATGCAAATATTATCTTTGATCTTATTGTCAACGTTATTAATCGGTTGTTCTAGTTCACAGTGATCAAGCTTTGATTATCTACTTGCTCATGTGTGTTCCCTTTTACATGTTCTTGTTTGGCTAACTCAAACTCCGTTTTATTTGTGTTAGTTATTCATCTTTCTTCTTCATGCAATATTAGGCTCTATGTTTACCTAACTCTTGCATGTTCTTTTAGTTCATTCCATTTCACTCCTTTCCTTCATTCCATTCCATCTCCCTCATTCACTTTTCTTTCCATTGATGTTCCAAAACACCCCCACATACAATTTTGAATGTACAGATGTAAATACAGTTTTGGTTTTCAATAAAGGCAGCCTCACCTTCATTGAGGAGGGACTTCGTTCCCACACTATTGCATGTCATTTGCATGCGTGCAAATCCATATGCTAACAGGTTACATCACCACTCCCTCTAATTGTCTCATAGTGATATATGCTTTAGGCTCCATCATCGAGTCTTTTGATCATCTTGTTGTGATATACGCTTCAACTATAAGGGTCACACACACACTTCATTTCTAGGTCACATCTCATCAACACACACATACACATTCATCACAACACGTTAGACACAACACACATTTCAACCATTTCCCGATGACGCACTCTTGTTTATGGTTCATTCTTGACTATTGAGGGGGAAAACCAAATGAACCTCACTACATACATTTCCATTCACTTAGGGGGCATGCGGCTCCTATCATTCCATATTGCATTCCATTCCATCCATCCACAACATATTGCATATCTTGGTTGCTTTTACTCTTGCTTGCATTTGCTTGTATATGGTCGCTTTATTACACATGCTAGTTAGATCTCTTATATGTCATTTATCTATACCATACACACATGCACATTCATGCCTTTGTTTAGTTGTGATCGTAGATACATGTCTCTTACACATGGCATGGATGCTCACCTTCTACCACTCCTACAACGGTCTCAGGGGCATCCACATTCATCTCTTACAAGTTCTATTGTTTCATTTTGTACTTAGCACTTTACATTACTTGCTTATACATGCTTTTGACATATGAGTTATTTTTCTAACATGCTAACGGGTGCTTCATGTGTAGCATCTATTTTGCAGGATTATTTTCTTCCATGGCTATATGTTATTTGTACTTTCTTGTTTTGTTTGCTATTGTATGTGTCCCTTGCCCTTTGTTTGGTGTGCACACTTGTTTGTTGTATGCTGACCATTATGATCTTGCATGTCTTACGACATCGTGAGTGATGTCTCATGTTTGTAGCCTGCTTTGTGCAACTTACTTTGTCTTCTTACATGTTTACATTACTACATTTCTTAGTAGCTTATACACTTTGTTTGCGTAGCTTACATGGTATGTTTTTTCGTACTAACACTTGTCTTTGGCTAGCCTCTTGTTTGTGCTTGCCTTGGTTTCTACCAAGCACTTTTATTTCCCATGCGGGAAAAGTTCGAGTTCATTTGGTTGGTCCTCTTTTGGGGCCGCATTCTCCTATCAACGACGTCGCATGTGACCCTAAAGAGGGGGGCATCATTTGGGTTTTTACATACTACACAACACTTCTACATCGGTCCAATTCAGATCGGTTTTCACCCTTGGCATTGTGGGTTACACGAGTGGGTTCGAGACTAGTTTACGAACCTAGTACACAACGAGTTTTATAGGACATGGTTGTCCTTAGTATTCTGGGAGCAGCGATTCTGGGTTAGAGGATACAACAAACTTCCTCTCTACACTACTCCAGCCAGTGGCATTAGATCACCCAAGAAACCGGGCATTACAGAGATCTCTTCACACATATTTAGGGAAGTAGTTACAGGTTGGAGAATAATGCAACTTTCTCCCTACACTTCTTCGGCCTATGGCATCGGATCACCCAAAAACCCAGGACATGATATCCTCTTTCTACACTTTTTCTCTTGACATGGATCAGGTGCACATGTTCCATTTTTCATTTACGTACTTTACATTTACATGCTTTCACATACATATACATGCGTCTTTTACATGTGTTTTTACATATACATGCGTATTTGACTACTTGATCATTTTCTCCTTGCGTATGAGAAACAAGTAGTCAACAACTACTACAACAATGGGGGCAACAAAAAAGAACATTTTGTGGTAGCACACACCATACTAACCATGTAGGTACATCACACACATCGACAACTACACATGTGTTTCTACCCTAGGTTCATTCTCATCACTTTTTTGCACTTTTGTATCTTTAGTTTCCACGCTTTATCATATTTTTGTCACTCCACGCTTTGTCTAGTCCTTCATGCATTTCTACATCACTCTACATGGATTATTAGGTATGCATCTCTATCTACTTTATGTTACTGAAGATTTCTACTCGCCAACATAAAGTGGGGGAAAATGTAGTCACAAAATCACACACTTTAGACATTATTTAGTCTTGGTCTCATACTACTATTCATATGGTTTTTGAGTGAAGAAATTACTAATTAACCCTCGTCTTTTGGCCATTTTACTTTGCTTTCTGTCATTACTTCTGACCTCTCACACATGCATACCTAGTCTGTTTTGTCATTCCATGCTATTTTGTATTTGAGCGGGGTCTTGACAGTGCCTTGGTCCCAGTTGGGGCACCTTGATCTTCTTTCCACTTTCCCACCACTTTTTGGGCACTTTCTAGCCATTTGAACATTTCATATTTCTTGTGGTCAGCCTCTTCGGGGTTAATTATGAAATTAGAACAAGAGAACCATATAAATATAAAGTTATGAAACCATAATGAGGGACCAAACACTAGTCACTACTATCATCACCTAAGGTTGCATCCATCAAAGGCTCCATTTGCATCCATCTAGCTCCATCACAAGGCATAAGGCTGGTTCATCTACATCACACAAGCATAGGAGGGAAGTTTATTCTATTCCATCCACCATTCTATTACATTTTCTATACATAGTTATTGCTCGCTACTTTCACAAAGTACAACTGGAACAAGAGCACCTAGGGCATGATTGCACACACTTTCACATAGAACTACATTGGGTGAGATGTAGTGCAACGCTCAATTAGTAAGTCCACCATTATGGCAGCTGAGGTTAGTTTGACCCCTTCATATGCATCTTTATTTTTTAGGGTTTGATGCTTGTCTTGGGGTTTTACAGGTCTCCTCTTCATTATTGATTGACAACAACATATATCGCAGGTGCGGTGAAGTTAGTGTGATAGGTGGCGAAGGCTTCAGATCATTTAACAACATTGAAAACCCAGTTTTTGGACCTCTTTCACATACATGCAGACTAGGGCACCCACATGCACCCTGATACTCTCCCAAGCACCCTAGTTCACTCAGATTTCCCATATATGCAAGTTTTTGGACCTCAACATAGTCATTTCCTCCTCATGTTTCTCTAGCTCTGCGACACAGTCCAACAAGTTCACCGAATCAGATAAACTCCTTCCAACCCTTCTTTTCATATTAGGGTTTCTATTTTCATTAGCCTAGTTGCTTGGGTCATTTTCTATATTTATTTACTTGCTTTTATCTATTATTATTTACTATTGTTCCTAGTTAGATTAACTACCATATTATCCATATTTTAGTTAATAATCTTTTGGCTAGATTAGAAGTTGTCAAAATAGATGAGTAAAGAGATCCCGAACATGTGAATCCCTCATCTAAAAATCTTGAGGGCATGAACCCACATAACCTCTACAAGAGGCACATTGTGGAAGGTAACATTACGACCACGACACATAATGGGAATTGATTGAAATCCTAGTTTTGAACTCATATCCATTCCAAACCAGCCAAGAGTTTGATTTTCTCCTAAGATTTCCAAATACTTTGGATAACAAATGAACCAATCACTTTAACTGGAGCTTCTCTAAATCATATGTTCTGGAAATCCAAACCCTTCCATGATTTGCAACCTTGAGGTGAGACCTTAGAAATGTAATTGTGGAAAAGAATTTTCCATTTCTCTAAACCATCAATGGCACAAACAATCCATTTGGCATAGAAGGAAGCTCCCAAGTGCCCAAAATCTAACAAGCCTAGACCCCCTAATTCTTTAGGTCTAAGGTAACAAATTTCCCAAACAACTTTGATGAAGACTATTCTTGTGCTTTGAGCTAGCCCATAAAAATCTCTCGAGCGGTTTCTCATTTTTTTGTAAGAAGCTTTAGAAGGGACCAATAAGGAAGAATAATAAACATGCATGGTCTTAAGAAGAACTTTTGAAAAATATGAAATTTTCATGCTAATGAGAGAGGCTTCGTGATCTAGTATGAGAACTTATTCTCAACTCAACCCACAAAATATTTCTAGAATCGGAAGGGGGTTGCTTGGAATGTAAAAGGGATGCCCATAAATTGGAAGATTTCTCCATGTTGAATCCACTTTCATTGGAAGATAGATAACCATAGGGTGGAGGAAAAGCTCGACTATCATAGCACCATGTCTTTCACCATTGAATGCTTGAACTTGAGGTGAGGAAATACACATCAAGGCAGGATAAATACTATTGAACATTAGCCTCATCTTTAATTAAGGTGAGAAAGGAATCATCCACAAAATGGCATTTGAGTAGTTGAGTAGGACCACAGTAGCATAATGCCTTTCAATAAGCCATATTGAGTGGCATTGGTGAGATGATATGAAAATACTTCTGCTGCTAACACATACAAAGCATGATCCGAGGAGAAACCTTGATGAATAGAGTGAAAAATCCCAAAAGGTTTGGAGTGAAGGCCATTGATGAAGAGATAGGAAAAGGCATAAGAAAAATGAATGGACATAGAACTGATAAAGGTAGGCCCAAAACCAAGTGCTTTGAGCATGGCCAAAATGAAGTGCCATTCAATCCTATCATAAGCTTTCTCAAAATCAATTTTAATAAACAAGGATTTTGATGAGACCGTCGAGCCCATTTCATACCTTCCCATACTACAATAATATTATCTTAAATGTAGCTATTTTAGTTTTTCTTTGGACTAGAACAATTATGGGTAACATGGCATAGATGCACAAAGCTAGGGCTTTGGCAATGATTTTATATGAGACATTGAGTAGAGTAATTGGCTACCAATTAAAAATGAGCTCTAGATCCCCCATCTTGGGAATGAATTTTATGTGCCCTTGGTTAATGAAATGACCAAGTGAATTGGAATGAAAGGCTTCCAAATAGACTTGAAAAAGGTCATTACCAACCACATCCCAAAGGGTTTTATAAAATTCACAAGGGAAGCCATCGTGCCCTAGGACTTTATCATTATCCATTTGGGAAATTATATCATAAAGACCCATGACAGATTAACATTCCATTGCAAGAAATCCTTTGTGATTGAGATATTTTACAAGGGAAAATCGTTATACATTGATCAAGAGATGTTTATCGCTTAGGAGAAAACTCCCGAGCTTTGAAAAATTATTGATAATGGTGTACAAAATCATGTACCATCTTCGACACTTTAGATAGATGAAATAAGCCTTCTCAAATGGATTTCATTAGGCTAAAATATAATTTTATATGCCTAATTTGGATGCTTTAAAGAACAGTAAATGAATGAAAAATAAGTATAATAATGAATATTCAAGAAACAAAGCAATAAATAATGAAACACTAATTGTAAAGAGAGGGTAGAAATCCTTAACTCGGTTCATAGAGTTCTGGAGAATGCACAAAGTTGGAAAACTGGAAAATGCGAAGCATAGACTATCACACTGGAGCACATAAGAATGCAAAATCGAGGAACAAGCTAGAATGGGGCGCACCGGAGAGGGACATGGGCACCCATTGGCACCCTAGACTTGTTTCTGGGCGCCCGGGTATGTGGAAATTCTTAGAAAGCCTCCTTTGAGATGTCACAAAGTGTTTGCCTTTAGTTGTCTTTGATCACTCTGAGGTCGCACCAAGATCGTCGAGGTCGCTTTAAATATGCAATAAAGTATGAACTTGCAAAACCCTCAAATAGACATCAAATTGTAAAAAGAAAGATGCAAAATGAGGGGTCAGACTATCCTCAGCTGTAATAATGGTGAACTTATGACTAAGCGTTATAATACATGTCGGACCCAATGTAGTTCTCTGTGTGTGTGTGCGGAATTGTTCCCTAGGTTGCTCTTGTGCCGCTTGTACTTGGGTAACAAACAAATAACTATGTGTAGAATGTAGTAAATGTGTGCATGGAATAGAACAAACTTCCCTCTAATGAAGTGTGATGCGAAAAACCAACACATGTGTCCCTCGTGATGGATCTAGATGGATGCAATGGAGTTGTTAGGTGCCTTGATGGATGCAACCTTAGGTGGTGATAGATAATGCTTAGGAGGTCCTTTATTATGATTAGCTTTATATTTATATGATCTGATCTAAATCTCTACTTTGGAATCATCTACACAATCACAATTTCACGCTATTATTCTACTTTCTATTTAGAAAATGACAGATGGAGCTAGTGAGTGAATTTCTTATGCTTTAGAACCAATTAATTCCAGAGAAAGGAATGAATGTAAATTCATGAACACCAACAATTTTATCCTAGAAACCTCTAGAGGAGGAAAACCAGTCGGGAAGGGAAAAACACTCTTTCTTCCCACTTTTATTGGCCAATTCAAATAAGAAGTTACATAAATTACAATAAGTATGAAAGAGAAGTAGATAATATCTCACACTTTCTCCCAATTACTTACTTGCTCTGCCTCCAAGCTCATTCCTTCTAAAAACTCAATTCCAACACTAAGAATTCCTTGCTCACTTGCTTTCATGTTTCGATGCCCATTCTCTTCTTCTTTTCATGTTTTGATGTCCATTCTCTTCTTCCTTTCATGTATTTATAGCCCTTCCCATGTTCTCTCATGCATTGGAGGATGGGAAAGGTCATGGAAGGGAAGAGACACAGTCAGACCTTTCAATTCTGGGAATATTCATTCCTCAATTCTATTTTTTCATTGAAAGTGATAGGATCACCACCCGATGCATCAACGATCATAGGATTGCCACCACTAGCGGGTGGCGGTTATATTAAAATACGAGAAAACCTCTTTTTCTACCTTTTCTTTACTTTTTACTTCTTGGTGTTGATTGATCTAATGAAGTAGAGTCATTTTGGATCCCTATGGATCACACCTCCCATGCTTAGGAGGCTTTTGGTCCCACAAAAGCTTAGTGGGGGAGTAGGTTAGGAAATAATTCCCTCACTTTCTCCTTCAGTACCATTAGGCTGCCTTGGTGTCTTCCCTTTCAGTCTAACTTGCCAATATTCCCTCTGGACCTCTCCTTGTCTCTCTGACCTTTTGTTGCAGCACTACGTCCTCCTCTAATTCACCTAGTGAGTCCAAGATGAAATATTTTATGGAAGGTAGCAACTGTAATCTTTCATCTTCATCAAGCATGGATGGCTCACATAGGTGCAAATTCTCACAATTCACTACTGAGTACATCCGCATAAATGTTGGCAAATCAAGCGAAAAGCATTTTCTCTAACTTGATCAAATATGGTGAAGGGTCCATATTGTAGTGGCTTGAGCTTCCATGCATGAGCTTGTAGTCTCTCCTTGCTCAAGTAAAGACAAACTCTATCTCCAACATGAAGCTTATGCTCTCTAATGTGCTAGTCATGTTTAGCCTTATACTTGGCTTGGGATTTCTCCAACTGTTCTTTGACTTTGAGATGGATTTGCTGGATCGTCTTAATGAATTTGTTTTCTCTAGTCACCTCCGTGTCTCATGTCTCCTCCTCATCCTGCTTGCCCAACTGCTATGTCTAGTGGATTTGTAGGTAGATTCCCAAGCATGCTTCAAACAGGTGACTTCATGGTGGATATGTGTACTTTGCCCATTATAGGAATGTTGAATGTAGGGTAATGACTCATCCTAAGTCCTTGGATATTTGCTATTATATCCTCTCATTAGCTGCACCAAAGTCCTATTTACCACCTTTGTCATCCATCAATCTGTGGATGGAAGGTTGTGTTCCTTTGCAACTTGGTATCCATTGTTTCCCACAAACTAGTCCAAAACTTCCCCAAGAACTTGGAATCCATGTCGAAAAAAGAGACTTTGACAAGTCAAAATGCACCCATACATTAGTAAAGAAAAGATCTGCTACCTCATGTGCTTTCATTGTCTTTTTACATGCCATAAGAATACACATTTACTGAATCTATCAACAACAACATAGAGATAGTCATGGCCATGTTTAGACATAGGTAATCCTCCTACAAAATCCATAGAAATGTCCTCCCATGGACGAGTAGGGACTAGTAAAGGCATATACAAACCTTCCTTCCTAGTCTTGGGCTTGTTGGTACAACAAAGATTATACCCACATATAAATTTTGATACTTCTTCTTGCATATTGGGCCAATACACATACCTTTGTAAGTGGGCTAGGTTTTACAACACCAAAATGTCCCACTACTTTTAAGGTATGTGCTTCCCTCATCAACAAAATCCGTTCTTCTTTCGGAACACAAAGCTTCCCCATCGATAGAGCAACCCATCCTTGAGATAACAATCTTCAATCCCCATACTTTCAGCCCCTTGGGACTACAATTGCTGAAATGTCACCCCAAAGTCTTTATCTTGGGCATATGCCTCTCCATAAGCTTCCTTCATGAAGGGCTCAATATGAGAGATAGTGGCCAAGTAGGAGACTTTCTCTGTGTGGTCGGCCTGACAACATGTTTGCCACCAAATTTGTACTAACCTTCTTGTATTTGATCACCAGATGGAACTACTGAAGGAACCCCATCCATTTGTAGTGCCTTGCTTGCTGCAATTTAGATTGTGCTTGCAAATACTAGAGAGGTTTGTGGTCAGTGTGCACAATAGTTTCTTTACCCAAAAAATAATGCTTCCATTTTTAATTTCCTAAACTAGTGCATACATTTCCTTATCATATATTGAATATCCTTTAACTGTTGAAGTAAAAGTTTCATAATGATAGCATATGGGTTTACCTCCTTGAAGCAACACTACACCCATAGCATAATCATTGACATCCGTCTCTACTTCAAAGGGCTGCTACAAATTAGGAAGAGCAAGTACTGGAGCATGACTAATCTTGTAATTCAAGTAATAAAGGATTTATCTTGTTCCTTACCTCAATAAAAAAACTTACTCTTTGCAATGACATTTGTGTGTAGAGGTGTTGTAATAGCAGAGAATCCCAAATGAGCTTCCTATGTATTGTACTACTCCCACAAAAAAATCCTTGTCTTTGTGGCTCCCGTTGGCATTGGCCATTTGATGATGGCTTCCACCTTCTTCGGAACCACTCATAGCTCTCCTCCTCCAACTATGTGCCCAAGATAGACAAGTGACTATTTGGAAAACTCACATTTTTTTCATATTGCCTAACAATTGTTTCTCCTTGAGAACTTCTTTTGCAAATGAGTTAGATGTTCTTCCCATGTGGCACTAAAAATCAAGATATCATCTAGATAAATAATGACACATGAATCTATGAAATCTCACAATACATCATTGATCAATCTCATAAATGTAGCGGTTGCATTACATAAACCAAATGGAAGTACTAACCACTTATACAAACCCTGTTTTGTTTTGAATGCAGTCTTCCATATATCCTCCTCCTACATTCTGACTTGGTGATAACTAGACTTAAGATCCAACTTCGTGAAGAATTTGGCATGTTGAAGCTGGTCCAAGAGGTCATCTATGCGGGGAAGTGGATATCTATTCTTGATGGTGATCTTATTTAAAGCATGGTAGTCGATGCACATTCTCCAAGAACCATCTTTCTTTGGCACCATCACAATAGGTGAACCGCATGGTGAGGTGCTCGGCCATATCACACCTTGGTCTAACATCTCCTGGAGTTGTTTCTTCACCTCAGTACTCTCCAACAAGGATTTCCTATACAACTTGATGTTTTGTAGAGGGGACTCTGGAAACAATTGAATCTCATGCTCTACCTCTCGCTTTGGTGGTAACCCATTGGGAGCCTGATAAACTTCCTGAAAATATTGAATGAAACTTTCCAAATCCTTCATCCCCCAGTTACAAATTTCTGAAACTTCCACCCCATCTTGTTTATCCTTTAACAAAAGTAAACAAAATTGATTATGATTTTCCTAAATAAGTCGTTTTGCTTGGTTAACACTTACCATAGTAACCCGTGACTTACGTTGGTGTGCCCAGATGTTGTAGTTGATCCCATCCTTGATCCATCTATATTAGTTCTCCCTTCTCATGAATATAACATCCCTGATATACAAGTAAGGAATTCCGAAAACAACATCAAATGCATCAAGTGGAATAACATCAGCCTCTAATACATCAATATACTGGGAATTGATCCCAAACTTGACCTTACATTTTCTTGTTACCTAAATTTATACACCCTTCTTCACCCATCCCAAAGGATATGGATGAGGATGCTCGTAAGTCTCAAGACCAAGCTTCTTTACAACTACTTCAGAAATCAAGTTAGACTGAGAACCGTATCAACCAAAGCATTTACCTTAGTTCTCTTGATCTGGAATAGTCTACTCATCTCCTCTTCCTCGGTTGTCCATGTTGGTGGCCGTGCATTCAAGCCTTTCATCTACACCAAATTCATCTTTGTTTTCCACCTCCTCATCTATCTTTACAATTGTCATGGAATTCTTTGAGTCCTTGGTTCGATTTCTTCGATGTAACTCTAGATGTAACTTCCAACATGTAGCGTCAGTATGACCATTGATATCACAATTCTTGCAATTTTTTTAGGATCTTTACAAGTATTCAAAGTGGTGGTGGTTTGTTTACCTTTCCCCTTCCATTTACCTTTGTTACTTGTTTTCCCATGTTCTTTCTTCTACTGATTTGTCGACTGCTTTGCCTTTGGCTTTGATTCTCCTCGCTTCTTTTTATCATCAATGTAGTACGCTTGCACACAAGCTTCGTTGAGATCCTTGGGCTTCGTGGAGATTACCTTCCTCCGAAGGTGAGTGTGAAGTCCTCCCAAATACTTGGTCAGAATATCTTCATCCTCCAAGTCCATTTTCAGCAACATGGCTTATCTCTGAAACTTTGTAGTATAATCCTGCACACTTTGACCACTACCTTGTCTAAAATACTGCCATTTAATCATTTGGCCAATCTTCTCGGCCAATAGGATAGAAGTTATCTCTAAGTAATTCCTTAAATTATTGCCAACATTTGACAATACAATGTTTATTCTTCTCACATGTGGGTAGATGGGTTTCCCACCAAACCAGAGCATGTCCCTCCATCTTGAGATGTGAAAAGGTGATCCTCTATGCCTCAGTGACATTATGGATGCTAAAATAGACTTCTAATTGTTTTAACCATTTATCAAGCAACTCTACATCTACTTGTCCTTCAAAGCTCTTAATTTCAACTTTTGTTTCAACTTTAAAGGGAGCATGATCAGATTTTACCTTCTCTCTTGTAATTGTAGTCTCTTCTTCACACTCTTCCCCATCTTCTTCCTCATTGTGGCTCCCTCCTATGCCAATTTTTTTGGCTAAACCTCGACCACTGAGTCCATGGAGTCTTTCTTAACATAAGTCATCTTCTACAAATCTGCAAGTTCTTCTTGTCTTCTAAACTTCCTATCCATCTTGGTTTCCAAAGATCTTGATTCTACTCGACCAAGTTCTCTTCATTCATTTGTCCTTGAATTCTCTATTTCTACTTCTTCGTGGAAATGTCTCGTATTGCAAGGTAAAGCTTCCTTGCCCTTAGACCTTGTCACTTGTCATACAAATCATAAGAACAAATAACACGATCTGGATACTTGTTAGCTCGATACCGAAATGATATGTAAACTCTCTTTTGGAATCATCTACATAATCACAATTTTACACTTGTTGTTCTACTTTCTATTTAGAAAATGACAGTTGGAGCTAGTGAATGAATTCACTTATGCTTTATAACCAATAATTTGTAGAGAAAGGAATGAATGTAAACTCATGAACACCAATAATTTTATCCTAGAAACCTCCAGAGGAGGAAAACTAGTCACGAAGGGAAAAACACTCTTTCTTCCCACTTTTATTGGCCAATTCAAATAAGAATATAAAGAAATTACAAGTATGAAACATAAGTAGATAATATCTCACACTTCGTCCTAATTACTTTCTTTCTTTGCCTCCAAGCTCATTCCTTCTACAAACTCAATTCCAACACTAAGAATTCCTCGCTCACTTGCTTTTATGTTTCGATGCCCATTCTTTTCTTGCTTTCATGTATTTATAGCCCTTCCCATGTTCTCCCATGCACTAGGGATGGGAAAGGTCATGAAAGGGAAGAGACACCGACATACCTTTCAATTCTAGGACTGCTCGTCTTCCTCAATTTTAGTTTTCATCAAAAGTGATAAGATCACCACTCGATGTAGACCTGCAATCACGAAACACCGCCCTAGATGGACGCTAGTTATAGGAATGTCTCCCATGTTGGGTGGTGGTTTTACAACCACCGCTCAACACAAAGTGGTGGTTCTGTTAAAATATAGACAAAACCTCCTTTTCTCCCTTTTCTTTACTTTTTTCTTCTTGGTGCTGATTGATCTGATAAAGTAGAGTCATTTTGGATCCCTATGGATCAATTACCTTGCTTGAATTTTGTAATTTACACCGAAAAGGCTGACTACTAAAAATATACGATGCTACAAGTTAGTGCAAAATCACAAAGACACCCACGGATGCAAATCAAGGTTCTAAATAATGTCTTAGGCATCCAAAGTGATTGCACAACATGGAAACCTCTCTCAAGTGTGGGACTTATGAAACTCGAGAGAGGAATCTCTAGATTAGAGGTCGGTTCCTCAAACTCCTCTGATTTAGATCTATATTTGCACAACTACAGAGGTTCAGATCCTAATCCTACTCTAAATTGCAAGGAGACAGGGATAGAAATGCAAAATTGAAACTAACTAAAGATGGTGATGCACCAAAAGGACTAGTGAATATTTTTGTCATGCAAATAGACACAAACCAAAGATTGCAACATAAAACATACACAAGCTGATAAGATATAATTTAGGATCTGAAATGAAGCAAATAATACAAACAAAGGATTAAAACCCATTCACAAAGCTTGCATTATCATTTCCAATGTCAAAACCACTACATTACAACCTCAGAGAGGTAGAAAACTGTTACAATATTTGAAGAGGTCTGATTCTTGCAACAATCACTTGCTGGAGGTGAAAGAAGAAGTTTTCTATGCCAAAAGTGTTCCACCTCAAAAATGAGCCAAATCTGGCTTTTACATTGCATGGGTCGAGCCCAGGAGAGAGAAAACATACAAAACGTGGGAGCCCATTCCTCATTGACTACAAATGCATTAAATCAGCATGGAGGACCTTACAAACCCATACCCTATCATTTTTGACCAAATTGGAGGAGAGTGCGACCCATTCTGCATTAAATTTGGTCACTGAAATGTCACTTCTGGCCATGAACATGCGTTAGAGCCGTTTCTTAACTTTCTCTCTCCAGAATGAACCAAAATTCAAGATTGACCCTAGAATCATGTAGAGAATTTTATAATCTTTCCAATGATATAAAGAACGTGCAAATCTGAGCTCTGGATCAAAATATATGAAGGTCTCAAGTTTTAGGGCAAAAAAACGGAGCCCAAAAATTTAAATTTTGACCTTTTTTGTCGGGCAAATATTTTAAAATTTCCTGACCTGACCTTTTTGCATTTTGGAATTTTTTTCATTTTTTTTTTCCCATGCCCCTCCACTGGGACACGTGGCACGCTTTGGTTGGTTGACAGGGTGTGTGGGGCATCTTTTACCTTTTAGTTTCTGGCCAAAACTTTTGCCAAATTCTCTAATTCCTCCCCGAGCTCTGCACTCCCCTTCTCCTGGACACGTGTCCTCTTTTTATTGCTCGGGCCAACGCTTTAAACCTTCCCTTTGAAATTTTGGACATTTTCCCTCCTTGTGACACGTGGCGTTTCTGATTCGCCGCGGCTCTCGCCACAGGATTTTCGCATCCCACGTGTCCCTTTGGCCTCGGATGTCCCAAACTGTTCTAGGACAAATTCCTCCGATCCGCCCGATTCGGGCTTCCCTCCCTCTTTTGAGGTGAATGACACGTGGCACGCTTTCATTGGCTCTCGGTTCTTCCACTTTCTCGCGTCCCTGCATCCCCTTTGTCCCAATCCCCCAAGGCGAAAAGTTCCTTCTTTTCTGGCCCATCCGGCGGTTCAAGCGCCTTCTTCGCCCCCACGCCCAGATGTCCTACCTTATCTCGCACAATAGCTTAGTCAATTTTTTCACCTCGGCTTTCGCCCTTTCACGCCCCCCGCGTCCCCATGGCCCGATGTCCCTTTGCTCAGCGCGGATCGAATGGAGGCTTTTCACTGTTCACGCCTCGACGTCCCAACTGTCCCCAAGGATCCGCTGGACTAGGACTTAGCAAATTTTCTCCATTTTCTCGGCCCCAAGCTTGTTTTCTTGCAATTTTTCACTTTTTCTAACTCGTTGGATTTTCTTCTTGGACAGAGAGTTAGAAAAAGCCGAAAGGACCCCAAACATGATTTTGGGCCTTGAATCATCTACTTGCCTCGGTACTTTGAATATTCGATGCATGTTATCAAATCTACCCCTGGGGTGGATTTTGATAACAATTTGGCGACTCAGCGGGGTCATCTGCCTGCTAGATGAAAAGACCAAGAGCTTTAAGCGATCCATTGGGCATGGAGTCATCAAATATTCTCGCTTAGAACCCCAACTCGACTTAGAATGTGTAAGGAGGAAGATGGAATATCACCTGATGGAAGAAAGGACTGCAAAACATCTCCATGGACAGCACTCTGTGCCAAAGCACTTAGGGAAAATGAAACTAACCTACAACAAAACAATGTGCACAAGCACTTGGAGGAATGAAAATCTAATCTAATATTTACAAGGTGATAAATTTCCCTCTAGAAACAACGCTTGAGATATATTCCATTTATCGGAATCTGCAGCTTCTTCACCATCCAATGAGGCCAATTGAAAGCATTGTTGTTCTTGCACTTCGTGACCATGTATGGGCCACTCCAAATGACATCAAATTTTGAATGCCTTCCGGTTTTGCTCTATCCATATCCCATTTCAACACTAGATCTCCAACCCGAAAAGATCTATCCTCGCCTTCCTATCAAAGGTCTTCTTGATCAAAGCTTGATCCTTTTCCATTTCTTGGGATGCTTGATTTCTGATCTCTTGCAGCTCCATCAACTCTGCATACCTCACCTCCATGGGCTCAAACTCTAAGAACTCTAGTTGCTTCATGAGTTCCAATGTTGGAAACTCAAGTGACATGGGCAAGATTGCCTCTCTTCCATAGACAAGTTTGAATGGAGAGTTACCTGTGGATCTCTTGGGAGTTATCCTATCACCCATAAGGCTGATTTCGCTTGGTATGCCAAGACCTCTCGATTCTCGTCAAGAGTCCTCCTAATGATCCTCAACAAGTTCTTGTTTGTAGACTCGCCTCGGCCATTACCTCGAGGGTAATAGTTTGATGAAGTGCTTAGGTAGATACCGTTCTTGACAGCCCACTCACTACCTTAGATCCAATGAATGCCAATGCATTATCGTAGATTATTGTAGCAGGTACACCAAATCAAGTTGTTATCCCCTCATAAAAGTCTAAGATGCTAGACTCATTTGCCTCTTTGAGTGCTACTGCTCATCCCATCTAGTGAAGTAGTCCGTGGTCACAAAATCCATTTGTGCCCTTGGCTTGAATTGGGATTAATGACTCCAATGAAGTCCAAACCCCATTGCATGAATGGCTGGTCAACCGAGATTGGATGTAATGGAAGGGCAGCAAGTCTCTTTTTCCCGTGAAGAATGCACAATTCTTACACCTCTTGATCCATGCATAAGCAATCACTCAAGATTTTGGGCCAATAATAACCAGCCTTCATGATTTTTAGAGTCTGTCACTCTTGGTGCAAAATGACCACCACTGGTCCACCATGAAACTCTTCCAACACCCTTTGGGTCTGATTTGTGCTAATGCATCTCAAAGAAGACTCCATTCACATCTTTCTTGAACAAAACTCCATCAATGGCATACGAGACAGCCTGCGCAATCTGAAGTGTCTCCTTTGGGTCTTGTTCATCTCAAGGGCATAGGCCTGTGCCTAGGAAGTGTATAATACCTTGGGTCCAGCAAGGAGTGGGGGCAACATTGTCTTCTTCTTGATTGCCACTTGGCTCATGGCTGTCTTGGACTGCCAAAACAACCTCTTCTTCATTGCATACTTCTTTTTGCTTCCCCAAAACCAGCTGCTCACACAATCCTTTCCCTCTTACCAGCTTGGTGATCTTGATCTCAATGTCATAATCCATGACACGGGTGATCCAACCTGCCCTTTTCTCATTCAAATCCTTGTTGAGGAGGAAGTCCCTAACCCCAGCGTGTGAGACCAGCAACTGGACCTTGTTGTTTGAGATTAAATGCTTGAATTTCTTCAAGCTTCTGATTACTGCCAACACATGCTTCTCAATAAAAGAGTACCTCACCTCATAGTCATCTAGGCTCCGGCTAAAGAAGGCAATTGGCTGCTCATCATTATCCTTGTTCTACTTGTACCAAAATGGCAGAAATAGTGTCATTACCTCCAAATGCATAGAGGATGAAATCCTTGAGAAGTCCGGGTTGATGAGAGTTGGTGCTTGGAGATGGCTTCTTTGATTGTTTCAAAACTCTCCTTGCCTTCTACTGTCCACTTGAAAGCCATGCTCTTCTTTAACATTTTGGTGATGGGCTTGATAAGGGCTGCAAAATCTGGGACAAACCTCCGAACAAAGTTTATCCTTCCCAAGAAACTCTGAAGGGCTTTCTTGTGGCTTGGTAATGGTAGTGCTCTTATGGCTTCAACCCTCTCTGGATCAATTGCTAATCCTTCTTTGGAGACAATATGGCCAAGGAGCTTTCCTTCATGTGCAAGAAAGATACACTTTTTAGGATTCAAAGACACTCCAAATCTTCTGCACCTCGTGAAGACTTATCTCAAATGAGAGAGGTGGTCTGCTGCATTTTTGGAAAAAATAGTGATATCATCAAGGTAAATCAGCACCACGTTGTTAATCAAACCTTTGAATGCCATGTCCATTGCCCTTTGGAAGGTAGCACTAGCGTTGGACAGCCCAAATGGCATTTTCCTGTATGCAAAAGTTCCCCATTTGGTTGTGAAGGCTGTCTTGAACTGGTCCTCTTCCTTCACCATAATCTGATTGTAGCCTGAGTAGCCATCAAGTAGTGAAACCTCTCGAGCCAGCCACACCCTTGTAAGATTTTCTCCATGGAAGGGAGTGGGTAATGGTCCTTGAGAGAGGCTCTATTCAAGTCTCTGAAGTCAACACATAATCTGATCTCTCCACTCTTCTTTCTGACTGGAACTAAGTTGGCAACCCAACTAGAATGCTTGATTGGGAATATGATCCTTGACTCAATCAGCTTGTCCAATTCTTTCCTCATGAGAGGCTCCATGTGTGGATTGACTGGTCTTTGTTTCTGCCTGACAGCTTAGTATTTGGATCCAATTCAATGGTATGTTGAGCTAAGTTGGGATTGAAACCTTTCAAGTCTTCATAGCTCCAAGCAAACACGTCAGGGAACTCTTGACATAGCTGTATGAACTCATACCTTTCTTGTTTAGTTGTCATCCTTCCAATTTGCAATGGTTTGTTCTCTTCTACCAAGATGGATACTAAATCCTCTCTCTTGACCTGAATGTTTGCTTTCCTTTCTAAACTGATCATTGGGGTTAAAAATGGACTCCAAAGTGATAAGTCCTTGGGTAGCTTGTTAGTTCTTAGTTACGTACCACTTGGTCACCATACTTGCTGTTCCCAATCTTTTCTTGATTCTTGGCCGAGAACTCACCTTCTTCTTGCAAGAAATGGATGATTTGCTGGTCATTTTCAAACACTTGCCAACTGACATTGTTATCCGGCACTGAAGGCCTCACAATCATGTGGATGTTTGGCTGTACCTTGTCTTGTTGAATGCTTTCCACAATGTCAAAGGCTGCCCCTACTGCTGCAAGCCTGTCAGCAGCTTGATTCTCTTTCCTAGGAATGGATTTGATGCCAAAACCCTCAAAATCTTCCATGAGGTCCCACACCCTGTTCTTGTAGCACTTGAGTAGATCATTCTTGGCAAAGATGCTGTCCCTTGACCTGATTTACAATCAATTCACTGTCACCAAAGACTTGCAAGTTCTTTATTCCTCTCTTTATTGCCCAATGCATCCCTTGCACTAAGGCTTCATATTCAGCAGTGTTATTGGAGCATGCAAACTGAAATCTAAAAGATGAATAGTACTTTACTCCTTGAGGTGAAACAAGCATGGCTCCACCTCTTGCACCTTGTCTACTCCTTGATCCATCAAAAAACAGCTGCCATACCTCATTGTCATCTTTGTGGTTTGGCTTGGTGATGCTAGGAATAGGCTGATTTTCTTCGTGTATGCAATAGACCCCTAGCTCAGATTCTTCCACTTCTTGATAAGGATCAAATGCATGTATCTTGTTTGCCCATTCATCAAGAGTTAGATCCAAGATGCTTCCAACCTTGGTGTCAGCCTCATCAGTGCTTGGGTGGTCTTCTTGATCAAATGCTGAACAATTGGCGTTGATCTGACTTGGAGTGTAAGGCTCAATATGGAAGTTTGCAATAGGTTCTGACCTGATTGTAGCTTTGGTTCCATACCTCGTTCAACAACATTGTGACCAATCAATAAAAATATCCCCAATCTTGGTGTGAAATCCTTGACAAACATAGGGCAAAGAGTGGTGGAAGGTCTATAACCGATACATCTTGTAAAACAACAACATTTGACATGCATGCAAGGTAAGACTCAAGTTTCTAATCACCCCAACATGTTGTTACTACTATGTCCCATCCAGCCGCACTACCCCTTTGGATATAGTTTCATACTAGAGCCTTAGCTAATCAGCTATTGTGTTTAGGCATTACCGAGCTACTTGCCCTGAGTCTATCATGCAATTGTGTACTAGCTGATTTCCAATGATTAATGAAACTTAAAGGAGGGGGCTTCAACATTTTACCTTGCTGTCCTCCATGATTTCCCTCAGTCAAGCAACATTTGTGAGCACTTTGTCTTGCATCTGAACTTGCTGATTCAAAGTTGGCCAGTCCTTCATGGCAGCTTGCAGCAGATCTCTTTGGCCTTGGGATGGATAGGGATTCCCACATTGATATATTGACGTTTGTCTTCTTCATCTGATCAATGATACTGAATGGTGAGATGAAGGATCTCTTTGTCTGTCCCTTGGTTTGCACATTCACTCCTTGCATGTGGGCAGCAACAACTGGTATTTGAGTTGGCCTAGGGGCTGTTCTTGGCTGCCCTTGTGCATTTACAACCGGATTTTGTTTGCCAACCACTTGTGGAGCCATGGAAGGTTGTGGATTGGTTGGGGCTAATGGCTGTTCTTCACCCAAATTCCTCCTTTTTGACCTTGTGTTGGCTGCAACACCTTGAGAAATCGTCGGCTCATGCCACAAAAATCCTCTGCTTGCCAATTTACCAATGTGGTGTCATTTGGGGCTGATTGTTGTTGGAATGTTTCTTGTTGTTGGTTGTTTCCTTGACTGCCTCACCCTCCACACCAAAGAGTTGTCACCATTAGTGCTTGATTCAAAGCACCATCAAGCACATGGATTGGTTATGAGGCTCATTGTATGGAAAACACCAATCATACTCCCGAGCAATGTTGTTTTGTGTTGGCACCAATGCCTTAGAGCAGATATGGCATTTGGATTATAGGGCTGAAATGGTCTATCGGGCAGGAGGCCTTGTTTGATTCATATTTGCAATTTGATTAGGAGGCCTTTGTGGTTGGTATGGCTGCCTCGTTAGGTTGAGCTTGGGATTGATAAGAAGGTCTAAAACCTTGGGCTCGCTGCCTTTTGAGAGTAACCACTCATTGCCTAGGTTTTGCAATTGCTTCACGACTTCTCAAGCTCATTTGGGGCACTTGGAGATGAAGTGGAAGCTTCATTTGAACTCGATTTCTAGGAGTGGGAGAAGGAGCCAAATTAGGTGCTTGATTGGTATTAGGGCTCTCTAAACTTAGAAACAATGGCATGGGAGGTCTAGGGGCAAGTTTTCCACTTGATCAAACAATTTTCAGCCCTAATGGCAATGCTATAAGCCATAGGGATAGTTATGCCTCCCATGGACTGAATCAACATAGAAATATCAGAATTTAGAGCTTTGAGATAGTAGAAAAAGCACCTTCGGGCATTGCTGTTGGCCTGATCGCCACCGGAATTCTTTCCCAAGTCTTTTGAAATCAAGTTGAAATCGGTCACCGCTCATCGGGAGCTCTCTTGATGGTTGTCACCTGCTCCAAAAGAGACAAGTTGTCTCCTTTTCTCCAAATTTCTCATGAAGTGCTATACAAATGATTCCAATTTGTGATAGAACCAGCTCCAAGGCTCCTAAACCATTGCAATGCTTTCCCTTTGAATGAAGATGCCAAAGAATCTTGATGACCCACGTGCATCTCATTGATTTCATGGATCGCACAAAGGTTAGCAATATCTTTAACATGATCACCTGGAGTAGTCTGATTTTCTCCAAGAAGTAGCTGAGAATGTTCTTCAAGGCTGCAATAGGAATTGGATGTTGTGCATTGAGGGCAAGTGGGCTGCTTTGCTGTGAAGTTGACATAGGGGTTGTTTTTGCCATTCTAATTGGTCTTAAAACCCTTGTTGATCGAATGAAAGGCCTATCGTGGAGGAGTTGAGAGAGTTCTATTTGGTGGAGATGGAGACCTTTGAATCCTTCTTCCTCTTTACCTTCTTCTTGGAGATAATTGCAGTATTCAAACAACACTTCTTCTTCTCCAACTCTTGACCTTGTGGTGATTCTTCTCATGAGTTTTCAGTGCCCGCACCACTGAAACCAGCTTGATTCTTCCCTTGAGTCGCCAGATATGCAAATAATAGCTCTTTTCAAGCAAGAAAATTGTAGCAGATGCACATCAACTTTCTTTGCAATAAAAATGAGACCTCTAGTGTCCCACCGGGCGTGCCAAAACTGTTAGTGCAAAATCACAGCACCCCTGGATGCAAATCAAGGTTCTAAATGATGTCTTAGGCATCCAGTGTGATTGCACAACATGGAAACCTCTCTCCAAGTGTGGGACTTGTGAAACTGAGAGAGGAATCTCCAGATTAGAGGTTGGTTCCTCAAACTCCTCTGATTTAGATCTATATTTGCACAACTACAGAGGTTCAGATCCTAATCCTACTCTAAATTGCAAGGAGACAGGGATAGAAATGCAAAAATTGAAACTAACTAAAGATGGTGATGCACCAAAAGGACTAGTGAATATTTTTGTCATGCAAATAGACACAAACCAAAGATTGCAACATAAAACATACAAAGTCGATAAGATATAATTTAGGATCTCAAATGAAACAAATAATACAAATAAAGGATCAAACCCATTCACAAAGCTTGCATTATCATTTCCAATATCAAAACCACTACATTACAACCTCAGAGAGGTAGAAAACCTATTACAATCTTTGAAGAGGTCTGATTCTTGCAACAATCACTTGTTGGAGGTGAAAGAAGAAGGTTTCTATGCCAAAAGTATTCCACCCTCAAGAAATGAGCCAAATTTGGCTTTTACATCGCATGGGTCGAGCCTAGGAGAGAGAAAACATACAAAATGTGGGAGCCCATTCCTCATTGACTAAAAATGCATTAAATTAGCATGGAGGACCTTACAAACCCATACCCTGTCATTTTTGACCAAATTGAGGAGAGTGCGACCCATTCTGCATTAAATTTGGTCAAAAATGTCACTTCGCCATGAACACGCGTTAGAGCCGCTTTCTTAACTTTCTCTCTCCAAGGTGAACCAAAATTCAAGATTGACCCTAGAATCATGTAGAGAATTTTAAAAGCTTTCCAATGATATAAAGAACGTGCAAATCCAAGTCAGAGATCAAAAGATATGAAGGTTCAAGTTTTAGGGAAAAAACGCCCAAAAAAATGCGGGTGCTAGATGTCGGGCAAATATTTTAAAATTTTGACCTTTTTGCATTTTGGATTTTTTTCATTTTCCCCCCATGCCCCTCCACTTGGGACACATGGCACGCTTTGGTTGGTTGACAAGGGTGTGGGGCATCTTTTACCTTTTTATTTTCTCGCAAAATTTTTTGCCAAATTCTCTAATTCCTCCCCGAGCTCTCGCACTCCCCTTCTCCTAGGACATGTGTCCTCTTTTTATTGGCTCTGGCCAACGCTTCAAACCTTCCCCTTTGAAATTTTGGACGTTTTCCCTTGTGACACGTGGCGTTTGATTCGTTTGAAGATCCGCCATCTTTTCGCATCCCACGCATCCCTTTGGCCTGATGTCCCAAACTGTTGGGACAAATTCCTCCGATCCGCCCGATTCGGCTTCCACATCCCTCGTCCGGTGATGACACGTGGCACGCTTTCATTGGCTCTCGGTTCTTCCAGCTTTACGCATCCTCCGCATCCCTTTGTCGCAAATCGTCCCCAAGGACGAAAGTTCCTACTACGCCGGCCCATCCGGCGGTTGACGTCCTTCATGTCCCCACGACCTGATGTCCTGACCTCCTTTATCTCGCACAACAATGCTTAGTCAATTTTTTCACCTCACCGGTTCGCCCTTTCGTGTCCCACGCATCCCCACGGCCCGATGTCCCTTTCTTTGCACGGACTACCTAGAGGATTTTCGGCCGTTCACGCCCGACGTCCCAACTATCCCAAGGACCTCCCGACTAGGACTTAGCCAATTTTCTCCATTTTCTCGGCCCCAAGCTTGTTTTCTTGCATTTTTTTCACTTTTTCTAACTCGTTGGATTTTCTTCTTGGACAGAGAGTTAGAAAGAAGCCGAGGGAGCCCAAACATGATTTTGGGCCTTGAATCATCTACTTGCACGGTACTTTGAATATTCTCGATGCATGTTATCAAATCTACCATGGGGGTGGATTTTGGATAATAGCTACAACAACTAAAAAGGACCCAAAAAGTGTGAGTAAATTACAAAGAGGATAATGACACATGATGTTGGCATCTAGGTGGGTGCAGTGTCCAGGATGACAAATGCCGAAGATTAAAAGGTAGATTGAGAAAGCGATGGTGTAAGACCAAAAGTAGCATAGAAAGTAAATCAATGTGGCCAAAGACATGGGTTAACCAATAATTTTCTTACTTAGGAATCATATGAATAGTAGTATGTGATCGGACTAGATAATTACCCAAATTGGTTGATTGTGTGTCTACATTTGCCCCTACTTTATGTTGGTGAACTGAAAGCTTGGTAAAATAAAGTAGATACAAATGTGTACCCGCTAACTATGTGGATGTATGTAGAAGGTGTGCCGAGGGACTAGAAAAAGCGTGGAGTGATACAAGTGTGAAGCATGGATTTTAAAGAGGAGAAAGTGTAAAAAAAGTGATGATGAAAATGAACCTATGGTGGAAGCACATTTGTAGATGTCACAATTTACCTGTTGTTGATGAATTTGATGTTAACTACCGCTTCCCATACAAAAGGACATGTAAAAGGGAAGCCGATAAGTAGTCAAATATGCATTTATATGATAAAAGTGTGTAAGAAAATTATGTAAAAATGCTAAAAGTGTGAAAAAGGAACATGTGCACCTGATCCGTGATGAAGAAAGGGGTGTAGAAAGGATCCTATAGATGATGTCGATGCATGAGTTTTTTGGGTGATCTCATGCCAATGAAATGGAAGAAGGTTAGGGAGAATAGTTTGGTGTCAATTTCCAACCTTTCATTATTTCTCGTTGTGTAGAACACCACTGCAGATGGTGTGTATAAACGCATGTGCTAAGGACCGTATGCCCCATAGAAGTTGTTGGTGCCATTTTTGAGCCTGCAAGCTTTTGCCCTAATTTTCCTTCATTATGCGTGCTCAAAAATTTTTCTCTCAAAATTGGTGGTCTACAACTTTTCCCTCTAGTCGAATACCTTGAAATGCTCACAAACTTGTTGTTTTTCCCAATTTGAATGAAATTAACATGTGTGCCCTCTTTTGTGCCCTAATTTTTCCAAAATATGCGGGCTTTGTTGTTTTTCCTTTTTGCCCAATCGTGGAAGTTTAAAATTGATCGATTTGCACTTGTATGCCTTTGAAAATCCAATTCCATGATAAAAAATTCTTTGAAAACATGTTTCAGTTGGTTCAATTTCAAGAAATTTGTCATCCTTAGCGAAAAAATTGAATTCTAGGGCATCCCTGGCATTTTTGTGTTTTGACGGTCAGACAGGCATCATTTTCTTGTCAATTTCATCTTCAACATTCTAGGGCATCGCTGGCAATTTTTGTGTTGTTTGACGGTCATACGGGCATCCTTTGCCCATCAAATTTTAGCTCAAAAATCTTCTCCTACGTGGCTTGTTCTAATTGACAAGGATCAATGGGTCATTTCTAAAACTTAACATTTTTGTGTTTTGGAAAAATTTGCAAGTTTCCTCACAGCTCCACAGGCCCCAGAGGAGGTACACGTGTCGCAAGCAGAGTGAAGGCAGATGGGTGGGTCGTTTTGTGCCTTAGGGAACTTTGGAAAATGCATGGAAATGAAGAAAATCCCCTAAGGCCCACATCCAATCGTAGGGGTGACACGTGGCAATTAGAAAAGTCAAAATAGTGGAGGGGCGGAGCTGCGAGGCACGATGGAAAAATTTCCTTTGGTGAAAAGGAGTTAAAGTATGAAATGAGAGTGCAAGCCCTCAACGAATCATAGGTGGACACGTGTCATGTTTGCATAAAAGGTGGGAATGGAGGCTGGAAGAAGACTTAGAAAATTTTGCTTTTTGGCGAAAGGGAACAAAAGTTGTGAAAAGGGCCATGGGTCTGCCAGGCCAAACAAGAGTGGACACGTGGCAGAGTCAGAGGTAGAACTTCGGGCCTCAAGGGAAATTTGAGATTTTTCCCATTTTGGCATAAAGGATTAAAATTACAAAATGAGGTCATAGCTCCATCAATGGTCACGATTGAGCCACGTGTATGGCTCAGATCAAAAGAAGGGATTCCAGAGCATTGGGTCTTTGTGGGAAATTTAGATTTTATCCTATAAAGGTAAGAAATCAAAAGGAGGAACACAAGCCCATAGCCAATCAGCGACCGACACGTGTTTGGGACAGAATTAGAGGTGTGGGTCCATGTGGGGATAATTTTGAAAAATTTCCTTTTTCCAAAAAAAGGTAGAAATGTGTAGAATCGGTCCGTGATTCCAATGGGGTCCACTTTGGGACACGTGTCAGGCCCATTTTCATGAGGCGAGATATGGGGATATTTTGAAAAATTTTCCTTTTTCCAAAAAAGGTGGAAATGTGTAGAATCGAGCCGCGATTCCACTGGACCCACATTGGGACATGTGTCAAGCTCATTTTCAAAGGGCGGAGGGGGAGAAAAATGTCAAATTTATACATTTTTCCAAAAGTGTTAAAATGTCAAAAAGTGATCCCAAGCCCATTTCCAATCACATTATGACACGTGGATGGCTTAGATTAAAGGATAAAGGAAGATCAACCCAGAATCTATGCATTTTTCGGTTTGGCGCCATTTGAGCTCTAGGAAGCTTGGAGATGTGATTTTTGCATCAATTTTCACCATTTTTTTGGCAAATTCATGTCATTTGTGCCTATAAGGACCAATGCAATTGGTTTTGAGGATCAATTTGAAGATCAGAGATGTTTTTGAAATGATTTTTTTCCCTAACCCGTCTAAAAACGTAAAACATCAGATCCAAAAGTTGCAGAGGCAAATTTGGAAAGTGTAAAGGTGAAATGATGAAAGAGGAGCATGCTTTGCATGAAAGAAGGAGGAAAAATGTGCTCCCAGTTGAAACTATGATGCAAAAATCCTCAATGATTCACCTTTTTTTGAAACACCGGCAAATTTTGTTGCAAATATGTTAAACGTCCCTATCTACGAATCATGATGGAATTTTGTAACAAACTTGATGCTTGGCATATTATTTTCTTGGGAAAGAAGGATTGGATGTAAACAAATGTTATATAATGCATTTTTTTGACATGCAAAAGGTTAGGAAATTGAAAATCACGAGAAAATTTTGAGAGAAGCTCATCTTTTGAGAAACCCTCCAAAAACCTAGTTAATGTCTTCTGTGTTAGATCTTCATTCATGTTGAGTTGGTTACAAGTGTATAGCCATCACATAGCTCTGAGATTGTTCTTGAAACTCTCCCCTGTTGATGAATCTAACAAGATTTTGAATTAATCTATGTTATTTTGGGCAATATGATGTCTGTTATCATGTTTAAATGTCTACAAACAATTTTCCTTGTTCTTGTTGCAATCTTGCATTGAAATATTTAGGAATCACACAGATCTCATCCTTATTGATAGTTTAGTGGCATTTGTAATTTCATTTTTCAGAAGAGCTTTCATCTGGCATTGAAAATAAGCAGTTTAAAATCACTTCACCTTCATTTGTTGACAGAGATTTCTTGTAAGCCTTTGGGGTACCTTAGGCGTGATTTGATCAGAGATTTTGATGTTTAATTGAGTCCTTTAACTCAAGATTTTGTGTTGAGGTCTCAAATATTGTGTGAAGAGTGCAAACCTGGGCCTCCATTTGTGTATCTCTTCTAGTTGAAAGAACATCCTGACTATTTTGAAGCATTTTATTTGATAGTTGTTCAAATGTTGTAGAGGTTGTCAAATATCTGGCATAGTCAAGTTTGTCTTGTCAATATCCCACCAAAAATCATTCTAAACAACTAATCCTATGTAATGCCCACTTTCCTTTGCACTTTGTTTAGATACTGATCTTGCTACTGTTGATCTCATTTTGGACATTATTATGTTTTGACTTAGTATGATGTGTATATGTTAGATCATGGATTAGTATTGACCTGGATTCAGCTTATTATGATTGATGACTACTAGAAACATATCTATATGTGGTTGATGATATACTATTGTGACATGGACACATTATAGATGTTGATTTGGACTTATGATGTTGGATATTATGAGTAGATCTGCTATAAAGATTCGAGGATGATGATATAGTGGAAAAATTGAATTTAAAATGATAATGTTGAATTCTTGATATTGTTGTGATTTGGATTTGATATTTATATGTTGCTTATATCATTTTGGATGTTCTGATATGGCCACGAGGCCAAAGGAGGTGTTGTTATTTTACAGGTTAAAATATCACAACAATGTCGGGGGATTGAGACTAACCATATTGAAATTCTGGATGAACTCAATGGGGTCACCATGGCAACTGTAATTGTTTGTGTGTTGTGTTGTGTTAGGATTTCCCATGGGGATTTCCATTATATGTGACCATGGGGTATGTGTTTTATGTATGTGTTCCTTTAATTATTGTTGTATGTATTTTATTTAGTAAAGTGTTCCTTCTTGTAATTTAATTTAAATATGATAGTTCTAATGTGAAAGTCATATAGTTAAATTTTATTTAATTTAATTGGGATGTGGAATGTAAGTAATAAAGTTGTTGTCTTAGTTATTAATTAAATTGGATTTATGTTATGTATAACCATATGTTAAATAAATAAATCATTATGTCAAAATAATGTAATAAATGAAGTCATAGGTATTAATGCATGTGTAAGTTGTGTAAGTCGTGATTTTGGAGTGTAGGACACTCCACTCTCAAAGAAATTCAAATTTGACCTTGGAGACCAAATTTGGAGGCTTGTGGGACAAGTTTTTTTATTATGGGTAAATAGTTTTGAAGGGACTATACCCTGTGTACAAAAAGGCTCAAAAGCCAGATACCAAAAGAGGAAAAAATGACCCTAAAAATGTAAAACATCAAACACCAGGAGGCTCAACAGCCAGATAATACAATATAGAAACAAAACAGGATCAAGACAGATAGTGATCCGAATAAAAGTAGAAGAGACAAAACATGAACAAGAGATAACCACCACTGGTCTTCCCAGCCAAAAAACAACACCAAAAACGCTAGTCAACAACTTCACCGCCAGTAAACAACAATAGAGCTCCGCATCACTTGACAACCTAGTCAATCTTGGCTTTAATCATTTGGAGTGAACGCAATGGCTATGGCCTGGGATGGATCTTTCAAATCCACCTGAGCAATTGCAAGATCCTTGTTCTCCTTGGAACCCCAAATATCCTTGGTAATACCGCTGAGACTACAAATACTATGCACATGTTGCTCGATAAAATTGTAGATGCTTTTAAGAGTTGAGAGGATACAATCATTACGCCCTTTTGCATTGCCAAGCCTGACATCCAGAGATAGAAGCTTCTTGAAAACTTCAGTAGTGATATCATCCAACTTAAACTTGTCCCACACCTCTTAAAATCATCCACCAACCATACCTATGGTTTTGAAGTCAAAATTAATCTTTTTAATTGTATTTTGAAATGACTATGTGTAAGTCTTTATTGCACTTCACTTATAGACTTTTAATTCAGTCCTTGTTAAAGTATGGGTTAATTTTGAGTGTGTAAGTTGCTTGTCATCTCCATTTATTGTGATGTTGACTTTCTCTTTTTGGGGTTGAGTAAGAATGATGTGGCATCCCACTTGGAATCCACATCATCCTCTCCCTCCCTCTCCTTTAAAATTCAAATTTCTCCTCTTGTTTGGGTTGTTGAAACTTTGGTTTTTTTTCCTCCTTGGGTCAAATTTTATTTTTTGTTGGAGCTTGCTTTGAGGAAGGAGTTGGAAATTATTTTGCATGCTTATACCTTGCTGTTTTGGGACTGCATTCTGAGTATTGAAGGAACTGTTGTTTGGGAAAACAATCTCCACTATGGAGAGGTAGGATCTTGTCCTTTTTATATGTTGTTTTTCCTTTTCTTGCATGAATGAAATGGTGATTTTGCTTGTGTATTCATGGCTGGTTGGGTAGATTTCTTAGGGCAAGGTGTAGGAGAAGACTATGGGGTCTTATATGGGGGGGCATAAGGGATTGCCAATGGCACTTATTCTATTGTGGAGGGAGTTTTGGTTTTGGGATCCACCTTGGAAAAGAAACTGCTTGCATTTCTTACTATGGGGGCATAAGGGATAAACTTGGGGGAATGAGGAGGGGTTGGGATATATAAGGTTTATGGGTATGATATATTATTGGCGGTATGCATTTGGTGGATGCCCAATTCCAAATTGGGAGGCATAAGGAGATTCCCCATAGTTCTTGCTCTTGATGGCTTGCTTGATCAAGCCCATGTGCTGTGTGTATGATTTTATTGCAGTTGTGAATTGTTGTCCTTGTTTGGATTGTGCATTTTGTTGTTCTATGCATGTGAAAGGAATGTTGTTGTTGTGAAAGAAGCCTTGTTGCCATGTGTTGATGTTCATTCTCCATTTCAATATGGTTGGGGCTCGGGGGCCAATGGGGAAGGATGGCTTCTCCTTTCCCATTGGATGTCTTGGTTGGGTGGAGAGCGTTGCCTTTCCCCCTTCCTTGTTGTGATCAAATGAAAAGATGAAGAAATCAGCATGTTGCTTTGTTTTGGAGCTTGGAGAAAATGCAGTTGCTAGTCCCTTCCTTAGAGAAAATTTCATTGTTATCTTCCCACTTGGAGTGGATGAATTGTATCATTATTTAAAAATGTGAAGTTACTTGTAATGCAAAGGAAAAGATAGAGATTCATTTGTGAAATGTAAAGAGTTATTATTTCATACTCTGTTTTGAAAATAACATGAAAGAATGAGATCTACTTGTATGATGTATTTCGTGAATTGTATTTTGAAACCAAATCAAAAAGGAAAGAGATAAGTTGCAAAGATGTTCTTTGATTGAAATCAATAAAATAAATACATTCCTTTCTCAAATTTTAATGTTGTATTAAATTGAGTTACTGTTTTGAAATGATATCTCTGTTGAAAAGGAAAATGCGTGTGGGAGAAAAAGACAACATTTTGTTCTTTGCATTTATTTAAAATTTGAAATATCAAATGTTGTTTGTGCTTTTGAATGATCAGATAAATCAAATACTCTAAACTTACCCAAGATCAATCCTCCATGTTCAATTGACATGTTGAGAAGGAGAAAACCAAAATTTGATCAAAATCTCACAAGTTGGAAAATTGCCAGTTTTGAATTTTTAAACCCTGCAGATCGATTTCTCAAAATTGACCTTTGAAACTTAAACAAAATCCAAAATTTATGATTACTATGCAAATAGGACTCCGAGAGATTTCTGAAAGTCCTTGTTTGTCCAAAACTGACTTTCTATCAAAAGTTATGGCCATTTGAAGTTTTACTTCAAAATGGCCATCCAAAAATAAATCTAACTATATTAAAATCAAAATTTGAACTTTGGAAAATTTTTCCCAAAAATCCTATGGCCCCAGCAACACTCTTGCTTAATCATGTGTCACCACATGGCACTTTGGAGGGGTGAATCTTATTGAAACTTAACTTTTTGAAAAATCTGACTTTGGGAAATTTTCCCAATTTTTCTCATGCAACCTGCAGACCCGATCACGTCTTTGACACGCGTCTTGGAAGGCACGCGAAAGGAATTTTGAAAACTTAAAATTTTAGCCTTTTGGAAAAATTTCATCATTTTCTCCACACCTGCACCCCGCAACCAATGGGCTGATGACACGTGTCCTAACGGATGCACGGACCCACGCAAGTCATTTTGACTTTTTAAACTTTTTGGCTCAAATCACAACTCTCCCCGCCTCTCCGCTAACTCGTCCAATCACAGGATGCCATGTGGCACTTTTGCAAGGGCGAGAGGTTTGGAGGAAAAATTTCCTTTGGAAAAATTTTGGGTTTGGACTTTGGGAAAAATTCCCAATCTTTCCCATGACCAATAGGCGTTCGACACGTGGCACTAGGGCATCGGCGTGCGCGCGAACCTTTTGTCCTCTTAGCACTTTTGGTGATTGAGACTCAAAGTATCAACCCACTCCATCGGCCCACTGATCCTTCCAGCCAACCAGTGTGCCACGTGTCCCCTTTCATTGGCCCCGCGTGTAGCGTAGAGCGTTTTGCACCTTGCGCCAAAGGAAAGGAAAATTTCACCCCAGAACTCCGCCGGGCCATAACTTGAGTTTTATAAGGAGTTAGGAGGACTTATTTATATGGTTGGAAAGGTGAAGAAATTTCCTATCTAATGAGAATGATTTAGGAAAGTTTTGATGACTCTAAATGTGTGAAAAATCTAGTTGAACCCTGTAATCCTGTTTGGGTAAAGATGAGAGGGATTTCACTCTCCTAACCTAAGTGACGAATTTAACTTCTTGTTTTGCCCTTATGCCTTGTTGTCATTAGTTTCTTGGATTAGTTTTTGCAAGTGAGTATTACTTGTTAATCCTTATTTGGTTTGTGCTAATTGTGATCTTGTAACCCTCCTTTGAACACTCTAAATAAAAAGCAATTATTCCACAAGTTTCTAGCTAAACCTAGTTTGTTTCTTAGTCTCAAGTGGTAGTTTGAAGCGGACATTACATCCTACCCCATACTACCCCTATTTTGCCTATATACCCACAAAAGATCAAAATCCATTTTCTAAAGTATGAAGAATAGATCAACATTTCAAAATGTCTTCAGTAACCCTTTCCTTGCATTGAAAGTATCTCCATAATCTGGAAGTGACAACTTGTGAAAGTCAGATTTAAAGTGTTGATCATATTTTCCCAAGGCTTGTTCATACTATTTACAAAAATTGAGGGATATATACATCTCCTTCACCATTTGAGGGTTACAAAATAGGTCCTCTTACCTTGGTTGAAAGGAAAAACCTAAAACAGTTTGGACAAGATCAAGTCCTATTTGAGTGCTATCCATCTCTCCACAAATCTGAGTGCCAGTTAGATCACATCCCTAGCTACAAAATGACATACATCATGATCTATCTGTCTTCAAGCTTTATGCCATATCTTTGATGCTACTTATATTGAAAAGGAGAACAAATTTTGGTACCAACACAGTGACACTTTGTTGTAGGGGAGATTATTCAGTATTTTAATGTTTCAGATCCATGGTAATACTTCTTATGTGATTTATGTGCAATTACAAATCTAAGCATCATCTTCTAATCATATTTATAAGGCTGGAATGAAGAGTAGAGTTATGAGTTTGATATTTTCAAGTGTCTCCATTTTTGCCTCAAACTTTGCACCATAGTTGAAAATTTGAGAAAAAGGAAGGTCTGATCTATAAAGTTTGGAAAGATTTTCAGTGTTGATAGGTATTTGACAAAGTATTTTAGTGCATTTGCACAACTAGGGTGAAATTCCTTAGTGGAAACTCCATGTTGTTTTGATCTTGATAAATACCAGTGTCTTAGCTTTCTAGTCATTTGTTTTTGGTGTTGCTTAATCTCTGCAAAACTGGAAGGAAGAAGATCTCTCTTCAGGAGGGACCCAAGTAGAAAGTTATTTCAAGAATTGGGAAAGACAATTTTAGAGGAAAGAAAAGTTTGGAAGGTTGTTGAAGGTCAGACATCAAGCAAAGGTATATCCATTGGTGAGAGAGATCAACCTTTAGTAGAGGATTATCACTCTTCTTCCAGTGATTTTGATTCAAGCAAATATTCTCACAAATTTTTTACTTCAACTAGTGAAGGTCCTTCTACTATACCTGGTAAGTTCTTTTCTCAATCTACACCTGTGTGCTTCAATTCAAATAAAACTTTCCAAGAAAATCAACACCTAGAGAGTACCAATTTTGTGAATCACATTCTTGTGCCCCAAAGACCTCTCACTCCTCATCATTTTGTTTCTCCTCCAAGATCACCACCTCAAAATAATATGGCTCAGCCTAGACCTCCATTTGTTGTTAACACCTTTGGTCCTATAAAATTTAGAGGAATGGTTGGTTATCCTAATGCTATCCCTCAGGATGTCAGAAGTAGATTGCCAAAGTTCTAAGGGAATAATGCCATAACAGGTGATCAACATCTCAAACTTTTTGTTAACATGATGAAGGATTTTGAAATAGAGTTTGAAGATGTGTATGTCAAATTGTTCATTCATACACTAGAAGAGGATGCAAGGGATTGAGTACAAGCCTCTCGCCTTTGATAATTCTTTTAATTCATGGAATGAAATGTAGAATGCATTTAGATTGCAATACGGTGATAAGGCCGATCCTAGGTTTCTCTTATGCGAGTTTGAAAATATCGAGAAGAACCCAAATGAATTAGTTCATGACTTCAAAAAAAGGTTTAACAAAACTTTGATAAGGCTGCCTGTTAATTTGAGGCCATGTGATCAGTCATGATTGATCAAATATGCAGATGCATTTGATAAGAAGGCAGCCTATTACCTAAGAGACAAGAGCCCTACCTATTTAAGGCAAACCTTTACCATGGCACTGCAGATTAAAAATAACATTAAGACAATTGGGAAATCTCTCAAGAGAGATGGTGTAAAGTTGATAAACCATGAAAAACCTCAAGCTAGCAAGGGTGCTGATTTGGAGGAGGTTGTGAAAAATTTGGTAGGGGTTGTCAAAGAAATCTCATACAAGCTAGCTCGGCAGAGAAGGGAATTGGGCAGACTTCACAAGGTTAGCAAAAAGCACAAAACCATGACAAATTTTCCAATCATCCTAGAGGTGATCAAAGGGAAGATGATAGAGGGAAAGGACCCATGGGGTTTGTAAATAGAAATCCTCAAGCACATGAAGGAAGAGTATTACCTGATCCCCTAACTGCTAGGGTTCTTTTATTGAGGAAGTTGTTGATATTGATTGGTGTGATAGGTGTTTTCTACCCCATCCTCCATGTGAAGTGGACCAGCAAGATGGTGAAGCTAATAATGATGATGGTACTGATGATGATATTTGCATGGTGGGTTGTTCTTCAAGCTCACAAGAAGGAGCAACATCAACTGAGGTAATAAGTGTAAGGAAAACTGCAACCTTTTGGGATTGCATCAAATGGGTAAAAATCCTTCTTCCCTCTCATACTCTTGAAGTTGATGTAGTGCAAGATTTTGAAATTCCTAACAATGACTTTGAATACTTAAGAGCTTTGATGATTAAGAAGTATGATGGTGGTATCCCTTCAGAGGAAGATAGACAATTGTTAATGAATGTTGTTGTGGCTCAAGAGAAAGAGTATAACACTAGGAGCAAGGTTGTTAAGGGAGTTGGGCCTCAAGCCAAACCTAAAACACCCTTGCTTATAAGTATTCCCAAAGAAGCTCCTAGAAGAGAAACACCTGCCAAAATATTTGTTGTCCCAAGCAAAAATTACAGTCCTCCTCATGCCCAAACTGCCAAGAATCCCTTGCCATCTAATGAATCTACTTGTCTCCCTTCCAATGTTGCCTTGCCAAAGAATGTTCCCTATGACATAGCCCAAGTATTGAGCCAAATCAAAGTGAGTGTTCCAATCATTGAGTTGCTTAGGATTCTGAGCACAAGAAGAGAGCATTTGAGTACTTGGGATTGAAAGAGGAGAAGAGTACCCCAAGAAGAAATGTAAACGTTGTTGAAACTCCTCCTCAAATCATTGCAAACCTTGAAACACCACCAACATTAGAGGATCTTGGAGAAACACCTAAGGTATACTTGGGGACATCCTTGGTTGATTCCCAATTGAATGTTGATCCATTCTTTACAACTTTGATCATAAAGGATATACTACTTCACAATTGTATGTTTGATTTCGGTGCATCATGCAATGTCATGCCTCTAGAAGTCATGAATGAGTTGGATATAAAAGTGACAACAGCCTATGGAAAGTGTACTACCATGGACTCAAGAGAAGTTTCGGTAGTTGGTTGTGTGAAGGGTCTGGTGGTGCAGCTTGCATCTTATCCTAGGAGGAATTTAAAATTGGATGTTGTGATTGTTGATTGCCCTGCCAAATGGGGTATGTTATTATCAAGAAAGTGGGCTGTAATTGTTGGAGGGAGTGTCTAAATGGATATGTATTTTGCCACCATTCCCATTGAATGTATCCTTCTAAAATTATATGGAGAGAGGAAGATGTTGCATCTAATTGAGGATCCAAACAATGCTTCCTATGAGGTGTTGTTTGCTGATGTAGATGTTGATAACTTTGTTGGGTTTGCTGATGGAAAAGAACACAAGATGGATCAGTCAAAGTGCTTTGAACAGGTAGGTTCCCCTTGGACCTTATTATTTGATGCTCCAAATTTGGAAATGGTGCTGGTATAATTTTGATTTCTCCTAGCTTGGAAGAGTTTGTTTTTTCCTTCAAGCTTAATTTTGAATGTACTAACAACATTGTTGAGTATGAAGCCTTGTTGTTGGGTTTGAGAATTGCATGGAAGTATGGTGTCAAGGAAATCATTACAAAAGGAGATTCAGAGTGTTGTCAAACAAATAAGAAAATTGTATGCTACAAAAATCGGAGGATTAAATAGTACAAACATGCGGTTTGGGGTCTAATTGAGATGTTTGATTCCTTGACATTGTGCATCATGACAGAAGTTTCAATGCTGCTACTGACAAGTTGGTAGTGTTGGGGTCAAGATTTGAAAATTGCACCATTTCACCTTATTGTGAGTACAATATTGAAGTGTTAACTAGGCCAAGGATGTCCATTCTTGACAACATCAAGCATTGGAAAGTGTTTAATGATGATGCTCAAATGCAAACGTTCTTACAAAATCAAGGTGAGTTTTCATATCAGAATATTGATTGGGAACCAATGGTGTGTGTGACTGAAGGAAGAGAGTCTTTGTTTGGAAAGGATATCATCTAATTGAAAACTAACACCATTCCTAGAGGTCTTGTTACACTTGAGTCAAATTTTAACAATGTTGATTGCATCATCAATAGAAACATGTCTGCCTCAAGGGATGTGGAAGAGAATAACTTGGGCACTAATGATAAACTAAGAAAAGTTTGGTTGGGCAGAAATCTAAGAAAAGAGGAAAAACAATCCTATGTTCAACTATTGAAGAAATATCAGGACTATCTTGCTTGGTCTTATTCAGAGCTGAAAGCATACAGAGAGGACTTGTTTCAGCATGAGATTCCTCTTGAAACAAATGCCAAACCCTTTAGACAAAAGCAAAGGCCAATTAATCCACTCCTCTCCATGAAAATGCAAAATGAATTGAAGAAACTGAAAGAGGGAGGGATCATTCAGCCCACAAGGTATTCATCTTGGGTTACAAACCTTGTGCTAGTCAGAAAGAAAAATGAAGATATCAGACTTTGTGTAGAATTCAGAAATCTAAATAGAGCTTCATTGAAAGACAATTATCCTTTTCCAAACATGGAAAACATGCTGCAGTTAGTGACTGGATCTGAATTGTTTTCCACCTTGGATGGTTTCTCTAGCTATAATCAAGTTGTTGTTAAGGAGTCAGAAAGATTTAAATCTACCTTTACCACTCCTTGGGGACATATTTCTATGTAAGAATGATTTTTGGTCTTATGAATGCTGGAGCTACCTTCCAAAGAGCAATGGATGTTGCTTTTGCTAGTTACATAAATGACTTCATTGCAGTTTATTAGGATGATGTGATTGTGTTTTCAAGAAGCAAAAAAGATCACTTGTAGCACTTGGAAAGAATGTTGATCAGATGTAGAGAATATGGCATTTCTCTCAATCCAAAGAAGTGTCATTTTGGAGTGCAAAAGGCCAAGCTACTTGGTCATATTATTTCAAAGGATGGTGTCATGATTGACCCTGAGAGGGTAGAAGCAATCAACAAGGTTCCAATTCCAAGAACAAAGAAGGGCATCCAATCCTTCTTTGGGCAGATCAATTTCATTAGAAGGTTTGTGTCTAATTTTTTTGAATTGACTCTTCCTATTACATGCATGTTAAAGAAAGACCAAGTTATCAAATGGGAGGAGGCTGCTTATTTAGGATTTTGAAGGAATCAAAGAAGCATTGAAACATGCACTTGTCTTGGCAGCTCCAAATTACAAGAAGCCTTTCCAAATCTTCTCCTTTGCTTATGAAAATACCATTGCATTTGTTTTGCTACGAAGGATGAAGATGGGGCTGAGAGGCCTATTTCCTTCTTTAGCAAGGCTTTACAAGCTGCTGAGTTAAAGTACACAATCATGAAAAAACAAGCATTTGCCTTGGTGAAAGCAACAAAGATCTTCAGGCCTTATATCTTAAGTTCAAAAGTTGTTGTTTATGTTCCCCACACCATGGTAAAAGACATCTTATCAGAGATGGAGATCTCAAGCAAAAGATGTAGATGGGTGAACAAACTGCAGGAGTATGACATGGACATCCAAACAAAAAGTTGGTGAAAGATTTGGGTCTTCTAAGCTCATGGTGAGAGCAACTTGCAGATGTGGAAGTGAATGAAGTAGAGGAAGAAAGGGCAGATGTTATTGAGAAATTGGTAAGTTATGAGTGGTACAAGGATATAATCTTTTACCTCAGACACCTATGCTGCCCTGATTATTTAAATAAAAATTAGAAAAGAACCCTCGTGGCTTCTCAAAAGTACATCATTATTGACTTAGGGTGGCTTGGAAGAACCCTGAATGTGTCCTCTTGAAATGTATAACTAAAGATGAAGCTCCCAAAATAGTTGCTGATTTCCATGGGGGAGTTTGTGGAGGACAATTTGTTGGAAGGGTTATAACACACAAAATTTTGAGAGTTGGTTATTGGTGGCCTACTCTTTTCAAAGATGAACCTTCTTTGGTTAGAAAATGTGAAAGCTGCCAACGTTTCTTTGGAAGAATGAAAGCTTTAGGCTCCCTTCCTTTGTAGCCTGTATCAATTGAAGCTCCTTTCAAACAATGGGGAATGGACTTCATTGGTGAGATTTCAGACCCTTCTAGTGCTAGACATAAGTGGATCCTTGTAGCCACAGATTACTTCACCAAGTGGGTAGAAGCAATCCCCACTAAGAAAGCAACACACCAAGTTGTTATGGACTTCTTGTTGAATCATATCATATGCAGATTTGGTGTGCTAGTCAAGATTATTGCTGATAATGCCATGTGTTTCAGAGCTAAACCCTTGATGGAAATGTGCAAGGAGTATGGAACCAATCTAACTTATGCTTCAAACTATAACCCTCAAGGAATGGACAAGCTAAGTCTAGCAATAAGAACTTGTTGAAGATCATTAGGAGAACCTTGGATTTGAACAAGAGAAAATGGGGTGAACAACTGAAATTTACAGTTTGGGTTGATAGAATCACTACCAAAAGAGCTACTGGTAAGAGCCCATTTGAGTTGGTGTATGGAACTCAAGCTCTGCTGCCCTTACATCTGTAATTATCTTCATTTTAGTTTTTTCAACAACTTGAAGATCAAGAGGTTAGTCCATATGAAGCAAGGATTAATCAGATTGTTGAGCTGGATGAAGAAAGAAGAGCATCCCACCAAAGGCATGTCAGATTTAGAGAGAAGTTGAAGAGGTTGTTTGATAAGAAGGTCACTCCTAGGGATTTTAATGTTGGAGATCTAGTTTTGTTGTGGGATAGCAGGCATGAAGATAAGGGCAAACATGGTAAATTTGATGCATTGTGGATGGGCCCTTACTCCATTGATATCAAAATTGGTGAGAATACCTTTTTTCTCAAGGACTTAGATGGAGAATTGCTTGAATTGCCAATTAATGGTAGGAATCTAAAGCATTTCTTGGATTAACCCCCAAATTTGAGGTATGCACCACTTGTATAGTATATAGTGTTTGGCTTTTTGCTCTATTTTTGGTGTTTTGTCGGTTCATGGTTTACCTTGGTGTGTGGCAACCATTTTTGTCGGTTTCTCAGCTGGTTTTTGGTGGCTTTGCTCATGACTCCGTTTTCCAATGGATTATTTTGGCACTTGGTCTACTTTTGTTCTTATGGCACTCGCTGGGAGTGCCCATCCCCGAGCAAGAGTCGATGTTGGTGCCATTTTTGAGCCTGTAAGCTTTTGCACCAATTTTCCTTCATTATGCATGCTCTGAAATGTTTTTCTCTCAAAATTAGTGGTCAAAACTTTTCCCTCTAGTCGAATACCTTGAAATGCTCACAAACTTGTTGTTTTTCCCCAATTTGAATGAAATCAACATGTGTGCCCTCTTTGTGCCCTAATTTTTCCAAAATCTACGGGCTCTACCATTTTTCCTTTTTGCTCGATCGTGGAAGTTTAAAATTGATCGATTTGCACTTGTATGCCATTGAAAATCCAATTCCATGATAAAAATGCTTTGAAAACATGTTTCAGTTGGTTCAATTTCAATAAATTTGTCATCCTTAGCAAAAAAATTGAATTCTAAGGCATCCTGGCATTTTCTGTGTTTTGATGGTCAGATGGGCATCATTTTCCCATCAATTTCATCTTCAGCATTCTAGGGCATCGCTGGCAATTTCTATGTTGTTTGACGGTCATACGGGCATCCTTTTCTGTCAAATTTTAGCTCAAAAATATTCTCCTACATGGCTTGTTCTAATTGGACAAGGATCGGCGGGTCATTTCTAAAAACTTAACGTTTTTGTGTTTTGGAAAAATTTGCAAGTTTCCTCCGCAGCTCCGTAGGCCCCAGAGGAGGTACACGTGTCACAGGTAGAGTGAAGGCGGACAGGCGGGTTGTTTTGTGCCTTAGGGAACTTTGGAAAATGCATGGAAATGAAGAAAATCCCCTAAGGCCCGCATCTAATCAGAGGGTGACACGTGGCAGCTAGAAAAGTCAAAACAGTGGAGGCGGAGCTGCGGAGGCACGATGGAGAAATTTCCTTTGGTAAAAAGGAGTTAAAGTATGAAATCAGAGCACAACTCCTCAGTGAATCACAGGTGGACACATGTCACATTTTCATCAAAGGCGGAATGGAGGCTGGCGGAAGACTTAAAAATTTTGCTTTTTGGTGAAAGGGAACAAAAGTTGTGAAAAGGGCCACGGGTCTGCTAGGCCAATCAGGAGTGGACACATGGCAGGGTCAGAGGAAAAACTTCAGGCCTCGGGGGAAACTTGAGATTTTTTCCCATTTTGGCATAAAGGATTAAAATTGCAAAATGAGTGCGTAGCTCCATCAATGGTCACGATTGAGCCACGTGTATGGCTTAGATCAAAATAAGGGATTCGGAGCATCGGGTCTTTGTGGGAAATTTAGCTTTTGTCCTATAAAGGTAAGAAATCAAAAGGAGGAACACAAGCCGCAGCCAATCAACGACCGACACGTGTCTAGGACAGAATCGGAGGTGCGGGTCCACGGGGATAATTTTGAAAAAAATTCTTTTTCCAAAAAAGGTAGAAATGTGTAGAATCGGTCCGTGATTCCAATGGGGTCCACTTTGGGACACATGTCAGGCTCGTTTTCATGAGGTGGAGATGCGGGGATATTTTGGAAAATTTTCCTTTTTCCAAAAAGGTGGAAATGTGTAGAATCAAGCCGTGATTCCGCTTAGGACCCACATTGGGACACATGTCAAGCTCATTTTCAAAGGGCGGAGGCGGAGAAAAATGTCAAATTTTTACATTTTTCCAAAAGTGTTAAAATATCAAAAAGTGATCCCAAGTCCATTTCCAATCACATTATGACACGTGGAGGGCTCAGATTACATGATAAAGGAAGATCAACAAAGATAACTGTGCATTTTTTAGTTTGGCCACCATTTGAGCTCTAGGAAGCTTGGAGATGTGATTTTTGCATCAATTTTCACCATTGTTTTGCCAAATTTGTGTCATTTGTGCCTGCAAGGACCAATGCAATTGGTTTTGAGGATCAATTTGAAGATCAGAGATGTTTTTGAAATGAATTTTTGCCCTAACCCGTCCAAAAATGTAAAACATTAGATCCAAAAGTTGCAGAGGCAAATTTGGAAAGTGTAAAGGTGAAATGATGAAAGAGGAGCATGTTGCATGAAAGAAGGAGGAAAAACGTGCTCCTAGTTGAAACTATGATGTAAAAATCCTCAATGATTCACCTTTTTTGAAACACCTGGCAACTTTTGTTGCAAATATGTTAAACGTCCTTGTCTGCGAATCATGATGGAATTTTGTAACAAACTTGATGCTTGGCATATTATTTTCTTGGGAAAGAAGGCTTGGATGTAAAAAAATGTTATATAATGCATGTTTTTTGACATGAAAAAGGTCGAAAATTGAAAATCACGAGAAAATTTGAGAGAAGCTCATCTTCTGAGAAACCCTCCAAAAAACCTGGTTAATGTCTTCTATGTTAGATATTCATTCATGTTGAGTTGGTTACAAGTGTATAGCCATCACACAGCTCTGAGATTGTTCCTAAAACTCTCCCCTGCTAATGAATCTAACAAGCTTTTGAATTAATCTATGTTATTTTGGGCAATATGATGTTTGTTATCATGTTTAAATGTCTGCAAACAGTTTTCCTTGTTCTTGTTGCAATCTTGCATTGAAATCTTTAGGAATCACACAGATCTCATCCTTATTGATAGTTTAGTGGCATTTGCAATTTCATTTTTAGAAGAGCTTTCATTTAGCATTGAAAATAAAAAGTTTAAAATTACTTCACCTTCAATTTGTTGACAAATATTTCTTGTAAGCCTTTGGGGTACCTTAGGCGTGATTTGATCAGAGATTTTGATGTTTAATTGAGTCCTTTAACTCAAGATTTTGTGTTGAGGTCTCAAAGATTGTGTGAAGAGTGCAAAACTTGGGCCTCCATTTGTGTATCTCTTCTGGTTGAAAGAACATCCTGACTTGTTTTGAAGCATTTTATCTAATAGTTGTTCAAATGTTGTAGAGGTTGTCAAAGATCTAGCATAGTCAAGTTTTTCTTGTCAATATCCCACCAAAAATCATTCTAAACAACTAATCCTACCCCATACTACCCCTATTTTGACCTATATACCCACAGAAGATCAAAATCCATTTGCTAAAGTATGTAAAATAGATCAGGATTTCAAAATGTCTTCAGTAACCCTTGCCTTGCATTGAAAGTATCTCCATAATCTGGAAGTGATAACTTGTGAAATTTAGATTTGGAGTGTTGATCATATTTTCCCAAGGCCCCTTCATACTATTTACAAAAATTGAGGGATATCTTTATCTCATTCACCATTTGAGGGTTACAAAATAGGTCATCTTACCTTGGTTGAAAGGCACAACCTAAAACAGCTTAGGACAAGATCAAGTCCTATTTGAGTGTTATCCATCTCTCCAAAAATATGAGTGTCAGTTAGATCACATCCTCGGCTATAAAACAACATACATCATGATCTATATGTCTTCAAGCTTCATGCCATATCTTTGATGTTGCTTAGACTAAAAAAGGAGAACAAATTTGGGTACCAATAAAGCCATTGCGTATGGAGTTTTGTAGACCTTGTTGAACTACCAATTACTGTGTAATTTCCCCCTAGTCTCAGGTATCCAAGAAAGACCGTTATATGCCCCTTTGTTTCGTGCATCTAGAAAAGGATATTGCGTAAGGAACTAAGTATGATTATGAGCCCTGTCACAACTTGAAAAATGTGTTGTACCAGTACCGTGCTGTGTATAACGTTGTATGGGGTGACTGATTCACCCAAATAATTCCCCCCTTGTTTGGAGTGAATGCAATGTCTCTAAAGGAGTATGTGGCCCAAAAGAGGACCGACCGTTGTGTTGAGCTATTCCCTATAGGGGAAGGGAATGTGCTTGGTAGAAACCAAGGCACACACAAACAAGTGGCTAGGAAAAACAAGTGTTAGTAAATGCAAAGACAAACACTCACGTATAAGATAAAATGTAAACTACGAAAACAATTTATAAGCTAATCCGTAATCAAAAACCAATGTAGACCACAAAAAGTGGGTTACAAACATGGGGCATCACTCATGATGTCGCAAGACAATCAAGACCATAGTGGTGACAAGTAATCGAGAGAACAAGCAAGACATAGGAAGTGCCCACAAATAATGACAAGTAAAGGAAAACAAGCAATGTGATAGATACAACCATAAAAGCAAATAGTTTTGCAAAAAATGCTACACATGAAGAACCCTTTTAACATGTTAAAGATAAAAAGTATGTCAAAGCATGTATAAGCTGATAATGTAAAGTACTATGTACAAAATGAAACAATATCACATGTAGTATATGAAAGTGGATGCCCCTAAGAGCCACTATGGGATTGGTACTAGGTATTGTGCCAAACATCCATGCTACGTGTATAGATCTATGAAATCCACGATCACAACTAGAAAGCAAGTGAATGTGCATGTGTGTATGGAAAGATAATGACATACAAGATATCTATCTAGTATGTGTAATAAAGTGAACATGTAAAAGCATAAACAAGAGTAAATGCAACCAAAATATGCAGTATGTTGTGGATGAGACGGAATCAAATGTAGTGTGAATGATATGAGTAGTGTGCCCCCAAGTGGATGTGTATGTATGCAATGAGGTTCATTTATTTATGCCCCCTCAACAATCAAGAATGAACCATAAAAAGAGTGTGTCATTGGGAAATGGTTTGAGTGATGTGTTGTATGTAGAAAGGGTTGATGAATTAAGTGATGATTATAGAATGGTAATGCGTTGATGATATTGTATGCGACATAGGATGATGGATTTTGAATGTGTGATGATTTATCCTAAAGCGTATATCACTAGATGGGTGAATAAGATGCTAGTATGCGTGATGATGTAGCGCAAGACATATATCATGAAATAAAATAATGTGACAATGGTATAAAATGTGATGATGTAGCACAAAGCGTATATCACGAGATGTATTGATAATGTGCTAGAAAGTGGTGATGATTTAGCATAGAAATGTATATCATGATATGTGTGAAGAAGGTGATGGCTAAAAATTTCACATAGTATGAGGATTAAATTATTGAACATGTGAGTTTGATGAGGTCTATTTGATATGTATACCTTCAATAGTCGAGTAAGGACCATAACACTAGTGTGCATCATCGGGTAATGACCATTGTTTTACATGTAGTATTTCTTAAGATGCATGACATTGAGTGGGTTTTTGAGTGGATTTCCCAAAAGGGTGGCAAGGTGATAAACTCCACCACCAAGTTTGTCAGTAATAATGTAAGGACCAAGCCAATTAGGCTTAAATTTTCCTTTAAGAGGGGCTTCAACATTTGTATTTTTATGTTTTTTTAAAATGAGGTCACAATGTTGAATTCACGAGGATGATTTCTGCGAGTTATATGCATGTGCAATGTGAGATTGATATGCATGAAGATGTTCGAGTGCTTGAACACAACGTGAGTCTAACATTTCTAACTCATGTAGATGGTTTTGTGATATTCATTGTCTTTAAGTATGCCTTTGAGAGAAACACGCAATGAGGGTATCTCAAGTTTGAGTGGGATGACAACCTCAGTGCCATAGACTAATAAAAGGATTTACATTAGGAGGTGTGCACACACTAGTACAATTATCCCACAGAATGTAAAGTAGTTAATTATTCATGTCATCACCACTAGAAGCAATTGTCTTGTATAAAATTTTGACAATAATTTTTTTGGCGGCTTTAACTAGGCTATGTTTCCTTGTGAGTAGTAGGGAGTAGAGAATGATTGCTTAATTTTGAGTTTTACACAAAATTTTTTAACGTCCTTATTTCGAAAGAAGATGTATTCTCTATGATAATAATAGAGGGAACACCAAAGCATGTGATGATATGGGTAGTGAGGAAACTGCAATGTTAGGACCGATGATGTTTTGCAGTGGGGTTGCTTTGACCCATTTAGTAAAATATTCGGTAGTCGTAATAATGTATTTGTGTCCATCGACCGATTCAGGATTTATCATGCCAATGAGGTCGAATCCCCAAAGAGAAAATGGCCAAGTTGGCGCAATCATTGGAGATCATATACATGTGTGTGATGGAGGTTATCATGCTTTTGACACTTCTCATAGTGAGTGGCATATTCAAGGTAGTCTTGTTCCATGGTGGGCCAATAATATCCTTGATGCAAAAGCTTTTGAGACATAGCTTTTCCAGAGAAATGACCACACACATGTTGTCATGTATTTGTGAAATAATAGTGGGAATATTAATGCAAGCCCTAAGCAATGTAAGAGTTGACCATCAAGTGCACATTTAAATAATTATGTCCCAACTATGACATAACGTGTAGCCTCATGTCATGCAAATGATGAACTTCATGAGGTTGTAAAGTATCGAATGGTTTGTTTATATAAGAAGTTGTAAATGGGAGTAAACCATTCAGGATTATCTTGATTGCACAGAATGACGTAAGTTGAAATGGAAGGATGTCACAAGTGCCTAATGATGAATGTGGCTTAATCATTGGTAATATCTTGTGGGATTAGTGACGTTGCGCTAGCCATAGCGTCCGCATGACGATTATCCTTATGAGGAATGGTAGTAATAGAGTAAGACTCAAATGTAGCTAAGAGGTATTTTACAAGCATGTTGTATGGGATTAAGTGTTCCTCTTTTGTGTTATATGTATCATTGACCTGATTTATGACGAGTTAAGAATCACCATGTATGCATAGGTTGTGAATGAGTAGTTTTCGAAAGTGAGGAGGCCGAGAATGAGGGCTTCATATTCGATAATATTATTTGTACAGGAAAACCCTAATCAATATGCAAAGGGGAGTGGATCCCCTGTGGGGTGATGAAGACTACCTCGCCCCAATGCCGAGTGACAATGAGACCCATGTGAAAATGTCAGAGAAATCATGAAGGAATTGTTTAATATGTTTCTTCTCATCAAGAGTGAGAGAGGTAGTTAGTAAAACTATTCATGGATTTTCAGATGTACCAAGGTTATATTGAATTGTCTCTTCATTGAGAAGGGTTGACCGATCCTCGATGTATGGATCAGTAGGAATAGTATCTGGAGGGTCGAGTGTTGTCGGTGGGTGTATTAGACTCGCTAAAGTAAGAAGTAACATTGAGGGATGATGGAGAACACCTCTTATGGTGAAAATAAGGGAATTGATCATAAATGCCCATGTGTTCTAGAAGAGCATCATCAGTAGAAAAATTTCTAAATTATCCCAAGCGGTAGAGAGCAACATCACTGATGAGTTTTGGATGTACAAGAGGAAGTGAAGAAGTATGTAAGGTGGTATAAGCTTCCGAAGGAGGGAGAGATGGAGGATGATATCCCAATCCAAATTTGTGAGATTGTGTGGGAAGATCCCAAAGTGATGTTACTTTATGTTCTTGTTGACTTAAGATTGTATCGGAGAAGCCATAATGCGGCACAAGTATTCATACCCTAACCCATATTTAGAAAAGTTATTGAGTAGCATCAGAAGAACTAGGAGTATCACTAGATTGTTCAATAGAATTGCAATACGCGAAAAGGTGATGGATCAACCAGGACATCATAAACAACTCCCTGATAACAAAATTAAGTCGTGTATGTAGATTGGAGAGGATTTGTATGCATGACATGGATCAAGGCTTCCCAAAAATAATATTATAATTAAGGTTATAACTTATTGGGCATGACATGGCATGGAATAGTGATTGTACATGGACCAACAGTGACAGGGAGGTTAATAGTACCTAAGACACGCTTGGGAATATTGTCAAAGCCACAAATGGAGATTGATGAAGGAGCTAAAGAACTTTCCAAAAGACCTAAGTGATGAAGAAAAGCTATGTTACAAATGTTAAGGCTAGACCCATTTTCAACTAAAGCATGTTTGACCCCAACATTGTTAATACAAATCGAATATATAAGGGGGGTCATGCTCTAACATTGCTTGAGAAGGTAGCTCATCTGATGTGAAAGTTATTTGATCCTCATTGAGAGATAAGGTGGAAGTAAACTTATGGTATACATATTTAGGTGATGTGTGAGGAGGAATATAAGTAGTAGCTAAATATTTTTGAGCTTATTAATACAATCAGGATGATTATGTAAATAAGCATGGATAGAAATATTCATGATCAAAAGACCCTAAAAAGATGAGGAACCTAAGAGCGTGGAGATCAAGTGCAACCAAAATGATTAAGCTAGAATGTAATTTTATATGCCTAATCTAGATGCTATATGCATGATAGTAAATGAGTGAAAAATAAGTGCATTAATGAATATTCAAGCAATAAATAATGAAACCCTAATAGTAAATAGAGGGTAGAAATCATTAGCTAGTTCACGCAGAGTTCTGGAGAATGCGCAGAGTTGGAAAACTAGAAAATGCAAAGCACAAACCATCGCACCGAGCACAAAATAATATAGAACTAGAGGAATAGGTTGGACTGGGTGCCTAAAGAGGGACATGGTCACCTCTAGGTGGTGTGGACCTATTTCTAGGCATCGGGGTCTATGGAAATGCTCATAAAACCTCCTCTGAGGTGTCACAAGGTGTTTACCTTTAGTATCCTTTGATTGCTCCGAGGTCTCACCAAGATCGCCAAGGTCCCTATAAACCTGCAATAAAGTATGAACTCCGAAAACCCTCAAATAAACATCAAATCCTAAAAAAGAAAGATTTAAAATGAAGGATCAAACTTTCCTCATCTTTCAGAGTGGTGAACTTACAATCCGAGCTTTGCACTACATCTCAAACTAATGTAGTTATGTGTGCATGTGTGCAAAATTGTGCCCTAATTTTCTCTTGTGCGATCGTAGTTGGATAGCGAGCAAGTAGCTATATGTAGAATGTAGTAAATGTGTGCATGGAGTATAATTAAATTCCCTCATATGAAGTGTTGTTGTTATCCAAAATTACCCCCAGGTTAATTTTTTCTTTCACAAGATTAAAAATGGATGTAGTCATTTTAACAAGTCTATGACGGTTAAATGGTTGTCAATTTGCACTTCCCAAATGCACTGGCCATTGGTATTCAAAAACCTAAGGGAGCACAATTTAAAAAGATTGGTGGGTTGGTTATAAAAGCCGAATGATGTTCAAATTCCCATCAAATTTAGCATCGGCATTAGCGGGGACATATAGTATAATCTCAGCTCTCTAGGCCCATGGGACAACTGGCAACCAACTTCAAAGCCACAAAACAAAGAGAAGAGCCACAATACAAAGGAAAGCAAATGGGACAGATGACAACCAACTAAAAAGCCAAAAAGTTTCTAAGTCCCCTGGACTTAGAAACTTTGATGTGAAGAGCTACTTGACCCCATTTCATTAGTTCACCTTTCAGATCCAAGGATGTGAAGGCTTAAGGAAAATATGACAACATGAGGCTACGTAGAGATATCTCATTGGCTGATTTTTTTCAACCGTCGAAAGGACATCGAGAAAAGACCCACAAAGAAAAGGCATGGAGCTTTTTATTGGCTCACACTTTGTAATTGTCAGGTGAGGATGGAAATCAAAAGGATTGACATGTGAAGTGCGTGGAGCCTTCCCATTGGTTCACATTTCGTAATGGCTAGTTGAGGGAAAATTACAAAAAAACGTGGTTATTTCTTATTGGCTCACACTTCTAAGGGAATTGACAAGGTTCTGAATGTGAAGGAGCATGTGGAGCCCTTTCATTGGTCCATGTGTTATAAGGACTGACAAAGGAAAAGGATAGTCTGCATTTCGCGAAGAGGCGTGGCTTTCTATTGGTCTGTATTTTTTAATACAACGAACCTTTTTAAAGCCAAATCAAAAGCCCACAAAAGGTGAAGAAGAAAGGACAAATGGCAAGGAAAGAAGTAGAGCTTGATATTGTTACCCAATGAGGGAATGACACTTGGAAAATGATGAAGAAAGCAACATGTGGTAGAGGTCGATCCCATAATCAATCGTGAGGCTACCATGTGTCAAATTCTTGTGTCTCTCGACATGCAAATCTTCAAATGGCCATATCTTCTGATCTCGAGCTCCAAATCAGACAAATTTTATATCATTGGAAAGATCTCCTCGAGCCCTTCAACTTGACATCATAAAAATATGATTTTGGTGGATTTTGGCAGGTCAAAATGGAAAAAAATATTTTGGAGGAAAAAGAGAACTATTTTGGCATGCAAACGATCAAATTAGGTAGCTCAACCACAAAATTGATGAGGCATGGCTTCATTTTCTTTTGCAAGATGAAATAGACTGAATGATGGCTCTGTAAGGTGCCCATGTGATTTGCAGAGGATTTTAATGCAAACTATTGGTGGTTGAAGTCCAAGAAAATTTGTGTGCCCCTTCTCTTTTCCCTCTTCTCTTTCTTCCTTCTCTTTCATTCAAGCTATATATTGTAAAAATATTTCATTTTGAAAGGATGGACATTCAAAAAATGTAATGGAACTCTGTCAAATTTGTTCCAAAGCAGCTGTGAGCCATCAAACCTCCATTTTGGACTTGGCAATGTGTTATAGTGCCTTCCTTTACATTTATAATGGTCCATGCATATTTTATTGCAATAAAATCTATTTTTGTGGCACATCTTGTCTTCCCTAGCTCGTTTTACCTACAACCTTTCCTCTCTTTTACTTAATGTATTGTGTTGTGCATTTTTTCTCCCTTTGCAAGTTCATTTTTTTGTTGTGTTTAATGTGAGGACAAATGGTAAATGAAGCTTTGGGTTTGTGTCACTTATGTCTAGTCTCTCCCTTCTCCAATTACTTCTCTTTCACCCTCACTAGAGTGTTTCTCACCCCTTTTCTAGTACTATCACCACCCAACTTAGGATTTCCCTTCCATGCATCTTTCTAACCCTCTCTCTTTCTCTCCTAGTTCCTTGGCATGGTTAGTTTAGGATTAGTTAGCTGCATTTTATTTTCTAGGATTAGTTTAGCATTAGAATAGGTAGAGGAAGTTGGCCTTCTCCTGAGGTCAATCTCAAGTCTACAAGTCCAACAACTTGAGGGATGGACCCATGTTAGAAAAAGTAGGGATCTATAATGTGTAAATCCTAGGGTGCTACTTTTTTTTCGATAATAGTTCTAACACACCCAAAGGGGACATTACGAAGTTAGAGTTTTATCTTTCGAAGGTGTTCCACTTCAAGCAAAAAATCATTATCCACTATGTGACCTTCACTTCTTGATATCAGTTCGACATGCCTAGGTGGGATAGGTTTGAAGTACCTTACCACTTCATTTCATCAAGTTAGTTTGTTCTTGGTGAGATTCAACCTTTGGAGGCACATGTAAAAAACATATGGCGAATCCATCCGGTCAATAACCCACTCTATGTGTTGTAGACATTCTTCCATCCATTTTTCTTCCACATCTTTCCACTTTCTTCCATTTCATGAAGTTGTGCAGTCATGACTTCATTCCCTGTATGGAATTCACACTTGTAGTAGTAGTGTCATTCATATCCTCCTTCAAAATTGCAAGATTCATTCTCAAGTTATTATGAAACACCTCTAGGTCCATACTACAATGAAGATCAATAGTATGCATACCCATATGAGAAAGATACAAATAAATTTGGTCACCCACCGAACTATGGAGCTATTGAAGAGCAGGGGTATGCAAATTTTGGAGGCTATCTCACACTTATTGATAATGATTTACAGTTGGAGATTCGAAAGATGGAGGCAACTATGGTGCAAAAAAGGGCCACAACTCAACTCAAAGCATTTAGGATTGGCTTCATGGCACCTTGTCCATGGGTTGGTGTTTCAAATGTTTTAAGCTCAAATCCAAAATTACGTTTGATGTAGCAACTGGAGAACATGAAGAGGAATGTTCTTTCACTAATGCAATGCAATAGAAAGAAATACATGTTCTTTTAAAGCACCAAAAGCATGATTTATTTTAGACAATAGAAAGAAGGAGAAGATTCCAAAGAAGAAAATTAATGTGAATAATTTTCAAAGGGAAATAAACACACAATTTTTACCTAGGAATGAATAAATGCAACAAAATCCTGATGGGTTCCACAGGCGTGCTAAAATGTTTCACTAGATTCTTAGTATATTAATGAATCGATAAGGGTAAATAAGCCAAGGAGGAATACTTATTTTCATGTGGTTGAAGGTTGATATGTGCGCTTTTGATTTCCTATCCAAATTGATTGTGTGAGCTTCCTTTGGTGAGGAACTACTTTAAATACAAAGCAAGACCACAAAACATAGTTAATAACAAAAGGTTAGTGGATTGCCTAGCGTGAGCTAGATCTAGGAAGTGTGATACTTCCTCGATGGTTGTCAATCCACTGATATATAATTCAATATAAAATAACTGAACATGCAAATAAATGAATCTAATACTAGTGTTTTGATTTAGGTATCTTAGATTACTATCAATGTCAATTCAATTAAATTCTTTGATAATTAAGCTAGTGAAGGTCTTGGGTCAGGTTGTAGGTTGGGCAGGTGGTTTGAGGGTCACAGGCAGGGTCTAGGTAAGGTTTGGGAAATTTTGATTGGTTTTAGGGTGAGTGGGGATCTTGCTGGTCTGAGGCGGTTACTGACATAGAGATCGATACCAATTAGGTCATAACCGATGATGGTTAAGGTACAACCGATGACGGTTATTGTGGATAATGGAATAATGTTAAAACAGTGTGTCGTGCTCTCTTTGTGTTTGCACAAAGAGAAGGGAAGTTCTATGATGAGGTTGTAGGTAGGGTATCAGGATTGGGTGAGGTTTTGTGAGGATTGGAGATGTTAGGGACGGTTTGTGAAAGTTTGACATGAGACACAAGATGGCGATGCCGTGAAGGGGAAGCGATGACGATCATGATAACTCAAGCGTCGGTAGGGAAATTTGGTGAAAGTTGATAAAAGGTGATTTTGGGCTTCTTTGTGATTGCACAAAGAGTGAAGGGGGACTGGTTGGGTTTGTAATAAGGTGAGGAAAACTCAGGAAAGTATAAAGGTTAGGTATGGAGAGCCAAAAGGTTGTGGGTGGTGGATAGGTAGATGGGCAGGAAGGTGGGGATGGAGGAATGCAGGGAAGAACAAGATCTAATAACAAAATATAAAGAACCTATTAAGTAAGTACAAAAATGATGCAAAATAAAATGCACTTACTTGTATTTGCAAGCCTAGTTGGTGAAGGAAGGTGATGGTCAATCCATGAAGAACTTGGTGGTCATTTCTATAGAAATACTTTTCAGAGTGCTCCCGTGAATGCCAATGCTTTTGGATCGTCTAAGGTACTTTCTTAGGCCTTTGGTTGAATGCATTATGTCATCTTAATGCTAAGAAAAATCTGTTCATGCTTGAATGCAGATAGCTCTCTCAAAACTCGAAGTGACCAACTTGGGAAAAAGGTTACAAAACTATATATATGGTAACCGATGATGGTCAAGGTGACCGACGTCAGTTGAGGGTTAACTGACATCGGTTAAGGTGGGAAATCCTAGGTTTACCCAAAATAGTAGATCCTTGCTATTTTCAGTGTGCTCTAATTGTCCATCCGGGTCTCAGTGATGGTTAGCACTTAGATAAGTGGGAGTGTTGTTGGAGAAGGAATATGAATTTAATGTTAGGGTTAGACTAAGTCCCAATTGGTTAAGATAAGTAGAGACTGAGTCTTAGTTAATTAATAGGCTAAGAATAAGTCCATGGTGAGGTGTCTAGGTGAGGTGGCTAGGTGAGGTGTAAATTAACCTAATTAAAGTAATTAAATTAATAAATAATGTGAGGATGGGCATTAATTCAATTGTAAGTAATTAAATTAATATGAATGTGGGGTAAAGGGGTCATGGTTAGGTGAACACATTATGTTAATTGATTGAAAGGGGACTAAGGGGAGTGTGACCCAAATTTGGTGTCTACATTTGCCCCTTTTTGTTGCGTAGCTTGTATTGGTAAGCGATGCTTGACAAAAATAGGAAGTGGTTGCCCCAAGTATAGGTGAGAGTGGGGTTTCCCCAAGTAGGGCTGAAGGTGAGGCTACCCCAAGTGTGGGTGGAGGTGATCCCCCTCAAACCAAGAGCTGATGAGGTGTTAGATAGAGTCGGTGAGTGGTTTGATAAATGGGTAAGTGATGAAAGTGAGGGTAGGTGGGTTGTAGGGAATGGTATGGGCACTTTGGGTAATGGGTAAGGGTCATATTGGGTAATGGGTAAGGGTCATATCGGGTAATGGGTAATGGCAATCAAACGCATGCACATGTATAGATTGTGACATGATACCAGTGGAAGAGCTTGCAAAATCTACGTCATCCAAGGTCGATAGGTTATCCAAATGAGGTTGAAGTGATTCAGGTATCCAGGGTACAAGATATGGTCCGAAACACAACTTAGGTTAGGTGCAGGCGTTTAGGTATGATCTGGTACACCAAAGGTTTGGTCGAGATAAACAACACGATAATAGGAAAGGTAAGGTCATTAGGCTAAACAACACAGTAACAACATTGTAAGGTATAATGAGTACACAAGTTCAAAGGTCACAAAAGGTGGTGTAGGTCAGGGTATGTAGGTCATGGCATGGGTAAGGCCAAGGTATAGGTAAATAACATGTCCCTAAACACAATTAAGGAAATGTAAAGGTAATGTAGGCTTGTGGGTAGGGTGTAATAGGTATGGGTAAGGTCAAAAATTGTTGGGTCACTAATGTTTTTAGGAAAAATGGGCATAGGGTGGGTTAATAGGTAATGACAGGTGATTGTTGTTGTCGGTTATGGTTTAACTAACCTCGATTAGGTAGGGCATGAAATGACCGACGTTGATCAGTCGATTTGGGGATAAAAATTAAAATCCGTGGTTTGAAAAATTCATTTTAACTTGGCATTTGTGAAAATGATAGAGAGGTGGTGCTTTCATGGAAAGCAACATTTGTGAAGTGTCGAGTTGAGTTGGCTAGCTACGAGTACGTGAGTGGTTGTAAGTAGGAGGATCCACGAGATCAAGTGGAGCGAGTTGATTGACTGAGAGATTTGAGGTGGATTTCAACATGGCAAAGGTAGGAGAAGGTGTGGGAGGTCCACCGCGCATAGAGACAGAGGTGCCACCACATAGAGGACGCTAAGATGAGGTAGGAGGCAATTTGAATTTCTCATTTGGTTGAAAATATTGTTGGAAATGTGGTTTTATTGTAAATTTGGGTGGGGGTTGTAAATGTAAATTTGTGAGTAAAATGAAATGAAATGAAGGGTGGGAATGACATACATAGGGTAAATAGGGTTGGGGAATGAGGCTAGGGCAGGTTTAGGTGGGTGGGAATAGAGTTTTAGGTTGTTTTTTGAATTTTTAATAATGGGGGATGGGTTTTGGTTTTAGCTTACGATAGAGACCAACATCAGTCAAAGTTTGGACGATGTTGGTCGGGTATTAGTGACCAACACTTTGGTTAAACGGAACCGACAATGGTCAAAAAAACTAGTGAAAATTAGGGTGACTGATGACGGTTAAGGTGGAGAGTAAATAGGGGTAAGAAAGGCTAGGTAGGAAAGGAAAATAGGTGAAGATGAATGTAGGTAGAAGAGGGTACAAATATGATTTTGGTGATACGGGATAGGTAATTAGGTGAAGTGAACTAGAGAATGGGTAATAATGATAAGGGTTAGTAGGTTTGTAGGTGAATTAGGTAAAAGGGGTAGGTATGATTGATGTGGTTAGGCATGGTTTGTTGGGTAATATGTGATTTGAGGTAGTTAAATCTTTACATGGTTGTGTTGGATGATGCAGGCTAGAGATCAACTTAGGATGCGGGACAGAGTACCACCCCTATTGGTATGGATGCAACCCAACATGACCACGGAGGAGTGGTCACATATGACCAAGGATGAACTTATCGGTCGACACTATAGGTATATAGCTCGAGATCATAGTTTGATGGTCGCTCTCATCGATAGATGGGATTCAATGACCAACACTTTTCATCTACCAACAAAGGCGAGATGAATGTCAGCTTAGAGGACCTATACGAGATCCCGCAACTACCTATTATTGGGGAGCTAGTTTATTCTATTACTTTTGAGGCATCGGTGGAGCCGATAGTGGTTGTTTTTGGTGAGGCGATGGGTGAGCTAAGGTATCACAACGTGAGTCTCACTTATGGAGACATGTATGTAACCTACCCATAGGAGATGAGGCTTTCATCTTGATGATCAAGGTGGTAGGTTGTTTTTCCCTTCTCGATTATGAGGGTGGGAGATTCCCACAAGCACTAATGGGAGTACTCTAGGATATGATTAAGGAGTGGATACACTTTACTTGGGCACTAAATTTTCTAGTTCAGCTATATAGGGAGTTATGGGCTTATGGGAGATTGCGGTGATTTCGGGATGTGTTGTATTTTTTACTACATTCTTTGGGTATATGAGCACATCATATGTGCGCGCCATTGGTTTGCCACAACATGATTGGTTCGGGGTGGCTTGCTTAGAGTTGGATACAAATGTTGGGTACCAATTGGTGGGCAACATAGGGTGGCTAGGGACACATATGATGTGTCATAAAATACAGTGCATTTTGGAGAGCCTTTCACCCAATGATATTATTTGGAGGCCTTATGTTGACTTTTCATCTTACAGAGGTATGGTTGAGGAGTTAGAGGAGCTTCAGCTACTAAGGTGGATACAAGGGTGACGTGCTTTGTGAAGCATGAGATGATACCTCTAGAAGGGTTATATGACAGATTCGGCTACCACAAGACGTGCCTCCACCTTTCCCATAATATCGAAGAGATGATGTGGAGAGACCCATGTCTCCACCATATCTGAGTGTGCATATAGGGTAGGAGGAGCAGGTAGTAGATAGGCGGATCAATGATGCCGGAGTCACGGATGGGTATAGATAGTGGTGGGTGGCATAGCTATGGGTGACACCACCGAGGCTAGGAAAACCAAACTTAGCTACCATCATAGTGTAGAGGGATACCTTACAGGGTCAGGTGGCTGCCCTTTAGGCACATATTATAGTTTTTCAGGGGCATCTCATAGGGTCAGAGGCACAATTTACCATTTTATAAGCTCACATGGTAGACCTACGAGGCCTAGGTAACATAGGGACAGGCACCCGCCGGGTGGAGATGGATGATAAGTAATCACCTTACAGGTGTAGGTAGTAGGTTTGTAGGGCTAGCTAGCCATTGCATAAGCATAAGTTGTGGCTTTATAGGTCTAGTTGTAGCACAGGGTCGAGTACCCCACAGCCTAGGGATGGGGTCCCATATTACATGCTCCTACACGGGTAGGAGGACATATCGGGAGTAAGGGCCGAGGCCGGTATTAATAGGACATAGCTCACGGGTTGCAGTGAGACCTATGACACCCCCTCAATGGTGATGATGGTGAGGTTTAGGGTGCCCTAAATGATGCTTGTTATTATCAAGATCACCCGATGACTACCAATATAGATGTCCATTCATATTGTGAGTACATAGCCCAATGAGATAACAAGTTAGAGGACTAGATCCCGCACTCATAGCTTAGAGAGCACACGGGGGCCGATGAGCTGAAAGACGAGGGTTAGGGAGAGGCTACTAGTTCATGGAGGCCAAGCCCGTGAGGGCGAGGGGAGATTAGAATGAGACCCATGAAGGGTGGAGAGATGGTGGCGGGTGATAGACATGTCAGGAGGAGGAGATAAGTGAGACTGGCCTAGAGGATATCAGGTGGGGTGATGTTTAGTCACTTGAGATGGTCGGTGTTTTGATTTTTGATATTTATACTTGGCCTACGTGCCAAGATAGTGAGGTTTATTATAAGAGTTTTGTGATTTTGAGTTTTTGTACCAACCTATGTGTCAAAGATAGTGAGGCATATATCGAGTGATTTGAGATACTTGTACTTATTTGTATCTATGTATATATGTATTGATGCACATACTTTCTCATTTATATATAGTTAATGATGTTTATGTGTTAATGATGTACTTGGTTTTAATTTCCATTGTTATTATTTCTTGATGGAAACTAGGTGAATTAGGCATGATTGAGTCAAGGTCATGTAGGCATGATGGAGTCAAGGTGAGTTAGGCATGGTGGAGTCTAGGTGAGTTAGGCAATCGAGGTCATGTAGGCATGATGGAGTTAGGTATAGGCATGGTTTGGTCATGTTTTTGGGTTTGATTTAATTTCCAAGTTATTGGTAGTATGGAAAATAAATGATGATGTATATGTATGTTATGGTGTAAATTTCCAAATATTTGATGTCATGGAAATGTGAAATGATTAATTGGATGTTTTGATGATGTGATAAAATGGTAGGTATGTATGTTTGTTGAGTGTTTAATTTCCTAGTTTTGTGTAAAATGGAAAACTAAGGTAACATGTGAATAGAAAAAGGGGAAAATGGGTTAGGGTAAAGAGTGGCTGAGCTAACCTCTAAGGGCCCCATGCCCTCGGAGTGTTGCCTACATAGCCCCAATGAAAAGGGGCCTTAGGCCGATGTAGTTCTCCCAGTAAGCTAGGGAAGAATATGATAAGGTAGAGGGATGGGTTGGTAGGTTTTAGGCATGATTGAGTCTAGGTCGTTAGGCATGGTTGAGTTTAGGTCATTTTAGGCATGGTTGAGTTTAGGTTAGTTTAGGTATGGTTGAGTTTAGGTCAGTTAGGCATGGTTGAGTCTAGGTCATTTAGGCATGGTTGAGTTTGGTGAAAGAAAAATTCCTAGAATGTAGGTGTCGTCGGTTTGGTCATGTATAGGAGAATGAATAAGTAAGAAAATAGGTGTATGGTAAAAGGAGATGAAAGTTCCGCCTAATTGATAAGAATCCTCATGAGTCTAGCATACCAATGATTGGATTATGAACGTTGGACCCCAAAGGTGTTGCATAATTGACTATCCTAAGGGTAAATAAAGTCACATGATCATGAAATGTCACATTTGCGACACATCCCTTGAGTGAGTAGGAAATTAGGGTGAAAAGGTGATGAGGTGAAAACAATTTAATTTTTAGCATAACCTAGTGCGAGACAACATGGCTATTTGGCAAGAGACCTAAGATCAAAATAGGAAAGTCCATGACAAAAAATTATCTTTTTCTTTTTGCATTTTGTTTTTATAGACTGATTGATGCAGGAAGTCTATATGGGATGAGTAGATTATCTCCTTGAGGTCTTCGTGAAGCTGATCGATGCGAGAAGCTTCAAAATATTTTATTTTATTTTTTGCAAGAATAGTCTTCTTTTGATGATAGACTATGTACAATATGGCTAACTTTGTATAGTTGTCCTTCGAGGGAGCAGTCTATTTATAACAACAAGATAGAAAGAGTAGATTTCCTTTTTAGGGAGTCATCTTTTTGCTTTGGAAGTTTGACTCAAGGAGTTGAATCCCATTTTACTTTTGAAATTTTTTTTTTTTGGACTTTTAGGTCATGGACAAGACTATAGAGAAAGATAGGCTCTTGTGTTGAAGACAAAACCATAGCACACATAGGTTAACTATGAAAGAGAGGGTTTAAGGAATGAATGACCATGGGATTCCATCTTGAAAAATATGAAAATTATCCATGAGAATCATGCCATGAGTAGAGCCATGGTACTCATATTGAAGACAAGGCTGAAAAAGTGATGGGTAATCACATGATTCTTGTTTAGTCGTTGATCCTTAAAATAGGTAAAATGGAAGGTGAATGGTGCTCAAGGGACGAGCATTTTAACTAGATAGAATGTGATATAGGACTTGATTCAACAATAGAATGGTCGAAGATGCAAGGCATTGAGGGGCTCAGTTTAGGTTTACCTTCGAGTGAAGACAAACGATAAGAACTTCATCCATAGGTATGAGTAATGAACATAGGGTCCAAACCAATTAAGAGAAAATTTTCCACGTTTACTTTTCTCATCTTTTTGTTAAATGTTGATTTTCCTTTAGGATGAGCTCTCGCTGAACTTTGAAAGGTTCATTCATGGAAATATTTATCATAGGCACATTTGATACGTTTTTGGTAGATTTGTAGGTGATTAAGAGCATTGAGACGACATTTGTCTAATAACTTGAGTTGTGCCAAACGGTCTTGGATAAAGTCATAATCATTGAGCATCTCTTTGAGTGAGATACGAAGAGACTGAATCTAGACTTCAAGAGGTAGAACAACCTCTGTACTAAAGACCAAAGAGAAAGGTGTGGCAATAGTTGAGGTGTGAATACTAGTGTGATAAACCCATAAGGCAAAATAAATGTGCGTATGTCAATCCTTTCCAGTATCATCAACTACTTTCATAAGATTTTTTTAAGGTTTTGTTGGTTGATTCTGCTTGGCCATTGGTTTGAGGGTAATAAGGTGAAGAAAAGCTGAGTTGAATGCCAAAGGCATCACGATTTTCCATAGGGTTTTGTTTTTGAACTATTTTCCATTATCAATGATGAGACAGTGAGGAACACCAAAGCGAAAAATGATGTGATGGTTGATGAATTCACATATTTTCTTATCTTTTGTAGAAATGAGAGGCATGGATTCTACCCATTTAGTGTAGTATTCAATAGCAATAATAATCCATTGATGACATTGGGAAGAATGAGGATTGATCTCTCCGATAAGATCCAAACCCCATTAAGAGAAAGGCCAAAGGTCACGTGCAACTTGTAAGGCATGACTAGGGGTGTGATGAAGATTAATATGTTGTTGGAACTTCACACAACATTTTACATAGTCACAACAATCATGGTTTAGGGTTGGCTAGTAATAGCCTAGGTGGAGAATGCATTTAGCGACAACTAAACCACTGAAGTGACCCCCAAAAATTCCATCGTGAACTTACTTTCCTATTGCTTGTATTAGGATATGAGTAGCGACTTGTGGCTTACCATATCATTTATACTTTCTCATGCTTAATAGGTCGGCCTGGGTGATGGCCATAACATATGAATAGTATATATAGAGGATTGTAGGTAGTAGTTCATTATCATTTGAGCATTTGAGTCTTATTATATGGTTTGGAGGTTGCCCCCTCGAAGTGGCGAAGCTATTACAATTGCATATTGAGATCATTATTCTGAAATATTGTGTTATTTGGTGTTATATTGCTGCTCATAATCTGAATTATACTAGTAATTTCATTACAAGTGGTATCAGAGCTGCGATCTGGGCCAAAATTAGGGCAAAAACCTAATTTTTGTTTCCATAATATATTTTGAACTAGAGTGAATTGGTGGGAGATATTTTTACCAGTTGTGAAACATTTCAAGTAAGGTTCCTGAAAATTTTAGACTTTTTGATTTATTTTGCACAAGTTATTACAAATTTAGGGTTTTTCATAAAATCACTCCCTAGGGTGCAAATTGTGGAATTTTTCAAGTTCTTTACATTTTCGGAAAGCTCTGAAAAAAATAGTATTAGTATCTTCTCTGTGTTTTTTCTGTTCGGCCAAATTTGTATCAAAACCCTAAACCCTAAGGTTTGATATCATGGCGGGGCCTTCCACAAGAGCAAAAAAGAATCCGGTTACTCGGGTAAAACCCCAGATAAAGATGAGATAGTGATTGAAGAGATGGATTCAAAAGGGGTAAATACAAATTCCTCAGCACTAGGGTTTACTTCAGTTGATCATAAGGTGAGCCAACTTGAGTATGAGTTGCGAAATGTACAATCTGAGATGGCCTCTAAAGGAGACATAGCCCAAATCAATCATCGGTTGGATGATATCATGCAACATGTAAAGGGTAAACAGTATGGCCCAAATCCATCCCATATCAACCAAGGAGGATCTTCAGTTCAAAATCATGGACAAAATAACCATGTTGGATCACTTTTCCAGCCCAATCAGAATCCAACTTATTCATAACCACGGAACATGATGCCGAAAGTGGATATGCATAAATTTGATGGTAAAGATCCCCTGAATTGGATAAATCAAATGGAGAACTTCTTTGAGCTACATCAAACACCATCAGGACAAAAGGTGACATTGGCATCCCTGTATCTTGAACCAGACCAATTCGTTTGGTATCGATGGTTATGTGCTCAGAGGCAGAAGAATGGTCTCGGTGTCACTTGGACAATTTTTACCGAGGAGTTGCAATTGCACTATAGTTCCAGTGTTTCAGAGAACTACTTTAGTCAATTAGAAAAGTTACGACAAATAGGATCAATCAAAGATTATGTGCATCAATTCCAGAACCTATCCTTAAGGGTGGAGAATATACCAGAGAATTTGAATGACCTATTTCTTGGGGGTCTTAAGGACCACATCGAGCATGAGGTACGTATGTTTAATCCACTCAAGCTTTCTGATTCTATTATCATGGCACGTCGAGCAGAGGAAAAAGTTCTTTGTAGTAGGAGGCCACCTTTCATTAACACCAAAGACCATAGTAGTATCTCTTCCCCTTCATTTTCTAGGCCAATTAGACTGACTCCTCAACAAATGGAAGAAAAGAGAGCAAAAGGATTATGCTTTAACTGTGATAGCAAATATGGACCGGGACACAAATGTGCTGAGAAGAAGTTGTTCTATATTGATGGAGGTAATGAGGATGATGAGGATGCTGAAATTATAGGAGAGGTTGAGGAACCAGTAGAAGAGGAAGTAGAGGATCACCAACCTACAATTTCTTGCCATGCATTGTCAGGTATTAGTACTCCTCAAACACTCAAGGTTATTGGCTATCTCAAAAAATAGAAGGTGACAATGTTGATTGACTCGGGAGTACTCATAACTTCATAAATAGTAAGTTAGCTTGCCCGCCTCAATTGTTTTATTTACCCAGCTCCAAAAATGCAAGTTATGATTGCGGATGGTGGGACAGTCAAGTGCACAGAAAATGCCATAGTATCAAGCTTTCCATGGGAGACTACATGTTAGACTCACCTATGTTTGCTATTTCTATGGGAGGGGCAGATATTGTTTTGGGTGTCGATGGCTCCTGACCTTAGGTCTTATAGAGATGAATTTCCAAGAATTGTTCATGCGATTTCATTCAGATGGAAGGAAAATACAATTGAATGGGATGGTAGCTAAGTCTCCACAGATTATTAGCTCTCATCAGATGCAAAAGGTTCTCAGAAAAGGAGTAGATGGATTTATAGCAAAGTTATTTTCCATAGAAGTACAAAATACGAGTCTTCAATGCCACCCGATCTTCAGAAGATTGTTGATGCTCACTCATCTATTTTTGATGCAATTCCAAAGGGACTACCACCAGTTAGGGATCATGATCATGCCATTCAGTTGATTCCAGGGACAAACACCTAACATCGGACCATACGATACCCATATTCCCGAGAAAAGTGAGATCGAGAAAATGGTTCGAAATGTTGAAGGCGGGTATCATCGAGGCCTAGCAGTGCTATTCTTCCCGGTGGTCATGGTACGTAAGAAGGATGAAACATGGAGGATGTGTCCAGATTACTGAGAACTCAACAAGTATACCATCAAAGATAAGTTTCCTATTCCAGTAATTGATGATTTACTTGATGAATTGCATGGTGCTATTTATTTCACAAAATTAGATCTTCGTTTGGGGTACCATCAAATTAGAATAAAAGAGGAAGATGTTCATAAAATGGCTTTCAGGACTCATGAGGGCCATTATGAGTTTTTGGTAATGCCTTTTGGTCTTACAAATGCACCTTGAACCTTTCAAAGCTTGATGAACACTTTTTTAGGCCATTTTAAAGAAAATTTGTATTAGTTTTCTTTGATGACATATTGATTTACAGTAAGACATGGGAAGAACACTTACAACATGTAAATAAAGTGTTGGAAGTTTTGGAGAAACATACTCTCTATGCAAAGCCATCTAAATGTTCTTTTGGTGTACAAGAGGTAGAGTACTTGGGTCACATTGTATCCCATGAAGGCGTCAAAGTTGATCCTCAAAAGATCAAAGCTATGGTGGAATGGCCAAGACCCAAAACTCTCAAAAATCTTCATGGGTTCCTAGGACTAACAGGGTACTACAGAAGATTTGTGTGGGGATATGGTAGAATAGCAACCCCACTCACTGCATTGCTAAAGAAGGATGCCTTCCATTGGACAGACTTAGCCACTAAATCCTTTGAGCAGCTGAAGGAAGCCTTGTGCAGCACCCCAGTTTTGGCTACTCCCAACTTCTCAAAAACCTTCATTGTTGAATGTGACACTTCAGGATCAGGATTGGGAGTAGTTCTAATGCAAGAAGGAAGACCAATTGCATTTGAGAGTCACCAATTCAAAGGAAAATATCTGCTCAAACCGGTCTATGAGAAAGAAATGATGGCTATTCTTCATGCGGTCAAGCAATGGAGGCCCTATCTCATGGGTAGACACTTCAAGGTAAAAATTGATCATGATAGTCTCAAATACTTTTTGGAGCAAAGGTTATCATCTGAGGAACAAAAAAGTGGGTAACAAAAATGTTGGGTTATGATTTTGAAATCATATACAAAAAGGGTAAAGAAAATGTAGTAGTTGATGCATTGTCAGGAGAGGATACATCCGAGATGCCTTACTATGTGGAATGTCCATGTTGACGGCCGATTGGGTGGATGAAGCAAGATTGGAATGGGATCAAGACAAGGATACACAATCTCTAATACAAAATATCAAGCAAGGATCTATGACATCTAACAAATTTGAGTGGAAAGGTAATGCCCTATGGTACAAGGACAGTTATACTTGAGTAAAGATTATGAGTTGAAGCATAAGATTCTTGCAGAGCTACATGCCTCACTTGTTGGAGGACACTCAGGTTTTTGAAGACATATCATAGAATAAAAAGAGAATTATTTTGGGAAGGACTCAAGGGGATGTACAAAATTTTGTATCAGAGTGTTTAGTGTGCCAACAAAACAAAGGGAAACAATTAAGACACCAGTGCATTGCAACCCTTACGATTCCTAGCCGAGATGGGAGGAGGTCTCCATGGATTTCATCACCGGATTGCCTTGTTCAGAGGGTAAGAATGTTATTTTCATGATTGTGGATAGGCTCACAAAATATGCCCATTTTTGTGCCCTATCACATCCATTTGCAGCTAAATACTGATCATGACTATTTATTTTTTGAGACAGTTCAAAGGCTACATGGAACCCCAAAGATAATTGTAAGTGATCGTGATCCTATTTTCACAAGTAATTTTGGACGGAATTATTTTCATGTTTGGGTACTCGGCTAGCTCACGGTTCATCTTATCATCCTCAAACGATGGGCAAAATGGAAGTGGTCAACAAATGCTTAGAGGGGTATCTACGTTGTTTTGTATCAGATAAGTAGGAAAGATGGATTAAATGGCTACCACTTGCAGAATGGTGGTATAACACATCTTTTCATACCTCTTCTCAAATGACCCCATTTTTAGCATTATATGGTTACCATCCACCTTCTATCACTTCCTCCTTGAGGGTGCAAACTAAGGTCAGAGATGTTGAGGAACACATTCAACATCAACAACATAGGTTTTGGCTAGTTTGAAGGAGAATTTAGCATTAGCACAAAACAGATGAAACAACAAGCAGATCAACATCGTAGTGAAAGACATTTTGAAATTGGTGATTGGGTTTTTGTATGTCTCCACCTTACAAACAGATGTCTCTAAAGCAACAGAAAAAGGACAACAAACTTGCTCCTAAATACTATGGCCCTTATCAGGTTCTACAAAAAATTGGCAGTGTTGCTTATAAACTAGAGTTGCCTCCATCTTCACACATACACCCAGTATTCCATGTTTCATGCCTGAAGAAGGTTATTGGACAGAAATTTGAAGCCCAGACAGAGTTACCAGAACTTGACGAGGAAGGAAGAATCATTTTGGAGCCAGAGAAGATTTTGCAAACACGTACTAAGAGGATGAGAACCAGAGACATTAAGGAATATCGATCAAGTGGAAGAATCGAGCATAGAAGATGCCACACAGGGAGGATGAAGGTTTTCTGCAGCAACATCCAGGATTATTCAACGTTGAGGACAACGTTGGTTTGAAGGGGAAGGGCATGCTACACCCTTAACCTATTGCTTGTATTAGGATATGAGTAGCCGACTTGTGGCTTACCATATCATTTTATTATATCATTTATACTTTCTCATGCTTAATAGGTCGGCTTGGGTGATGGCCATAACATATGAATAGTATATATAGAGGATTGTAGGTAGTAGTTCATTATCATTTGAGCATTTGAGTCTTATTATATGGTTTGGAGGTTGCCCCCTCGAAGTGGCGAAGCTATTACAATTGCATATTGAGATCATTATTCTGAAATATTGTGTTATTTGGTGTTATATTGCTGCTCATAATCTAAATTATACTAGTAATTTTGATTACGGAGAGAGAGGTATGTCTGCAAGTTGGTCAATGATGGTTTGTCCTTTGAAATATTTTTGATGGAAGAAATCAAGTTCTAGGTCCGCAAGAAGCATAAGCAATGTGCAACACGTTGATGTTGGTAGGGATTAGTGTACATATAATGTAGGGCATTAGTATTGGTGACAAAAAAGGTTTTTGGTGAGTAGGTAATGTTGAAGTTTAGTGGCGAAAAAAATAAGGCTAAGCAGAGTTTTTTTGGTGTGAGTGTATACGATTTCGTAGTCCAAAAGGGTATGACTTATATAATAAACTGCTTACTCCTGTGTTGCTCGTCATGATGAGCAAGCATGACACCAAAGGAATGATTAGTAGAATAAATGTAAAGGTAAAATGGTTGTTCATCCTTAGGGAGAATGAGCACAGGTGGTTGGAGGAGGTATTGTTTTAAGGCCTCAAAGGAATTGTGACATTCATCATCCCATTTGAAGGAGACATCCTTTTCGAGGAGATGATGAAATGGGTGGTAGCGGTCGAAAGATGTGAAATAAAACAATGAATAAATTGCAACTTGCCTTACAAAACACGTAGTTGAAAAGGTTAGTAGGTGGAGGCATTTCAAGAATAACCTTGATTTTAGCGGGATCGACTTCTATTCCATGCAAAGAAACAATAAAACCAAGGAGCTTTCCAGAGAGAACAATAAAGACACACTTCTTAGGTTGAAGGTGAACACAATATTTCTTGATGAGATGGTCGAAGATGACCTTAAGGATGGTAAGGTGTTTGGCCTGATGTTTGGATTTGGCAAGAAGATCATCAACATAATCTTCCAATATGCGATGCATAATGTCATGAAAGATATAAGTCATAGCCCGCTGATATGTGGCACCAACGTTTTTAAGGCCAAAAGGCATGACATGATAGATAGAAGGTCCCCAAGGAGTGATGAAGGTGGTTTTGTGTTGATCTTCCGGGGCAAGTAATATTTGGTTATAACCCGAGAAACCATCCATGAGGGATAACATCTCATGGCCGGTGGTGAGATCAACTAGTTGGTCAATACTAGGTAGAGGAAAGTCATCTTTAGGGCAAGCTAAGTTAAGGTCATGAAAATCTATGTAAATGTGGAGTCCCATGCCATTTTTGTGACATGAACGATGTTAGAGATCCATGAAGGCATTGGAGTTATTCTTCAACAAGAAGAAAAATGTGAGGATGCATTTTTTGCAGCTTCTTTTTCATAGGTTTGGCTTGAATAATAGTGATGATCATTATGGACCACAATGTTTGGGTCAATACCAGGCATATCAGCGTAGGACCAAGACAAAAGTGTTGTTATGTGTAGACACCAAAATTGGGTCACACTCCCCTCGCCCCCTTTCGAATAACTAACTTAAACATACTCACCTAACATTAGCCCCCTTACACCCCATATTAACATTAATTTAACTATACATAATTAAATCAATACTCACCCTCACTCCATTTGTTAATTTAATTACTTTAATTAAATGGATGCACACCTCACCTAGCCACCTTGCTTAGACACCTCACCATAGACCTATTTATAACATGTTTCCATAACTAATCAAAACTTATCCCTACTTAACTTAATGAACTAAGACTTAGTATAACCCTAAAAACACATGTCTATTCTTCCTCTAACCACATTCCCACGTATCTAAGCACATGTTCCATTTAGACCCGACACCAACTAGTAAAGTTGGAAAAAGATAGGCAAGATCTACTATTTTAGGCAACCTAGGATATCCCGCCTTAACTTGCGATGGTCACCCTAAACTATCATTAGTTACCATATAACCATTTTTGTAACCTTGTTTCGAGGTCGGCACATTCTCAAGTTTTGGAATGAAGGAGATCTTTATGCAAGCATGAACCAAGTCCCTTTCGCATGTTTAGACAACCATAACTAGCACTAAGATAGATCGGAAGGATTTTTCATTCACAAAAGCATTCCGAGAAGCATTATCGTAAAGACCGAGCACCATTCCATAGATCAACCGTCACCAACATCTCCAACCACCTATCCACCACTACAGGCATTTAGAATACATCTGAACTCCAAGTAAGTTTGTTTCTCCTCTCATTCTTGGTAGTTGTATTCTTTATTTGTTTTCATCTTTTCACTATTCTTACTTAGATCTATCCCTCAACTTCCTCTCTATCAACCACCCCATCACACCCCACCTACACTTCACAAAATCCTATCCCAAAACTACCTCCCTTCCCAGTAGAACTTATAAACATCCTCCAAAATCTCTGTGCAATCATAGAGAGGACCTAAAAATCATTCTACAACACCTTCTAGTTCCCCACAATCACCGACACCAATTAACCCTAACCATGGTCGATTTGTCCTACACCGATATCGGTCTACTTAATCGATATCGGTCATTATGACTATTAACCCAACCTAACAACTCAACCCATAGCCTACCCCAAACCTCACTCAGAATATTACCACACCTATTTTGGACCTATCACCTCACCCTCCCCATAGAGACCTTTCCAACTCTCTATTCCAAGACAAAAGAGAGTCCAAACATCCTCCACCTAACTTCCTATCACTTTTCATAGTTACCGATATCGGTCACCCTAAACCGGTAGCGTTCTACCTAAACCGACATCGGTCACCTTAACCGGTGTCGGTCTCTATGTCTGATAATACTATTCTAGACCAGCAACCTAAGTATCACACCTAAAACAACCCAAAATCTCACCCAACCTTACCAAGACTCTGTCTATGACCTATAGACCACCTGTACTACCCGCAACCCAATCCAAAACCTTTACCTACATAGCATTTTAGTATTTAATCGGATCGATGCTGATAGTAATCTGAGGCACCCAAATTAAAACGCTAGCACTAGATTCTTTTATTTACATGTTCAAGTTATTTTATATTGATTTATAAACAGTGGATTGATGGCCTTACAGGAAGTATCATACTTCTCGGATCTAGCATACACTAGGCAATCCACTGCCATATGCTATTTAATCCTCTTTTTGTGGTCTTGTTGTGTATTTTAGGTAGTTCCTCCTATCCAAAAGGAAGCTCTCATAGTTAGCATCGATCAAGAAGTCGAATGCATGCAATGACCTTCAAATAGACCATCACAATAGGTATTCCTCCTTAGCGCACATCATTATCTCTGCTTGCCTAAAAGCTTAAAGAAAATGGTGAAACATTTTGGCATGCTCGGTGGGACCCATTCAAGGTTCCTTGCATTTTATTCATTCTTAGGTGAAATTTGTGTGTTTGTTTCCCTTTTGAAAAGCTTACACATTAATTTTCTTCTCTGGAATCTTCCCTTCTTTCTATTATCTAAAAGCAATTGTGTTTTTGGTGCTATAAAAAGAATACTTCTTTTCTTTCATTAGTATTGCATTAGTGAAAGAGCATCCCTCTTCCTATTCATTACTTGCTACATCAAATATCACACTTCGATTTGGGCTTAAAACACTTGCATAACATTCTAATTTGTTGCATTTTAGCTCACATTAAAAATGAGGGCAACCTATACGTTGGAAGTCATGCCCAACTGATGGTTGACGACACAATCAACCGTAGAAAAGCACTTACCTCTCTCTCTCTCTCTCTCTCTCTCTCTCTCTCTCTCTCTCCTAAAGTGCACAAATTTGAAATTCATACATCTTCTTAAACAACATCCCACCCTAAGAAGTCACCAATGATCACACGATCAAAGGATTGACAGTGGGCACCCAACTAGTTATCTCATGCAATACCCCATCGGAGGATGGGCCACCCCACCATAAAATAACTTGAAACCTCACCTTTATAATTTCCTTCTTCGTAGGAAGCCTTTCCCAACCAAAAACTCTACTCTAAATTCATGAGTTAGTATTTCAAATAACATAAACTAAACACACTAAATTCACTTGTTGGATTACATATTTTTCTTAGCTTTGTGCTTGACTTGCATTTTGAGGTGTGAGGATATGATTCTTCTTTTTCTATTTTTTGCCTTTCACACTCCACCATCACAGTTGGAGTATTTTGACTTTCTCAAAGTGTGTCAGGGCCTCATCTTATCATCCCCAAACTTCTAGGTTGATTATTCATCCAATCCAAATTCACAAAAATTCATTTTTTCTTCATTCTTTAGATTTCACAAGAACTCAACATTGGTCCAAAGAATGGAGTCGGTTTATATCCGACCTTCATCGGTGTACCTAACTAGTGTCGGTTCCTTGTTCTTTTGGGTAGTTTTACCCAAAAAGATACTTATCTCATCTTCTCTTTTGTTTAGAGTTTCTATGTATCATTGTATTCTCTGTACTCTAGTAGCAGTCATCAAATACAACTTTCCTTTCTAACATCAATTTTTGCCTCATTTGTTAAAATTGTTATTTTCTCACAGTAACCGGTATCAGTTCCTGTAACCATCATTGGTCACCCTTAACCGCCATCGGTCACCTCGTGCAATGACATCGGTTAGTTAAATCGATGTTGGTCACTTTGTTTTGATTTTAATAAAAACATTTACCAACTTTCCCTCTCATAATCTATTTTTTCCCATCTTTGTTGTTCCTTGTGTCATTTACAGAGTATAGTTCACCTAATATACGCTGATTCACATGGTGTTGACTTGTAGCCAAAATAACGCCCTCATGTTTCACACCAACCATTAGCCACTCCCACCTATTCCATCACCGCCATCCATCCTATCACCTATGGATCTAACTCAACTCATCCCCATCACTACCGGCGACGAGGAGTTCGTGAGACTCCCTGACCATAATCCCGCCCCTTCAAGACTACCTTGTTTATTCTTCCACTCAGGATTCCTCAGGAAAGTTAATATACAACATGCCCACATCTATCCCTCCTGCTCTAGCCCCCACTTTTAAGTTAGCTAGACCACTCGACGCTACCATCATCCACTTTACCACATGTAGTGTCTCAGCTAGATCCCACAACTTTTATAATCGCAACGCCTACATGTCATTTGTTACACTCGTGACATCAATTGTCCCTCGAAAACCACTATGCGTATAGCTTAATCTACACCCAACACTTCACATATACCCATTGCATTGCAACCACCTCCTATGCTCGGCAACTTACACCCCTTTCAAAACCTCATCCTTTCTATGCCACAGTCCTTACCCCCGTTACTACTAGAGTAGAGTCATACGACTACCCCACCTACCTACACATACTACCAACAACCCCCACCTCATCCATCGCTTATGTTGGCTATGTGCCACCTACATCTATTCCTCACACGCATTTCTCATACTCAGTGCCACCCTACACTAACATACCACCCACCTCATACATTTAACATCAACCCCCTTTTTCTACTGGGGCATCCATTCATCCCAACCTTCTAATGACCTCATTAAAATGATGATGGAGAAGATGTAGACCTTAGAAGAATCTGTTTTTAGATCCCATAATTCTTTAACGTATGATGGAATTTGAACGAGCCTATCCATCCATCTATTCACATTCCTCCTTACCCAGTGCATTGGGAAATGCTTAAATTCAATCACTTAATAGTAAAGAAGACCCACAGTAACATTTGTAGTCATTCAAACATGGGTGTGACCTAATCGCCCATGATGATGCTTTGCTCCTACAACTTTCCCAATTTCCTCGACATGACCAACATTGGATTGGTGTAGTGGACTACTTTGACATTTTTTTATTCCTTTAATCAAGTAGCCCAACCTTTCTTAGATCATTTTTCAATCAATGTTACCAAGAAAGTCACCATGACTTATCTCTATTCAACCTAATAGTATGAAGATGAATCTATCGCATATTTTGTTACCCGTTCAGGTAGAGTCTTATTAACCAATCGACGCTCCAAATACCTCAGACTGAACTTATTGAGTTGTTCACTAGAGATTGTGCGGACACATCTTACCAAATCTGCAAGTCTAAACCTTTCAAACCTTTGATGAAGCGTTCACCATAGCTCTAAAACTGGGAATTTGTGCCATTGGAAAAAAGAAGATCTAATTACGCAACAAGAATACCCCATTCAAATCAAATAATTCTTCTTCATATTCGAAACCTAAAAATAACTATTTAAAGCCCAAAGGATTTGCCAACACGGTAGTCCTCAAGGTGGGTCCACCTCATCCTTCTAATCAGGCCTAACCTTCTTCCAATATTTCTCTTGTCTAGGCCTTTCAGCTCTGAAGGAACAATGAAAGTACACTTCGATTAGAGAGCCCTATTCATCAGTCTTGGAAAAGCTTCTTAAAGCTAGAGCCATTACACTTCCTCCCATAAAACCTCATACAGTTTTGATCCTAATCATCCCATGCCGACATGGTATAAAGAACATGACTACTGTAATTATCATCGCGTTAAAGGACATAGTGATGGTAATTGCATAACTTTTAAAAACATTTTTCAAGAGATGATAGAAAATGGAGACCTTGTCGTGGACAACCTAAATGCGCTAAAGAAATCAAAATTTACGCATCTTCAAAAACCATTCCCTAATCATAAACCATCATCTAATCAAAATAGTAAACCTTCATCCAACGAAAATAATGTCCTTGAATTCCACACAATTTTTGATATCATACCAAATGTTCCTCAAAACCTACCTACTTCATCTATTGAGGAAATCTTGGCATGGGCTCCTCTACCCATAGAGGAGCATACCTCTTCTACTCCTCCACCCACAGAGGAGTCCCCCTTATCTCCCCTTTCTCTCGTGGAGGAACCCACATTTTCTACTAATGTCGTTTCATCGTCTGCCTCCCAGCCTACTGAACCATCAACACTTGTTATTCTCCCATCCACAAGAGAATCATCATCACCTTCTCCTCCACTAAGGGAGAAGTCTACCTCACCCAACCTATTATCTCTCCTACCCATGGGAGATTCTTCAGACATGTCACTACCTGTTGGGGACAATTTTCCCCCACTATCCTAGGACCCTATTGACATGATCTCGACTCTTTACCTACATAATATGAGGCTATCCAATTTCCTATCTCACGACATATTTTAGGGATTTCCACTCAATCCATTCCATCATCTTCTTTAGTAGTCATGTTTTCATGGTTGGTCGATCATTTGGATTATGTTGATCATTCCATGCTCTGGGGATGTCTTCGGCTCCCTGTTTCGACCTAAATGCAAATGTTTCCTGAAGATACTTCCATGATCTACCCAAAGGTATTTTTGACAACCAAAACTACATTGACCATCCCGATTGAAATAGATTCTTCTTCATCATCTCTACCTACACCCAAACCTTTACCCACGACCAAAACCATTTCAAAACCGGAAAGCTTACCCACACTTATCTCCTCACCCGTATCTAAACCCATCACTACTTTGGGTGTCATGCCAACATCAAGCCTTACTCACCCACTTGTCAGACTAGACTTAACTGCATCATCTCAAACCCACACCAACATTATCCCTCCACCTAAAAGGAAAACCCAACCTTCTAGGCTGCATACACCAGTCTCGCCTACCACACCTTTGTCACCTTCCCCCTTCCATCCATCCTAGGGCCTCATCCATCAACCCTGATTGAACAGCCTCATACCCAAGGCCAGTCAAAATCTAAACAACCTACTCCTACCTCACGAGCCTTTGTTACACCTCATCCACCCAAAAACCAAACTCCCTCACCCTCACCCATGCACTTCTTGCCACCTATACCTCCACCAATTAGTATACCCCAACCTTGCCTATATGACTTCAACCAATGCCATCTACCCAACCTCTACCAACCACCACCACCGCAACCCGATTTTCCCCTTGGGTAACATGTCCTCTTCCACTATCTGCTTTCCCTTCTACATCTCGTACCCCCATGTCACCTTTACCCAAGAAGGTGCAACCCAAAGATAAGAACCCACTACCCTCTAATAAAGTAGTCAAACAAACAAAACCTTCCAGTGCTAGCTCTTCTACCCCACCTTTACCCAAGCAGATGCTAGCAAAACATAAAACCATACCACTTATCAAACCAGTGGACCAACCCATTACCCTCCTATTAATACTCTTCCCTCACAATCATCCACACTGTACCCAAACCAACACTCACTTCCCATTGTGATCCATTAGCAGGGTCCTATGCCAACATTTTAACCATTCTCTTAGAGACTTCCATCATCACATTACCGCCGCTTTGACCTTACGATCCACTCAAACCAAAACCAAAAGGGTTTGATGAAACCAATATTTGTGCCTATCATTGTGTGCCGTAATATGATGTTGAAAATTATAAAGCTCTAAAGACCATTCTTCTCCAAATTTGTCCCCTCGAACAAAATTTTGACGATGACGACCTTCTCGATGAGGACCATGTTCCACCTTCTCCTATCACCACACATCATCGACATTTACCTATTCAACGATTAATATCTCCACCCCCACAACCATTTTTACCACCTCCAAAATTTGAGATCAATATGGTTCGTATTAGAGAGTTGGCCAAATCACCACCCAAATGTCAGTGCACCCTACTCATTTAACAAGGATCTTATGCACCGCTAGGATTATTCCCCTCATGTCATTATACCTTTCATGACACACCCTCTCCATCCACCTTCCTCATATTAGCATGGTTCACGCTGCTACCCGTGCTTAGAAAGACAAAGGAAAAGAAAAAGCAACTAACCCATCAACCAACCATGTACCTAATATACCATCTGCACCCACTTCCAAAATCACTATCCGCGGGCCCAAATACCCTATCTCCTCGATGGGGTCACCCATCGCACAATGATCAAACAATTACATCAATCTCTTGTAAAGATGTCTTTGTATGATCTCGTCTAGAACTTCAATCCCACAGACAAGCTCTTATCAAGGTTTTACAATCCATCGAAGTTTTACCCAATGAGCCCACACCAGTGGCCTCGATTATCACCCCTCGTCACTAACCAAATCAGCTCCTTCTACTACCCCCATGACCACTCCTCAAGTCGCCACCCTCGCTTCTCGATGAGGAGATTTTACCACTCCAGTTAGATGACCTTGATCCCACTCTATTCATTTTTGTCTATATCGATAACATATGCATATGACGTGTCATAATTGATGATGGTGCTAGCATTTATATCATCTCCTCCCACACATATAATAAAATGCACATCCCTTCTAACTATATGCATAATAACCTTGCTTATGCTACGCTCCTTCAAAGACACCATCACCTCCACCCTTAACACTATTATCCTTCACGCTCGCGTAGGCCCTCGCACCGCTTGGAACTATTCTACATCTTGAGGGGAGTTCCAAAGATAACCTATTGCTTTCCAAACCTTGGATTCATGTCATGGGTTGTGTCCTTTCAAATTCACACTTTTGTGTAAAATTCGAGCATGAAGGACATAACTACACCATCCCCGTCGACTCATCGCCATTTAAAAATTGTAACATGTTGTATCAACCCAACGATGTATTTGTAATAGTCAAGGCATTTGTCACTGTCCCCACTTCTCCTTTACCCATGACCTCACCCACCAATGCTGCTGCCACCTCTCCCACATCTAACCTTGTTATTCCTACTGCCACCGTAGCCTCTATAGTTGACTCATCTACTTCCCAATCATCTAGCGAGTTGTCTATCCCCATTACCCACATATCACCTACTGATCCCTTAGAAGGTGTTTTTCAATGCCTCACTCTAAGGGACTACCACCTATTCAATATCGACACATTCCGCACCCCGCAAGAGTATGGGAACCCGCACTAAGACCCTAGTTATGACTACCACGTAGGCGAGGTTTTTCCTTACGGTCCTCCCCATCTTCGCACTAATCTAATGTATGGGGAATTGATATTGCCACTTATTCACCCAAACCTCCATCCAAAACACAACCATTTTCATCTGACCTACAATCCCTTACTAACCGTTGCTTCGCCCACACTTTCCTCCACCATTGAACATGTAAAGGATTTGGCTTCGGTTTTTACAAACAAGGCCGCCATACTTTCATTTCATGTACCACCCGTAAACACAATGATCGTAGTGGCATTGGATTTTCCACACCACCTCCCAAGAAGGCCCACGTCGACCTCATTGAGGAAGATAAACATTCTCCACCTCATTCACCCATGTCACCATCTTCACCAACGAAGTCCATAGATCCCGAATCTATTCCTCTTAAATTTTTTTCGTAGACATAATTTCCCTGGGACCTCTCGACCTATCAACGCATGATGAGGCTCCTCTTCTCTCCCCTTCATTATCCCCGACATGATCAATGATGATACACCTTCTATTAACATCATTCAATGTCAGGACAATGAGTCCATCCTCACCTACCTTGGTGCGGAAGACTCTTATATTCACCAGTCATTACCCTCTGAGACACAAACCATGTTGAATGAATCGACTATCGAAATCAACATTAATACTCAGGATGACCCACACATCCTAAAGATAGGCCAGTCTTTAGATGTTGCTGAATAGGAAGATTTTACCTCTTTCCTCCGGGACCATAGAAACACTTTTGCTTGGTCCTATGCTAATATGCCCAGTATTGACCCAAAATCATAGTCCACAATATCGTGACCATTCCTAATGCCAAACCCATCAAACAAAAGTTGCGGAAAATACATCCTCGCATTGCTCTTTTGGTCAAAGAAGAACTTCAATGCCTTCTCTCATCTTCCTTCATCCTACCCATTTACTATCCCCAATGGATTTCTAACATAGTTCATGTCATAAAGGCAATAGGGGGACTCCACAATTTCACGGACTTCCGTGACCTCAACCTAGCTTGTCCCAAAGATGATTTTCCCCTACTAGGCATTGACCAACTAGTTGATCTCACCACCGCCATGAAATGCTATCACTCATGGATGGTTTCTTGGGTTATAATCAAATATTACTTGCTCCAGAAGATCAACACAAGTCTACCTTCATCACCCCTTGGGACCTTCTGCTATCAAGTCATGCCTTTTGGCCTTAAAAACGTTGGTGCTACATATCAATGAGCCATGATTTACATCTTCCATGACATCATGCATCACATATTGGAAGATTATGTAGATGATCTTCTTGCCAAATCCAAACATCGGGTTGAACACTTGACCATCCTTAAGGTCATATTTGACTGCCTCATCAAGTATTGTGTTTGTCTTCAACCAAAGAAGTGTGTCTTTATGGTACTTTCAGGAAAACTCCTTGGTTTCATCATTTCTTTACGTGGCATAGAAGTCGATCCTACTAAAGTAAAGGCTATTCTAGAAATGCCTCCACCTACTAATCTTTGTCAACTTTGAAGCTTGTAAGGTAAGTTACAATCCATTCATCTTTTTTCTCTCGCAGCCTTCCGACCATGGATAACCAACTATTTAATCATCTTCTCAAGAAGGATGTTTCATTTAAATTGGATGATGAATGCCATAAAGCCTTTGACACCTTAAAAATACCTTCTTCAACCACCAGTGCTCATTCCTCCTAAGGATGACCAACCCTTTTACCTATACATTTCCACCATCATCACCATTCTTTAGGTGCCATGCCCGCTCATCGCGACAAGTGACACATAGAGCAAGTGGTTTATTACATAAGTCATACCCTTTTAGACTACGAAACTAGATACACCCATGAAAAATAATGCTTAGCCTTCATTTTCGTCGCCACCCAAACTCGCCATTACCTACTCTACCAAAAACCTTCGTTGTTACCAATACTAACCCCCAACACTATATGTACACCAAAACCTATCAACATCAACGTCTTTGCACGCCGGCTCGTGCTTCTTTCCAACCTTGATCTCGAATTCATCCATCAAAAGTATATCAAAGGCCAAGCCATCGCCCGACCAAATAGCAAATGCACTTCTTTCCGTGTTTCAACCTCTAACCTCGAATTCTAGATAAATCAATCGCTACCCTCTCATTGACGCTACCACTTACAAAATGACACTCTTCTTTTATGGCTCCAAGTGTCAAAGCATAGGGGTGGGGCTGGTGTTATCCTCATTCCACTTGATGGTGAACCTATGCCTTTATCTTTCAAACTAGATTTTTTAGGCAGGAATATGATTTGGTAACCCGAGCAAAGATAATGCTTTATTATTAAAAAAATGAAATACATGATGGAATGTATGTTGGCTATGGATAAGTGGGTGAGTGGGTGAATCATTGTGATGTGAAGGCACATGGGTGACCCCTCCTAGTTTGACCGACCTGTCATGTTTCAAACACAATAATACAAACACTTTATTGGCATCCTAAGTTTCCAACCACTTTGTTTTTGGAGAACCCAATGAGTCTTCCCACACGAAACCCGTGAAAAGGCATTAGCAGCTTGGATAGTGCAAAGCACATAATACATGGTTATCCTCACAATAAGTTCACACGGTTTTCTCTTATGCAAAACATAGCACCAACCCAAGTTAGCTTTTCATTTGCATGCTTGCCCCAACCTATGTCAAAGCACGAAGTTCTAAAAAGAGTATGGACGTCCATCAAAGAAGACTGGAAATCCAAAATTATTCCAGCTTTCTCCTAGCCTGTGCGCCAAGTTGAGGTTTTATCTGATGCTACAGTTGGAAGCGCTTGGGAAGACGGGAGTGAAAACGTGGAGGCATGCATTTGGCATGTGAATTATGCACAAAAATGCCTGAAAACATTATGGCCTTTGGTCTCAACAACTGCAAGATATACACAAAATGTGTTTTTTTAAAAGGCTTTATTAACTTTCAAGCAAATGTGATTGGAAGGTGCAAATCCAGATTCCTTCTCCTTCGCCAGCATCCTCCCATCATGCACTGCAATGGGAACTCTTGAGTAGCGTAGTGATATCCTTCAAAGAATAATGGGTTTTTAGATGTTGTATTTGTAAATGCTCTGGTATACGTGAATGTAAATAAAATTAAAAAAATGTGCCCTGTTGAATATCATAGACTATAGTATATACACAAAATGAGGGTTTTCTCTCATGTTTTGTTGCAATGTTCTCCAAATGGATAGGTATGCAATGGTGGAAGCATGCATTTGGCATGTGAAATGCTTGATCAATGATGTCACTCGTTGTAAATGTGGCGTCATATCGTAATGATAGGATGATTTGCACAAAATGGGTTTGTTGTAAAGGCTATAGAAACTCTTGAAGCAAATGGCAATGGTAAGTGTAAAACAAAGATCCTAAATCGGTAACAGCATTTCCTAGTTTTTGCCAAGAGGACAACTTTGAAATGGGTATGTACCCATCAAAGCATAACAGAAGTGGGTTTCTCAGTTGTAGTAGTCATCTATACCTTGGTAGAAATGGTTGTAAAGGGATAAATGCATACAAAATTCAAGTGGAGGATTTTTTTGAATGCATGCAACCTGTTTGATGAAATGCCCAAGCGAGATACCAAACCGAATCCATGGTTTCGACCGGCTTTGTTCCCTGAGCATGGTTCATCTCCCCTTATCTTTCATAACTCTTGTACTTTAGTTTTTCATTTGCAACTTAATATAATTTTAAAATATTAGGATTATAATACATTTAATTGTTTTATATTAACTTGTTACGAAAACAATAAAATGTCGTGTCGTAACTCACAAAATCAAAATAACCCTTTGTATTAAACCATGAACTTCAACCCTCATTCTGAGGTGATTTAGAAAACTTCCTACCCAACTAGATCGCTTCAATATTGTTTTATCGACAAGATGAAATTGACTTCCCAATAAAAATGTTGACCATCTCCTTGTTTAAATAGATAATTTTTGCATTTTTAGAGACTCGTTAAGTACCCTCGTAACTCTAAAATGGGATGTTAAGCTTCATTCGTGTACCTTGTTATGTGAGGAGTCACCTTAACCTTTGGTTTGACCCCAAATGAACATTTGTGATATTTTTGACGCCCTTATAGGAGCCCTGTTACACTATTTTGCAGTGGTAGGAAGTTGTTAAATCTAGAAAGTTGGCTTTTGTTTTGAACCGCCATTTGAAACCTGGATAGAGAAATTATTATCTGTCTTCGTAAACCTCTAGTGTTTTTACTAGACAATTGCATGGAACTTTCAGTTTAGGGAAAAACACTTTTCTAGATAGTTTGGCAATGGCATTTTGTAGGCCTCTGGTTCAGTAGTTTGACTAGGTCAAATTGGACCAATTAGGATCGGTGGCTTTAGAAAACTTGTCATTTTGAAGCCAAGACTTTTTCTAGTTCTCGAGTTCACAACTCGTTGAATTCTCCTTATATAGGGAACTTGTAGGAAGTTTCTCGTTGCGCGTTCATCCATCAAACGTCAGTTTTGGACATGGTTTTTGAGCCCTCGAGCTAACTTTTGTTCATTTGCAACTGGGTCAACTACGACCGATGGCCCCGGAAAACTAGCCACAAACATAAATTGTTAAATTAGCCCAAATTCCGTCATTCCTATGAACTCTTGGTATATAAGCGTACACGTAGAAATTTAACTGTGGTGTGTTTGTTCATCGGAATACAACGTTTGAAAGTGGTTTCTTAGCCTTCAATCCCGATTTGAATGTTTTTGTAGCTAGCAAGAAAATGTAAAAATAGAAAGTTGTGGGACCCTCGTCAAGTTGCCAACACATCGTGGAAACTTTTGACACATGTAAATAACTGTTTGGAAACTCTATAATGTAACTTGTGTGAAATAGAACTTTTGACAAAATGGTGTTTCTCTCTCTCTCTCTTCCTTTCTCTTTCTCTCTCCTTGGATTACAAAATGAAGTGAAATGAAATGTAATGAATACATGTCCCTAAACCTCTTTCTTTTGATTGAAAATTGTAATTATTATTATATGTGAATGGGAAACTAAAAATGTTAATTATGTTAGATTAGGGTGGATGCCATGCCAGCGATTTATCACTGATTTCATGCTCGCATGGTTTTGCAGGATGCAAGTAAGGTGGCGAAAATGGCATGGTTGTAATTCACTATGTATTATTTTATTTTATATTTGAAATAAAATAAATGTAGGGGTTCAACCATCTTTTGTAATGTATTGAAAGACTTGTTGATGAATTTGGTAGTATGTGTATGTTTCCATTTTTAGAGGTGCTTGAGAAATATGTATCTAACCATGGATTTTATTTTGATCCCAAAATTTGTATGGTTAAATTTGAATTTATATGTTTAATGAAATTGAATTTAATACCTTGTAGTGCACTTCTATTGGAAAATTGTTGATTAAATAGTTGTGTTGTGTTCCTCACCTTGAAAATGCAATAAAGAAATCCATGAAACAATCAACCCTAGTTCAAAATTCATGCATAACTAACCTGCTTGTGTTAATCCCTTAGCATAGAAAATTGTGACCTTAAAATGAACCCTTACACTCGATGGAACATCCTAGGTTAGGAAAATAAGAACCCAAGAATGGGTTTACCATCTTAGTCAGTATGTTTAGTGACATCATCATAAACCTAATAGATAGGAGCAACACAGTCAAACTGTATCTGGAGTAAGTAGAGCTAACTCTTCCTTCGTATCCTAGTGGACTACCTTGTCTTCCAAGATAGATTTAGAATTAAATTTCTTCATCGAATGAATTTCTTGTGGGATCCAGATGACATCATGGAGCTATTGAAATAGTGGTACTATCACTTAAAATTTTGTTAATGACCTCTTTAGATCCTCTCAACTAAATGTCTTATCTTTGGCTAGTGACAATATAGTGCCTTGATCTTTTACGAAGGGTTTATAGGGTAAATATGTTTTTAACCTTAATCTAATCTATAATAGGGCATAAAGCCCTAAGTGAAAATTGGAATTAAACTAAACCTTAGTGATTAGGAGGTTAACTTGTGGGTAGAAAATTATAACTCTTTGCAAACAAAATTGGTTTGAAAGATGTTGACTTTAGAGAACAAAAAGATAACTGAAATCTTGTCCTGTAATCCCTTGTTATGTCCTTTTATGACATTAAGAAATAAATAATATTTCACATGCGGAATCATGAAATGTAGAAACATGGGACCTTACCTTGAACACAAATCACTTATGGTTCATGTGTAGTTTATAATGCTTCTAACCATGTACTTATTTAAGATGTCAAACAAGTACTTTCGTAACTCTTTTGTTATAAAGTGATGGTAATAATGAGACCATAATGCGATGTAAAAGTAAAGCATAGAAGAGTAAAAATGAGATTTGAGGTTAGGGATAATGCCACTCTTGGAGTCCTTATAACTCAATTAAATATCTTCATGTGTTACAAAGAATATGAGTTTCCCCTTGGTGAGATCAAACTTTGAGAAAAACAAAAGATATATATATAAAATCTAAATACAATTTCTTGTTGTGAGAATGTTGAATCGGAAATAAAGATACCATGATCGAAGAATGTTTATGGGAAAAATGTATCTTGAATCTAAAACCCCCTCCTTAATCAACTAATATTGCCTTTTGGACATCAAGTCAGATTATCTTGAGTTGCAAGGGTAAAATGTAGACATTGAATAAACGTTTGAGAAGCATATTCTTAACATAAGAACAAGATAATTAAGTACTTTATATGCAATTTGAATTATGCCAAATAAGTATGTAAGTTATGGAAATTTCTGTGAAGGATAAAAAGACAACTTAAAATGGTCGAACTGTAAATTAAATGTGGAATGAACTTAAGAATGTCATTTGGAAAAAAGGAGAAAATTATCCTTGCACAATAATGTTCTTAGAATGTAATCAAATAAGATGCAATTAAATAAATGATGTGTTGTGGGTTTTCCAATCCTTGAGTCCTTTTCTCATGGTTGGGTCATTGCTAGTATTCATTTCTTTGGGAAAATGTGGCATCGACATGTCTATGGTGTTGTCATGTGTCTATGTGAGTCGATGACTTATGTCAGTGTCGTATGGGTTGTTGAGTTTTCCTTACTTGGAGCCTTTGTGGCATTTTGTAGTGAGCAATGTAAGTAAAAAAAAAATTATCCTAGTATTTTATTGTTGTATTTGTGTGTGTAAAATGTGGGCGTTACAATTTTGATTATACAAACAATATCACTTGAATACAAAGCACTCGTATTGGGTCTCCAGCTGGTTATGCCCTAGATGTTAAGTCAATCAATATCTTTGATGATTCCCAACCGGTCGTAGAAACCAAGTCAATGATATATACCAAAGGTCATAATGAAGTAATTAAAAAGTATAAACATCACGTAGACATACTTTTGACCACCTTTGACCGTTATGGACTTCAAACCACCCCCTATTCTAAAATAAGTTTGCGGCTACCATAGCCTGCTTGGCTTCTCGTATACCCACTTCGTCCGTCGACTCTAAAATCTTTGTCACAATAAAAATATTACAATCACCCTCTTATTTACCTTGTGAGGTCTACTCCATTGGAATCATTGCACCCAACCCACGTGACCTTTGGTATAAGTAGTTTATAGACTATCTTTCCTTTCCATTCTACCTTTTGATCTCACTTGTAATGGGCAACATGCCTTTCTAAAAATTATCCCTCCCCCTGTCACCATGGGTGGTCTCCTTTATAATCGTGGCTTCGACGACATTATCTTACGATTCCTTACAAGTTCTGAAATTCCCTACACCACCAAGGATGTTCACTAACGGAATTTTTGGAGGCCACTTTAGTGGTTTAGCTATCACAAAATGCATTCTTCACATTGGCTGTTATTGGCTAACCCTAAACCGTGACTATTGTGACTATGTCAAACATTGTGTAAAATGCCAGCAACATGCTAATCTTCATCACACACCTAGTCATGCCTTACAAGTCGCACGAGACCTTTGGCCTTTCTCTCAATGGGGTTAGATCCTGCTTAGAGATCAATCCCCATTCTTCCTAATGCCATCAATGGATTATAACCGCTACTGAATATTACACTAAATGGGTAGAAGTCATCCCCCTCATTTCTACAAAAGTTGAGAAAATATGTGAATTTATCAACCATCACATCATTTTTCACTTTGGTGTTCCTCACCGCCTCATCATTGATAATGGAAAGCAATTAAAAAAAAACCCTACGTAATCTATGCGATGCTTTTGGCATCCAACTCAATTTCTCATCACCTTATTACCCACAAACCAATGGTAAAGAAGAATCAACCAATAAAACCTTGAACAAAATTCTTATGAAAGTAGTTAACGATATTGGAAAGGATTGGCATACGCACACTCCTTTCGCCTTGTGGGCTTATCACACTAGTATTCACACTTTGAATGCTGCCAAACCTTTTTCTCTGGTCTACGGTACCGAGGTTTTCTTGCCTCTCGAATTCCAGATTCCATCTCTCCTGATCTCACTACAAGACATGCTCAATGACGATGATTTTGTCAAACCATTTAGCACAACTTGAGTTATTAGATGAACGTCATCTCAATGCTCTTGATCATCTCCAAATTTACCAAAAACGTATCAAACGTGCTTATGAAAAAGTGTCCATGAACAAACCTTTCAAGTCGGTGACCTCATCTTGAAGGAAAATCAACATGTAACCAAAGAAGAGAAAAGTAAATGGGGAAAATTTACTCCTAATTGGCTTGGACACTATATCATTACCCATGCCTATGCATCAAAGCGTATTTTTATCTTTACTCGAAGGTAAACCCGAACCCGAGCCCTTTAATAACTTGCATCTTAGACCATTTTATTGTTGACATCGATTCCTATATCACTTTATGTCAATTGACCACTCGTCCCCTTGAGCGTTGTTCACCTTCCATATTACCCATTTTTTAGGATCACCGACTAAACAAGAATCATGTGATTACCCATCACCTTTCGTGACTTATCTTCAATATGAGTAACACGACTCTACTCATAACATGATTCTCATGGATACTTTTCATCTTTTTTAAAAGATGAAATCCCATGGTCGCTCATCACTTGAAACCACATCTTTCATGGTTAACCCCTCGTGTGCTATGGTTTTGTCTTCTAAACAAGAACCTAATATTCATTTATAGTCTTGTCCATGACATAAATGTCAAAAAAACAAAATGGGATTCAACTCTTTAAGTCAAACTTCCAGCAAAATATGAATCCCTCAAAATGGGACATCTCTTCTCTCTATTTCACCGCTATAAATAGACTACTCCCTTGAAGGACAACTATATAAATTCATTGCAAAAATATAATAAAAATACCGGAAGCTTCCCGCATTGATTAGCTTCACGATGACCTTAAGGAGATAATATACTCATCCCATATAGACTTCCCGCATCACCAGTCAATTAAAAACAAACAAATGAAGAAAATGATGAATTTTTGTCATGGAATTGCCTATTTTTGATCCTAGGTTTCTTGCTAAGTAAACATGTTGTCGTACACTAAGTTACGCTAAACCATCCACTTTCACCTCATTGCCTTTTACACCCTAGTTTTCTCTCTACTCAAGGAACTTTCCACAACTGCGACATTTTATGATCATATGATTCTTTTCACCCTTAGAATAGTCCATTATGCAACACCTTTAGGGTCTTATGTTCATAAGCCCATCTTGGGTATGGTAGAATCATTAGGGTTATTATCAATTAAGTGGCTCTTTTACCACCTCTTACCATTCGCCTTCCTCATTACTTATTTATTATCATATACAAGACCAAACCATCCACGCCTACATTTTAAAATGACTCAACCATACCTATGACCTAAACTCAACCATGCTTATGACCTAAATTCAACCATACATTTCCTATTGTCATGTTGTTTATCTCGACCTAACATTTGGTGTACCGAGCATACCTAAATGTTCCCGCACCTTACCTACGTTGTATTTCCGACCATATCCTATCCCTTGATACCTAACTCACTTCACCCTTGTTTGGATAAACCAATCGACATTGGATCTTTGTAGAGTTTGCAAGCTCTTCAACATGGTACCGTGTTGTAATCTATATGTGTGTGTGTATTTGATTGCCATTACCCATGACCCAATTTTGACCACGGTCTACTACCCATTACCCGAGTTGACCGTCACTCTTTCCCTCAATACTCAAACCCTTCCCACCTATCTTCCCCACCTACACATTTATCAAACCACTCATTGATTCTCGTATTTCACCTCATCGCTGCCTAGTTTGAGGGGGATCACCTTCACCCACACATGGGGCAATCACTTCCTATTTTTTTCAATACCGCTTACCAATACAAGCTATGTAAAAAAGGGCAAAATCTAGACACCAAATTTGGGTCATACTCCTCTTGGCCCCCTTTCACCACATATTAACATTAATTTAACTATCCACAATATAATCAATATCACCCTCACTCCATTTTTAATTTAATTACTTTAATTAAATGGATGCACACCTCACCTAACCACATCACCTAGAAACCTCACTATAGACCTATTCATAAAGCATGTTTCCATAACTTACCAAGACTTAGCCCTACTTGCTTTAATGAAATAAGACTTAGTATAACCCTAGAAGCACATGCCTATTCTTCCTCTAACCACATTCCCGCATATCTAAGCGTAACATTCCATTTAGACCCGAACCAATTAGCAAAGCCGAAAAAGATAGCCAAGATCTACTATTTTAGGCAACCTAGGATATCCTACCTTTATCGATGCCGGCCAACCTAAAACCAATGCCGGTCACGCTAAAATGTGTCGGTTACCATATAACCATTTTTGGTAACCTTGTTTCAAAGGTTAACACATTCTCAAGTTTGGTAATGTAGGAGATCTGCATGCAAGAAAGAACCAGAGCCCTTTCGCACATCCGTAAATCCATAACCAAAGCACCAAGACAGATCAAAAGGATTTTTCATTCGCAAAAGCATCCCGGGAAGCATTATCATAAAGACCGAGCACCATTCCATAGATCAACCGTCACCAGCATCTCCAATCACCTCTCCACCACTACAGGCATTTATAATACATTTGAACTCCAAGTAAGTTGGTTTCTCCTCTGTTATTAGCAATTGTATTCTTTATTTGTTTTCATCTATTCATTGTTCTTACTTAGATCTATCCCTCAACTTCCTCTCTATCAACCACCCCATCACACCCCACCTACACTTCACAAAATCCTATCCCAAAATTGCATTCCCCCAGACCTTACAAACATCCTCCAAACTCTCTATGTAATCATAGAGAGGACCCAAAACTCATTCTACAACACCTTCTAGTTCCCCACAGTCCACCGACACCGCTTAATCAAAGTGGTATCTACCTACACCGATATTGGTCTACTTAATAAATTTCGGTCATCCTAACCCAACCTAACAACTCGGTAGCTACCCCAAACCTCACTCAGAATATTACCACACCTATTTTGGACCTATCACCTCACCCTCCCCACAGAGACCTTTCCAACTCTCTGTTCCAAGACAAAAGAGAGTCCAAACATCCTCCACTTGACTTCCTGTCACTTTTCACAGTTACCAATATCAAATCACCCTAGACCGTAGTGGTCCTACCTAAACTAACAACGGCCACCTTAACCGGTGTGGTCTCGTGTGGTCGATAATACTGCTTTCTAGACTAAAGAACCTAAGTATCACACCCAAAACAACCCAAAATCTCACCCAACCTTACCAAGACTCTATCTGTGACCTACAGACCACCTGCACTACCCGCAACCCAATCCAAAACCTTTACCTGCATAACATTTTAGTATTTAATCGATCGATGCTGATAGTAATTTGAGGCACCCAAATTAGAATGCTAGCACTAGATTCTTTTATTTACATGTTTAAGTTATTTTATATTGATTTATAAATAGTGGATTGACGGCCTTCTAGGAAGTATCATACTTCTCGAATCTAGCATATGCTAGGCAGTCCACTGTCATATGCTATTTAATCCTCTTTTTGTGGTCTTGTTGTATATTTTAGGTAGTTCCTCCTAGCCAAAAGGAAGCTCTCACAACAAGATCAAATCAATAAGTCGAATGTGTGCATAGACCTTCAAACCGACCATCACAATAGTGTATTCCTCCTCGCCCACACCCTTAATCAAGCTTTCGCCTAAAAACTTAAAGAAAATGGAAAAATACTATGATCCTGGAGGAAAGAAGTAAAAGCTTCATGTTCAAGAACATCTAAAGATTGGCCTATCTTTAGAATATGCGGGTCATCCTAAGTGTTAATATTGATTTTGATGGTCAATGCATTTAACATGGTTTGTGTCTCATAAGGTAATGACCAGTGAATATATGAATCTTATGCACCAAGGTAGGTGAGAATAGACTCATCATCTTGGCATTGAATGAAATTAATAGAAGTGTATTTTTCATCGATCATGTCGATACGGAAGGGAAGAGAAGAGGGATCCTTGTCATCTTGTTGATAGGTTAGAGGTCCCTGGAAATGGTGTTCACAATTTTGTTTTAGGAGGAATGGATTCTGGATCTATAGACTCTGTAGGTGAAGGTGGTGAAGTTGGTAAATGGGATGAAGGAGGATTGTTATCTTCAATGAGTTCGACATGGGCCTTCTTGGAAGATGATTCGGAAAAGCCAATACCACTTCGGTCTTTATGTTTATGTGTGGTGCATGGGATGACAGTATGGCGGCCTTGTTCATAGAAACCAAAGCTAAAACCCTTCCATGCACAATGATGGAGGAAGGTGTGGGTGAAGCGGCGGTTGGTGAGAGATTGAAGGTTAGATGAAAACAATCGCATTTGGGAAGGCAAACTAGGCGATTAGGTAGAAGTATCAAGTCCCCCATACGTTAAGTTGGTGTGAAGGTGGGGAGGAACATAAGGGAAAACCTCTCCTATGTGGTGATCATAGCAGGGATGTTAGCGAAGGTTACTATACTCTTAAGGAGTAAGGAATGTTTTGATGTTATACAAGCGGTACTCCTCAGAGTGAGACATTGAAAAACACCTTCTAAGGGATCGGTAGTTGGTATATGGGTAGCGAGAATGGATGAATCACTGGAAGAAGAAGCATTGGTTGGTTGAGAAGTAGATGGGTTAGTGGATGGGTTAGCTACAGAGGCTGTGATGGCAGTGGGAATAGAGGAGTTAGGTGTGGGAGAGGTAGCAAAAATGTTGGTGGATGGGGTCGTGGGTGAAGGAGAGGTGACAATGGTTGTAGATGCCTTAACTCGGTATAATGATATCATTAGGTCGATACAACATGTTACATGTTTTGAATGGTGAAGGGTCATTGGAATGGTATAGTTATGTCCTTCATGTTCAAATTTTACACAACGATGTAAGGTTGAAGGAACACAACCCATGACATAGATCCAAAGTCGGCCAAGCAACATGTTGTCTTGGAATTCCCCTCTAAGACATAGAATAATTTTGAATGGTACGGGGCCCATGCAAATGTGGAGAATGATGGTGCCAAGGGTCAAAGTTATGGCATCATTGAATGAATGCAACATAACTAGGTTATTATGCATGCAATTGGTGGGGATGTGCATTTGGTTATGCATGTACAGAAGATATAATGTTGATGCTTTCACCGCCATTGATCATAACACGTTGAACACATATATTATCAATGTAGATGGAGATGAATAGGGAGGGATCAAGATCATCTGATTGGAGAGGTATAATCTCGTCGTCAAAGAAATTGAGAGTGGCTACTTGATGAGTGGTAGTGGGTGTAGAGGAAGGTGATGAAGTGGTGAGAGATGCCACATGGTGAGGAGTGATCATGGATGCCACAGGAGTTGGGTCATTAGGTAAAACCTCAATAGATTGTAGAACCTCCATGAGGGCCTGATCGATGAGACTCAAAGGTTTGGACAAGGTCGTATAATGACATTTTAAGAGGAGATTGGTGTAACTGTTTGATCATTATACGATGCGCAACCTTGTCAGAAATAGGGTATGTGTGTCCCCGGATGGTAATTCTTGGTGCGGTGCATATGGTATATTGGGCACAAGATTGGTGGATGGGATGGTTTTTTTCTCCTTTCCTTTGTCTTTCTGGGCACAAGTGGCAATATTAACCATATTAATATGGGGTGAGGGAGAAGTTAAGTCATGATAAGTGTAGTGACAAGATGGGTAATAGAATGATGAGGGCATATACTGGTGTTGTGTAAAGAAGGAAACACATTGACATTCGGGTGGAGGTTTAGCTAGCTCTCTTATGCGGACCATATTGATCTCGAATGTTGGAGGTGGATAAAAAGGTTGTGCAGGTGGAGATGAAGGTCACTAAATAGGTAAGGGGCTAGGATGTGTGGTGATAGATGAAGGTGGAATAAGGTCCTCATCTATAAAATCATCATCGCCAAAGTTTTCTTCAGGAGTAAATAGTTGGAGAATAACGGTCTTTAGAGCCTTACAATTTTCTCCATCATCCCCTGGCAGATGATGGTAGGTACAAATTTTGGTAACGTGAAACCTTACTTGTTTAGGTTTGAGTGGGTTGTAAGGTCTAAGTGGTGGCAATGTGATGACAAAGGTCTCTAAAAGGTTTGCTAAGATGTTGGCATAAGATCCTGCCAATGGATCACAATGTGAAGTAAGTGTGGGTCGAGATGGAGGTGTGAGTGATTTTGGTGGGAGAGGCGCCACGTGAGGTGGAATAGGTTTGACCACTGGTTTGGTAGGTTGTATTGTTTTAAGTTTGGGTTGTACCTTCTTGGGTAAAGGTGTAGTAGATGAGCTAGTGGTTGAAGGTGTTGTAGGTTTGACTACCTCTTTAGGGGGTAGTGGGCTCTTGGATTTTGGTTGCACCTTCCTGGGTAAAGGTGAAGAAGGAGTGCATGATGTAGAAGGGAAGGTATATTTCAGAAGAGGATGGGTTAGGTAAGGTGATAACGAAGGTGCGATGGAGGTTTTGGAAGAGGTGAGGTGGAGGGTATTGGTTGAAGAGTGGGGAATACCATAGGTAGTGGATGAGGCTACTAGAAGTGGTGTGGGTATAGGTGGTAAAAAGGTTGTAGGTGACAGAAAAGGTGTATGTTGTGTAGGTAAGTTAGGTGTAACAGAGGCTCGTGATGAGGATGTGGGTTGTTTTATTTTTAGTTTACCTTAGGTAAGAGGCTTTTTGGCCAAGGTGGATGGGTGAGGTCCCAGGATAGATGGAAGCGGTGAAGGTGAAAAAGGGGTAGTAGGCAAAACCGGTGTATGTGGCCTAGAAGGTTGGGTCTTCCTTTTAGGTGGAGGAATGGTTTTTGCATGGGCTTATGAGGATGTGGCTAAATCCAATTTGACAGAGGATGGACTAGGCTTGATGTCGACATGACACCCAATGTGGTAATGGTTTTGGATACGGGGAAGGTATGGGTGATGGAAAAGGTTTAGGTGTTGGAAAAGTTCAATTGTTGGTAAGGGTTTAGGTGTGGGCGAAGGTGATGAAGAAGAGGTTGTTACGACTAGTATGGGCATGGTTGGTTTGGTTTTCTGAAACACATTTGGATAAATCATGGAGGTATCAACATATGACATTTGCATTTGGGTTGAAAAAGGTAGTGAAGGCGTCCCCAAAGCATGGAATTATCAACATAATCCAAGTGGTCAACTAGGTGTGAAAACAACATTGTTGTAGGAGGAGATGATGTTGACTTGGTGGTAATCCTTGTAAAAATGTCTATGAGACAGGAACTGGTTGGCTTCGGACTTTGTGGGTAAGAGAGCCAAGAGAAAATTAACAGGTCCTCGAAGGCTAATGGGGAATGGTCACCAACAAGTAGGTTGTGCTTTCTAAAGGATCCCCTATGGGTAGGGGAGATGATGGGTAGGATGAGGTAGGTTCCTTTTTGGTGGAGAGGAAGGTGAGCATGAATCTCCCAGTGGGTAAGAGAGTTAACACCATGGGTTGTTCATTAGGTTGAGAGGTGTGTGGGGAAATGACATCGACCGATATTACGGACTCCTCCATGGGTGAAGGGGGAGATAAGGAGACTCCTCTATGGGTAAAGGAGTAGATGAAATAGGCTCCTCCATGGGTAAAGGAGCTCGTGCAAGAATCTCCTCGATAGAGGGGATAAGAGGAAATTGAGGAAGGGCTGGTACGACTTCGAAAACAACATGAACTTCACGGACATTACTGTCATTAGTCGAAGGTTCACCAATTTGGTTAGATGATGGGGTGTGATTAGGAAATGGCTTCTTGAAGATATGCAAGTTTTGATTAGTCGGTGCATTTGGGTTGTCTAAGATGAGATCTCCATTGTCTAACATTTCCTGGATAATGTTTTTGAAGGTGATACAATTACCGTCACTATGACCTTTAACACGATGATAGTTGCGATAATCATGTGGCTTGATGGGTGGAAGAGAAATTGATCTCGAATTTTAGAAGTTTTTCTAAAACTGAAGAATAGGGCTCTCGTATAGGAGTGTATTTTCATTGCTCCCACTTGAATTGAAAATCTTGAACATAAGAAAGGTTGGAGGAAGGTTTTTATTGATTAGATGGGTGAGATGGGCTAGCTTTTAAAACTACCACGTTGGCATATCCTTTGGCTTTGGAATAATTTTTTTGGGGTTTTGAAGAGGAAGAGGCATCGTTTGACTTGAATGCATTGTTTTGTTACGTAATTGAATTTTCTTCTTTTCAATAGCATGAATTTCAAGTTTTCGTGCCATGGTGAACGCTTCATCAAATGTAAAGAATGTTTGGACTTGGAGAGTTGGTGAGATGTGCCTCGGCACAAGACCGTAAAAAATCTATAATATCAATCTGAGGCAATTGGAATGTGAGTTGGTTGTTAAGGCTTCACCACCGAGCAACAAAATTTGTGATAGATTCATCTTTGTATTGTCGTGTTGAGTATAAGTTGGTCATGGTGACCTTCTTGACAATATTGATCAAAAAATGGTCCAGGAAGGCTTGAGCCACTTGGTTAAATGAGTAAATGGAATGTCGAGGTAAACCACTATACCAATCTAACACAAGTCCTGTCAAGGACATTGGGAATGTCCGTAAGAGTAGAGTGTCGTCATGAGCAATTAAATAACACCCATGTTTGAAAGACCGCAAGTGTTGTTGCAGGTCCTCTTTGTTGTTGAACCGGTTGAATTTGGGCATTTCCCAATGTGTAGGATATGGATGAATGGGAATAAACAGATGAATGGGCTCATTACAGATTTTGTTGTATGTCAAAGAGTTGCTGAGAGCCAAAAACTGATGGTTCTAATGTTTGCATCTTTTCCATCATCATTTTAATAAGGTCGTTGGTAGGTTGTGATGACTGGCTCCCCTCTGTAGTATAAGGGGGTAGATGGTGAATGTATGATGAGTACGACATCCCAGTATATGGTGGTGCCGAGTACGAGAACTACGAGGGGCAATAGTTTAGGGTTTAGGGTTTAGGACTTAGGGTTCAAGCTTTAGGGTTTATGACTTAAGGTTGAGGGTTTAGAATTTAGGGTTAATCGTAAATAACATGGATAGAAAAACTTAACACTAATATGACACCATAAACAATCAAATGATATCTTAAAAACTAATGCGATACCCTAAACACTAAAATATTGATATGACATAAAACACTAATGTGTCACCACCAATAATACATTTGGGACACACTATTCACTAATGTGACATCCTAAACATTGATATGACACCCTAAACACTATTACAAGACCCTAAACAAGTTAGGTAAGTCATGTAGAAACCCTAAAAATCAAAATTCATACCTATTCCTAGTCATGCCTATCATGTGCACAATTGTTGAGCTAATGTACTTTCGAGATATCTCGAAAGAAATTCCTTGTTGTTCAATATTCCCAATGTCAATCCTAGTGTTTTACAGGTAGTTAGAACACAATAATTTTAAGGGATTTCACTTGCGCATGTCACATGACACTATAGAGTTCAAGACATGTGGAGCGGAATATATCGACATCACATGTTGAGCTGATGTAACTTATTTAAATTTACTAACCATAGAGCATGGCCTATTAGGTTGTTTTGTGTCATCTTTCTAGACCATTATCTTAGGCCATCCTCCATGCGTGCCCAAACAACTATGTAAATACTTTCCACAAGTGTTTTCTTAGGCCATCCATGTGTATATCAAGAACATAAATTTGTTCCTATTTTCACAGTATTAGGTAATATATATTTTTCATCGATCTCACTTATAAACATACTTGGTGTAATTCCTACTTATTCTTGGAAAGATTAGATGATCACTAACTTCATTTAGATAGTATTGTAGATTTGATTTGCATTCCTTCCACATAAAAAAACATTCATTTTTTTTTTTTGCATGATTGTTTATATAAAATGAACAATAAATTTAAAAATTGTTTATAACATTAACATAACATCTCTACAAGTATTAGCTAAAATTATTCTAATTCTAATGATGAATGAAAACATAGTATTAGCTAAAATTATTCTAATTATATCACCATAAACAATAATAAGTCACCACATTAAATTAATTTTGGACACTTTAAACACTTATACGACACCTTGAACACTAATTAGTCACCCCACATAAAATAATTGAGATACACTAAACATTAATTTAACACCCTAAACACTGATACAATACCCTAAATAATGTCGTGATACTCTATGCACTAATGATTATTCTTCTATTTCATAATTAGGATAACCTAAACACTAATGAAACACATGGTCTCATACAAAACCATAATCATTACTGTAATACCCTATAAACTCATATGACACCTTAAACACTAATATGACACCCTAAACCCTCATATGACATCCTAAACACTCAAAAATTGATGCAAAACCTTGGACACTAATGGGTTACTCTAAATAACATAATTTAGACACAAAAAAACACTAATGTTATACCCTAAAAATTATAAGACATGATAAACACTAATATGACACCTTATACACTATTAGAAGACTATAAACATTAAGGGATCACTGTAAATAATATAATTAGGACACCTTACAAAATAATTTGATATCATAAGCACTCATATTAAACACTAATACACCACCCTAAACATTTGAACATTGATACAAAAACCTAAACACTAATGGGTCAACCTAAATAACATAATTGACAATCGAGATACTTTGAGCATTAACAAAACAACCCTAAACCTGATATGAAACCCTAAAAACTATAATGAGACCTTACAAACTAATGGGTCACTTTACAAAACACAATTGGAATGCCCTAAATATTAATGTGTCATCCTAAACAATCATACAATACCCTAAACACTCAAACACTGATATGATGCCCTAAACACTAACTTGTCATCTTAAATAACACAATTACAACACCCTAAACTATAATACAACACCTAACATTAATTTAACATGTATTAGGGTTCAATTGGTATAAATGATTCCAAATCTAGCCCTAATACATGTTCAATTGTCACATTAGGTGTATTAGGGCTCGATTGGTGGAAACAAGGGAAAACTAATACTTGACACTCAAATAGGCCACCTTGAACATGTGGAAAACTATCATGTTTTTCAACATGCTGAAAAACACAACATGTTTTTCAACATGTTGAAAAACACAGTGTGTTTTCAATCTTAACAAAAACACGATGTGTTTTCCATCTTAACGAAAAAAACATTATGGATAGTGGATTGTGTTTTCCATCTTAACTGATGTAATTAATTATTATCCTATATAGAAAGTTTATAACGTACATAAAATACAAAGGGTAAATAGTGGACAATGGATTTAATCCTTTATTTTTCACTAAAATCGAGGGAAAACATTTTCCCCTAAAAAATGTAACTATGCATTTAGTATGATATGTGGTCCCCTAGCTCATGATTGGTGATAACATTTGTTTAATCCAAATATGAATGTTATAACTATATATCTAGATGTAGATGGAAAAAATAGAGATTGTCAACATTGTATTTCAAGACATTTATTATTAAGGTTCTTGTTAACAAATATGAATTCAAATATTAAGTTCATAATAGTGTGACTTCATAAAATTCAATTTTGTAAATGAAATTGTGTGAAAATTCATCACGTTGTTCATGTGTACAGGTACATACTCATGACATGGGTGTTTCATGCCCTATGCAACTTAGGCAGTTGTCTAGGGCGCCCAATAAGGAGGGGCGGCTTAATTTTTTTAAAAATCCAATTTTCAGGTTGGCTTTACCTTGAACTTTTCCAATGAATCGTTCAACTGAACTCTCTCTCTTTAATTTAATTATATAAGTTTGAACCCTGCAATTGTCAATGCCCCATTCAATTTACATATATATTAGTATATAAACAGCGAGTGGTGACAGATAGATCATAGGAATCACTGAATCGGGATTGCTAATTTTCTTTGCCCAGCCATAATGTCATTTAATACTCTTTAGTTTTACTATTAGTCTGTTACACTACAAGGCTCCAACGTCAGTAAATAGATTATAGATGGCTCGACATGATTGAGATTCACGGCCCACTCTCGCCTGTGCCCCACGGGAATAATTCAAAATTTTGGTCCCCGCCCAAGCCCACACACCTGGACCATTGGATGGTATTACGGTAATTACTAATGGTATATAATTATATTATTTTTCAGTCTCTCAATCATCCTACTATCTAGTATTCTAGTAGTCTACCTAAGAACACCCTTTGTAAATTGTAATTTGTTAATAACTTAATTGTTTTCATCTCATCTTTCATCTTTGTAAATTTTTGGTCGGGGACCGGGTCGAGTCATTTCAACTTTAGTCTTTATTCCAGTTGACTATTGAAAACTTGAATCATTGTATGAGGAAATCAGAGAGTGTAGACAATTAGACTGTAGTTTTATTTTATTTATTTTAGAGGCATGATGATGCGATCGCAGTAGCCATTTTAACATTTCCATTAGAATTTTGATTTTACCCTCCAACAAGTTCTGAAATAGAAGATAGGTGGGTGCCTAGTCCCGGAGGGGGTCGGAGGGGGGGCGCGTACTCTCCGAGTACTACCTAGGCATTATGAAACCTTAATTCGGCCCTAACTCATGAAGTTTCCAACGTATCTTGATTGTTCCTTTTGTATAAGGTTGTGGATGTGCTCTAGTATTGCTATTAGGTGTGCATTTTGAGTGGATGTGTTCTACAATTATTATATGTTATATATGACATGAATACACCTCAATTATTTTGAGATGAGATATCTATAGTATATCTCACTCACCTCAAAAAGGGGGAATTCAATGTGGTTATCACAAAGAATAGAAATGCAATTCAGAGACACATAAAGATTACAAACTTTAGAATACAATAGAATATGTTATAGGGACATACTTACATGTACAAATAAAAACCATTCATAGATCTTTGATCTAGATGGAATCATCCAACAGAGGGTGAAACCATTGGATTTTGTTGTCCCAAATATATTTTATTTTCCTAAGTTGTTGCAAACATCCAGAATGTCTGCAAAAATACGGGTTTTTAAAGGTCTCTAATATAGCTTTAGGGATAGATACACAATTTCAACATAGATTTTACTACATCTTATGATAGAATGTAAGAGTCATACTGCAAGAGGATTTTGTCAAGATATTTACAATACATCTTATGAAAGTTCCAGGTGAGTTATGAAGAGATATTGACTAGCTTATGTAGGCTTCCATAGGTAAAATGTCAGTTCAAGAATGCCCCTTAGAAGATTAAATGACACATATAAGATAATCAAATTGAAAATACAGTCGTTGGAAAAACCTAAACACTATATGTATCAAATATCAAGTGGCAACTATTTGTTTCCATGTTTTCAATATGTATCAACTACTCTTTGTTTCCACTTCTTCTATCATTTATTATAGGACTTTTATACCTTTAACTTTTTTATCTATACCAAATGAATATACATTTTTATTTCCCATATTTATACATTCTATAATATTATATACTCTATCCTCTATCAAACAATCTATTGTAATTAACATTTTGTCTCATCCCACAACAAAGAATTTTTTATCCTCAAAATGCCTATCAGTTTCCTTCCTTTACATGAAGGTGCATTCCTTTATTTGAGGGTTCATTCCTTTACCATAATCTACATAGCTCTTGGAATTTATATAAATTTAATTTTATCAAACATTTTAATGATTTTGATTTACATCAATTTGGTGTAATAACTTAGGTGTTGGCACTATATGTTTGAACAACCATGTAAGAATATATTGTTGTTATATAATATGTTCCATGAATATTATCCCATGGGCACAAAGGACACATTAGACCCCTAGTGTGGGTAAGAAACATGTAAAGCAAGCACTTGATGACAACCTAAACTCTTCTTGACCAACCCTAAATTTTATTGTTAAGCGACTAAAATTTTCCTACGGGCACATTACTTTGCGTGAATTTAATTATTCAAAGGTTTCACTTTTGAAGAACACACTCTGATTTCCACATGTTAATCACTAAACATTAATTACCATTCAAATTTGAGAACTTGATTTTTGTGTGTAGAAGCTTAGTTGTCATTGATGAGTCAATATGAAATTGATCTTGTCATATAGACATTTAGTTGTTAGTCAATGGAAATAGGACTTTTCTATCTTGTTGGCGAGGAAATTTGTCGGGTGGAAAAACTTGTGGATTCCTTGCCAACGCTCTAGGAATCTAAGTCCCTCTACTTAACCTGGTGTAGCTACCATATATACATGCACAAGAAAATGTGGATTTTTGTGGTGGCCTTTCGACCGGGATCTAACAGGGGCACTCCACTGACCCTGCGGCAAAGCTTGCAGATACTTGCAAGAGAGAACTTTGTCTAAAAGTGGGAAAGGGAGTGAGAAAATAGGTAGGAGAACTAATGTTGTAGGTAGGAAATCAGATTCCTGCACACACTAGTTAGAAAATTCATCACATGCATTCATGGGAAGAAACAACCCTACAAATGGCAACAAGACGAGATAAGATTGTGAACTCAAAGTTTCTAAAATCTCCTCATCAAAGAGGCTATAAAATCCTTCTTCTTGTATTGATGCTTAATCAGAAGTTGTACATAGTGGAGAAATGGAGGAAATTGAGAAAAGGGGGGAAATGGAAGAAAATGGCTATCTCCTTTGTTCTCTCAAAGTACAATATACTCTTGAGTTTACAAGATCAATTACCCCGTATAATGGCGTGAAGAAGCCATTAAATCTCCTCCAAGAAACGGTTACAACTTCTTCTTTGTTAGCAAGAAACGGTTTATAATTTCTTTTCAATCATTCGTGTCCGTTTAGATTCTTGATTTGCGAAGAAACGCTAATGGTAGAAAAACCAGACTTTTCATAATGTAGTCGTTACACTTGTTTTGTAACTTTGAATTTGAACCATTCATCTTGCCTTTGAAAATTTAAATCAGAGTCATACACGTGGGAGAAATTTACTGGAGCAGGCGCGAGGATTCCTTTTGCATTTTGTGACTTTATAGAGATTTGGCATTTTGGAACATTTTGGCCTCGCTCACCCGCTTTTGATATAAGCCTAACACGTGGCTTCACTTGATTGGTGAAGGAGTCACTGGGTCACTTTTATAATTTTACCTTTTTACAAAGAGGCTCAAATTCTCAAATCTCCCCGATGGCCCGCTTCCCTGCTTTGACTCTTTTGACGGCGGGCTCAAGATTTGACTTTTTCCTTTAAGCCTGATCGGGGTTGTGGGTCACTTTTTAACTTTTCACCTTTTTTACAAAGAGGCTCAAAATCTCAAATCTCCCCGATGGTCCGCCTCCCTGCTTTGACTTTCCAACGGCGGGCTCAAGATTTGACTTTTTCCTTTAAGCCTAATCGGGGTTGCGGGTCACTTTTTAACTTTTCACCTTTTTACAAAGAGGCTCAAATTCTCAAAGTTCTCCATCGACCCGCTTCTAATTAGATATGTCCACGTACCCATGGATAATGGAGCCAAAATTTGACGGGGAAGAAAACACCCATCATTCCCGATTGTGGAAAAATGCAGAGAAGAAGAAAACTCCACCATTTCGCGCTCAATTTTCAAATTTCTTTCATGAGCCAAGAAATTGAAAACAATACAAGGTTCGACGATCAATGGCCAAAGATTAACAATTTCATTCAAATGAGGACAACAATAAAATTTTCACGCGTCCAGACAGAAAACGGAAAATTTATCAAAACGTGCAAACTAAAGAGTTTAAACAACTTCAAAGCATGAATTTCTCTATCTTTTTAGACTTCCAACTTTACTTGAACACTTTTGGAGGGTGTGAGCTCAAAATCTTTGAATTTGACTTAGAAAATGAGGGTGGATTTTGAGGGCGACAACATGTCTATATGGGGAAAAGGTCTCTATGACCATGATAGGAACCAATAACCATGATAAAAAATGTTAAAGAAGTACTACTTTTAAAATAAAATGGCATAAAGAGGAGTTCAATTTAAATTAGTAATAGTGTTTAATGGTCAATCACAACTTGTCACATAGGTTGTAAGTTAATGAGACACCATTCACATATTTTACGATGTTATAAGTCATTTAATTGGTACTAAGTAAATTCAAAATATACTTTTCACTGTAATGAAGAGTTCCAAAATAATAAATTAATGACACAATACTCGTATTATTTGATTTTTACTACAACATTAGCATATTATTTAATAAATTTACGAATCCATTTTGTTGTTCAACGTGTTGACAAACACGGTGTTTTTCAACACATACAAAACACAATGTGTTTTGTAACCGTGTTTAAAAACACTAAAATTTTCCACACATTTTGACTTATGCAATAAAAAAAAATGTATTAAATAAATAATTATACATTATAAATATAATCTAATATTGTTGTATTAGTGTGAGTTTTTGTTGTATTAGTGTGTTTATTTCTAATTTTATACACAATATATTTGCAATTAACATGTTGATTATTATACTCACTATATTTCTATTCTTTTGCAAATGTAGATTGATGAATAATCCCACTCGACAGAAAAAAATATACTGCCACTAAAATTGAATGACAATTTTCTTTCTCTTACAAAATTAATTCATTGCAATGTAATTATTGTTATGTAATTACCTGTGTGGCGAGTATTGGTGAATTGATGTGGAGAAAAAGGAGCTTGAATATAATGTAATGCAGGCGGCTACCCTCCACTCAATTGAATGGCCTCGTCCTCTGCTCACTGGTAAACTTGATGCTAACTTTTACTAAACTCGTTGAATCCTTAATATTGTTGCGTCCACATAAACTTGAATCCTTGAATCTGTTTGCCTTTAATCCACTGAACTAGTTTAAACCGTCGTGATTAGCAGTCAAACATTTGCGGGAATGTGGTTATGAGACTGTTTTAATTTAATGAAATGGGTCTTAGAGGGTGTTATGTTGGCGAATCGGATGGGAAACTGGATGAACCGGTTTATGCGGGTAAACTCGCCTCCCGAAATGATGTTAATGCAATGTGACTGTGACGGCGATATAGAGGATGCCACAAGATTCAATCGGGAAGATTTGGTAGGAGCTCTGATCCTCCGGCACTGACACAACAAATTTTTGGCCTGACCGAACAATCCTCTCCCTGCGATGTTGTATTTTTACATGGTCATCTATATGGCCATCTATATGTTACATGCATTTTTTTAGGGGGAGCGCACCATGCATGGGTGCAAATTGAATGGACGGTAGCCGTCTCCCTCGATGGATGAGAGAGTAAACCCACTCGAAAATAAATTTTCCAAGCCCTTCCCTCTACCTACTACTCGTGGTCCCTAATGCGATTGCCTCCCAATAGAAGATGAAAGGAAGGTTCGGGAGACTTCCATTTTGCCGACCCAACGCACAAATACCATATTTCAAAGATTTGGTCTTGGCATATAATCCACACACATTTCCCCTTTGACGATCACCACCACCACCCAACCCAACACTTTTTCCTCCCTCATTGAAAATCTTTAGGATTACTTTTGGCAGATCGGTTTTTAAGACGGATTGGATATCTGAAACATCGATTTACAGTGGTTTTCTATTATGTTTTTGATGTGAGCATCGTCTATTGAATTGGGGTTTCCATGGAAGAGATTGAGCAAATGAGAGGAGCTAATGTGGGGGAGGGATTCGAACCCACGACCTCCGGGAGCAATACCAACAATAACTTGATGGACGAAACAGGGGAAGAAGATGAAGATGCTTGCAGGATTTGCAGAACAAATGGAGATTCAGAGAATCCATTGTATTATCCCTGTGCCTGCAGCGGCAGTATAAAATATGTGCATCAGGATTGCCTTCTGCAGTGGCTCAATCACAGCAATGCACGGCAGTGCGAGGTGCTTCTATAATTTTTATTTTTACATATTGTGCTGAAACATCGCCTTTATTTTTAAAAATTATTGAGGATTAAACTCCTTATTATTTGGGGTAACCTTCGGCTTTGCTAATAATAATAATAATCCAATTTTTTTCCATGTAAATTCCCTCTTGATTGGGGTATTTTTGTTTTGGGTTAATTATTGGGGATAAATTTGCTTCTATTTCATGACCAAAGAGTATCTCCTCTGTCAAATACACCTTGGTGCCTCTGCCTGTTGGGGTTTGGAATACGCGACATATTTAGTGAGCCGAATGCAGTTTTCACCTAATTTGTGATGCTTTATTCTATACCTAGGGTTTGAACCCAGGGCTGTGCTATGAAAGTGCCGAGGTTTTTGCCATTTAAATTTGTCCCATTCAAAAAAGAAGTGTGGGGGTGATTTTTTGATTTTTCACTTGGGGAAGATTATGTTTCGTACCATAAACGGCAGCAAACTGGATGTGGTATGCTATCCAATTTCAACACTGCAATATATCTACTAGGATTCGAACCTGGGACTCAATTGTGAAAGCTCTGATTATTTTACCGTTTGAGTTCATTTCATTTGACAAAGAAACATCATCTTTTAAAATACAAGTTAGGGATTTGGTGAATAATTATTATCAGCTTACAGGAAACAAGAGGCTGGAAGCAGTATTCTACTGAATTTGAACACTTTATTGTGTCCTTGGGAATCTGAACCCGAGGCCCTGTTATGAAATCCCTGATGATTTTACTGCTTCAGCTCATTTCACTTGTCAAAAAACAATATTTGTTGGAACATAAGTAGTTATTAATATGGTGATTTTTTCTGCCTTGTGTGAGGTTATCGGCTGCCTTTTTGGCCTTAGGACACATTCTTAAGATTTCAAACTTGGAATCTACTCCATGTCAGGTGGTGTTAGAGAGGGAGATTTGTATCTGGATCACATGCTTGAGTGTGTCAAATCATTTGCAAGATTCTTCTTATTCAAAATGATCAGTGTTACTCAGGCTTTTGCCCACTCTTCTTTCTCCGACATTCTCTCTTATCCATATTCTTAATTTCTTAGTCAACTTACACCTATTCTAAAGAGTTGTTATTAACAACTCATGTCCAATCAAACTCACACTAAAATAATATCCTAAATTATATTATCACCATGTGATGCACTAACAAGCTAAAGTATATGTAAAAAAACCAGTGCCATTGGGGACACTTGGACATTCTGGGGATGTCCAACTGTCCCCAGCATCCCCAAAATGTGTGGGATGTCCCCTGATTTTCTGGACACCTCAGAGATGGCCCCATCTTTTTTTGCACTTCTGGAAATGTGGGGAGGGGGACGTTCCCCCCCATCCTGCTGTCCAGACACCTGGTTTTCAGGGAGGAAGTGTTACCGCGTAACACTGCTTTTTTTGTGCCTCTTCACTTCTGTATATAGCTCGTACAATAACACCAACTTTTGTGGACATAGTTCAGAAGCTACATGGGAGCCCAAAGTCATCACAAGTGAATTGTGATCTTATCTTTACCAGTAATTTTGGACCAATTTATTCTCATGTTTGGGTACTATGTTGGTTCATAGTTTGTCATATAATCCCAAATCTGATTAGATAGAGGTGGTCAACAAATGCCTGAATGGTTATCTCTGTTGTTTTTGCCTCAGATAATTAGGATTGGTGGCTTAAATGGTTTCCACTAACAGAATGGCGATATATCACCTCCTTCCATACCTCTTCCATAATGTCTCCATTTTTGGGACTGTACGGGACCATCCACCATCTATCACCTCATCCTTGAGGGTTCAGTCAAAGGTTCGGGTAGTTGAACACATTCAACACCATTAGGATATACTAGCTAGTCCAAGGGAGAACTTGGCAATGGTGCAGAATTGAATGAAGCATTAAGCTGATTAGGACCGTTGTGAAAGGCTTTTGAAGCAGGAGATTGGTTTTTTGTGTGGTTACAACCATATAAGATAATGCCCTTGAAACAACAAAAGAAGGATAACAAGCTTAATCCTAAGTATATGGCCCTAATAGGTTTTGTAACAAACTGGAAATGTAGCATATAAGTTAGAGTTACCTTAGTCTGCAAGAATACACACGGTCTTTCATGGCTCTGCTTGAATAAGGTTATTGGATAGATAGTATTAATCCAGACAAAATGATCCGAGTTTGATGAGGGCAAAATCATTTTGGAACTTGAAGGGATCCTTAAGACATGCACCAAGAGTCTACGAATGAGGATGATTGAGTAGTATCCAATCAAGTGGAAGAATATGGCTAACAAGGATGTGATTTGGGAGGATTTCTACAAAAGCCTCTAGAGATAGTCAACATCGAGGACAATGTTGGTTTGAAGGGAAGGGACATGCTATACTGTTAACCTATAGCATGCATTGCAATATGTGGCCGACTTGTGGCTAGCATAACCTTTTACTTAGTCATATCATAACTATCAATTTCTTCGCATTGATAGTAGGGTCAAGCTATGGAGTAGCCATAGCCTAAATAGGGTAAATATAGGAGGTAGTTGTTAGTAGTTCATCATTGTATTGCATATTTTGTTTTTATTTGAAATTTGTGAAGGTTGCTCCTTGAAATCGCCTAGTCATATGTTTCCAATATAAATTCTGCTCTGTTCTCAATCATATTGTGTGAATTTGTTGTGTTTTGCTATTATAATTGCAATTTATTGCTGTTGTTTTGTTCTTGATAGTCATATTGCAATCCATTGCTGGATCTATCAAAGTGATTTCATTACCTTTTGGAGCATTAGTTTCCCTTCAAAGCTATATGGATGCTTGGTTGTCCAATCAGTCACAAACATGGAGCAACCCTATATTACCCTCGGGAATGTCAATTATGAATCCCATCATCTGCCAAATATAAATCCACACATGGGAGGTAAATTCAAATTGAATGAAAAGTTGATTGCTATCTTCACCCTTCTTCTTTTATTACATATTGAAGTGCTGGTTTCCCTTCAAAGCTATAAGCATAGTTCGCATACTCATATTTGGCAAATACTCGACAGACCCAAAAAAATTTCACTCGGCAAAAACTCGGCAAGACCCAGCGAATATTTGGCATCTTAAAAAAATGCAAATTTCTTTAAAAATATAAATTTCAAGCAAAATATTAAACAAAAAGTCTCTCCAAAAACTCATGAATATTTGCCAAAGACTTGCAAATATTTGCCAAAGACTTGCGAATATTCGCCAAAAACTCGCAAATATTCACCAAAAACTCGTCTGTGCAGGTTTTGGCGAGTTTTTCGGGTGAATACTTGGCTAGGGAAAAAAATGGCGAGTACTCGTCGAATATGCATACTATGGCTATAAGTATACCTATATGTCCAATTAGTCAAACCCGATATCAATATGGGAATGTCAATTCTGAATCCCATCATCTGCCAAATGGGATTCCCCATATGGTGAGTCAAATTGATATTAAAATCACATCGAATGAAAAGTTAATTACAATTGTCACCCTTATTTTGATGTAACACACATATAGAGGGCTCATGAATGCCTTGATTGCTCAGATTTTTAGCAATCAAAATTCCCTCACGTGAAAGGAGCCACATGAACATATCAATTTTGGGCATTGATTTATTACCTCAGAGCCTCCTCCCATATATTATTGAATACAACTGAAATTTCATGACATACACATTAGACTTGCCAGTATAAATTTTAGCCCTAATTGCCTTGCAAAATTTAACTAAAATTTCTTTCATATTCCTAGTTTCTTCCACAGAAGCATATCCTATCAATATGGAATCATCAATAAACTGTGAATGGGTTGCAATGTCCACATTTGAAGTAATTGAAACACCTTAAATCTTTCTCTGTTCTTTTGCATGCTTGAGCAGATAGTTCAAGGATCCCACCATGATGACATACATACCTGGGTAAAGGGGACAATCTTGCCTAATTCCTCATGTAGCCTCAAAAAGTTGGGCAGCCCTCCATAAACCAGAACAAAAAAGGAGCTGTAACTATTGCACCTTTGCACCCATCTAACCCACTGTTCCTAAAATCCCATCTTTCAAGTACCATGAGAAGAAATTTCCTTCAAAGAATATCATAGGCTGTGGCTTCAATTTTAATTATTGTTATTTTTCTTTTAAAGCTGATAGTTGGATGTATAGTCCTTTGACAACCCTGCCTTGTTCCTCTGAAATAATACTAGGGCACCAAGTTTGCAGCTGCACAACCATTATCTTAGCAATAATTTTAGAGGAAAAATTACAAAGAGATATAGGCCTAAACGTATCAAACTTGTTAGCATTATCTTCTTGTAGGACTAAAGTAAGAAAAATAGAGTTAAGCGCCTTTAAAATGTTACCCAAGACCCTAGATTTAGTCCACCATAGAAAGAAGATAGCGCCTTTAAAATGTTATCCAAGACCCTAGATTTAGTCCAGGCAATAGAAAGAAGATTCTCAACAATAGTTTCTCACACGCCACGAAAGAAGTTGGCCTGGAAACCACCTGGATCTGGTGATTTGTCCAACTGAAAAGAGAAGATGACACTTTCTAATTCTTCAAGGGTTATTGCCTTCACCAACTGGTTATTCATTTCATCTGTAATGACCAACAAGATTAGGGATAAGAGCATTCATCTCTTCTTGAATCAACCCTGTCAATATTATCATGAGATGATAGTGATTGAAACTAATCCTTGGCCACCTCTCTAATTTCTGTATCCTATGTTAAGTCCTCACCTTCTCTTCTAATAAGAGAAACACGATTTCTCTCTCTTCTGTGAGCAACCGCCACTTAGTGAAAAAAATGGATTTTGCATCTTGGGGTACCCATAAAATCCTGGATTTGAGTCACAACAAAGAATCCTCTTTCTCATGATTCTATAGCTGAGATAATAATTCTTTTTCCTCCTTTGATGGCATTTGATTCTAAACCATTTTGCACCAAGCTATTTGTCACTTCCATCCTCCTGCACACTTCGCTTTTTAACTCTCAATCATGTTTAATTGTGCTCCTTTACCATTCGTTTACCTTGCAGTGTATTTCAGTTTTCCATGGAACCTGTACGTATCCTTTCCATCTATGTTGACTTCATTCCACCATCTTCTGATATTCCTGGAAAAATCCTTATGCTCAATGGGTTGGGGATTGAATTTAAAAGGAGCATTTTTGGTTGGTTGAAAGCCATAAAGCTTTAATTGTACAGGCACATGATCTGACCTAGCCTTCGACTAGATAAAAGATTCAGCATCAACATTAATTTGCAAAAGAGGTTCATCAACAATACATCTATCTAATCTCTCCAATATTATTGTGTTCCTTTTCTTCTATTTGATAAGGTAAATACACCATATTTAGGAATTACATAAAAAGATTCCTTCCATGAGATCCGACACAACGAGAAGTCTGATTGAAGAAGGCCACTTCTTTTTCCCATGTAACCTCAAAATCAAGTTAAAATCACCAGCAACGATCCAGTTTTCCAGCCCATTCAAGAGCCCTGCCAAATGCTTTGCCAGGACTCTTTGTGAGAGTGAAGAGTAGGCCCATAAACATTTGTCAATTTGAATTTGTTTTTGGGTAACTTGGCATTCCAAAGATATCTTAATTTAAACACCTCTTATTACTTCTAAAAGTTTCCACTTTCTGATGTTCCAAATTGTGGCAATGCCCCCAGCATATCCACTGGAGCCAATGCCCTCAACAGTATACTTATTTTCATGCCAAATATTTTTAATTCCTAGGAATCCAGGAAGTCATTCTCCGGGAGTGTAGTTTCTTGTAGAAAAATTACATCAGGTAGGAGCTGTTGCACTATTCCAATAAGGGTCCTTCAAACCGAGGCAGAACCCATGCCCCTGTTATTACAACAAAAATAATCATTTTCTAAGACAGTGAGACAACCTTCTTTGCCTTCCCTCCTTGAGCATCCCTGAGATTTGTTCTCTTCCTGCAACTCGATTTCTACACATTCTGGCGAACCCTCAGCAACAACAAGATCTACACAAATTTGGGGAAAATAGTCAGCTTGCTTTGAGAAGTCTTTTCCACAACTTCAAAAGTTTTCTAAGTGGGTCTCCTATTGCTTTGAAAGCTTCTTCTCTCCAAAACTGGATTGGATAAAACTGCATTTTCACCCAAATCGGAATGGAGTTGCAAATCTCTTCTTTGGATCAAATTAATCATTCCAGCACTTCAAAAACAACCCACCTCTAGCCATGAACCAGGGCCCTTTCTCAAAGATTGTTTCTCTATCTTGTAAAGAATAAAAGACTACCAACAAGAAACCCCTCCCAGAAGAGCAGACCTTTGGTTCCTTAAAGATTAAGGGAAACCAATTGTTTCTAACCCATGATTGGATTCCCTTGGGGTGATGGCCAGATGTTAAAAAGTCTGCAGATCAGACCACATTCTGAAAGATCTTTATAGTCTTGGATGATGTTTTGCTCACCAAACTTAACTCTATGTATCTGCTCCTTCTTAACAAAACCCTCCTTTTTAAGAGGGAAAGCAGCCTCCATTTTGCCCCTTCATGATTCATTCATTGCTTTGACAATCTCAACAGGAGTCCTTTTTGGAGCACCCCGTGACTAACCACCCTGCTGGAGGTTAAAACCCAAACTGCCATTGGAGTGATTAGAAGGCTGAAGACATTTCTTACCTAAGGTTTCTCCACAAAACAAGGTAAAACAGAAAACAAAAAAACAACATTCTGAAACAAGCATCTGATGACCATCCAATCCACACACCCTTGACAGCAGAAAACCACTCATGATCCTTCGCTGTCTTACCTGCCAGAACCTGCAAGCTCTCCTTTCAAACCAGTGTTATACGGAGACACGCCTCCTACCACCAGAGACGCGTCTCGGAGATTGCTACTCATCTTGGATATCGATACTCATTGGTACTTGTCTCGGAGACTTGCATTTGAGTGTTTTTTTCTGTTAATATATTTTGTAGTCTTGACCCTTGTAGTCTTGACCCTAGAAATGATAAATGTCAAGATAATATCAATATAATTACTCGTCTTTTGTTGACATCTAATTCCTTTGCTTTAAAATGTTGTTAGTATTTTTGCTAAGCAATATTAGGCTGTGTAGTATATCTAATTCCTTTACTTTAAAATGTTATTAATGTATTTGTTAGGCAATATGGCTGTATAATATTGTTTTCTCTAAATTTACATGTATATTCAAATATGTATATAAATTATACTTGTATATATATGTACTTTTTGCCATCTCCAGTACCAGTCTCCTATTTTTTCTGAAAATGATATAGCTGTCCTCGTCTCCTCGTACATGCGCTTGTATCCTGGTAACTATGTGTCAAACCATATCTGTTGCTCTCCGGTCGCCTACTTATTTCCATAGAGATTCTCAACATTTTTTCATTGGTGGGAACCCCTTGGTATTGCGGGCGGTTGGTTTGAATCATTGATCCTGTCAGATCTCTATGTAATTTTTCCAGAATCTTGTTTGCTTTAAATGCTTAGATATATAATAATGTGATATACAATTGGAAATCTGAAAATTATGTACATTATTATATATATTCATTCACTACTGGCCCCTTAGTGTCCCCAAGATCCATGAAAACTTTTTACTGTCTTAGAAAGGTGCCTCTGATCTTATTTGACATTACTGTGGGGGTCTGAAAGGCAACTGAATTATCCAAAATGTTGGGGGTCCTAGAAACTCTAAAGATTCTGGTTTCTCAAGGCCCAAAACCGTGTGTGTGGTCTGGAAATTAGTGTTAAAGCTAGCAGATGTACTACATTGTTCTAGTGATTTGGCATGAGCTCGTGCTAGTATTATTATATTATATCATGCTACAAAGGCTGAGTCAGTTGTTAAAAATGATTTCTTCTAAAGCCTGGTGTGCTTGTGGGGTGAAACATAAAAATAATTCTGTTTAAACTTTGGCTGCAGAATTCTCGACCCTTGTTATTGTGAAATAACAGAAAATAGCAATGCATGCATTACTTGCAGCATTTACAACTCATTAACTAAATAATGAATAAAGTTTAGAAAAGAGAAGACTTACTAATTGTGGGGAAGATCATTTTGCAGAACTTGAGAAAACAGATATATCCTTGGCTCTTGCTAATTTCAGAATCATAATATCGTCTTTGCTTTTATAGCCATGATATGATAAAAAGTGTTAAGTGCTGGCTTAAAAGTATGGAATTTTTCTACAAATAAAAAGCATAGCCCTGGATGACAACATTGATCTGTAATCTTCTTTGTTTAGATTATGAACACCAGTTTATCATTTTTTATCCATTCTATCCACCACTGTTAACTCCACTCCATCCACTCATTGCTGTTCTTCTGCTAGTCTGTATTCGTCAATCTTATAACTTGATGGTTTACTGCATTTTCCCTGACCTCCGCAGTATCTGTCCTTCATTTTTATTTAGGGAACCCCTCTCTGCTGCTTTTCTACAAGCACATTATTCTTCAGCTTTGAGTTTGAAGTTTACCTTAAACAATTGTTCCATCCTCTTTCATTAACGTCCTCATGTTAATTGTATCCCCAGCCTTTGTACTGTTTGGTTTGATGTTTTCATTTGATTCCAAATCACCCTTATTCTGCCTTTATGTTTCTTTACAGGTTCATTGCTGAGGAGATTGTTGTTGAAATTTAAAATGAAATTTAATATTTTCAAATTTATGTGTTACCTCAGCCAGATTAGAAATTAGTCAGAACAGGATGATAATTGTGAGAAAGAATAAGATGATCTTTCAGTGGTAGATGATGGTTAGATTAAAATTAAGAACTTTTAAATATTGCCTTTGCCCAGGAAAATTCCCAAAATGCCTGCATTTAAGTGGCTCAATAAAGACACATCATGTCATATAAGTTAACAAATGTTGTGATATGATTGTTTGAAATGGCTTCTCAGTTATCAATGCAAAAAGAAAGAAGTAGTTACAATCAACACAAAAAACAAAGAGAGCCAACAAACATTTGAGCACGATTTATCCTATTTTGCTTATTTTTTAAATTTTTATTAGGAGCTGATAAAGACTTCTTGTGAGTTCTTTAGTTCACCAAAGTAAAATGTCATGCCTCTTAGTTTTGTTGGGTTGATCATGGCAAAAAGGGTTGCTGATTGCAATGTTCTTAATCTGCTTCGCACCCTCACGTGTGTTTTCTTTCTGTTGTACTCAATTATTTTCTGATAACTCATGTACTTCTGGGCAGGTTTGCAAGCATCCATTTTCTTTCTCACCTGTCTATGCTGAGAATGCCCCAGCAAGGTTACCTTTTACAGAAGTATTAGTTGGGACAACAATGAAAGCATTGCGTGGCTTGCACTTCTTTTTCCGGCTTTCCTTTGTGCTTTCTGTATGGCTTCTGTTTATTCCATTCATAACCTTCTGGATCTGGAGGCTGTCATTTGTGAGGAGCCTTATGGAAGCTCGGAAACTGTTCCTAAGTCGAATATCTTCTGATGGCTGGCTTCATATTTCTCCTGCTCTCCTCCTTACAGACTGTTTGCATGGATTCGTTCTGTCAGCTGTAATTGTATTCATATTTTTGGCTGCAACATCTATGCGGGAGTATTTTAGACATCTGCGGGATATTGAAAGGCAAAATCCAGAGAGAGAAGATGATGTCATTAACAGGCAAAATGGAGAAAGAGCAGGAAGGCGGTTACTCATACGAGATGCTGCTCATGTTGCTGGGGGCAATGGTGAGGGTGGTGGAGCTGGTCAGGAAAATATCGGAGCAGGGCAAGGGATCAGAAGAAATGGCCAAAATATAGCTGCTGCTCAAATGGAAATGCAAGCTGCACGTTTTGAGGCAAATGTTGAGCAAATTTTTGATGGTGGAGATGATGCAGATGGTGTTGAAGATGTGCCATTTGATGAACTTGTAGGGATGCAAGGGCCTGTATTTCATTTGGTTGAAAATGCAGTAACAGTGAGTCCATTACTCGTTAATGCTTAAAATTGTTTTAGTTCATTCCTGTGTGTATTTTTAGAACTTTTAAAAGCTAACACGACTGCTTCCAAGTGAGTTCCGATATCTCTGATCAACTAAACAAATCCTTAGCAGTTAGTGAGTTTTGATATTAGCAAATGGAAGTGATGTTTTCTGACAATTAGATAATCATGCAGTTAATATTTTCACAAACTCTAGTTTGTCATGTATGGTCATGGTTTTGAAAAGTATCACAAAGAGTAATCTTTAACAAACACTGGAGTTAGTTTGAATTTGTAAGAAGCAATGTCAACTTTATTTTGAAGAGATGCATAATTTAATTGCACTGCTGTTGATATAGGTACTTGCAAGTAATACTATATTTCTCGGCGTTGTAATTTTTCTACCTTTCCATCTGGGAAGAATAGTTCTTTCAATTGCATCCCAGCTTGCAGTCACAACTAGTGGTGCAATGCTTACTGCTGGTATGTCAGAATCAACATTGGCTATGGCTATGGCTAATACCACGTTAAAGAATGGTCTCAATTCAGTTTCCAATAGGACAGCAACTACTCTGGCCAAAGAGGGTCTTGCAGGGAATATGAGCGCTACTATGCTTCAGGGTGATGACACTTCAAGCATTATTTCAACTGGGGGCTCTGTGGATCTATTAACAGAGGCGTTGCTTACATCATTACGGCTTTCTGATGTTGCCACCCTTTCTATTGGTTACATGTCTATTTTGCTTCTTGTCTTTGGTTATCTTGGCTTAGTAGCCTTGATACGTTATAACAGGGGGAACCATTGGCAGTGGGAAGGATCTATGGTATAGCATCAGTGGCAGAGGCTGCCCCATCTCTTGCAAGGCAATTCTTGGCTGGAGTGAAATACTTTTTCACTATGGTGAAGGTTGCTTTTCTCTTATTGGTGGAGATCGGTGTTTTCCCTTTATTGTGTGGTTGGTGGTTGGATGTATGCACAATTAGCATGCTTGGAACAACATTGTCTCAGCGCGTTGGATTTTTCTGGGCTTCACCCATAACAAGTTCAGTATTTCACTGGCTTGTTGGGATTGTATATATGTTACAAATAAGTATCTTTGTCAGCCTTCTTCGAGAGGTATGCTTGAGCTTTATTAATTAATTCTCATTTCAGTTGTGCCATTGATTTTTCCTTTTATGGGGGAATGCATTTATAACTTGCATATTTTGATAATGTGCTGTCTTCTGCATTGTAACAACAATATCAAATAACATGCTTTTGTGGTTTCTTAACTCACAGGTGCTCCGTCCTGGTGTCTTATACTTTCTCAGAGATCCTGCAGATCCAAATTATAATCCATTCCGAGATCTCATTGATGATCCCATACATAAACATGCACGTAGAGTTTTGCTGTCTGTTGTGGTTTATGGAAGCTTGATTGTCTTGCTGGTATTCTTACCAGTCAAACTTGCAATGCATTTGGCACCTTCAATGTTCCCTCTAGATACTTCGTATGTTAATATCTGAAAACCTTAAATCTCTTTTGTCAATTTCTATCACGTGGCTTCTAAGCCCTACATAATTTTTTTATTTTTATTTTTATACATTTAGATCCTTACCCGATTATTTTGAATTTTAGGGTGTCAGATCCGTTCACGGAAATTCCAGCGGACATGCTTCTGTTTTCTATTTGCATTCCATTTGCTATTGAGCACTTCAGGCCACGAGCAACTTTTAAGATGATTCTTTTCCACTGGTTTTCTGCTGTTGGTTGGATGCTTGGATTGTCCGATTTTCTCCTGCCAAACCCGGAGGATAGGGATGGTCAAGTGAATGTGAATGCCAATCGAGGGCTACAAGTAAGAGTACAAGACATTCATCACCGTGGTATTTATGATCAAAACCGACATAGATTGGCTCGTCCGGAAGCTGTAAATGTTGAGAGGACATTGCACGAGGGAGTGGCTTCTGAAGAGAATGATGAAGATGACGAAGAAGATTCAGAAGAGTAAGCTATTCTTCATCTTTGTATGTAGTAATTTTTTTTGTTATTCAAAAGATGACATGTATTTTTCCTTCAGAAGTTTGAACAATGCATAATATTGTGGATACAATCAGTTATCTAGTAAATTATATGCAGGAATGACTTTGATATGATTCCATCCATTTTGTGTTAGATGTAGCATTGCAGTCCATATTTCAGATTTATTGTCTTAATCTTTGATTAAACTCTAAATAAATAAATAAACATGTGTTGGTATAATCTATTCTTATTTATTCATTGGATTAAGGGTCAAGTAATATGTTCAACTTTTGGTTATTGCATTTTTTATTTTTCAACGGCCATTGAGAAGCCGTATGAAGCGAATGATTGACGTTTTGTTATCCGGAATTGTGTTAGGTCTGACTCCTATAACTTTGGCTGGATTATTCAATTCCGCCTTTTCCATAAACTGCTATTTTCATCTTTTGATCTCCTTTTATTTATTTTTGATCGCCCGAACTTTTTCATTATTCTTATTCGTTCAATAATTAATTAATAAACATTAGTGCACAAATCAAAATATACTATTATTACTATTAGAACTTTGCAAGATAGAATATTAGAAATGATTGCTAAGAAGGTTAAAACACAAGCATGAGAGTGCATGGTTTTAGACTCAAGAAGTTGATCTAGCGGTGTTGTATGATTGTACAGGCTGAAAATGATTTGCAAGTGCTTTATCTGTGCGCTTAGGGATGCAAATTGAGTAGGGACGAAATTGTTTGGGCTGTATGGAACGGTCAGATGGTTCAGTACTTGATGAACGGTTTCATATGGTGATGCATTGACGTTCTGGAACTTTCTATACCTTTCCAACTGACTGTGATGTGCTTTGCTCTGAAACCATATGTGTTACATATGTGCATAACCATTTGTATGATGCGCAATAACTTCAAACCCTAACCATGGCTAGGAGAACCTATAAAAATGTTAGTGGTTGGGTTGAAGTGCAATCCGTACACTGCCTATGTTGGCAATACTCCGAAGAGGCCTCAAACCGCATGTAGTTCTCCACCTAGCATGTGATATCTATATGGATGCAACTAGCTTTGGCAATTTGATCACTTGATAATGCAACAATGACTTGGATGGTCTCTAGCTTGGAAGTGTGACTCTAAAACTTGGATGCTTTAGACTTGTGTAGGGGCTGCTCCTAGAGTGTGTTGCTGCTTTTTAGTAATTTAGGAGAGCTTGGAGTGCTTTAGGAATGATATTTGTAATAGGTGCTTTTGAAATTGCCAGGTGAGTAAATGAGTGCATTTGACTTGCTTATATAGGGGTTTGTAGGTACGATTTTGCATTGAGGCTAACTCATGAAGAGTACCGCTCGTAAAGAAATCAAAATGAGAAAGTGATTGTTGGGTTCCTAGCGACAAAATCGTTGGCTTTGGACAATCTTTGGACAATTCAGTCCTAGATGGATAGTCTTGTACATGCAGGTGTTGGGATTCTACAAAGTTATAGGAATGATGTTTTGGGAGGGATACACTTGCTTTGGACTAATGCAAGTAGTTATGTGAGCGATTGAGCAGTAGGAATAAGGAAGCAAGTCATGCCATAGTACTAAGGAGATGTACGCAAGCTCAATATGTGCACACAAGTCATGATTTAGGGATAAAGCCAATGTTGTCATTGCCAAATTTAGGTGTGTACATTGTCCCTTGTTTAAGTATGAAATGAAATTGCATGCTTAAAAGAAAAGATACATTAGTTTGTAAACTCGAGGTGCTCCGATTCGCTTGAGTGTTGGCATGATCTCCATAGTGAAACTTGCAACACAAATTGTAGTCAATGTCCATAGAAAGATTTGAACTTTAACTCAAATTTGAAAATGTAATTGCAACATTGTAAATTGAAAGTGAAACTTTTAAATTTGCAAAATAACATAGTAAGGAAGGAGTACACATGTTTGTCTTGTCGAAAGAGCTCTTTGATGTTGTGCTTTGGGAGATGGATTGGAATTGACCTTCTCGAGGTTTGGGGGTGAGCAGTCCCCAATTTGTTGATTGAGATGCTAGAGCGACAAGGGAGTTGGGTGTCTCTTGACCCAACACCAAAGGAAAGTATCATAGGGCTTTCTAGTTGCCCCAAAGGAGGGGTGTCACATGGCTTTCTAGTCACCCCAAAAGCCTCCCTTAAAGAGTGAGAAGAAGGGTTTAACTGGGCTTTATGGTGGCCCCAAAAGCTTCTTCCCATAGACCACACCATTATAGATAGATCTAGGTGCAAGTGTGTAATGTAGTGCAAAGTCGAAAGGGGATAAAGTATATTCATGCCCCCACTGTGAGATGCCTTGTGTGTATCGAGTATGCAATGCTGAATATAGAATGAGGAGACCCATGCCCCTATATCGTGTAGTATGAAGATGCTCAAGATGAGCGAAGTCGAAAAGAGTATGAAGTATACTCATGCCCACCACATTTTGTATCGAAATGTAGTAAACTTTACTCTGGTCTATGCTAACTATTCCTGAATCTGTATCAAAAACTTGTCTGTATGTTTCTTAAAGTGTTGAATCTGTCACTAAGAAAGTGCCCAAGATGAAATCGTCCTCACTAGACAACTACGTGTGCCGGTTGCGTCCCTTGGACGGTTTTTGGCGCCCAAGAGGAAACCGTTCCCTCTAGACAGCAATGTGCGCCGGTTGCGTCCCTTGTTGGACGGTTTTGTAACTGTCTAAATTCTAAACCTGTTTTGTATCTGTCCCTGTTCCCTGCGTGTTTATTCTTGATGCAGAGCTTAATCACCTTGTGACAATCCACAATGTTAGTTTTAACACCAAAACTCATAACTCTCCGTAAGGGCTTCAAACAAGCTATTTTCTTCAAGTTCACAATCCTCTTAAACATGCAAATTCTTGATTATTAGCCTTATTGCAAATTTGCACCTAGCCAATGCTTGCACCTTGTTTCTAGATGTCATTCAATGCTATACCAGCCATAAAATTGATTCAAATCAATCAAGAAACTCAAATGACTTACCTTATGGCAAAATTGCCTTTCTAGGCTTCTTGAGAAAATACATTTGGTGATTCCATGGTTGGAGCATTCTACAATGATTCACAGCGAAGTAAAACTTGATTCTAGTACCCTTTATGCCCTTTGTGGTGTATGCCAAATTTTGAGTCCCAGAACTTTGATTAAGACCTCCTTTCCCTCACTTCCTCCTTCCTAGCTTCTCAACACTCTACCAGCCCTGCCTATAGGGTTTTTCACACTTAACTTTTGTTCTAAGTCCTTATTCCTCAAACTATCCTCCTTTCATGTCCTTTCAGGATATCCATTTGACCCTTCTATCTGCATGCAAACTTTCACCATGCCTTTCTTTGTAAAATTCCTCTAAATCACCCTTCTAGCCTCCAAATTAGGTCTCTTAAGTACATTACCAGGTTATAGAGAAGACTATCACTAATTTCTCTTGATTGTGAGTATAGCTTGCAAAAATTCCTTTTGAATCTGATTCTTCTTCCTAACTAGATACTGTGTACAAGTTTCCAAAGCTTATCTCTTTCTCCAATTCCCTAAACCTTCCAATCTTTCTCCTTATCTTTGCTAGCACAGTTTACTACAGTTTACAAAAGATCTCAGTCATGGAAATCCGAGTCTTAAAGAAGGTTTATGGTCTAAAACTACAATGACATGCAAGGTAAGGATCTTGAGATCATAAATGTAGAGTTTCTTACCTGGAGGCAGGCACTAAAATCTACAAAGTTCCCAACGACCTTGTTTTTGAAGCAAAAACAGGCACCCACAAGCTACCTTCATAACTGTCACGTTTCCTTATTGCTCAAGAGGGTTCCACGCCTTCTAATCACTTTATTCTGTCAAGTTAAGCCTTCACGACACTTTCTTGAAGACCTCAGAGCTTATCTCACACTCCAACTCCTTCGAATCACTCTTCCTCTTATCCCCTAGTGAGGTTTTCCTTTAAAGCCCGATAGGTAAGAACTTGTTACAAAAGGCAAATGACTCGGTTTCAAACCTTGATCCTTCACTCATAGACACATTGTAACCTCATTCATGTTTACAACTTACCAGTAAATCTCAGACTGTCCTCCAACTTCGAGAATAACCATAATATACCCTGCTCTGCCCCTTAAGAACAGGGGTCTCTTGACTGTTAACATTTTATTCAAGCAATTAACTCACAATTCTGCCTTATAAGGATTTGAATAGAATGTAAGGGCCTGGGGATGTTTAATATTTCCTCTCAGTCACTAAGTTCAACTTTCTAACTAGAATCTTCCCTCAAAACCTACAACTTGGTCTCAAATGGCCTCCTCATTGTCTAACACAGGCTTGAGAAATGAACTCAACCTTGTATCCACACACAAATCATAAAATCTCACTAGCATCAATGCAAACACACAATATAAGGCATCTTACAAATGCAATCTTTCATTTACTTTTCATGCACAGACTTCTTTGATCATCTCCATGCACAAAAACCCATGAAAATACTATCACAAAGCTGTGTATACACAAAATTCCTCTTCTAAACTCTCTTGGAGCTCTTTTCCATTGCATGACCATTCAAATGATGGTTCAAATTAGTTACAATAAGGCTTAAATATGCCTTGTCAAGCCTTAACTGATTCTTGGCCCATTAGACCCTTCATATTCCATGTTTTGTCCTTTATTAGATCATTAAAAGACCTAGCCTAGTCTAGTACCCTATGACTTAAGATCTAGGTCAGCATCATGACTTGAATATTACCTCAATAGGACTTTCACCATCTTATTACATGCTTGGAGGCTCCAAGATTACATCTAAACATCAATTACAAGCCAAAATTGCCCTCTTGATTCAAATTACCAGTTTTGGAGGGAAATTGTCAAATTCAAATTTGTGAAGGTATTATACAAAACAAACACACCTAGTAGATCCTTCATATTCCATGTTTTGTCCTTTATTAGATCATTAAAAGATCTAGCCTAGTCTAGTACCCTATGACTTAAGATCTAGGTCACCATCATGACTTGAATATGACTTCAATAGGACTTTCACCATCTTATTACATGCTTGGAGGCTCCAAGATTACATCTAAACATCAATTACAAGCCAAAATTGCCCTCGTGATTCAAATTGTCAATTGTGGAGGGAAATTGTCCAATTCAAATTTGTGAAGGTCTTATACAAAACGAACACACCTAGTAGACCCTAAGTGACCTCCTAGACCTAACAACACATTGAGAAAGACAAAATTGATGATGTCACCCATATGTACAAGTTAGGAGTGATGCTCTGCATCAATTCCATTCCATTCCATTATGAGTTACGTATTCTATTCGATGCTTGAATTGCATAGATTTCTATGTGACAACCCCACTTAATGCCCCATCTTTTGAGGCGAGTGATATGTGCAAATAGATCACTTGGCTCAAAAGAAGTGATGTGTGTCCATGTCGGATGTAGCAGATAGTGTCGGATCACATTGAGGGCTTGTTGTAGGTGGCTACCAAGAAAATCCTGTTCTTGCAAAAGAGTGCATGTGTAGTCAATATAGTGCCATAATGTAATTTTTCATCAGTATAGTAGAAACCATTACACAAAAATAACAAAGCAAGCATACTAGCAAACAAGCATATAGACCATCAAGTGTATAAGTAAACCAATGCAAAGACAAATAAGCATACAAGTATAACAAAATGGCAACAAACAAGTACACAAACAATGCCACATATGTTAATCATAGCAAAGGTGAAGAGCTGCTTACAAGAGATACATGAGTGTCACACACAAACAATCATAAGTAAAGACATAAAGGCCACATACAAGGGATATCAAAGTATTACACAAACAAGCATAGCAAAGGCGCTAGGCCCCATACATGAAAGCAAATATACAAGCAAGCAAGTGAATATAATAGCAAATAATAGCACGAAGGGATATCAAAATATTAGACAAACAAGCATAGCAAAGGCCCTAGGCCTCATACACGAAAGCAAATATACAAGCAAGCAAGTGAATATAATAGCAAATAATAGCACGAAGGCACATAGAGCATGAGATGCTAGAGCTGCACAAAGTACATATTAGCTGTATTAGTTCAAATGAATAGCATAGAGCACAATATAGAAAATGAACGTAATGAGAATGTGAAATAGTACTATGTAATGAAACAATAACACCTAATAGTGTAAGAGATGCCCCTAAATGTTGATAGTGTCACTCTTTCAAACAATGGGTAAGAGGAGAGATTTGACATCTAAGCATTGTAGAGTCTTGTGTATGTCTTGCATCATGTTCAAATACCTCGTGAAACACGTGTAAAAAGTATATAGAATATGCTATCTATCAAACCATATGACAAACAACATGTACAAAGTAAAGAACTAGCAAATCAAGTCATATGCATGTCCTGATTTTGCATTTTGATAATATGTGATTGTTTTGTGTTTATTTGAATTATGTGAATGTTTTTTGTTTTTTTGGAATATTTGTGTAAAAGCAAGAACTATTCAACATCAAGCAGGAAATCCAGCTATGGGATCAAAGCTTACAAGTCTTGGATTGGCCAATGATAAAGCTTACAAAAGCAGGGGCTGTTTAATTGGCCAGTTTTGTGTAGTCAATATAGTGCCATAATGTACTCTTCATCAGTATAGGATGGTCCTTGTTCTGCCATGGTGTGTTTCCGATGTGTCATATTGTGCTAGTAACCAAGGAGACCATCATGTTGAATTGTAATAAATGTATGAAGCTGAGGAAGTGTAATACAATGATTATGCGCAGTCAACAGTGCCTTTCAAACAATGTAATTGTGATCTTTCCAAGGAAAGAGGTTTCAACTGTGGAATAATTGTTGAGGCTCAAGGATTAATTAATAAATCAATCATTATGCACAAATCAGAATATTGCCATTATTAGTACTGGGTAAGATAGAAGATTTGCTATTATGAGAAACAATTTAAGATGGTGGACAACATGTCAAGCACTTAGCTGATTACAAACTGAAGAAGCTGATCTGTATGACAGTATAGGTTGAAAATGATTTACAAGTGCTTTGTTTGTGTTCCTGATATCCTCCCTCTTGTGATTGTTCAGTACTTGGTGATTGGTTCCATACAATGATGCGATGGCATTTTGCAACTTTTTGTGTCATTGGACTAGGGTTTTCCGTGAAATGGGGTAGTGCAATCTATATACAGCACCTACGTTGGCAATACTTCAAGAGGCCTTAATCAGCATGTAGTTCTCTCCCAACATGTTTGGTATGCGAGGCTTACAGATCGCATAAGAATTTGTCCATTGGTAGCCATCAGATGGTTCTAAATGCTTGGGTTAAGTTCCAAGTGTGACCAATAATACCTGAATAATGTCTTAGTGCTTTAGATGTGCATTTGAGTGTGAGAGAGTCTTGAGGAGTATAAATGGAGTGCATTTGACTTGAAGAGTGAGCCTTGGAAGTAATTGTTTGTGGTTGGGGATGAAAGTTTTGGCTTTGAGAATTGTTGGATGGTTCGGTCCCACCGTAACAAGTATTCTGCCTTATGCGATAGAAATATGCATTTGATGAAGAAGACAAAATTTAGGGATAAAGCCAATGTTGTCGGTAGTGCCAATCTCAACGGATATTGTTCATGGTTCAAAAAGTTAGACTTGGAAATTGGCACGCAAAAATTTAGATCTGGACTTGCGACTGGAAAAAATCTAAAAAAATAAAAATTAAAAAAGCCATACAAATACTGTCCTCGTAAAAATCATATTTCTCTGTTAAGGTACTCGTATATTTGATTAATGCATGTTAGTATACATGGGCGCCTACTTTGATTGCAGGAATGACCTCCACTCTGGATGGACTCATGATTCACTGGTCCAAAAACTCACCATGCAAGTTAGACTATACAAAAGCTGGTGGCCATTTAACTGTATTTATTGAAATCTACAAACTCTTCCTGTATCCTAGCAAAGATGGTCATATTTTAATTAATTTCTTAATGAGGGATCAACCTTGAGGAAGTTTTCTGGCGCAGTTTACCTGGAGACGTGGGGTACAGGTACATACACGATGTGGTTACTCCTCAAATTGTGGGTATTGAATGGGTAATGGTACTGACATCAGAGCCTCCTCCTATAATGAAAACTGCCATGGTTTTTTTCAGTGGAATCAAGTAGTTCCACGCCTAGCAGAAATAAGATTAGTGTTTTTGAAGGGTTTGTTCATCTCCAACGGCCTATTTGCAGTTAGCCCCTCTGAGATGTGTTCTCTTGAGTCACTGCTGGAGAGCTCTCCATGAGTTCTCTGTACTCTACAAGGAGAGGTGTTTTGTGTTTAATGTGGCCCTTTCTTATTAGCTGACCCATGTTTGTTTCCACGTGCCTCTCCAGTGCCAATGGTATTGGAGTCATCATAATTTGTGAGGAGAATATGCACTTGTTTTGTGAATATTGCAGTCCATGGGTTGCCCTCCGCTTCAGACATTCCATCAAGCTGTTAGATGTTACCTGCCAGTAAATCAAATTGCGTTGTTAATCAAATTGCATTGTTGCATTGTTGAAAGTGGCAGTTTGTCCTCTGACCATGAATCTGGTAAGTATTTACATGCTTCATTAGGGTCTTAATCAGCCCCTGCGAACACGTATTGAAAGAGAACTTATTTCCCCAATAGTTCTACTGCTTCATATTTAAATATGAGGCTTACAAAGCTCTGTTATTGAAGTTTTTCCACTTTGCACGTTATGTCACTGCAGGATAGTAGTATGACGGTAGATCTGCCCTGGTTTGTAAACTGTATTGGCATATCTTCATAAAAATTGATTTCAGGTGTTTGTGTAAAGCGTTCTGCTACTGCAGAACAGATTGCTGAACGGTGTTTAAGACATTTTTTTCCATTTAAATTGCCGGTTGTCAATGAGTAAGATTTTCATTTTGTTAAGTAGAGTTTATGGGTGGGTTTTATGGATTCTCTTGAAGGGAAGAGGGTAGCTAATGAGATTGATCTGAGAGAGCGACATGGGGTTTGAGCATTGAGCATATTTGAAGCACCCACAACATGCTTTAGCACAAAGGTGTGCTCCATTCCTGTTTTAGGCTGAATTTGTTCTTCTTTTTTAGTTCTATGGACAGAAATTGGGAATATGGGCACTTACTAATTTGTACCCTTGAATTTTTTCTCCTGCTCTATAGGTCTATGCACTGAAATTGGGAATATGGACACTACGTAATTTGTACCCTTGAAAATCTTCTCCTGTTTTTAAGGTCTATGGACTGAAAATAGAAATATATAAGCACTCACTAAATTGTACACGCTCACAATACTCAGAAAATATGCAGAAACAAAATTGTACCCTTCGGCAATAATAAGAATCTATAGAGTTTTAGGATTGGGATCAAAACAGCCAGTTACTAATTTGTAGGCTTACAAAGCTCTGTGAAGTTTTTCACTTTGCACGTTCACTGGCAGGATAGTAGTATGACGGTAGGGTGGAAGTTTCTGGATACAACCACCTGATACTAATTTGTACCTTTACAGAGCCCTTTGACAAGCTCTTTATGAGAAAAGATAATAGCAATCTCTTGAGCTCAAGAATTGGAATTAAGATAACCTTTACAGTAGAAATTAATAGGATCGAAGATGGACTTATTGAATCCAATAGCTTGCATAATGCATGACGTTTCACAAGAAATAACACCTAACCAATTGGCAAACGATAGTTTAGAATGCCGTGACCCGGACAACTAAGATAGCCTACCTGCAAATACAAACAAAATAGAGATTAAAACAGGTCCACTTAAAAGAACAGAGAACTATCTGCTCAATAAGTTTGATTAAGATGTCATTGCAGTCATTGAGACCAAATATCTTTCAGGCATGCATTTTGTCGAACAGTTCGCATGCTTCCATTTCTTACTGTGCCCTTGGATTCGGCAAGAACGCCATTGGAGGACAGAATGGTAGATTTTATGTGTTCTGTTTGTTTATGGTGATTGAAGGTTGAGGAGATCACCAATACCAAGCCCAATGGTATAAAAAGATGCAGGGGAGAGGTATTTACTCCAATGGACGTTTCTACAACTATATTAAATTCAAGAACTTAATATGTTTTGTATCAAAAACCTGGAAGTTCTGGGGCCCTGAATATCCTCGAATTCAATCTAATGAAAGCCAATTGTAATCAGTAAATACAAACTAGTGAATGGAAAAATGTATGCCAACGAAAAAGCTATTCTAATATAATTTTAGGTCTTATTAGTTGTACTCTAGATAGCTTTTAGAGATAGCTACTGCCATAAAAATGGGATAACTGATGTCTAACAAATAGAAAAGAAGACGAAAGCATATGGAATAGTTAACCTCGACAGCAACATTGATGACAAGCTCAGACTAAAAAGAACATAGATGAAATTCTCCACAGGTGCTAACAGGAACAGTTTGGTAAATGATATATGAATATAATTAATTTAGCCCCATTTTCAATGAAAGAGTAAGAAAGCAAGTAGCTTCATGACTAAGAGTGAGTGTAAGTAATTTTCAAAAAGAAAACCAATTCAATAAATCTTTATAATGAGCACTGTATTTTTTTCATCATAACTTATATAAAAAGATAACAACATAGATATTATATATCCCAAAAATCATAGCGAATCAAATGGATTTTAACTCTGGATTGGAATGAATTCCTTGTTTATACAAGTAAGGTAAATTTCTAAAAGTGATTATGGGGTAAGGCTTATATCAATGATTCGAAACTTTCAAGTTGAGAAATTGAACTTCAGGAAAAATTATAAAGTCTCTCTATTTCCCATACCATTCATGAAAATCTAAATTCAAGACTAATACTAAATTATTAAAGAAGAGGATTCAGACTTGGCATTGCAACCGGGTCTTGATCACATCAAGTGGCGTTGTCACAACACTTGCTAGAGCTCCAACTACCCGCTGCCGCATGATGTGAGCAAGTAGGTGCTCTTCACTTGCGTTTTACTCGAGAAAATTTGGTGAGGACTTTCTTGGCAGCTTCATAAGTTGCAAAATGAACAGCAGATGAAAAGGGCATTCATTACCACATAATTTGCATGCTTATCCAACTCGTATTGTAATTTTACTTCATATATTTTAATAATGAATGATCTGAATGATATCTCTTCCGTGGATCTAAGATACTCCCATATACTATTGAATTCTTTCCTTTGATTCTCACCAAATTGGATTTAGAAGCATCTCTCTGTGATTTGCTTGCGGGTATTGCCTTTGACCAGTCTTCCCCTTTTATCCTTGAAGCTTTTACAACAATCTACATTTGATGTGCTAACATGATGGGCATTTTGGTTCCCACCCACAATTTCACTACTTCCTTCTAAATCTCATAATGTGGCATAGGAGCCGGTATACAACAACAATTGTTATGAAACATAACATTGAATCTGGAATCCCTCCAACAATCAGGGACAACCACTGACATTTTCTATGACACATCAATGTTACCACCAACATTACCTTTATTTGTTATTGTCAAATTTGATAGATACAATGGCCCATGTTGGGATCCCTCCAACCCGTTACATATTTGGATACCCCTATTTCATGAGGGAATCAAAGACAATTGCCGAATAAAATGGCCTGATGATTAACTATCCACAAGTCCTAGGGACTTACTTTGCATAGAGCAACTATCAACATTGGAACCACTGAAAGGCAAGGTTTGACATTCACAACTTTCTCCATAGTTCCTTCACTTTTAAATATGTGCATTTCACCTCCTTTTTCATTCAAAAGGTACTCAAAAATGGCACACATACCAACACTCGGAGCAAGAAGAAAGGAGGAGTCAAGACTACTATCCCTCAACCAAAACAACCCGTCATAAATACTACCCTCTACTTTGATAGCACCTCCAGTACTACTTTAGTCAACACTTATTGTATCCAAAGAGGCAATTCCATTCAAGGGGTATCAAATGTATTCATGTTTAGTGGAAATAAAATTGGCCACAAAATGCTACCATTCATGATATAAATTCTCTAAATGTACAAAGGTCTTCATGTATTCATGTTTAGTTCATATATCGTGATATAAGATTTGCAACTGCATATCTACGATTTTGTAACAAATTTAAATGTATACACAGAACATTTCGATGTAATGTTTCATATATAATCCAACACTTCCACTATCAATCACACCCCTTATCAACATGTTATCGACAGTATAAAAATGGATTTTTCAACAGCCAACCAACCAAACAACCGATGTAACCATTGTCTCAAACACGTTGCAACACAAACACAATTTCCCCCAAATAATTACAAACCACATTAACTACAAAAGTAATTAACTATCACTCATGATATAAGATTTGCAAATGTATATGTACGAATTTGTAACAAATTTGAAATGTAGAGATAGAACCTTTAAATGTAATGTTTCATCTATATTCCTACACTTACAAAATCAATCACACCCCTTATAAACATCAACTACAAAAGTAATAATTATCCCTCTAAATCAAATAACATATGTCATTCGGCGTTCACATTGCATTTTACACATGCGATTGCTAGTTATAAATGTTTGTACTTTATAAGTTCAAGTATATTTGATTTTTGTAATGTGCATTGGTGATAGTATTCGTCATACGGCTTCTGCTTCTGTTTGGGGCATGGTTAACCCTACTTTGCGTCAACTCAGCTGGTTGTGGTACCCATTTCTCTTGTATGTTTGCTTCAATTCCACGATTGCCGATAACGATGCATTAAAAGCAATGGTAAGATTTCAGTTCTGTCAATAGTTTCTGGTCTATCATTATTATGAGCTAGTTAAATTTTCTTTCAGTAAATGTGCTTTTCTTTCTAGTTGTCTAGTATATTTCAATTGTTTTACCTTATTGTATGTTCAGATTTGTATGCCTTCAATATTGGATGCTATAGTATATGGGCTGCTTCTGCTGGGGTTGGATATGCTGTAGACTATTTAAGAGCACACAGCTTCAAAGTTCTTCTCATGAACATTATAAAATGGTCTTTAATAGTTCTGAAAAGTTGCATTCTTCTGTCACTATGGGTGAGTATTTTCTTTTACTTCAGCACATTATGAAGTATGCCATGTTATTTAATTCTGACCGTCTGTTACAGATTTCTTCTATCACTATGGGCGAGTATTTTCTTTTCACTTTGGCACATTATGAAGTATGCCATGTTATTTAATTCTGACCATCTGTTACAGATTATTGTGATTCCTGTTTTTATTGGACTTCTATTCGAGCTGCTGGTGGTAGTACCTCTGAGAGTTCCTGTGGATGAAAGTCCTGTGTTTCTTCTCTACCAGGATTGGGCTTTGGGGCTTATATTCCTTAAGCTGTGGACAAAATTGGTATTGTACTGCTACCTTCTCTCTTAATCATTGCTTGATATCATGGTATGCTATTTAGGCTTTTTTGAGAGGACATTAAATAGAGTTTATTTTGTGGTTAGTCCCGTGTTTTATGGGGAGATTGTTCTGATGAGTTTAATTATGTTGTGTGTGTAGGTATTGCTAGGTCAAATGGCTCCCCTTGCAGATGAAAGTTGGCGAGTAAAATTTGAGCAAGTCAAAGCAGATGGATTTTCTCGTTTGCGTGGGTTATGGGTGCTTCGTGAAATTGTGGCACCAATACTCATAAAGCTTTTGACAGCACTCTCTTTGCCATATGTTTTTGCTCGTGGTGTATTTCCACTTTTTGGATATTCTCTTATTGTAAATTCTGCAGTTTATCGATTTGCTTGGTCTGGATGCCTTGTCCTGGGCTTATTATGTTATTGGATGAGAAGATTTCAACAGTGGTTTATGGACCTCCACAACTCCATCCGTGATGATAGGTATCTTATAGGAAGGAGACTCCACAACTTTAGAGAAGAAAAGAACAGATTACAGGAAGCAATGATAATTCTTCACAAGCTGTGAGTGACCTGTCAACAGATGAGTCAGTAGAAGCTGTCAGGGATGACACTCTGGCTCCTGAAAGTGGCGAAGACAGTCGAACTTTCAGTTCTGGTTCATCGAGCAAACACACCGAAATAGGAAACCTAAGGCATAGAATACCAAGTACCACTTCTGATTAGTCTCTTCATGGGTCCATTCAACACAGAGCTCATATACGTTATGTAATGCTACCTTTTCAATTTCTGTAAAATTACAAAACCTTGGTTTTATGATTCAAATCCCTGGAGATAATAGGCTAATGTTATGGCTCTTCCAAACAGTTTTATACTGATATTCTCGTTGTGGTGTTCCTGTCTGTTTCAATATACTATAGTTCTATGCTCATCTTTTAGTACAACCTCATGAGAATTCGTTTGTCATGTTATTTGCATTTGCTGCTAGAAAAATTTAGTTTAATTTATATTGATATCCTGTGAATTTCTTGTTTGATTATGGGATAAATTGTATAGCTGTTTATTAGTATTAGTATTTAGGCATGATATTGCTTTGTATTTGACACTAGATTTGTTTTACCTGTAAGACATATATTTGGGATGGGACAGATCCCGTTTCTTGGGTTCTGTGTAGATTCATTTGTCAAGAAAAATCTTACATCTTTATCAAGACCTTTTTAGAACTTTATTCTATAACCAGGTCAGGTGCAAGAACTAGTTACTTTTTAGAACATTAATCTTTATCAGTGGATATTTAGATTATTAATCTTCGACCAGGTCAAGTGGGAGAATTAGTTGCTTCTTTGTTACTAGGAATTTTGAAAATTATGGACCAGCTATGAGTCGAGTCATCAGCATGCTGGGAAGCACTACCACTGAGCTACCAGACCCTCACAGATTCTGTTTTCTCCGTAGTGTGGATTAATACCTTTTATGAGTCACAATTCTCCTGTGACAATTAATATAGACCTTCACAGCTGCTGTTTTTATAGACAGTGGATTGATCCAAAAGTCATGATTCTCCTGTGACGATTGGGTTATTTTGGAGAATTCTGCTATCAGTATGAGACAAGCAGTTACTGTCTATTTGCAAGCCTATCTATACAATGGAGACTGAGTTTTCTGTTCCCGACTGAAAACCATAACTGCATGGTTTATTGTGGACATAATAACTTACGTATTGAATTTATTTTGGAGTATTAGTTTGGATAAATATTTAGGTCTCTATTGATTCAAGGGTTTATTGCCAGTAGCACAGAAAAAATTAATGGCGATCAAATTGATTTTGTACTTGGATCTGAGTTTGATTTAAACACTCAATCCTGTAATTTTCTGTCTTTCGGTTTAATTCTGTTTGTCATGCAAGTATTTACTGGCTTTACACTGGCTTTCATTGTTTTGCCAAAGAGTAAAGGCTTTTGATTGGAGCCAGAAACTAGTATTTACAATCAAGCCTACGAATCTGCAATTTCTTTTTAACATGATCCCTGTGACATTTAAATTTTGGCAGGGCTGGAAACATTCTACCCATTTACCCAATCGATCTAAATCTCATCAGCACTATATACTTGCCTTTATGACCAACTTAGGTAATGAGAGGTTTTACTGCAAGAAACAACAACTAAAATCACAGTGGAACTTAGGTGAAGCCACAGTGCTGAAGTTAGCTTTTTCTTTTGACATCTTCGTCAGCTTGTCACTTAGTTTTACTTGTATTGCATGACAATTATTAAGTGCGCATTTTGTTATTTGTATTACATGACAATGTTTCTAAGTGGGCATTTTGTAATTTGTATGGCATTGTTTGTAAGTGCACATTTTTAGGAGAACATTTCATAACAATTATTTGTTGCTCTGGGCCTGGAGGACACCATTGTTGGTGACGAGGAAAGGATTGGAAGTAACATCTGAGGAAAAAGGAACCGAGAACAGTACTCCTGTGCTAAAACATACCGAGTGTAATCTGGCAGAAGTACAAATTACGAGTTAAAATAATAGAACAATAAATAAAGCTGAATTGATCAACTCATTAATAATGGGAGATAAAATGCTTTTCCGCCAAAGCTCCATGAGTAAACAAAATGCCCACTTCATATTTTGTTACTTTTAAAACTAGCTGTTGCACGTGAAATGTGCGATGAAAACGCCTAAGGGATCTGGTGAGGAAGTTAACCCTGAGCCCGAGTTAAAAATTGGAGGAAGAGGGGTGATGAAAAAGGGAATCAAAGAGAAGTAAATTGACGAGGAAAATAGAGGGTGCATAACTCTTATTTCTTATGGCTGTAGACATAAGAAGCACATGCGATATATCTCATTACTTTGAAAGAGAAAAGGGGCACATTTGTACGTCTTTGAGGGAAATTACTTTGGATTTGAATACTTTCAATGGAAAATTTAACTTTTTTTAATCCCAAACTCTACATGTGTTAGATATAGAAACTCGACATTTAAGGTTTGTTATGTCACTAATTTCATCCACATTTATGATTAGGGTTTCTATTTAGCGATGAAGGTAGAATTCAGGGTCTCCCTAATTCTATGCTTATCTGAAAATAAGGTTTCTATTTAGTGTTAATGGTTTTGATCATGTTTTCCCTTAGCACATGTCATGGTGATACCATCTTTCAATGACAATTGAACAAAACCTTGACCTTTGATTTTCCCCGATGCACGTGTCAGAAACATCCATCGAGGCTCGTATTTGGAGACACCTATCACTGAAAGCAATGTTTGAGCCATTGGAAAAAAAGCAAAAATCAAATTGTGTGCACCTAGGAACTCCTTCAATTCTCTAAAATCCTAGGTTATAAATAGGGAACGTTACAATTTGAATTATATAATTTGGTTGTCACTTTGTTAGAATTTGCTTGTATCGGTCTAATTTGAAAAAATAGTTACACTCATTTACAACACAGGCATAATTGTGACACATTTTTATATTCTAATGTTGATAGGATGGCTTAGTTTTATTTAGAAAATATTTTTGGAAGGCAAAAAAATTAAAATATATTTTGACGTCAAGGACTATCGAGCTCAAGAATAACACTCTACTAATTTTTCGTGACATAGAGGGGTCACTCCATCAATGCCATTAACTTGTCTGTCAGTTTTAGGGCGCCAACAATTGGGCCTTGCACAATTGAAAGAAATTTTTTGGAGAAAATGTGTAAAAATAGGCTTTTCTATTTTTTATTTTATTGTGTAAGTAATGTTTGAGCCATTGGAAAAAGAGCAAAAATAAAATAGTGTGTGCATCTAGGACCTCCTTCAATTCTCTAGAATCCTAGGTTATAAATAGGGAATGTTTAGGTTTCCATAATATAATTTGGCTAACAAGTTGTTAGAAATGGCTTGTATCAGTCTAATTTTGAAAAACATTTATACTTATTTCCAACGTAGGTAGAACCGTGACACTATTTTATATTCCAACTTTGAAAGGTTGGTTTAGTTTTATTAAAAAATATATTTTTGAGAGGTGAAAGAATTTTACACATATATTGACATCAAGGAGAAAACAAAGAGGTAATTTTTATGCAACAATGTACAAATATGATGAAATAAGTATTGAGCAATACGAGCCAACTTAATCAAAAACAATATCGAGCTTAAGAATAACATTATATTTTTTGCGATATGGAGGTGCCATCCATCAATGCCTTAAACTTGTTTGTCGACCACAAAATTGTTTGTTTTTGTGATTGGTTACAACATGCATTAGACTTGGACGATTGTGATATCGTAATACGACATCTCTGCACATGAAATCGCAACCATTCTAGTCTCCATTCGATGTTAGACATGTTAGGCTCAACCCAACTAGGGATCATTTATTAATACCTACATTATTTTATCCACTAATTGCCTAGTGAGCAGTGATTAAGGAAATCCATCTAACTACACAGTTGATTCGGAGTTTAAACAATATTTTTAGGATAAAGAAGGCTCCAAACTCCATTGTATGCCTTAGGTGCTACATTTTTCAGATTGATTTCGTAAAGCCAAAAAAACTTCCATGTGATACAAATGGACGTCAAATTAAAAAGCTATAATATTTCTATAGTTCGTTACACCAAAGGTGTTGTATAATTTAGATTGATGGTGGTTCATTCTGACATTGCCCAATCTAATTGTATCAATGACATAATATTATTTATGTTTATTTCACTCTTTACAACAAACATTATCTAGTGTTTATATTGTGAGTTGCCGTACCTTCTCCTAGATACTATTCATCTCTATGTTACCTTTCTATGGGGGCACATTTAGATTTAACATGTTGTCGTTCATCTAGTTTTCACTCAAATTACAATAATTAAGAGAGACTCAAAACTTGCACTCATCTACCTTTCACGTCTAAGATGGACTCCAAACTTGAACTTCTTACAAAAGTCCATCTATATTTAGATTAGGTCGATAATAAATTAATTTGGTTCATTGCAAAATGCTAAATTAAACCAAAGAAGCAAGAATTTGGGATTGGGATCGGAAAAATTCAAACCCACATTACAATGATAATACTCACTTTTCTTAAAGCTAGGAGATGGTTTTCGATGGTGAAGAAAAATGAATTTGAATAAATTGTTGAGAGGCTGAAGAAGGGATTCAACGCAAATGAAATCATAGCCATTAAGGAAAAATTGATGGCGGAGATCAATTCATTTGAACGCATGTACTGCAAATCTCCAACGTCCATTATCCGAGACATGCAAGTTCAACTCCAAATAGAAACGCCTTCAAGTGTTTCCTATTCTATCATTGTTATTTACAAAGTGGTTAGTAAAGTAAACCTTGATGCATTGTAAAAACATATATTAACACCGATATCTTTTAGATGTAATGTAGAGCGTCGAGGGATGTTTGGTTCTTGCGCGCTATAGAGTAGCAAGAGTTGAGCATCCCCAACGCATTGCAAATCAACAAGTGAAATCAAGATTCAATCACCGGTTTGTGGCGTGCATGATGATTTCAAAATTCTCATTACGATTTACAATTTGGTGGGAGTAAAGTAAACCTTGACTAGGAAATGTGGGTTGAAGTGGTGATTGTGTCAGATGTGAGTCTATTATGACGTTATCGGTGAGAGCCAAGCATCCTTTGACATATCGTGAATTGAGAGATTGTGAATTTCTCACTAGTTTGTGGGGTGCCAAAGTTACCTCAACTCTCAACACTATTTATAAAGTGGTAAAAGTAGAGTAAACCTCAACGTGAGAAAATATTATTGGTTCGTGGTGTGTCAATGTATCTAAACTCTCATGGTTAAATGTGGAAGTGAAATAACAAAAGTACAACAAATGCTTTGAAATGACATAACAAAAAGAAAGTTTAGGTAATTGTAGTGCTCGAGGCGAGTCCATGTCCAAGTTGTCGGATGCCGATTGTTGTCATTGGATGGTATTATATCATCACATACTAGGATGCCATGGTAGTGTTTTGAATCATTCCTCATTCAACGGTGCTTTGACATCAATGCATGAGCCTTGAAATGCAAATGGAATTAATGTGAAATGAAATTGAATTCTTTATTTTGTTTTTGATATAAATTACCAGGTTTGGGTGCATCATCCTTGGGTGCTTTTGGTTGTTGATTTACATGTTGAACATTTGTCAAGCGAGCATGGTCCACACCTCAATGATTCAAATGATGGTGTAGAGGGTAACCTATTCACCATCTTGTAAATAAGAGTTATAGAACATGTAATGGGAAAACAAAAACACATTCGAATGCAAAAATTTGTGGAATAGAGCAACTTCTATTCATTGAGAAAAAGTTAGGGAATGATACATAGGTTTACAATGTTTAGAAAGGTTGAGAGTGAAAATTCTCGTGATTAAGGGTAAACACTTTCTCAATAATTTGCATAGACTGTCATGGAAATACATATGACCAATCGATGGTAGATATATAAGGCATGTCAACATTTGGGATTCCTCTACTTAGGGATGAAAGAATTACAATATATCATTGCAAGAAACCAACTACAAAAAGAACAATTACTATTATTTTGTCTTCCCTAATGGTTGACAATTCGCTTTCTTGTGGGTGTGACAATTGGACTTCTAGTCACATGGTATAGTAATCAGTGCTCTCACATGGCACAAAGTTGGGAAGTGTCACTTTGCATGGCATGTGCAACAAGGAACTGCCACACGATTGTAGAGTTTTGAAGGTAAGGACCATACACTTATGTTTTGAATAATTTGAACCATGCCTTTTAACTATTTTACAAAGAAGAATAAAATAATTAAGGGGAAGTGTACATTCCATAATATAGAATAAAAAATAACAATCTAAGCTAAAATACACTAGATGCACAAATAGAGGCAAATTTAAAATATTAGAAGGCATAAGACGATATGTAGTGGAACAATGTAAACCATTTTCACTATCTAGGTAAGTGCATAATGATCAAAGAAGTTGGAAATGGGCTCATGAGACATTTGTGCACGAGTATTACGAATTTATTTCTCTAGAAATCTATCTTGGATGCTTTCATGGATGACCAAATTCTTTTAACACTGAGAGGGTTTACTTTTTTTTCTAAATTTCTAAAATGGGTTCCCTCATAATTTTCCTAAATAAAATTGCCCGAGGGCTACAAAATTGACTTTTACTTCTTTGCTAAACTAATTTTACAGGTGTATGTTATCCTTTGTCTTAATTTTTGGGTTATGGATCTCTGCTTGTATGTTGTGATTAGGCGATTTTTTTGTCTAAACCCTAACAAAAAACCTCCAAAAAAATATTATATTGAAATTCCTGATGAGCTATTTGAAAACTAAGGATAACCTAGTAAAGTGGAGATTGATTGTAGTGGCAAATGTGTAAGATAAAGGATTCAAATGTGTGATCGTGTTCTAATTATATAAAAATGAGTAATTTCTAACATTACCAAAGTGCCTTAGACTAAATTTATGGTACTACATATTACCCCTCTTTTGTATAGTTTTTGAATTGAAACAAAAAAATACCGGCTTAAAGGAATATTAGAAAATACATACTGATATAGCATATATATATGACATCACTAAAAGCGGAATGTTTTTCCATCTTGAGTGAGACTTACAAAACATTGAAATAGAAGTGAATTAAATTTGTGATAACGATAAGTAATTGAAAAATTTGAACTTTAAAACTTTAATTTTGAAATAACAAAGGTACAAATACACTTGCTAGTATGCAAACCTCTTTATCATTTAAAATTGTTTTAGAGAATTTGATGGGGTGAACATGCCCCAAATAACAATGAATTGGAAAGTGGTGCCCCAAATGGAAAATTCAAGGAATTCAATGTATAACATTAAGTCAAGATGCCCCATATGGATGTAATGTCCCTTTCCTACACCAAAGGCCTAAGGGTCAAGTCAGTCGAGTCCAAGCCGTGGTCATACCCAAGGGGCTGTGGATGCTGGGAGCTATTAGGAAGGGGCTACATGGTACTAATATTCAAGTTTTGCATTTGGGGGTCACTTTGGACCATGTCGACTTAAACAAGAAAAAATAACTTAAGTTGCATTTATTTTATTGGCCCCTCCATGGAATGAAACGTGTTTAGGGTTTATTGGGGCTCTTTTGCCTTGGAGAAGTATATAAGGCGCTGAGGGAGAAAGGAAAAGGGGATTTTTTTGCATACATTTTATTTATCTTCATGTCTGCAACCGTTGTTTGTGCATTTACAAATTATGGAGTGAAATCCCACAGGGGACCCTAACCGGTGGTGAGAGACCCGTCCTTAGCTAGCAGGGCACTCTTCAGTAGTGAGAGAGCTACCCTAGTTTATCATTTTGGAGCCACTTTAAGGGTGTGTTATAGAGATCTTATCGGAGGTTTCGAGAGGAAGGATTTTGAGGGTTTTGGGGGCATTTGGGGAAGATAATCGAGAGGTTTCTAGATCAGATTTTATGGCAGCCATTTGGGCGGGGCTTAACGTCACTCTCGAAGGCGTCTTCAACAATTTCTAACCCTTTTCCAAGCTAGGTAACTTGCAGCCTTTATTTGAAGGGTATCCAGTTGGCCATTTTCAGATCTGAAGGTTGAAATATCATTCCCAATATCTGTTAATGTTATTTCCAAAGTCTCATAATTTTTGCTCTTGTATTTGGAGAGTTACGAACCTCTGAAGTTTTCTAGTCTAGGGCACACTATGCTTTTTCTGGAAGCATTTTAATTTCTATAAAACTCCAAAAATAGTTTTATTATGTCCTTTATAATAATATCAAGCTCTCTTTAAATTTTCAAGTAATTCGAGTGGATATTTTGGGAGATATTAATTTTCTTTAGTTCGTTGTCCTTACTGTAAAAATCAGAAAAATCGGTATTTTATTTGGCTGCAAACTTTCAATATTTGGTGCAATTTTAAGTGGTATCCCATAAGGGATATTTCAATGGAGGAGAGGGTCCCGCTAAGCACTTTGTTGAATTGTGAAAGTAGATGTTATATGCCCTAAATAGATGCGAGTTATATCAAATCATTAAACACAAAAATTTATGGAATTTGGTACTTAATGCCACACAGATAGGTAAAATCTTGCTTCGTAACTAGAGAAACAAACACATATGATCTCGGTTAGGGACAAGTCATATTTCTTGGAACTAGGGATTTAATACCTTGCCAATATGTCAAAAATTAGAAATTTGATCTCAATTAGGGACAAGTCATAAATAAGGTGTTTTTGGATTTTGGCCAACAAATCGAGGGTTGGATATATGGTGTGATAAAATCTCAAATATATAGATTTTGAAAATAGCGTGAATTCTATGGGTATGAACAACTTTGGGTTTGAACAACAAATATGGACTTAGATAATCCTTGGTTATGGTAAATGTATATCTTGGTTTGGGATTGATGTGATATGATTGAAATAGTTTGTATCTTTAAATCAATCCACGCTATACCCCCTTTTGAGTTGAGGGATTTGTATATACATATCACTCATCATAAAAAAGGAGTTAAGTGCATCTTGTGTTATCATGTATATAAAAATAAGCAAGGGATAGTTATGTAAAGCATGTATACAAAACATAATAGGATATGTCAACATAGAAAAAGATTTGATCATTTAAATCACACATGTAACATGTGATCAAAGGCAAGGGGATAAGTAAGTGTTAGTAGCATATATATATCATCATGAAAACACACATACAATTGGAAATTGAGCACGATATAACAATGGAGCACACAATATTATAAAACAATCATAGGAAAAATATGTAACAAACATCATAAACACAAGAAAACATGACAAGACAATGGCTTTGGCTTGGAAAAAGAATCATCTAACACAAGTGATATGACTTGACAAGACATGTCTCTACAAGACTCAACTCAACAATATATGACTTGAATCAACATCATATGACACAACATGACAAGATAATCACCATAAACAATAGCATGGAGAAATCAATGTAGGAATGTCATAATAATTTTATCACCCAAATCACTTGTTTCAATATATTCATCATGAGCTATATAAACATTTATGGAGGGAGGAGCTAGATAATTTTCATTTACATTATATACATGGGTTCGATCTAACTCTCTAAAAGCATACAAAGAGTCGACCTTGTTCCAAGAATCATGTTTAGCATTTTCATTATCATAAAAAAATGCACAACATGTATATAGGGAGAATAAAAATTTATATTAATAATGCATCCAATGGATGAGTTATTGTTGAACAATTATGGGAAGAACACACATAAGAAAATAGGAATCACAACCCTAGTTAGATGAAGAATGCTACAACAAGTACCCACCCTAAAAGAAAAGGGTAAAATGTAATTTTAACAATACGAAACTAGACACGAGAACATGAATAAATGGAACCCTTATAGGACTAAATAAAACCCTAGGGGTTGACACTCGAGTAATATACAAGTTCACCAAAATGTTTTGACTATTTTACACCTAAGCATAACATGGTTAAGAGAAATTGTGCTTTTTCATAATATAGAATTAAAAGTCCTAATCATATTTGAATTGCATCAAATGGATATAGATGTGTGTGTGTGGTCTAAAAAAATAAAGGGCACAAATCAATTTCTAATGGAACAATCTACCTTGTTTTCTAATTTGGATAAGTACACTATGATCACAAAAGTTAGAAATGTAATCGAGACAATTACTGGGTACTACAAATTTATTTATCTGTAATTTTGTTTGGAGCACTTTCATGGATATCTAAAGTATTTCATTATCGAGAGGGTATGTTGGGCTGATTCATGATTTTTGACAGGGTCTTCCTAGACAATTTTGTAAATGATTTCTATTTGAGGCCTGTGAAATCAACCTATACTACTTTGATTGACCTAAATTTTTTGGTGTAGGTTTCCTGTCTTACCTTTGATTTAATATTTTTAAATTAAATCTTATTGCAGAGTAACTAATGTAATAAATGATGTACAAATAATAAAATATAGTAATTTGGACAAGCTACAAGCATGCAATAATATTAAAACCCTAAGCAAGAGATAAAGAGGAGGACTTAGCTAATTCTTGAGCAATGGGAAGTGATTTGGGTAGGTGAATGAATGAAACATGATGAGAAGAGTGTCGTTAAGGCTCACTTTGAAGGTATTGAGGCACGAAACTTCACGCCAAGTAGAAATGCCTAGAAATAGGTAGGAATGCCCGTGTGTTGGTGGCTGTGTTTGTGTGCTAGCATCTCATGCGAATAGTTAAAATTTGGTCTTTTTTGTGTGGAAAGAGGTTCACGGTTGGTTGCTTTGATTGCCATACTAGTTTCGCTCCTTGATCGCCGAGTGTACCTGTAACCTGCAAGAAAGAAGTTCACATGCACATATCCACAAACCACATCAAACCTACAAAGGAAAATGTAGAATGGGGAGTCAGACTGACCCCGATGGTCACCCAAAGAGTGAAATTACGATCGAGCGCACACACATCTCGGACCCTGTAGTTCTTTATACTTGTGTGTGTGATGATGCCCCATGATGCCCTTGTGCAAGTTGTACAAATGATATCGACATAGATCTAGAATGTAGAAGATGTATAATATATGTGTGGATAGAATAGAACAAATTTCCCCATCTTATGCTTTGTGTATGCAAAAGTATACAACCCTTGCCCTTGAATGGATGTGCTAGATGAATGCCTTTGAAGTGCTCTTGTGCCTTTGAATGCAAGCTTAGGTGATAATAGTAATGCTAGTGCTTGCCCCCATTTTGAAAGCATAACTATGTATTTATATGATTCCCTTGTTTGAATTTCGTAATTGACAATTAAAGGACGACCCATAGCAATAAAAATTAATTGAGAAGCGAAAGGGGCCCAAAGGGGTAGGAAAAAGATAAAGAGGGACAAGAGTTCCCAGGAGGACAAAAGCGCTTGACACTACTGTTGTCTCTAATTGGGCGCTAGTGTCCGAAGCCATAGAAAAATAAAACAATCAAATGCCAACAGGAGTAACAAATGTATAAAGCCAATAAAAGTGTAGAAGACAAAAAAAAGGCCAAAGGGAGTTGTCAATTACTAGTTTTCTTGCTTAGGAATCATGTAAATGCTAACATGCTTTTAGGACCTAGAAATGTACCCAAGTGCATAGATTTTGTGACTACAACATTCTATATAGATGATATGTGTCAATGTGCTATGATGTGATGATGAGTAGATGTAGAATAATGGGGATCAAAAGGGGGATAAGTGGCTACCTTTTTTTTTTTTTTTTTACCTAAAAATAACAATACATGATTTTGGAAAATTTTAGAGGCACCTAGTCAAATAATTTTGTAATGACATAAGAAGATAAATTGTGAAATTTTGAATCTAGTTTCTAAATATGTAATTTTTGCAATACCTAGATGAGATAAGTATGTGAAATTTATTTATTTCTAACAAAGGATTTAGTAAATTTTTGTGAAAACATAAGAAAAGTGCATGTGTACTGGACAAACTATTCTAGAGAAAACAAATGAAATTTTAAATGAAATTTCATACAAGGATTAAAAAATGTTGAATATTTTTGAGAATATTTTTTCAATTAATATAATAATTTTAAATGATTTTACAAGTCAAGAAAGTAGGAAAAATGAAAATGCAAGTGTACAAACACAACTTTTTGAGATTAAATTATATATATATATATATATATATATATATATATATATATATATATATATATATATATATATATATATATATATAGTAGCCAACAACGATTAGATTGTTGAGATATACGTTTGTAATTCGTTTGTTGATTATAAAAAAGTTATTAAACTTTTAGTAGCGTTAATGAACCAATCATAATGAGCTACATTATGTAGAAATTAAGTAGTAATTGAAAATAATAATTTAATCTATTTTTTTACATTTTTGAAAACTAGATTCTCCTTTATACAAACCTATATATTAAAAAAAAAAAAAACATAAAGTTGATGAATATTTTGTGCCTACGAAGGCGAATAAATAGTCAAAATTCTCGAAATCCTTCTTGGCTAATGAAATATAGTTCCAAACCTTAGGTTTGGATCTCATCCAACATTCTTTAAGAGGGAAGAACATTCAAATTTTTAAAAATAAACAAAGGTCGTATGTCCTTTTTAAAGTTATTTTTATTAATTTATAACACTACAAAGGGTGTGTGCCTTTTGTAGTGCAAAGGGCGTACACCCTATTTGATTTTTTTAATTTTTAAAATTTTCCCAAACCTATCCAAATAAGGTTCGAGAAGAGATTTACAAAGGGCGTATGCCTTTACAAAAATGACCAAAGACCACAAAATTGACCCTCAACTTTGTGCATCTACCCCGATATAGAATTGGACTCTTATTTGTCCAAACCTTCAAAAAGAACTCAAACAAGAAAACACAATGAAATGCCCCAACAACTATTGGGAAAATGAGTCAGACCTAGTAAACTTGAGACTAATTAGAATGGCAAAATGGTAGGAAATATGATTTAAATATTGTTAGTAATCTAATTGTATACAAATGTGTAATGATTGACATTGTTAAGTGACTTAAATCAAATTTAGGTACTACATTATGTAATGTCAATCTATAAAAAAGTGCATACATGCTAGAAACAATTTGATGAATTTATTCACCTTGTTATAACTTCAAAATTTGTGCTCATTTTCTTGATCCTTCACTCCATTCAACTACAAAAAAATTCTTTTCTTGCCCTAATGGACCAAAAATATTTGAAAAAATAAAGGAAAACATAATATGTTTTGGGACCTACATTAAACTAGAGAACAATAATACTATCTTAATAGTATTCATGTCTCTAGAAAGTAACAATATCGAAAATAGAAAACCTCAATAATTGACAAAACTTTGATAACATGCAAACTAATGTCTTGAAAAAAATTGTATGCTTCAATAAATACACAATCTTCTCTAAAATACATGTAAGTGCTTTATATATATATATATATATAGATATAGATATAGCGTAAGCGTGCGTAGTGTGTGTGTGTGTGTGTGTGTGTGTGTGTGTGTGTGTGTGTGTGTGTGTGTGTGTTGTGTGTGTCATAAAGATGTCATGACCAAAAAAGCTGAACACACTAAAGCTACCATAGCTACTCAAATTTCCCAAAATCATACACTAATGTTCAAGACTATTTGGAATATTAATGTACATTTTGTGAAGTACAACAAGAAGTAATAAAAAAAGGGAAATATGATAGATAAAAACATTAAAAAAGGATTGAAAACTATTAAAAATCAACGAAACATATTACTTACTCCTAATCTAAACTAATAATTAACAAATACACAAATTTTCTACAATCATACAATCTACACTGATAAATATACTTAGCAATTGCACATGAGTTGCAATCAACGCTCGGTGAGGTAAGATTGTAAACTTATTATGGAGGGAATTGAGTGTGACAATGATATTTGATATTTTATAATTAATCTGTGGATATAAAAGTTTGGGGTACTATAATAATGTATGGTGACGATGACAACATTAAGTAATGGAGTATGGAAAAGTGGGAAGCAATTTTTGTGTGTTTTAGTAGTGTATTGTGTGGAAGCAATATTGAACAACATAATACAATAGGAGTTGAGTTGGCCAAACAAATCAAAAGCATATGTTGGCTTTTTTGTTGGTTTAAAAAAGATGGAGGCATCTAATTTGCAAAACAAGTGTATAGTATTAAAAGCAATGTATTCAAAGGAGTGGTTGAGATAGCATCTGAAATGTTGGCACAGGTAGTAGTCACAATTGATGCTAGAGATTCCACAACAGTTTTAAAAGCAATGCTAAAAGTAAATTATCCCCACAATAAACATTATAAATACTACTAAAGAAGTTTGTAGATTAAAAAATACATAAATATCCCAATGCTGCAACAAAAAAAGAGAATGCAAAATTGTACCTATAATGCTATAATGCCATGATAAATCTATGTCAATAAACTACTTTACTTTCTTCTTCTCTGATTTTAAAGATCTTTGTTCTCAATGCTTATTGAGTAGTCGTAGAACCTTGGTGATGTAACTATTCCATTTGGGTGGCAAAATGCTCATTTCCATCTTTATGCAGGCCCTGTTCTCAGACATATCCGTTTTACATTTTATTCCACTCTAATATCTTGGCTCCTGGCTTAAAAACTTCAACTCCCTACTAAGAATAGATAACGTGAATATTTCACTCTAGAACCATAACAAAGCATGTGTGCATCATGCCATATATTCATGTAGTTAAAATAGCCTAACCATATTATGAAGGATTAAATGTGTGGTGGTATGACAATGAAATGGAAGAGAAGCTTTAAAACAATGATTTCTTTTATGTGTCTGTCTGTCTCACACAAATTTCGAACACAGTATCATAACACCGGTCGGTTTTAGGCCTGAAACTGTAGATCTTAAACCTAGCGCAGGCTGCCATACGAAATTTATCACCATCATTATATGTCGCTTCTTCATCTAAAGGGAAGCCAAGACAAACTAACCCATAAAATGGTGCATTGTTGCATAGGAAGAAACTCCCATGATTGCTAAATGAGAAGTTGAAGATTTGAAAGCTTACCAAGAGTAACAGGACTGGACCAGACAGATTGTTATTATATAACAAAAGCTTGGACAAACTTGATAGTTGACCCAATTCTGGAAGAATGAAACCAGAGATGTTATTGGAACTTAGGTCTAAATATGTAAGCAGGCTACAGTTGAATAGAGATGATGGGATCACACCACTGAAATAGTTATTTGAGAGATTGAGCTGCTGAAGGCGGGTGCAGTTACCCAAATCAGGAGGAACATGTCCATATAATGTGTTGCCGTAAAGGTTTAGCTTCTCCAAACTGCCGAGCTTCCCAATTATTGAAGAAAGATGACCGAATAAGTTTCTGTTGGGCAGAGAAAGTGAAATCCCCTTGCCCTTTCCTATGGTTGAAGTAGTTGCACACTCGATACCTTGCCATGAACAGGGATCAGAAGAGGCGTTGGTCCAGTCTGGAAGAAAATCAGGATGACCACGTCCCTACAATGATTGTTTCAGCTGTATAAGTGTGGTGTCATCTTCTACACAGTAAAGCCACTCCACACAGACATAAATACAAATAGACCACACATATATCACAACCCAAGTGGGAAAATAATGATATTGGCATCCTGAACATTACAACAAGGAAAATAATGACATGTGATGATGTAGTCGCTCCAGGCTGCTTCCTCCCGTCTGTATGTTGTTTTGGTTAAAAACAGAGAATTATCACTGGAAATGGTGTTTGGAAGTTGGAACAAAGATTGTCGTCAATATATAACATAAGTGAGATATTTTGACAGTGCAAGGTGGTTGAGGGAGGCGGCTGAAAGCAGATATTTACTTCTGCATTCATGTTGTTTCACCAAATTAATTAACTCCAAACACTGTTCAACAAAAAACAATGCTTCAGAAAATAGATATGCAAGACAACTCACACTATTTCACCAAATATATTAATTGTGAATATTGTTGCAACTATAAATATCTAAAATCCGGCAAATAAAAAAATATTGGAGCTGCCGGAATTTGACACTTTCTAACAAGGGCATCTTCAAGGTGGACGCCTACCGGCAGTTTAAGAAAGCCATTTTTGCCACTGAAAAAGTAATGCGTGGTTATGCTTATGTTCTATCAGTAGTGAAAATGTGTTGGAACTATTTTGTTTGGATCGATGAAGTTGAGGTAAGAGACTCATACATTTTGCCTACTTCCACTATACTTATGATCTTTGGATCTATTTTCTTTGGAACAATTGAGTTTGAGTTCTACCACTGCATTAATTTAATTTCATTGAGATTCCCCACCCACCTATATATATATATATCACAAATTCAGCCATTGGGTTTCCTATCCTTTCTACTGGTCAGGACATCATCCAATTCTTTGTATTGACCATGCCGACTGGATTTCATTGCAATGGCAATGGAGAGCATCAGAACAGAGTGTGGGAAACAAATGGAAAGGTTTATGAATACACGTCTGCAGCAGACCCCAGATGAAGCCGATTCCAATCACGGGTCTGCATGCAAAGAGCACACGTCTGGTCCAACTCGAGTTACATCATTGCATGGCAGTGAAGCAATGGGAATTGAGGGGGTTATCCTGCTTCCTCACCAAATCTGCTGGCTTCCTTCTTGAGGATCTCTGTGGGTGAATGCCTCACCACCAACGCCTCTGCTACCTCTCAGGTAATGCAAAGCTATATTGAACTTCTACATAGTTCAAATCTTGAATTAGTTTATGTTTTTGGGAGTCCATAAATTGGTGCAGGAGAGTTTATAAATAAAAACTGTGCACTGCACACAAAGCATAATTCTGTGTCCTCAAGTAATCTTTAAAATATTCATCTGAATTCAAGTTTTTGTTGGTAGGTAAAATTTTTGATGGTACATTCAAAATGCCAAAAGAATCAACATTTCTGGTCAACCATCATTAAAATGAATACAGTTTTTAAAAAATAAAAAAAACACGCAGAGCTATATAGTATGAGAACTTTCTTTATGGGTGAATGGTCTGACATTAAAACCCAAGGAGATAGCTTAAATATGACAAAGTTTTCATCAGATAAATTAGCATACTCGATTCAAATAAGCTTTGTGATCTCCCACTGGTGCCTATACAGAAAGATAAGACTGTTATTTAATGGCAGATATAACACTAACAACCAACATACCACTTCCAGCAGTTTTGATAGGCATACTAGACTTACCACTATAATTTAGACCAACTGCCACTGGAAAATAAAACCTTACAAACACAAGCCCTGGTAGGCACGGAAGTATCAGGATGCAAACTAATGAACATCTTTATACAGAATTTGTTCACTGTAGATTGAACATAAAATGATTATGATTGCCTTCTTCAGAGCATGGGGAAACGGTTTTGAAAATTATTACATAATAGTATAATACTGTTAAATCTTCAGAAGCTGTAAGTAGAAAATAATCCTGATTTATAAGATCCTCCGCCACATTCTAGCACAGGAATATAATGAAAGGGGGCAGACATAAATCCTCCCAACAAGTCTTTAATATCCTGAATGATAGTCTCAAAAGTGCATCGATTAGGGATCCCTGACCCATAAGAGTGAATTGTCAGAAGCCAAAATTAGAAGCCATTAATAAGCCCTAGATGATAGCAAAATCCCAGATATGTTATCGGAGTAGGTGCCAATAGGTTGACAATAAATAAGCATGGCGTGCTAATTATTTAGCAAGCCTTATTTGACAGAAAATGTCTCAGATATGCTGTTGGAGTAGGTGCCAATAGCTTGAGAATATATAATGATGGGTTTCTATGGTGTAGTGAGTCTAGTGGCTATCTGAATTGGCCTTCTAATACCAGAGGAGGGTCTGTAACTGTGAATCCCATGGTGAGAGTTCCACAATAGTCTACAACATTTTCATTAACTGCATTGTATTTTTTGTAGCTGTATTTTTCATATTTCAGGAAGTAAGAACGCTGAAGGTTTTTTCCATTTGTAAAAATAAAATACAGGGGATAGAAGATGTTAACTTAGTTAGGACTACTGGTGTTTGAAATGGGCTAGTATTCTTTGCATCAGCAATGAGAAATTGTTTGTCAATATCTTTCCTCCCATAAACATTAAATGTCTTAATCATTTTTTTCCTTTGGTACAATAAGTTTGTTGTCTGTAGTTGCAGCCTATCAAGCTAAAGCCCTAATTTTTAACAATTTGTGGTGTAGGCATTTTATATTATTCATGGACAAGGACGAAGCCAGACTGAGTATGGGGATATTGAGTGGAAGCGTGGAGACCTTTTTGTGGTGCCAGCTAGTGGAGAGAAGAACCAATGTTGCCATTTTTGTTTAAATGATGAGGAGGCAGGGAGTGGAGGGGCAGGACTGTACTGGGTTTCAGATGCCCCTCTTCTATCTTATCTTGGGGTTGTCCCCAATCTAAAGAAATTTGAGGCCACATATTTCAGGTATGCTATCAAAGAATGTTTACCACTTGCTTTTGTGTATCCATTGCCATGAGTTGTTGAAGGGCTTATCTTGCCAGTGGGTTCCATTTTGGGCTGCCACTACATTCTCTTTACTTGTTAAAAAATTGCTTTTGGGAGGAATACCATTTTACCAACGCAGAACATATTGCTTATATAAGGAAAGCACAATGCACAGGTAAGGCCGCCCTGCCTGCCTGTAGCATGGAGGTGGTTGGATCGAAACAAAATAAAAATAAAAGGTCCTTTTAAGATTCACTGGTTCTTGGGCATATGTGTGCACCCCACACTTTCTATCGGCCTACTATGCTATCTATCAAGCTAAAGCCTATATCTATGGACAAGGAGGCACCTAACTGCGCCACCACCATCATATGGGCTGTACATACCCTACCCCAGTATTTGAACCCTTGTCTCCCCTTTCAAAGCACATGCTCTTCACCATGCCTAATCTCCTATTGCCTATCTTCTTCTTCATTGGTTCATTGACACAACTTGAAAAGGCCCTTTTGCATAGCAAATCGTGTTCTTTTTCCTACCAGAATGGTTCATTGACAAACCTCGAATTTTAAAACATTACAAATTTACAATTCATGAAGGTTCTTTCACTTCATGACGATGTTTTTTTAAAGTTTTCTTGTTCCATTTCAATTATACATACATACACACAGAAGATGACACTAATTGGTTGTGTGGTGTACTTGTATGTAAATTTTGTGGTGTCAGCCGTGAGCAACTTCTTGAAAATGTAGAAAGAGTGAGGCATGAAGAAGAAGCAGCCCACAGGAATAGGTTGGGCATTTTACTGGGCAATAAGGCCACTCATCATCACACCAAAACCCTGACCCACACTCTATGGTCTCTCTTAAATGTCCTTCCTGCAGGTAATCCCGGGACCCTACATTAGTTAAGTTCATTTGGTACAACTATATATATTATGTGAAGGGTACTTATGATAATACTTGTTGAATACAGGTGATATGCAAAAGCCACACAGGCACAGTTCAGTGGCTCTAGACTTAGCAGTCTATGCACCTCCTGGTTCTTATACATTGATGGGGAAGGAGATTGACAGTGAAGGGAATGTTCTCAACCCAATTAGGTACTAAGATTATATGATAACACTCGTCGATTAGTTCTGCACTCTGCCTGATCCATCATCAGGATTTCTAGAAGTATTCTTTCTATAATTAATGGACCGAAGAAACTCAATAACATTTTTCTTTCTTTTTTAAGCAATTGAATTCTGTTTTGTGGTTCTTAGTGGATGGTGAATGTGTGGGTGCAGGGTGGATTGGGAGACAGGAGCGATGTTTGTAACACCTGCAGGATGGTGGCACAGCCATCACAATGAATCATTAGAGGATGCTTGGGTGCTGCCCATGCAAGATGCAGGCCTCTATACCTATCAGAGAACCCTTGACATCCGCTTCTCCACTGAAGAAATTCATTTGTTGAAAGAGAAAATAATTAGATAAATGCAAAGCTACAACATACGTGTGTGTGTGTGTGTGTGTGTGTGTGTGTGTGTGTGTGTGTTTGTTTTTAACATATGGACAGGAATGTATACTGCACATAAGAAAGATTTCCATGGATTTATCAGCACCTTAGTATTTACATTCATTCGGAAGAATTTGGAATAAAAGTCCTGGAATTTTTTTGATAGTATCCATTTCCTGAGGGTCCCTTTGTCTTCTAATTATTGTTCATGTAAAATTTCTAAATATTACTGAAAGCAAAAGGAATTGCAAACAAACCTCCAAGGAAAATAAAAGCAAAAGAAAGATTACAGTAGCAAAAACCAGCACAAACTCCCGAATCAAAAGAGCCCTAAGACCTTTGTAATGTCTTGTATTTGTGCCAGGGAAAACAGTGTGAGAGTAAAGAGTATTGTTATAGTTTTGGTACATTGAAAACAGTCTGTAAGAGTACACTGTCCCAAGTTAAACAGAGAAAAAGCAATGCGTTTTTGGGCTTTGTATTAAGTTCTTCCTTGAGCTATGTGAGTCCCTAATAGCCTCTTCTAAGGAGTGAAAAGGATGGATATTAAATACCAAAAGAAGCGTCTCTCCAAAATTGTGTTGCATAGCCTTTTCTCAATCGAAGGGTGGTCCAAAGAATACTTGTCCTGCCAAAGATTGACATATTATTTAAAAAAAACGAACTCAGGGTATGAAGTTGTTTATGGAGTCCTTCCCACTCTACGGGGCACAAAGATAATGCATATTGGGCCTAGAAATAGGGTCTCTATATTCACAAGTTTCTATATACGTAAAAGGTACAAGGTTGTTTTTGGACAAACACGTTATTGTGATAGGTAAGTGGCTATTATTGCGAGATGTAGTACATAAACCAGGGTTAAACTAAGGTTGTGATGGGCCTAGAAATATGTTTATACATGACTTGTAAACATTCCTTTATTTCGTGAAATACATCCTCACGAAGCGTTCTAAATGCGCATTTGTTCTTACACAACCCCGCTCTATCTCTAACTATATGGGGTTGAGGAACTATGACTATATAGGCCCCGCCCCTATAGAGAGATCTGGAGGGGGGAGGAGGGGGAGGGGGCTACTTAAGCCATCTATCTATAGTTCAGGGTTGGGGCCCTCTATATAGATAGATGGGGAGAGGCCCCCTTTCTATTTCAAATAGATATATGATGAGGGGGGCGTTGAATCCGTATATAGGGGAGCATCAAATGCCCCATATATATGGATAGATATGGTCCATATTGACCAAAATATTTAATAGTAAATAATTCAATTGGATCGAACACAAGCCCTATGGTCTCATGTAGGCATTAGATAGGGTTGCCATACCATATAGTAGTTCCCCATATAGGTATGGTAGGGTCCCTGTGGGCGGCTATGGAATAGATAGTAGGCCGCCTGAATTGGAGACTCAGATGCACTTCGGGCTGCCCCCTACATAGGGGAGCGAGAATAACTCTCTGCTCTGTGGTGGTGATGGGGGCGTAGAGCTGATATGCCCAAAGTGTGGGTGCGGAGTGGAATCAATGGTATCTGGAGTCTCCTCTCTATCTGATCATGGGGTGAGGGGGCAGTTCTCTATATAGGGGAGTGAGATATAGATATATGCGTTTTCCATATCTGGAGGCTCGGGCCCCTCTCTGTCTCTATCTATGGGGGAGCCCAAACTTCCAAATGGGTAAATAGGCGAAGGGTAGATGACCTTTATAGAAGAAATATTTAAGGGAGAGTAATAATCAATATTAGGCAAAGGATTGTGGCAAAGACACAAGGTTCGTGGTAATAAATTAATGATAATAATGTAATCAATTGTAATAAGCAAGGGCTATAACATTGAGAGATGGTCAGAGGTGGAGCCAAGAAGAGTAGAAGAGCTCCTAGATATCTACCATAGTTAGGGACTATAGATACTTGTTGCATGTTGTTGGTGGATCTTATTTTCTTCATTCTCCAAGACCTTCTATTGCAACACATCTTCCTTTGGTGAATCTCCTTTACCCTATTCCTACTAAGCAACCCTAAGCATGAATCTCGGTTTGTGAGCATGGGAAGAACAAATATCAAATTCTTGTTTTGGAAATGAATAGGAACACCACTACCAATGGTGGTAAGTATTCTTTAGTCATAAGTCCCTATATTCGATGTCACTAGCCATGGCTTGTGACGAAAGATATAATTTGGGTTAAAAATGCCATTGGTTATGACTGACGACGTTGGGTAGATTCAAACAATAAGGAGGGGGTTAGTCAAGCAATAGGAAGGTCCAAAATGATTAATCATAAAGACATGAATGGTAAGAATTAATAGTGATAACATTATTAATTAATAACGTGAATTGTAAAAGTTATTATGAGTTGTTTATTCAACAACTCATATAACAATATTTTGTTTAGTGAGTTATAACAACTCACGTAGAATAGTGAAGGCTTGTTGTATCCGTTATTTATCGAGATAGACTCTCCATAAATATAGGAACAATCATCCCGTATATGTGTATGTATTGTATGTTGAAAATAGAATGAGAGTTTTGTAATTGTGTTTTACGCTCTACAATGTGATCCAAATTAGCAATGAAGGTGTTAGATATATACCCATGATGCATCTATTGTAGAGTGACTCAAAACCAATCCACCCCAATCTTGAATATGAGAGATGGATGCACTAATGAGTCCAAAAAACATAATGTTAGCAAAATATTTTAACGTGTATGCATATACCTCCATGAGATTCATCACTGGTTACTTTGTGTGATGAGGGATGATTCCTCGTGAAATAAATGTGCTGAAATAAATAAATATAGAAATAAATGAGGTAGTTGAAAACAACTAAATAAATAAGACACATACATTTACTTCCATGATGGATGTTTAATGATCACCTTGTTCAACATTGTGCTAGGTCAAGTCCAAAGGACGTGGTGATATGATGAGTTTAGTGATTTGTAAACTCTTAAGTTCAATGGATTAAATGGATTTTATAGAATTACAAATGTATTCTACTTGAAATGACACCTCTTGAATGCTTTTAGTGCTTGAATTAGTGTAAATAATTTTTGGGAACATAAACAAAACTTACAACAATGAATTATGAATGTAAAACAATCATGAAAAACAAGTTCCATGAAACAAGAATAAAGTTTGGACACAATCATTAACCTAAAAACCCCAATGCGGGAAAAACTAGCTATAAGTGGTAATAACTCAACTTCCTCTTCCTTCTTTTAGCCAAAATTAGTTTACAAATAGTTCATTACAAGTACAACAATTTCCTTGATGTTTTCTCACTTGAATTTCTCTTTACACATTCCTTTCTCTCTAGTACTAACTAAAACCATCGACTCTAACTCTCACACTTTGATGTCTTTATTTTGATTTGTGCCTCAATTTATCATGCATTTGGAGTGTGTTTTCATGCTATAAAGGACTCCCAAAAAACTCAAACCCCTAGAGACATCCTCATTCTACAAGAATATTGTGTGGTTTATCTCCACACGAGAAACAATTGTTTTCAATAAGGTACAAATGTTTGAACTGTTTGAAACTACCATGATAGTTATGAAATTTCCACACTATCTTAATTGGTGGATTTTTCAAATAACTAGGAATACTTATTTCTATGCCTTTTAATTATTTCTTGGTCGGATGATCTGAGAAGTTTTTCTTTATCCTTTTATATCATATCCCTCATTTTGAGAGGATTTTGGTCCCATAAAAGCTTAGTGGTTAAGGAGGTTTGGGAAGAGTTCCCACTTTCTCTTTGAGGTACCATTTTTCATTTTCTTGGTATTATAGAGGTTGACAGTTTGAAACAAATTATTTCATACAACATGGATGTATCATAAAGGTGTAGGTTTTTAAAAATTTCTACCAAGTACTCTTGACACAAGAACAAGAGATCTTTATTGATTATCAACAAATGATTACAATACACAAGAGATGGCAAAAATTATTATAGAAATTGTATTGCCTTTGTAGAGACCCAAAATTGGGTCGTAACCCTCTAAACCCCTTCGATTAATTAATTCAACACTATTCCCCCACCATGCCCACTTGCACACATTTTAATTAACTTAATTACCTACCTCACCTAACCACCTCACCCTAGACCCATTCCAACTCCATTTATTACTTTAGACTAAGTCCCCACTTATCCTAACCAACTAGGATTTAGTCTAACCCTAATCTTAATGACCTATTATCCCTCTAACCATTTTCCAACTCCATTTACCATCATTCTTCACTTGTGACCCGAAACCAAAATCAAGATCACACCAAATTTGGGAGCAATTAGGCTAATTTTAGCAAAATTGACCATTTCTCCCTAATCGACACTTGTTATCCCTCAGCCGGTGCTAGTTCCCTAACCGCCGTCGGTTACCTTAAATAAGAGTTTCTAACTCTTTGTATGGGTTCTTTAATTCATTCGTTCACTCAAGCTTTGACATTTTGACTCTCGAGCATTCAAGCTACCAAACGATGAACCGAGAGAACATCGGTCTTCACCAACAACCAATATCTTCCTCCACAACCTTGGATCATCTACAACAGGGCACACAGAGCTCACTGCCGCGACACTTGATACAACCCTATTTCATCTCCGAGCACTCATCAACCACCACCACCTTCAGATCTAAAATTTCTTAGATAAGTAACTCACTCTTATTTATTAGTTCTCATTTTTATCTTAAGTCTTTTAGTCATTTCTATTATCTCGACCCTCATCCGTATCGAATACCACCCTTCACAAATCTACCATCTATTCTACTAACCCCAACCATTTTACCCATTCTATCACCTCCATCACCCTTACTAAGTCTTCATATAAATCCTACCACTCTCTCTCGACACTGGTCACCCAACCAACATCGATCATTTACTAAGACTCCAGCATCGGTCGCCTAACCAATATTGGTCTCTGTGACTAGTAATTTTGTTTAGAACAATGAGTTTATAACTTTTACCCAACAACTTAGAACGTAACCAAACTTTATCTAGACCTTTCCTAACACCTCAGTGACCTTTCCAAGCCGAACCACCCCTCGCCTAATGCTAGATTAGATTGTATTTTAGTACTTTGTTAATCTAGCATATTGATAATGTTTTGAGATGCCTAAATCGAAGTGTTAGCAATATGACCTCTATTTCCCGTATTTATTCTCATCATTTTGATAAAAATAGTGGATTGATAGCCATCTAGGAAGTATCACACTTCCCGGAACTAGCATTCACTAGGTAGTCCATTGCCATATATTGTTTAACTCTATCTTGTGGTCTTGTTGTGCTTTACAGGTAGTTCCTCCTAGCCAAAAGGAATCTCTCACATTCAATCTGATCAAATTAAAAATGCACACAATCTTCTCCCGACTATTCACATGTATTCCTCCTATGCCCATTACCTTTATCTGTTTTATCACATACTTTGAGGTGAAACAACCTTATCAAATCCTGGATGAGATATCTCCGGATGGTAACATATATACAAAAATATCATATTGCACCTTATTTCCCCTATAAGAATGCATCCAAAAACAAAATTACAACAATAGAACAACTACCCAAAAACTAGGGTTTTATGACAACTAAGACTAGACAACTAGACACAAGTTAAAAATAATATTGTAACTTATTAACATTTATTTAAGTAATGCACCCATAGTGAATTGTGAACTTAGGCTAGTCCTAAAGTGGTCCTAACATTCCCCCTCCTTAATTCAACATACCTGCAATATTTATTTGTTTCACACTTGTTTGGATATTATAAGCTCAAGTTAGGATAATGCTAGTCATAAAGTGAATAAGGAGTGAAAAAGATGAATATTAGATCAAATATTCAAAAATTATAACCAAAAGAAGTACCTTTCCAAAATTGTGTTCCATAGCCTTTTCTCAATCAAGATTCAATTGTTGCATTGAAGCTACATGGTGGCCCAAAGAACACCACATCCAAACAAGTGCAACACCAATTAAATATTGGTGTCTACTTGAATCATTTGATGATTACTACAAGTAGCATGAGGATTCCCTTTATCATCATAACAAGTACAAGGGATATTTTATACTATTTCCTCTATATCATGTGGAGCATGGATCCCCTCATTTTCATTATCTTAATATTTCTATACATTCCTCCAAGATTTCGATCTTAAACCTTATACCTTATGGGAGTTCAATATGATCTCCACACTGCTCTTCGTTGAGGATGCCATCTTCAACAAGAGTATCCATGTTTACCCGCATGAAATAATAAATCTTGGGTAAATAATAGCTCGAGAATTCTTCTCAATTTGATACATGTCCAAATTCTTGCTTAAGATATCAACCTAAGTGCCAATTTCTTTGTGAACTTTTATTACATCATTGATTATCCATTGAGATTGTTTAATCAATTTATCATATAATTCCTTTTGGCTTGACTTCGTGCATCATATTGTTTTTTAGGCCATGAGTGTAATTGAGTTGGTTATTTGGGGTATGGGATCTATGGAACTGAAATATTGGATAGGCTTAACCATTTTCTAACAATGGTAATGAGTTGATTGACTCTTTCCCCGAGCTACTCCTCGTGGCTTGATCCTATTCTATCTTATCAAACAATGTGTCGACTATAACTTAGAAAGCTTTCTTGAACCCTCTCTTGTCACTTTCTCTAAGTTAACCCTAGAGACCTGGTAATCTTGAATCAAATCCTCTTCCTTTTTCTTGTCTGCATTGAGGCACAATGATCTCAAAAATCTTTCTCCTTTTTCATTAATTAATATTTTTGAAACCACCTTCGAATTATTTTTCATTCGTGAAGGATTTTTCCATACATATAAACCGCAAAATCAATTGCTTTTGAATGTACTAACACCTTCCTCTTCTTCTCGAGCCAATTTCCCCAACCATTTAGGTATCAGAGGGTTATCTTGGGATAATATGAGTTTTTTTGTTAGTTTGGCCTTGTAGGTGAACTTGGGATTTGAATAATGGTGGAGGAATTAGCTAGTGTAGTCATGAGTATTGGCATAGTTATTGAAGACGGGGTGGAAGAGAGATAGAAAGAAGATAATTTGATATATGTGGAGGAGGGATAGTAAATGATTTAAGAGGAGAAGGTATTTTTGGGAGAAGATGGGGAGGCTAAGATTGAATAGTGGAGGTAACAACAATAGACGAATATCTATCTAAAAAGGGTTGTGATATATTTTGGATAAGTGGCTAGGATTTTGGGTCTATGATTACAATTTCTATTGAACATTTTACATATTTATAAGTACCTTGTTCTCCACCACTTGTTACTTTATGTAAAAACTTAAATCTTGGCTTAGAGGTGGGTCCCTCCACATCCTTATCCTTTATTTCCTTTACATTCTCTTTAATTTCCTTAGAGGCTTCACTCATGAACCCACATGCCACCATCAATATTAATTGTTACACACTCGACTCCTTGTGTACGAAGACATTTAAGGGTTCGTGATATCACCACTTTAGTCTTGTCTTCAAGCAAGGTTAATTTAGGATGTTACCAATCAATGCATGGAAATGGTTGGAGTGTATATTGTTTCTCATATAATTGTTCTACAACATTATTATCATTTGTCAATCCCTTTGGAATGTCTACCATGTAAAATTATTTGATTTTCTTCAGATTCATACGGATCACTCTCTTTCGCACCTCTTTTTCATCATTACACCATTCAAAAATATTAATAGTAAGGGATGTGGATATGATCCAATCCTAAGGTGTGATTCATTGTACCATGAATATAAAAATATTCCCTAGTTGGGTAGGGCACATAGTCACCTTGGTTAACTCAACATCCATATTATTTTCTTTGATAAAAGGACATGTGTAGTGCCCACCATATTTCTTCTTTATTTTGATTATGCTGACTTATTCTATTATTCGTATTCGACACTTGACACTTTGCTATTACGGTTATTGTTTAGGATATTTATATGATGTTGTCTTCATATTAGCTTTATATGCTAACTTGTCTTGGCAGGGTGTTGTAGATGCGACACACAATGCCAATTCACTATTATCATCATTATTACCTGATTTGGATGTGATGTTATGGATATTGTGGATTTGAGATTTACATGGATTTTATATTGGATATGTCATGGATGATTATCATAATTTCAAATATCTCATTTGATGGATGGATGTTTGCGTAACTATTTAGATTAGCTAGTGTATGATTGATTTGGATTGTTTGACATGTGTATTATTGTTTTATTTTGAATTTGGTGTCGAGTAGGTATGATGTTTAAAATTGAGTGTGCACACATGAGAATGTAGGATTCAAGGGATGCACCTATATGTGGCACAATATGTTGTATAGGTTGAATCTACCCCTTAGTTGATTTTCCCCCTCATTTTATTATTTTGTGGATTAAGGTTGGAAATGAGAAATTTACCCCTGGCATGTGTTATTGAATTATTTGGTCACTTTTATCTAACTTTTATTCCATTTGTTTTAATTTTGTTTAATCCCTTGGTTTTTCTAGTTTAATGGTTGTTTTGACTAACTAATTACTTCCCACTTGCGTGGGTTGGCTTAGTTTATCTTATTGTTATTTAAAGGGTTTAAAATCACCTAATAATGGATTAGGTGGATCCACCACCCCTCTTAAAGGCCACTTTTTCCCCAAAACTCGAATTTGGGGAAGAAGTGACTTTTTGGAGGAGTGTAAGGCAAGTTAGGGGCTATATTTTCCTTGAAAAGAGCCCCAAGTACCATACCTATGGGTGGGTGAGATCTTTTCAAGGCTCATAAAGCTTATTTTCCCCTTTGACCCCCTTTTCAACCACCGACATTTATGATATTTGGATTTGGTGTTGATGGAGATTTAAAGGGCAAGTTTCTCCATCTAGAGATTTGAATTACTTGCATTGGAATTTTAATTTTAATTTATTGTTTTATTAGTGCAACTTTAGGGTACTTGGATGACATAGATTCTTGGGTGGATGGGTGACATATGTTACCATCCTATTGGGTGTTGGTTTAGAGACTCTTCTCTATAGTACCCTCCATTTTGGAGGGTTGAGGGGTTCTTTTGGCCATTTTTTTCTTTGGAACTATTTTGGAGAGAAGGAGCTTTTGGATTGTGGATTGGAAGAATTGTGCTTGGACTCATATTGCTCTTGTGAGGTAGGCCTCACACCCTTTGAATTTTGTTATTTATTTTGAAAGGAAGTTAGTTTTTTTCTTGTTTAATATTTGGTATTAAAATGGTTTGGTTGTGATATGTTATTCATTTTTTATTCTTTGTTTTTCTCCATCCACCCCTTTTGGGGAGTGGATTTTGGAGTTGTAAGGGAAAGAGGGAAGAATCCCCTCTTACTTTCCTCATAAGTCTTGATGGGCAAGCCTTATTGGGATTCTTTTCACTCCCTTCATTCGGTTTGAAGAGATCATTCCCATATGGTTTTGGAATAATCTCCTATCCTTGCTAAGGAAACCTCCAAGGTTTGAAAAACCTTGGCAAGGAGGATGAAAGGAGATATAAGGTATATGGAGGGATATAGAGATTTGGAGGATTTTGGGAATTTTAGTAAACTTGTGGACACTTTTGGATACTTTCTTGGTTATGGTTAAAATGATATTTTCTTTTCCTCTCTTCCCCTCATGGATAGAAGCATGGAGATTCTTTTTAGTTTTGTGTTGTTTTACAAACTCCTTTGGTTGCTTGAATGTTTTTTTGGTTTTGGTTTCTTCCCCTTTTCCATTGTGCTCACTTGGAGGCTTGCTTCTCCTCTCTCCCATGGGCTTAGAGGGAGGTTAGCATGTTCTCCTTTATTGGAAGTGGCATGTAATGATGAAATTCAGTTGGGAGATCAACCAAGCTATCTTCTTGTGGTTTGGATGCTTTCTAGTGAGAGTTGAAGCTTGGATATGGAGGTTATTGGGATTTTGTTTATGTTGTGGAAGAATGGATGTTTCAATGGAGTTTTTCCATGTTGTTCCCACTTTGTGGGAGGATTTTCCTCTTGTATTTTAAGATTTTTTAATTCTTGAGATTGTACATGAAGAAATATGTAAATTTGTGTTGCATTGTGTGGAAATATATTGTTATTACACTTATAAATCTTCATTTTGGAGTAAGAACTTGTATGATTGTACAAATAAAACTCTTCCATTTCCATTGTTACATAATGGAAAAAGTGGTATTGTTTTATAAAGGAAAATAAGGATTTGGTTGGAAACATAAATTTGTGAGTTAAATTTGTTGCTTAAAACACTATCAAACTTTGGTGTTGCATTTGATATTGGATTAGTTAAATGTCTCTCTTAAATTGTATAATCTTACAAGATATTCTTGTAGCTTTTGATTGATTCAAGTTGCAGAAGAGAGAATGAAAATATAAATTTGGTTGTATTTTATTTGTTAAATAAAACTTACTTTGTGTATTAAATCTCTTCAAAGTATCCTTATTATACATTTATTTTCAAAATTTCTAGTTTATTTATAAGCTTAGTCTCTTACTCATATGATTTATAAGGAAAAATGAATGTTTAGCTTGCTGAATTAAAATGATTTAAAATGGAAGTATTTAGGTGATTTCTCATCTCCCATTTTGTCTTTCTTTCATAATTTTTAAAAATAAAAATAGTTTTTAGTGATCTCTTACCATGCTATCACTCTATTTGGATTTTAAAACTATATTTGAACCCCTTCTTTCGTTGTTTAAAAGATTGAAAATTTTTGGTAAACCCTCGTAGGTATTTAGTTTTATATATGTGTCTATAAATTTATATATATTTTTATGTTATAGCATTTATATTCTAAGAGAGAAATTTGGTTATGGAAATGTGTTTTCCTTTCTAAAGGTTTGGAATACACACACAACACACACACACACACACACACACACACACACACACACACACACACACACACACATATAATATCATATATACTAATTATATTTCTAAATACATATCTACTTGATTAAACAAAGTTATACCTATACATTTGAAATAGAGAAACCAAAATTCTCTTTTATATATAAATTGCATTGGTAGATATTATATATATTAATAAACAAACCATATGGAGGTTCGCCCTCAGCCACAACACCCCCTCTAACCATAGAATTATTTAAACATGGTGTAACCATTAAACTAAGGGATGCGGTCTCGTAAAATGCACAAACCCTTCAAAAAATAAGTCGTATGGCCCCCTAGCTTGTCCATTTACCTTGACTTACCATGTTTGTGTGTGTGTGTGTGTGTGTGTGTGTGTGTGTGTGTGTGTGTGTGTGTGTGTGTGTACATATATAAATACACACACACACACAAACAAGTCGTATGGCAGCACACACACACACACACACACACACACACACACACACACACACACACACACACACACACACACACACACACACACACACACACACACACACACACACACACACACACACACACACACACCGCTTTAAATTTGTGGCCTCCTATAATAGGGTTTTCAAATTAAAACAATAAATATACATACATACATGCATGCATATATATATATATATATCTAGATATATACATAGATAATTATGTATATGAATTTGCATTTGAAGTGCCCTCTATATCTATCTCGACGCTCTTAGATCTGATAGTCTGCCTATCCCTATCCCTTTTCTTTCTGATCGATCTGATAGCTATCCATCTAGAATCTCGATGGAAATATATTGCCCCCTCTATATAGATGGGTTATAGGGGCTCGAGATATCCGCTGCCAGATAGTTCAGGATAGTTCAGAGAGGGGGCCGCCTCTCTATATAGATATTCTATCCGCCGCCAGATAGAGAAGATAAGATCTGATCTGATCTATATAGAGGGGGAGGGAGATGCTTCCCTTGTTAAACCCTAATAAGGGTACATAAAATAAAATAAATGGATGGAAATTAGAAAATAGCTCCAAATAAAACTCCATGGAAGCTCCTTTGTAAACTTGCAAACAAGAAAGAAACAAATGTGAAGATAGAATGGAAAATTAAAACAAGATAAGGAGATTAGAGATTCCCAAAAATGACTCAATATCAAGGGTTAAATCCCCATGATCCAAAGGCCCAAAATAAACCTACAGTCTTGTCACTTGCTAAGTGGTTTTAGGGGTTAACTTTTCATTTTGAGCAAGTGGCTTCATTTTAAAATTTGGAGGAATTAAAATGAAATTGAAATTAACTTGATAGATTTTAGGTGCAAAAAGGGGGCACGGGTCCATTTGGATGTGGCCAAATGGGAACCACACCCAAATGAATCATTTGAACCTTAGAATTTATTTTATTACCTTGATTAATCGTTCTCTTAACTAGCTAAGTCTAAACCATTGGCAGGGAAATGTAATAACCCTTGTTGAATTAGATCAACATAAATTACATGGATATTGCTTGGGATTAAATTATTACCCGTGTTTTTATTAAGGACCCAAGGTTTAATAAACAAATTATCAAACTAGTGTATTACATTATAAATTAGTGTGGTCGACTAGGTGAAATAATTTAATAATTAATTAACATTTTAATGATTGACACTTAATTAATGTTTTTATGGGCTACATCTTATACCCCTTGGTTAAATTTGAAGTCGTGGGAAATAATAATAAAATCATTATTAAGTAATTAATCAAATGACACTTAACCAAAATTAAATACCTTTTTTAAAACTTGTACCTTAATTTTACGAGATCAACGGGTTATTTATTTAGGTATTTTGGGTCATAAAATTATGGACGCGACATTTAGTATCGAGAGATAGGGTTCAACATTAGGAACTCTATGATTAAATTGAAACCTAATTATTAAATTGGATTAATTAAAATCCTAGTAAATAAAAACATTTATGCTAAACCTAAAAGTGCTTCTTATCCACGTGTGTAGGATATTGAGACGTGGAGTGAGTGTCGATCGACTAGGACTCGATGTTGTGCACTTCTTTCTCTAAAGCCACAAGTAGTTGATCTTGGGCCATAGATTCTACAATTTACAATATATGATGCAAGTTCTTCATGATTGTATTCTAGTGCAAGGTGAGATCCAATAGAGGAGGTTACTCATCCAGAGGAGATTGCCCATCCGGATGAGGGTTCAAATTCTTCGACTCATCAACATGACATGTATTAGTGCGCAATATCTTATATCCCGTCAGGTGTAGTTTGAGAGGGTCACCTCACATCGTTGCATATTTTTACTAAGTATTACGGTACCACCACCGCTAGATAGGCCACCTTCACTACATGGAGAGAGAGTAGTAGAGCCTCCCCCACTTGGCTGGGGATAGATAATGTTATTAGATATCTTCTTTGTCTATAAGGAACTACTTATGGAGGGATGATTGATGGGTTTGGAGCCGAGTCATGGCTCCTTAGTCTTGACAGTTGCTTTGGGTTGCACCCATATGAGAGAAATGTCAAGGCTTGATTGGTTATACACTTTCTCTTGTGACACAACAAGATTTTGGTGGAGAAATGAGGAGCAGAAGCTCCATTTAACTTAGTAGACAATTACATGGGAGTTATTTGAGGAATGCTTGTGATCCCGATATATGATCCTGATATATGTCATAACAATTCATATGAAGGATAGATGAGTTTCACGATCTCTATCAAGTTCAACATTTTTAGGCACATTATGAGATTTAATTTCTGGATCTACTTACGTATGTGGACCTATGGGACAAGATATTACAAGTTAATAGGTTCACCAGGGTCCGAATGTGGATTTTTCTAGGGCACTTAGGGTATTATCTCATCCTACCTTGGAGAAGTTAGTGGAGAAGGTGTATTTAGCCGAGTGAGTATAACATGGGTAAGACCCAGGAGTCCCAAGATAGGAACAAGAACAAGTTTCATGATGAGACTCATACTCGGTAGGATTTTAGGTTGCGGGAATGACTCCACCCCCAAGAGGAGGATTTAGAAGCACTCGGACAACTTTGAGAATCTCACCTCATCCACACCATCACACATAGCATTAATCTCATCACCACCAAAAGTCCCGACCTCCATGGGATGCACAAAGAGGTAGAGGCTAAAAAGCTCATGGTTTTGTGAAGTTTGGTTGTAATGAACACCAAAATAATAATCAAAACTTCTCCATATATTATTCAATAGAAAACCACACACACACACACACACACACACGGAATTACATCTCCTATAAATTGGGAAAGCCTATTAAGACACCTATAACTACTCACTCTATATAAACAAGTTGTTCTAAAAAATCATAAAAACTCCTGAATATATTCCCTATACTAAGAACTTGAGTTGTTTAGACAACTCGTATTATAAATATATCTTTCACATACAATTGATAATGTGAAAAATATTATTCCCTAACATTCACCCCCATAGTATGAACATTATTAATTGTTGACATTCACCCCCTTAATGTGAAAATGGGGAGAAACACAACATAAAACTTGAAACAAAATCATATGCCAATGCATACTTTTAGGTATACATACTACTATTTTGATATTGCTGCATATGATCACCTTCTTCACCACAATGAACTTATCACTGACCAATCACACTTCCAATAAGTCTAGTAGTCATAGGAAATCTATAGTCAACTGATGTCCTATACAACTATGCACAATTTAAATGATAGCTACATTATTCTGTTTTCAACCTTAGTAGGGGAATTATTACAACATTTTATTTTCCACACATAATACAAAGCAAACAATTGAAAATATAGAAAGTTCCACTAAAAAGGAGACCACGTCGTTAGTGGCCGGCGAGAGTGTTGGCCATTATATGTTTGAGTTGTAATTGATGTCAAATCCATTGATGGAAAAGGGTGTCATGTGGCCATATGAGTCTCCATGAGGTTTCAATCAGTAGTCAAACATGAAGGTTGATTGGTAGTGTCAAGATTTGGTGAGTTGTCATGATGTCCTAACATGGTTCTAGCTTGCATAGTCATGGTATGAGTCTTATTGAGGTGATTGGTTAATGTCATGAGGTAAAACATAGATGGTATGATGTGTCATGGGTATATATAGGTCTCAGTATGAGGTCATCATGGTTAGTACATGTGAAGTCATTGTTGAGTCAAGTCATTCCAAGCTTGTTTCTAGCCTTGGAGCATGTAGAATGAGGTAGAGGTATGAGATTTAGACCTAATCGGTATTTTTGGATCAAGGTAGCAGCATGGTGGTAGTATACCTGAGGTGTATGGTGAGTTTCAGGTCATTATTCAATGGTTTGATGCATTTATGAGGTCCTTGGAAAGTAAATAGTGAGAAACAAGCAAGTAAGCACAAGTAAATGAGATTGGATGGAGAGTTTGAGAGCTATTTGGGCTAGGTGGTGAGTTTGAAAAGTTATAGGATGTTGTCATGATGCTTCATGATAAGTTTCAGGTCAAAGTGCTAAAGAAATTTGAAGATATGTAAGTTTTAGTGAAACTAGGTAAGTAACAATGTGTTTTTAGAGAAAAGTGGAACTTATGATGCTTATTGTGGATTGTATGATTTGAATGGGGACCTAAGCTCTTTGGCATAACTTCTTATGTCAGTTATTAAGATTTTAAAAAATAATGAGGTGGTTTGATTTTCACATTTTTATGAATGATCATTAAGAAGGTAAAGTGGTTTGAAACCCTATCTAAACCCTAGCTAGGAGCATCTTGGAGAAAAGTGAGTATACCAACCCATTTTTGATTGGTTGTGAAAATTTGATGATTGGATTGTTGGCATGGTGTCCTAATAGGTGTTTTCATTTATGAAAAACCACATTAATGACAAATTGAATATTTTATGATGATGTTATTGATGCTAACATATTGGTTCATATGTATATCAACTGCTACAATGGGATTCAGTGAGGTGTGTTTGCTCTTGCAAGCCTATACATGTGCCTAGGAGATGTAGCTTAGTAGTGTGAGATTCTGGATTCTTGGGAAGCATGTTGACATGATGTATAACATGTTTTGAGGGTGCTTGAGTACTCACAATAATGGCATAGTGTAGTACAGGTGGATCACTTGGTTATAGGTGCTCATTGGGAGTAGGTATGCTTGCTTAGAGGTGTGAGTGTTTTGGAGCTATATGAGCTCACGAGAATCATGAATTCAGGTGTATCATGGCATATGAGGTATGTTTGGGTCATTTTTAGAGGTTTCATGTTTAGTTATTACATTATTTCAATTAACCCTAGCTTCGCACAGTGAGGATCTAACATGTAAACATAGGTAAGTCTTAGTGACTGGAGATATTGAGCTATGGAATTAATATTATGATGATTGGAGATGTTATAGGGATGATTCATGGTGCTCTTAGAAAATTTCTAGGTTCCCATGATGTGAATTTTGTCAGATATGACTGATTTTGTGAGACAGGGTGAGAAACAAGGCAAAGTCCAGCCCAATTTAAAGTGCAACTTCAGATGCTCGTTGTGAATAGTATGCTTTGCATGGGACATTTTGGATTTTAGGAAATATTTTATGGTGAGTTTATAAGGTTTTTTAAAAATAATGAGGTCAGTTGATTGTCAGTTTTTATGAACAAATGTTAAGAAGGTAAAGTGGTCTAAAACCCTAGTTAGGAGAAGTTTGTAGAAAGTGAAGTATATTGACCCAAATTTGATTACTAGTGCAAAAGTGATGATTGGATGTTATAGAGGACTCCTAAATATTTCCATAAATTTATGGTTGAGGTCCATGATGATGAGTGGCCCCACCTAAAAAAACATTTTCTGAAGAAGAAGGTTTTAGGACAAGATGGTCCAAATAAGTAGCATGAAAAATTGATGGTGCATGATGTTAAGGAGTTTTTATTTATGTCAAAGGAGGTTTCAGAGAAAGTTCATATAGGTTCATGGTGTTTTGAGGTCCAAATAGGTTGACTGATCAAAAGGCGCTTTGGGGTCTTAAATAACATGGTTCAATAATTTGAGCATAACTTGAGCTACATGTGCGCTTTGAGATTATTCAAGTTGTTTTGGAAAGTAGATTCCATTATATTTAGAGTGATACATTTATTTACTCATGATGAAGTAATTTGATAGAGTTTCTAGGGAATTATTTGAGCATGAATATTTTTGTAGTTCAAGATAGGATGTCTTGAAGTGGAAGTTTGGTGTTATTTAAAGCATGAGATGGATTTGGTGATGATCCCTATCACTTGGAATGTGAAGATGGATGAATTTGGAATGAAATGAATCCATTTTGAAATATTGAATGTATGTAGAATTTATTTTATGAGCAAACATTTGGAAATAAATGTTTTGGAGTTGATCTCAGTGAAGGAAAATGTTGTCGTGGTTTGAAGTGAAGGATATTTCATGACTTATAAATTTCTTAGAAGAGTTATAAAGGTGATTAATTTTTTTTTTTTTGAGTGGTCGCATGCTATATTTTGGTTTAGTGTAAGTGATTTTGTGATTAGATGAAGTTTCTAGGGTGTTGAAGGGTGAAGGAAACAACTGTTTTGAGATTTGTAAATGGATATGGGCCCAATAAACAAAATAATTTGATTTTATGAGATAAATTGCGACCATATATGATGTTTAAATGTTATTTTAAACATGTGTGATTATTTTTAGAGCTTGAAAAAAATTAGTTTTGGGATTAGGAGATTTTTGTCATCCCAATGCAAGGGTTTTGAGATTTTTGGTGCATGGATGAAGGGTTTTAGCTAGGCCGACCTACTTGGGTCAAATGTGACTATTATGATGGATGTTATTGAATTTTCTAAGCATTTATAGGTCGAAATTATCATGAGGGACTAACCTCCTTTGAGTTATAATCAAGAAAAGGCTATAAAAGGAGTTTTTTGGGTACAATGGTACTAGCTTTTGAAAACCCCTTTTATTTTATTTTGAATAAACTTTTTTGCAAAGAAAAAAACTTTGGGCATAGATAAAAACACTTTGAATATCATTCTAGGACAGATTTTGGTTGAGTTTTCATGAGGAGAATTTGAGCAAGTGCAAAGTTGGTGTTGTTTCCTTGAGAGCGAGTTGGAGAAGGGGGAAAATTGGGTGCTTGAGTTTGGATGCTATCTTCATAGCATGTTGATGTTATTTGTAGGTTTATAAGGAGTTTTCAGATCTGATCTTGAAGGTTGAAGACATTCTCATAGTTGTATTTCTTCATATGTATTCATGAGACATTGATTGTCTTGAGAGCACTTTATTGTATCTTGTGGATCATTGTTGAAGACACTACTCTTTGTGATATGATTTGAGCATCTATATAAGTGTGTGGATATGATTTTATTATCAATATATGTGTCTTTGAGATCATATTATGTTCTTTGCATTGAGTTTACTTCATTGAAAAGGTTGTATGCTTTGATGTGTTGTATATGAGCATGTGTGGTTAGGGTTTGAAGAAGTGTGGAAAATGTTTTATTGGGGATTGATTCACCCCCCCTCTCAGTAATTGTCACCTCCAACACGGATGTTGTAGAGGAATATCCCAACTTTCCGAAATGTGAATTAGAGCAGGTGATAATATGTGGGCCTCACCTGAAAAGGATTGTTTCAAGAGTTGCAGTTTAAGGAAAAGTTCTCCAAATAAGGTAAAGTATAAATTGGAATTTATCCCAAGAGTTTTTATATATTTTAATTAATTTTTTAGGTCATGGTGATGGTGAAATTTTTTAAAGTGTGCCCTATTTTTGAAGACTGGTTTTTGGCGTAATTTGGAGAAACTTTCAGTAAAATGGACATTGCAGAAGCTACATGATGACTTAGGAGCTGATTCAAGTTTTGTTGTGAATATGGTTCAACTACCTATTTAATGGTATATAAAAATTTTGATTTGGACAAGGTATGAAAAATTTATGAGCTGATATTTGAGGGTCAAGATTGAAGTATGCTCAATCTAGTAGGGTCCGAATGGCTATATGAGGTAAAGTGATGAATCTAAGTTATTCATGGTTAGTGAATGTTTCTGTGTGCTTAGGAATAATTTATAAGTGTGTTATATGTTTTTTTAATGTGGAAGTGAGTTTTGGTATGATGGAGTATGTTGAGCTCATTGTTAGTTCTTGAGTCCAAGAAGGGTTAAAAAGTAGTTTGTAGAGATTGACTTGGTTAAAGGCCTTACACTTGGATTTCTAATGAGTTAGAATATGTTTTGGAAATATTATTCAAATTTATTTATAATGAGGTATGGATTTAGTCTTGGTGAGTTGATTTGATGGCTCTTTCAGGTTGATTTGTGAAGAAGAAGGTAGCTACATTTTCAGACATGTTTGCTTTTACTTGGAAGGATTGATCGATTGAAGCATGCGATGAATGAGTTGATGATTTATATTAACTGGAAATTTAATAGGGGAATTTGGAATATATTGAAGGAATTTATAGGCCTTAAAATTATCATAAAAAATGCAAACTAGTTGAGTTTGCAAAACTGGTTTTGGGCAACTTGTTTTGGTGAAGACAAAAGTAGTTGTGGTTTGAGTATATGGATGTTTCATGGTGTATAAATTTATTAGAAGTGTTCTAAATGTTTTTGAATTCCATTGAGTGGTCACATGCCATAGTTGAGGTGTTATTAGGTGATCTTGAGGCCCAAAGGTGAAGACAGGGTGTTGGAAACAACTATTTTGTGAAGGATATGAGCTAATGGGCCCATTTAATGAAATATTTGATTGGTTAAAGTAAATTTGTGACCATGTATGATGAATATATGTTATATTACTCATGTTTGGTGAATTAGGTAGCTTGAATAAGCATGGTTTTGGCATGAGTGGATTTTTCTCATCCTAGTGATGGGGTTTTGAGGCTTTTTGGTGCATGATGAGTGGTTTTTGGCATGGATGACCTATATGGGTCATTTGTGACCATTGTAATGGATGTAATGGAATGTTTTAAATTTTTATGGGTTGAATAAATGATGAAGGAACGACCTCCCTTGGGTTATAAGGAAGATAAAGCTATAAAAGTGAAGTTTGATATCATTTTGTGAGCTAGTCTTACATTGAGAAAAGTGCGACCCAAGAGGGAGAGTATTACAGGTATGAGGAAATGTTTTGAGAGCTGAGAAAGTGTGTTACAAGTTGAATATTTATGGAGAGGATGTGTGCAAGTGTTTGAAGAAAAACATTCCATGAAAGACCCAAAGAGAACACATTGAAGGTGTATTTGAGTAAGGGTTTGAAGGAATTTAGAGCTGAAATTTGGGATCACTATCAGTTGTGGTATCAACATATTTTTAGTGGTCATACTTCTACAAAATATCTTATGATGAGTCATATTCATAGGAGTCTCTTGTTGTGAGTCATATCAACAAGGGTTTAGGGGTTGGTGCTCCTTGTGGGGTTGGTGCCTCACTAAAGAAATATATTATGATGTGTAATATTTACTTGAGTATTTGTTGTGTGTAATATAGAAATTTTTTTCAGTGGGTTTTCTTCCCCTTGAGGGTTTCCCACTTACATCTTGTGTTTATGTGTTCTCTCTCATGTTTCATGTTCATTTGAATGTATGATGCACACTTAATAAGCTAATGTGGAATGCATATGATTGAATGGATGTTGTATTAATGGTAAATGAAGGATTGAATTTTTAGGAATGATGATTCACCCCCCTTAGTACATTGTGCTTCCAAAAATTGGTATTAGAGAAGGTCCTTGAGAAGCAAGTTTCACCACTTGAAGGAGATCCTACTGAAGCACATGTATGGTGGATTATCGGACTCATAGTGAAGATAATCCATTGATAAAATTGAGAGATTGTTTGAAACCCTTAGGGTTTGACATATGGAAATCCATCTATGAAGTTTTTACTCCCTCTCCAACAGGTATAACGATGAGAAGTTTCATGAAGAAGAAGCATGTTGTTCTATTGGTGAGTATGAAGACCTAGTGACTGAAGATGAAGAAGACCTAGGTGATGATCTTGAAAGTGTTCCTAGTGCTTGTAACCATAAAGTGGATAATGGATATGTTGATGACCTAGTGGCAAAATTTGAGAGTTTTTAGAACCTATAATGGACTAAGTGGTATGTCATGAAACCCTAACCACGGTAATGAGCTACAAAGAGATCCAAGATTGCCTTGAGGAAGACTTGTACATCCATGTGAATAAAATAAGTTTGTTGAGGAAATATTAAGGACATTTGCAAGTTTTGAGATCAAGAAGTGGTTGAAATCCTCAAGAGAGGAACTAGATGATGATTTCTCATTCTTTTATGCAAGGTATGGATGGTTTCTTCATGAATATATTTTATTATTCATGCAAAGTAATCCACGAGATATGTTGACAAATGGAAGGAGGAAAAAATGAAATGATTTGAAGTTTCAAGAGTATATAAATTTTCTTGAAGGTGTATGCATGTATAGAGGTTTGCAAGGTTTGTAATTATGGAAGATCATACTAGAAAAGTGAATTTAGGAGATCCTCAAAGTCATGTTTGGTATGTACTTATTCATGAAAGCCATTGGTTTATTATGTATCTAGTTGTTCTTTTGGCACATGGTCATATAGTTATGATTAATCCATATGAGGTCATGGAAGGTTTGTTTATATCAAAGTGTTGAAAGGTATGGTTCCATCGGATGCTTGTATGAGTCTATTAACACAAGAAGTAAAAGTCAGTTTGGTATTGGAAAATGTCTTGTGTATATGAGTTTGTGCTTCTCCTTGCTTGTTTATTAGAATAAGGTTTGTGTCGATTTTGAAGCCTCAAAGTAATGAGGACTATGTGTGTATTAAAGCCTATGCTATCGGTATAAAATTCTTGTCCCAAGTCATTGTGCTTGTCATAATGGATGAGTGTGTGTTTATACAAAAAAAATTGTTGGTCTTTGGTATTGATGCAAGGAGTGGTCTAAATAATATTTTCATGTCAAGTGTTGGTGTCAACCTATGTAGTTGTGTCTCATAATGCCGGTTTTAAGGTCTAAGTCTCTTTCATTCATGAATGGTCTGAGTTTATGATGTTTCCTTTATCTAAAAGAGTGTGCTAAGATGAGAAAAGGGTTGTGCCGGTGAGTGAAGGGGTTTAAGGTTCTCAAGAAGGTTATTAGTGGTAACTACAAGAAGTATGACAGGAATGGGTGCAAAAGATCATGTTATCCTCTCGTATCTCAAGAAAGGTATCAAAGTGTTCCTTGGTCTCGAGTCTAGTATAATAAGGTCGATGATTGTTCAAGATAGTTCTCGGCTCATCATTAGAGGTATGACATCATCAAGAGGAGTATATCATGCTTATGGAAAATTCTTATGAGTTTAAGATCGAGTGTCAAACAAGGAATTATGTTGCAAAAGAAGTATCAAAGTGTTAAATTTATACAAGATGGGTATGTGTGGGTATATCTAAGGTACTCTATAGTGTTCAAACATGTGTATTTATCACAATATGTCGAGTAGTTGTGTCAAAGGATGAATGAGATCCATTGAAAAATGCATGAAAAAGATGAGTGATCAATGTAACTCCGTGACATCATCAAAAGTCGGGATCACCTTTGTTTGATTAGTTTTGGTATGAGTGTGCAATTGAGGTCTCGGTGGGTTTGATCTAAGATATCAAAATCCTTGAAGATATGTATCATGATGTCTTGGTGTCCTTGTTATAAAGTCAAAGTTGTCTTTTGACTGTAGAGAGTGAAATAGTGTAAAATATTGTCCCCTGTCACAATGATCTCAAAACTTGACAAGAGTATTGTGATTTGTGATAAGCAAGTGAAAATTCCTAACATTGACATTCAAGTTATTATGTTATGATGTTTCAAAGTATGTTAAAATAACCTCTTCAATATGTCAAGACAATATGTGCGGTCTCGATCCACAAGGAAGAAGTGCATCGATGATGAAGTCAAGTCTTAGTGAAATCTAAAGTTGTCATCACCACCTTGAAGAAGATATGTTGTGCAAAAAAATGTGTTATACTAAAATGAATTTGAAGAATTTAGAAGTCATATGTTGGTTAAAATGGATTTCTAAATTTTCTATAATAATCATCAAGATTGAAGAAATGTTATCGAGTGCTCACCAAAATGAAAGGTACATGTCAAAATGGTGATTCTTTTTGATTACAAACATATGCATGGTGTCGGAGGTCAATAAAAGAGTTCAAAGTCTTTGTATCAATATATATTGTAGGTTGTATTCAAGGGTTTGAACTCGGAAACCCTAGTGATAGCTCAAGTTGCTTAACGAAGACAAAGAATAGGGTAAATTATATCTCGAGCTCAAAATGGAAACCAAGAGTATAGTGAAAGATACAATTTTATGATTTTTCATACAAAAGTGCTAGAAAGGTCACATAAAATACCTCAAGTTTGTGTCGATGGTCTCTACATATCTTCTATCTAAATGCAAGGTCAAGAAAGTGCAATCCAAGTGTGATATTCACAAGTGATTAGAAGGTCACAAAGGATGAAGTGTCACAATGATTAGGTGATGTTGTGAAGAACTTCAAGGTTGTGTACAAGGTGTGTTACACGTGATTTAATTACACAAGAGGACTAAAATGAACCTACGCATATTTGCATAGGTATGGATGAAGTCTATAAATTGGGCAAGATGATGCATGATCTATGTGTGTGTAAGCGTGTTGTCAAATTTATTCTCGGACCATCATGTATCGAGATATTGGGACCCTAAGATCATGTACAGGGTGCACCGCCTCTGGAAAATCAAATGGTGCCCTTATAAAAGCATCAAATTCTGTCACTATAATGAGATTGATAGTTTATGAGATAATGTTGATATTTGTTATGAGTTGAAGCTAAAGCCGAGTAAGTGTCTTAGACATGGAATAAATTATTAAGGACCTAGATGAGAGAATGAAGTTTGAACTAATGCATCGTGTAATGGGCTAGATCAATGTTACACCATTTTAGTGTTTGTGAAAGGGAAAATGTAGTTCTATAGGTATAAAAATGAGCCTAAAAGTTTGTGCTTGTGTTAACAAAATCTATTTGGTATGTTAATGTTATGAGAATACCTAAGATTGTCTTGAGTCTTCAAATAGAATCTGATATACTTCAGGTGTATAGATATGCTGCAATTTGTTAAGTTTCTACCATGAACAGGGGTTAGATATGTCAAATTTTGGTTCTTAAATCAAGAGGTCAAGTCAAGGTGCATGATGCTTAAAAGATGTGTCTCTAATAAATGTCAAGTATGATCACTCACTTTTGAAGCATGAATTCTACATCTCATAATTTAACGGAAGATGATAGAGATGACAGTAAATTGAGGTTAATAGAGTTGGTACAAGATAAACAAGTGTGCATAACAAAGATATAGAGGTATGAATCGGTGTTAGATGATTAAAGAGAAATATTTTCATCTATGTTGGTACTTGACACCTGTCGAGAAATGGAGGTATGTGAATAGAAAAACATGGTCCTACAAGTATGAAATAGGTAGGAGAGATTATTCCTCTTTTCACTAGGTGTTCTTGGTGATTGAAGGTATGAAACCTAAGTATACTTCTTAGGAAAACATGTTACTAGCATGTATGTGTTTAGTATGATGTAAGGGAGGCCATGATTATTGCAAGGAAGTTTCAAGGATAGTAATAAAGAGATCATGTCATCTTCATGACATGAAAACCGGTAAGAGGTCTCATCTTTGAGTTTTCAGTTAAAATTAGATAACATAATACCAAGGGAAGTAATGATAAATAATCTCATGAAGTATATGAATGTCAGACACAAATATTGCACATTAGACAATATTTATCTCGGTCTTATACTACTATTTAGAAGGTTCTCAAGTGTACAAAGTACTAATTAACCCCACCATTTCACCACAATTTTCTTATCTATCCTAAAATTATGGTGCCCCACTGTCTTGGGCGCCCAAGGCACCTTGGTCCCATTACAGGTGCTCCGGTCTATACACAACCTCTTCCGCTTCTTTTTGGGTCACTTCTAGCTATTGGTCATCCTTATCTTCTTCTCAGTTGGCCTTATCGGGATTAATTACAAAATTAATCTTGAGAGCCCTATAAATATAAAGTTATAAGACCATAATAAGGGTCCTAGGTCATTGCATCTTATCACTACTATCACCCCATCTAGGGCTGCATCCATTGCATCACTTGCATCCACATAGTGCCATGCATTCAAGCTAGGATATCTGCATCACACACACTTTATAGGGGGAGGGATTCCATTCTATTCCATGCACACAGTCTACTTACATTTCTATAGTTAGTATTTCTCGCTATTTCACAAAGTGTGACTGACACAAGATAACCTAGGGCACAACATGCACACACACAAAAAAACTACATCAGGGTCCGTAATGTAGTGCAATGCTCAATGATAAGTCCAATAGTTTGATGATTGAGGTCGGTTTAACCCATTCATACACATATTTTAATTTTCTAGGGTTGGATACTTCTCCTTGCATCACATGTCATTCTTTAGTTCATCCGACGAATCCAACACGACATACATGAATAATTCAAAGATATTTAGTTACCATACCGGATTGATTCTCGAGGATTTGCACTATTCTGAGTACCTAAACCACAGACTAGGGTGCCCCAAGATACACTCCCAGTGCTTGTGTCATCTCGGATAGCTCATATTTGCCCTTAGCGGGGCCCCGAGTGTTCATTTGCACCGCTGAGTTTTAGTTCTTGATATGCGACAACTGCGACAATCACCATTAATCAGCTAAGTCATTTCCTTTCTTCCTCTTGCATATTAGGGTTTGATTTCACTTATAATAGTTTATTTATATTTATTTCATACTATCTTGGTATTATTTTTGTTTATCTACTACAATGTTTTAGTCCTATTTAGATTAACATAAATACCCTAGATATTCCCTTAGGCCATCTAGGTATATAAATTCTCTATTTTTGTTAATCATTTTGGTGAACTTGACCGTTCATTCTCATCACCTTCTATGGTGCTCCATCTTTGCCATCATGCTTTTCTCCCCTTTTATTTTTGTTTATATGATATTTATTTGCCATCCTTGTTACCTTCTCCTTACCTGTAGTCGTCACCCACTCATGGCGCCATGAGTATCTCTATTCACGCATACTTGCAAAAATACCGGATTGCCTCCTTTGCCTCCAAAATTACTTAGCTACTCATTACGTTTCTCCACACCTATCACCCAAATATGTCTACCATATTTTTTTCCTTAACCCTTAATGAAGATCAAATCACCTTCACATCTGATGACCTCCCCCTAAGTTCTTAGCCCATGACCCTCCATTATATATCCAGGTGTGTGTTAACAAATTTAGTATCAAGCGTGCCCTAGTAGATAATGGATCTGGCCTCAACATTTGTAACATTATTTTTCTCCATCATATTAGCATGACCCTGACATCCCTTGCTCCTTCCAGTGTTTCTATTCGTGGCTTTGATAACATCCCAAAATAAGTTTTAGGTATTGTATAGTTACCCATTACCATCAGCCCATGTATGCTTACTATCCCCTGCCATGTAATGCCCAATGACCTTAATTATAACATTCTCCTTGGTCGGCCTTGGATCCATGCCATGCATGCAGTTCCCTCCACACTCCATGCTCGACTCAAGTTCCATTATCAAGGCACCATTTATGATGTTCCTGCTGATCCTTCCCCTTTCACATATTGCAACTCTGTTCAACAACCTTTGGACTCCCCCGCTTCCCCACATGTTGGTCCACCTCTCTCCAAGTATGGGTTAGGATACGACTATCTTCGTCATTTTGGTTTTTCTCACTACCAAGACCACAAAGTTACCAAACTTTGGGACCTCCTGCACGTTCACATAAGTTTGGCCTTGGCTATTAACCTTCTAACCCATCACCCGTCGAGGTGCAAACCATATGTCATGTTACATCTCTTCCCTTGTTGCACCCAGAACTTATTAGTAATGATGCTCCTTCCTTTTAGGACAACACCAATACTTTCCCTAATGATGATGCGTTATTGGATCATATGGGTACTTATGAGGAGCTACGATTACTTACCATCATAAACAACACCAATCCATTCTCTCTATTAATATGATTTATTTCAAGATTACATTAACTCCACCGATACTTCGACCTTCTTGACATTATTCCTACAATGCCATACATCGAGGATCATTCTCAACTTATCAACAAAGAAACCATTCCATGCTTGAGTCTAGTCCATCGACACATCTTCTTCTACATTCTTCATAGTTATTAGGTACGCATATCTATCTACTTTATGTTCTTGAGATTTCGCTCACCAACATAAAGTGGGGGCAAATGTAGACACAAATATTGCACATTAGACAATATTTAGACCGTCTTATACTACTATTTAGAAGCTTATCAAGTTTACAAAGTACTAATTAATCCCACATTTTGGCCACCCTTTTCTTATCTTTTATTTAGTCTTTCCCACGTATTTCTTGATACCTATCAGCCCATTTCATGACCGTTCCAACATTCTAGCCTAAAATTAGGCGTCTCAACCTATTCCAGGGCACCCCAACCGGTGCCTCGGTCTATGCACAACCTCTTCTACTTCTTTTTGGGTCACTTCTAGCTATTGGTCATCCTTATCTTCTTCTTAGTTGGCCTTGTCGGGATTAATTATGAAATTAAGCTTGAGAGCCCTATAAATATAAAGTTATAAGACCATAATAAGGGTCCTAGGTCATTGCATCTTATCACTACTATCACCCCATTTAGGGCTACATCCATTACATCACTTGTATCCACATAGTGCCATATATTCAAGCTAGGAGATCTACATCACACACACTTCATAAGGGGAGGGATTACATTCTATTCCATGCACACATGTTACTTACATTTCTATAGTTACTATCACTCACTACTTCACAAAGTGTGACTGACATGAGAGCACCTAGGGTACAACACACACACACACACCAAAACTATATCTAGGTCTCAGCCAATGTGAGTGCAAAGTGCTCAAAGATAAGTCCACTAGTTTTGCATTGAGGTCGATCCACCGATTCATATGTATCTTTTATTTTTCTAGGGTTGGATACTTCTCCTTGCATCATAGATCATTCACCAATTCATCACGAATCCAACATGACATATAGGAAACATTAAAGATATTTAATGATTATAATAGATTTAGATTCAGAGGATTTGCACTGTTCTGAGTGCCTAGACCACAAAATAGGGCACCCTAGTACACTCCCAAATACTTGTGTCATCTCGCACAACTTAGATCTACCCTTCCTGGGCCCCGAGTCTTAAATGCCGCTAAGTTTTAGTTCCGGATCTATGACAACTGTGATAGTCACCATCAATCACCTAAGTCATTTCCTTTCTTCCTCTTGTATATTAGAGTTTGATTTCACTTAGAATAGTTTATTTATATTTATTTCATACTATCTTGGTACTATTTTAGTTTATTTGCTACAACATTTTAGTCCTCTTATTTAGATTAACATTAATACCTAGATATTCCCTTAGGCCATCTAGGTATATAAATTCTCTATTTTTGTTAATCAGTTGCATAGAATCTTGTGAAGTTTTTCAAGATTGCACCGAGATGTTGTTAAGGGAAAATGGTCCCAAGGAGAGTTGTTGCATGCTTGGAGGAAGATTTTGGGTTCTTGAGCATGAGAGAGACCTAGAAGGTGATGTTGTAGTATCAATGAAGGCTAAAATGAGAAGCATATTTTTAGTGGGATCTTTGTTGGGCATCATATTAGGTCCTGTATGATCTTTATTTGCTCTTGTTGGAGTTAAAGAAGGAAGAATACAATCCCGGGGGGAGATTTGGAGTCAAGAAAGTCATGTTTTTGTATTATTGTCATTGTGTTGTCATTTTTCCATGTCTAGTAGTTAGTAATCATTTTTCATAGATGGAAAAGAGGTAGAGATACATCAAAACATGGAAATGAGATCAAGTAGGTGTGTTTGTCATATGGTTGCCATCAATGTTTCTAAAGGTGGTTGCCATAAATGAAAAAAGGGGAGATTTTTGGACATTGTGTGTTTGTGTTTTCATTGATGTCAACTCAATTAATGGAAATGGGTTTCATATGGTCATATGAGTCTCCATGAGGTGTCAATCAATAGTTAAACATGAAGGTTGATTAGTAGTGTTAAGAATTAGTGAGTTTTCATAGTTCTAGCTTGCATAGTCATGGTATGCTTATTATTAAGGTGATTTGTTGATTTCATTAGGTTAGAAATGGATGGTATGATGTGTCATGGGTGTTTATAGGTCCGCATGAGGTCAACATGCGGTACATGTGAAGTCGGCATTGAGTCAAGTCATTCCAGGCTTGTTTCTAGCCCTGGAGCATGTAGAATGAGGTAGAGATATGAGATTTAGACCTAATCATTTTTTTGGATCATGGTAGTAATAAGGTGGTAGGGTACCTAAGGTGTATGGTTAGTTTTAGGTTAAAATTTAGTGGTTTGATGCATTTATGAGGTCCTTGGTAAGAAAATATTGAGAAACATGCAAGTAAGCATAGGTAAATGAGATTGGATGGAGGGTTTGAAAGATATTTGGGATAGGTGGTGAGTTTGAGAATTTATAAGATGTTTTCATGATGCTTCATGATAAGTTTCGGTTCAAAGTGCTAAATAAATTTGAATATATAAAAGTTTTAGTGAAACCGGGTGAGTGACAATGTGTTTTTAGAGCAAAATCGGAACTTATGATGCTCATTGTGGATTGTATGATTTACACGGGGACATAATTTTTTTGAAATAGATTCTTATGTCAATTATTAATATTTCAAAAAAATAATGAGGTGGTTTGATCATCACATTTTTATGAATAAAAGGCAAAGTGGTTTGAAACCCTATCTAAACCCTAGCTAGGAGTAGCTTGGAGAAAAGTGAGTATACCAACCCATTTTGATTGGTTGTGAAAATTTTATGATTGTATGTTGTAGAGGAATCTCCCAACTTTCTAGAAAGGAGAATTAGAGTAGGTGATAATATGTGGGTCTCACTTGAAAAGGATTTTTTTTGAAGAGTTGTAATTTAAGAGCAAATTTCTTATTATCCAAAATTCGCCCCCAACAAATTTAGTTTTAACAAGCCCCACACATAAAAGAAATATGAAGGGAACGATGTAGAACTCGCAGCTCACATTCCATAATAACAAAAAGGGGATAGGTGAGTTCGATCCAAGGAACACAGGGTCAAAATGAGGTTGAACGACACAAAAGAAACTAGAGGCCCAAAAGAGTCAAATTTGACCCTACACAGGAAGGAATTAAAGAAACAGTTCCATCATACGAGCCCGTGCTTCAAATCTAATAGACAAGTTACAAGTAGGATCTAAAATGGAATAGTAGGGTTAGGGAGAAGAAGTTGTGTCAAAGAGCCAGAGGCTCAAAAGAGAAGAAACAACGAAGGTTCGAAGTCTTTGGGCTCTAGAACAGTTCAGAATGAGCTCAAAATTGACTAAGTATGGAGGAGACAATGGACACTTGCCAAGTGTCCAAACAATGCATCTTCAATGTTGAATCCAAAAAGGAGGCTCGAACAAGTGCCAAGCCTCCACATGTCCCAGGCCCAAAACGGAGGCAGAGTCAAAGCTAAAAGTCAAAAGGCAGACAGGCGGGCCTAAAAAGGCTAAGTATAGAAGTGCTAGTGGAGGCTACCACGCGTCATCTCGGTGCGTCTCCAAGGGTAAATCAAAAGTGGAGACTCAAACAGTGCTCTCACCACGTAGTCCAAGGTTCGAAGAGGTAAGAGGGGCCATTGAAAATTCCAAGAGCCTGCAGAGGCTCCCACGTGTCAACCCGATGCTCTTTCAAAAGCAAATCTTGAGTGGGTTTCTAAGTAAGCACGGGGCCTCCACACATCCGGTTTCGTAAAGGGAAAGGGTCAGGTTGAATAGTCAATGCATTGAGATAGGTTAGTGGAGGGTGCCAAGAGTCAACACGACACTAATTCAAGAGAAGAATAAAGGGAGGATTCTTAGACAAGCGCCAAGTCGCCGCGTGTCCTTGGTCAGATATATGACCCCGACGAGAAAAAGACTTAGCCAAAAACATAAGGAAATTGAGTAGGTCATGGAAGAAGCCACGTGTCATCCCCACACCACTCCAAAAGAAAAATACAGAGGCTACCCTTAGGCATGCGCTAGCCCTCCACATGTCTAGTTTCAAAAGGGGGCCCATTTTCAAACTAGGTTTTCCCACTATTTCATACAGACCCGATCCAAATTTCAAATGGGTATATCTTTCGACTTAGGGCTCAAAATCCATAGAAATCTAGCACCATTGGAAAGATCTCAGCCTCGTCTATGCCATGGAGATCTAGAACTTTAAGTTTGGAGAGGTTGGGTGGGGAAAAATGGAGAAATGTCTTTGGGCCTTTAATACATGATCTATTTTCCCCAACAACCCGATCGGATTCGATCTAATCCATCATTTCCCCATCCTTCGAGGCACCAAACCAGTAATTGATGTAGTCAAGATAGATTTGGGGTGGATTTGAGAGAGGCATTGATTGATAGTGGTTGAGCTTTCAAAGCAGGATTCAATGCGTCTCGAGGTGGTTGAAGCAGGATACAAATTTTTTCCCTCTTCTCTCTCTTATTCTTCCTATATATTGTAATGAAGGGGCATATTCAAAGGGTTGGTCATTGTTTCCCTGCTACCCCCTCTCTTTCTTCCTTAGGGTAGAATGTGAGTCTAAGCCTCCTCCCATGGCTCTGTAATGGCATTTTCTTGCCTCTTGCCCACTGATGATGTATTGTGTAACATTTTTGAGCAATAGAATCTATTTCGTGATGCATCTATCCATCCTTGGCTTATTTTGTTGTCTCTTCTTACCTCTCATCATTACAGGTATTCTATGCATACTTCTGATGTTCGTTATAGGTCCTAGGAGCTATGCTTAATGGGTTTCAAAGTGGTGTCTGTGTGAAATCTATCTTTGGTCCATGGTGCATCTTGTCCACCCTCTCCTCTACTCACCTCTCTCCACTTCAAGCGGTCGGGTATGTGATTCAACCACTTCCTTTTCTGGTGTATCACCACTTAGTGTAGGCTCTTTCACCCTCTCTCTCTCTCTCTCCCCTTAGAATGGTTAGATTAGGATAGGATAGGTTTTTCCTGCACTGGAGTAGCTTGTGGTAGGTAGATTAGGAGGCAAGAAATGGCTTTCTCTAGAGGTCCATCTCAAGTTTTGCAAGTCCCACAACTTGAGAGATGGTCCCATGTTGTGTAATCACACCAAATGCCCCACTTCACACCCGGCCATTCGAGGGTGCTATGATTCTGCACTAACAGTTTTGGCACGCCCGGTGGGACACTGAGGTTAGATATTCCATCTTTCCAAGGTGTCTCATTACAAATAGCAAATCATAAGCCATCGTGTAACCACACTAATAGTTTTGGCATGCTCAGTGGGACACTGAGGTTAGATCTTCCATCTTTCCAAGGTGTCTTATTACAAACAAAAAATCATAAGCCACCATGATTCCGCACTAATAGTTTTGGCATGCCTGGTGGGACCCTAAGGCTAGATCTTCCATCTTTCCAAGGTGTCTCATTACAAAAAAAAATCATAAGCCACCGTGTGACCGCACTAATAGTTTTGGCATGCCGGTGGGACCCTGAGGTTATATCTTCCATCTTTCTAAGGTGTCTCATTACAAACAACAAATCATAAGCCACCATGTAACACTAACAGTTTTGGCATGCCCAGTGGGACAGGTCTGAAGCACCTTACCACTTCATCTTAGCAGGTTGGTGTGTTCTTGTTAAGGTTCAACCTTTTGAGGCACATGTAAGCACATCTAGTGACTCCATCTGGTCAATAACCCATCCTCTGAGTTGTAGACCTTTTCCATCCATTTCCACTCATTTTCATCCATTTTCTTCTTCCATCTCTTTCATTTTTTCTTCCATTTCATGAAGTTGTGCAATCATGACTTCATTCCCTTCATGGAATTCACACCTACAACAATGCATTCAACCTCCAATGTATTTCCTAACTCCTCCTAGATCAACATTATGATCAGATCCAGAACCATTATGCTTACCCATATGAGCAGGGTCAAAATCAGTTTGGCCATGGAGCTTATCAAGAACAAGGGAACACATACAATGGTGACAACTATGTGGAGAATGCTGGTTTGTTGGAGAAGATTCAAAAATGGAGGCTGACATGGTTCAGTCAAGGGCCATAACACAAATGAAGGCATTCAAGATTGGTTATAGGGCATCTTGTCCATGGGAAGGCCCTTTTCCAAGACATTACATCCCTTAGAGAAGCTTGATTTTATGGTCAAATGCTACCTCAGCTTACACAGTGGATTGAGGACATCGAGGCTTATGAGAAAAGTGTGAGACAACCTTGTCAATGGGTAAGTCAATCACCAGCTCCCTATCCTTCATTTTCTCTTTCTCAAGCTTTATCATTTCAGCAATGTCATGAGTCAAGCCCCTCACTTGCTGCCCCAAGTGTTAATTTATTTTCCATCTCCTAGTCTTCCATCTCATTTCAATTCTTCTACCCTTTCCCTTCCCAAACAATCATTCCCTCCAAAAAACAAGAAGTTCCACCTCCCTCTCCACCACAAAAAATTACAAAGTGGTTGAACCCCAACCTACCACTCCTCTTGTTTTCCCAAGTCCATGTTGGGAAGAGACTCAAGAATCCAGTCAAGGAGAACAACAAGAAGAGGATCCCAACAGAAAAGAAATGATAGACAATTTGAAGAGTTGGGCTGCCAAATTTGGGTTTACAAAGATCCCCTTGATGGTCAAGCCAATAGAGGAGGTCAAGGTTGAAGAGCCAATGGTGGCTGAGGCTGAGTTTGCAGTAGAAGAAGAGCAAGAACAAGAGGAAGAAGATCAACAATCTGTTTGATCTAAATGCAATGTACCTAATGGCACTCTGTCTGAGGAGAATGCTGATCTAATCCAAGCTACACAACTAGTTAAAGAGGAGGAACAATCAGCTCCAAGCCCCATTGAAGAGGAGCAACTGGGAGAGATCAAATCAAGTGTTGAGGCCATTCAATGAAGAAAGCATCATTGAATATTTTTTTCTTTCATTTCAAGGGCCTGATTTGATTGATGAACCCATGATGGAGGAGGACCATACAGTTTTAGAGGCTCCAAGTGAGGAGCAGGCCATAGAGGAACCTTCAGCTTCTTCCTCCTCCCACTTCACTCCTTCAATCTCTAATGTTGAGGAGGAGTTTGATCTTTCAAAATTCATGTTTGAAGATGAAGGGAACCATGGTGAGCAAGTTGAAATCAGAAGGACACTATGGAGGAGGTAGAGCACATGCAACAGGAAAACAAGGAGACAGACTATCTGATCTAACTTGGAGGATTGCTTTGATGGAGAAGAGCCCATGGAGATCACATCATTTACTCCTCCATCACCCACCTTCCAAGCATATGAGCCTGCTTCCATGAAGGAGAACATCCAAGTGCAACAACCTGCACTTCATAATGGCTCTCTGAAAACCAAGGTTGGAAGATATGAGTCTTCCATGTTCTTCACAGGAGAAGGAAGAGAAAAGGTAGGAGAATATCACCATTTCTCTCTCACCATCCATCCAAGAGGGTCCACAAGAAAACTCCATTCTTGGAGTTGAAATTCAGAACAAGGGGCACATTCAAAGGATCAGATCATGCTCAATCAGATATTTGGCTTCATTAGAGCCAAGGGAGAAGCCACAATCGGTCATGCTTGCTTCTAAGCATGAGGATGAGCTCCAAAGTACCAAGGATCAGCTGCAATGCCTCTTCAATCCAAATGAAGAGCAACTAAAAGAGGCATTTGTCTTGTTTCCAGCTGACACCTTGATGATTTGGGTGGAGGACCGACTTATTGTCAGTTTTTCACTCATACAGGCAACCATATTCAATGTCAAATCATTTGCATGGCTTCCCCTTTTGAGAAAGGGAAGCTACTTCTCCTACCTGTAGCAGGATTTGTTTAGCTTCTTTCTCTCTAGTTAGTTTAGGAGTAGGAGTAGATTTTCTTTCAGTAGAAGAAGTGCTCTTGCACACTCTGCATGTCTCATTTGAGGCATGTATGATTTGATCTTTGTACATAGTGCGTGTTGTTGTGTTTTGTTGCTCCAAGGTTGTATCACCATGTAGTTCAATGCCTATAGTCCATCTCAGGGACAAATGAAAGCCCTAGGTCAATACAATTTTCTACTCTCAGAAACTCCATTTCCAAGATTTTCTTATGAAAATTGAGAGTGCAGACATGTGGGTAGGCTCAGGGTCAGGTAGAACATAGAAAGTGCAAGCAATCGGGGAGTCCATTTTAATAAAGGGTTAATACCAAGCTATCATTCATGACTCCATACCCAATGGATGCTTCAAGGCTACTGGTCTCTTCATCTAGCAGGCAGATGTCCTCATGAGTCACCAAATTGTTATCCCAAATTCTCCCCCAAAAATTTGGTTAGAACAAGCCTCGCACATAAAAGAAATATGAAGGGAACGATGCAGACCCATGAGCTCACATTCCATAATGAAAAACAAGGGGACATGCGAGTTTGACTCAAGGAACATAGGTCAAAATGAGGCTGAACGACACAAAAGAAACCAGAGGCCCAAAAGAGTCAAATTTGACCTGCACAGGAAGGAATTAAAGAAATAGTTCCGTCATACGATCCCGTGCTTCAAATCTAACAGACAAAGTTACGTGGGCTCTAGCTTTAAAATGGAATAACGTAGGGTCAGGGAGAAGAAGAAGTTTCAAAGAGCTAAGGCTCAAGAGAAGAAACAATGAAGGTCCAAAGTCTTCGAGCTCTGAATAGTTCAGAACGAGCTCAAAATTGATTAAGTATGGAGGAGACAACGGACACTGCCAAGTGTCCAAATGACGCATCTTCAATGTTGAATCCAAAAAGGGAGACTTGAACAAGTGCCAGGCCTCCACGCATCCCAGGCCCAAAACAGAGGCAGAGTCAAAGCTAAAAGTCAAAAGGTGGACAGGGAGGGCCTAAAAAAGGCTAAGTATAGAAGTGCTAGTGGAGGATGCCACATGTCGACCGGCAGCGCGTCTCTAAGGTAAATCAAAAGCGTAGAGACTCAAATGAGTGCCAACTCGCCACGTAGTCCAAGGTCCAAAGAGGTAAGAGGGGCTGTTGAAAAGTCCAAGAGCCTGCGGAGGCTCCCACATGTCAACCCGATGCTCTTTTAAAAGAAAATCCTGAGTGGGTTTCTAAGTAAGCGCGAGGCCTCCATGTGTCCGATTTTGTAAAGGGACAGGGTCGGGTTGAATAGTTAATGCATTGAGACAGGCCAGCGGAGGGTGCCAAGTGTCAACACAATGCTAATTCAAGAGCAGAATAAAGGGAGGATTTTCAAACAAGTGCCAGCCGCCGCGTGTCCTCGGTTAGATATATGACCCCGCCGAGAAAAAGACTTAGCCAAAAACATAAGGAAATTGAGCAGGTCATGGAAGAAGCCACGTGTCACCCCGCACCACTCCAAAAGAAAAATATAGAGGCTACCCTCAGGCATGTGCTAGCCCTCCACATGTCCAGTTTCAAAAGGGGGCCCGTTTTCAAACTGGTTTTCCCGCTATTTCGGACCCGATCCAAATTTCAAATGGGTATATCTTTCAACTCGGGGCTCGAAATCCAAAAATCTAGCACCATTGGAAAGATCTCGACCTCATCTACACCATGGAGATCTGGAACTTTAAGTTTGGAGAGGTTGGGTGGGGAGAAAATGGAGAAACATCTTTGGGCCTTTAATACAAGATCTATTTTCCCCAACAACCCGATCGGATTCGATCTAATCTACCATTTCCCCATCCTTCGAGGCACCAAACTAGTAATTGATGTAGTCAAGATAGATTTGGGGTGGATTTGAGAGAGGCATTAATTGATAGTGGTTGAGCTTTCAAAGCAAGGATTCAATGCATCTCGAGGTGGTTGAAGCAGGATACAATTTTTTTCTTCTCTCTCTTATTCTTCCTATATATTGTAATGAAGGGGCATATTCAAAGGGTTGGTCATTGTTTCCCTGTTGCCCCCTCTCTCTTTCTTCCTTAGGGTAGAATGTGAAGTCTAAGCCTCCTCCCATGGCTTTTTAATGGCGTTTTCTTGTCTCTTGCCCACTGATGATGTACTACATAACATTTTTGAGCAATAGAATCTGTTTCGTGATGCATCTGTCCATCCTTGGCTTATTTTGTTGTCTCTTCTTACCTCTCATCATTGCAGGGTATTCTATGCATACTATGATGTTCGTTGTAGGTCCTAGGAGCTGTGATTAATGGGTTTCAAAGTGGTGTTTGTGTGAAATCTATCTTTGGTCTGTGGTGCATCTTATCCACCCTCTCCTCTTCTCACCTCTCTCCACTTCAGGCGGTCGGGTCTATGTGATTCAACCACTTCCTTTTCTGGTGTATCACTGCTTAGTGTAGGCTCTTTCACCCTCTCTCTCTCTATTTCCCCTTGGAATGGTTAGATTAGGATAGGATAGGTTCTTCCACTAGATTGGCTTGTGGTAGGTCAATTAAGAGACAAGAACTAAGGCTTTCTACGAGAGGTCCATCTCAATTTTTGCAAGTCCCACGGCTTGAGAGATGGTCCCATGTTGTGTAAGAATTTAGGATATCCCAGTGATTTTTATAGATGTTAATTAAGGTTTCAGTCATGGTGATGGTGGAAATGTATAAAGTTTTCCCTATTTGTGAAGACTGGTTTTTATACAAATAGGCATAGTTTAGATCATATTTTAGTAAAATGGACATTGAAGAGCTACATGATGAATTAGGATATGCTTCTATTTTTTTGTGAAGCTAGTTTAGATACCTTTCCAATGGTATATAAAATTGTGATTTTGATAAGGTATCAAAAATATAGTTATGAGCTTATCTTTGAGGGTTAAGGTTGAAGGATGCTTAATTTAGAAGGGTGAAAATGACTACATGAGGTAAAGTGATGAATATAAGTTCTTCATGATTTGTGAAGGTTTTCATGTGTTTAGGAATAATGTATAAGTGTGTTACATACTTTTTTTTATAGTGTGGACGTGAGTTTTGGTATGATGGAGCATGTTGAGATCAATATCAGTTCTTGTGTCCAAGAAGGGTTAAAAAGTAGTTTGCATAGATTGACTTGGTTGAAGGGATTGTAATTGGAATTAGAATGAGTTAAAATATGTTATGGAAAGAGGATTAATATGTATTTTCAATGAGTTATGTCTTAAGTATTGGTGAAGTGATTTTATATCTCTTTCAAGTTGATTTTTGAATAAAAATGGTAGTTGCGTATGTTTAGGACATGTTTTCTTATCCTGAAAGATTGAATTAATTGAAACATGAGATGAATGAGTTGATGTTGATATCACACGGAAAGTGAATAGGGGAAATTTTTGTATCTATTGAATAAATTTAGAGGCCTTGAAAGTATCATAAACAATGCAAACTAGTTGAGTTTGTAGAAGGTGTTAAGTTTTTGGGAAACTTATTTTAGTGAAGACAAAATTAGATGTGGTTTGAGAATATGAATGTTTAATGATGTATAACTTTATTATAAGTGTTATACGGGTTATGGGAATTCCATTTAGTGGTAAAATTTAATGAAATATTTGATTGGTTAAAGTAAATGTGTGACGATTTATGATGTATATATCTATATTACTCATTTTTTGGTGTCGAGAAAGATTTTTCAAGGTAAAATGGTTTGATTTTTACAAGGGTAAGTCACCTTGGTTGATGCCCATATTGAGAGCTATGAGCATAGATTTGTGAATGTAGAATAGGGAGGAATCCTAAAAAATATTATTGATTAAAAAATCAAATCATAGAGCAATGAAGTGATATAATACTTGTAGGTATTGAACATCATATACAAAATAGTAAATTGTTACATAGGTGTAATAATAAATCAAATGCATGCATGAAAAGATAAAAAATAATGTTATAACAATTTAACCATAGAGCTAACCACACGACCATTATTAACTATGGTAAATTTAAAACATATTTACGATGAAACATTACCATAAAAATAATTTTTACCTAAAATTTCCCCCTTAATTTTACATTACCTCAAGAGAAGAGGAGAGGAACTCTTTAAACATCTCAAATTTGTCATGTGTCGGTGAATTTTTGAAGATATCTACTCATTATTTAGGTGTTGAGAAAAATAAATTTGAATATTGTGTTTCAAAACATGATCATGGATGGAATGTACATGTACCTCAATGTGCTTCGTCCTCTCTTGAAATACTAGATTTCGAACAAGTTTCAGAACACCTTCATTGTCAACATACAAGGTGGTAAATTTTTCCTATGATATTCCAAGTCCCTCAAGTATGCAATGTAGCCATATCACTTCGCAGAAAACTCCACCTACAACATGATATTTGGCTTCTGTGGAAGATTGAGAAAAAAGTTTTTTTCTTCCCCATGATATTGGACTAGATCTCAAAAAGAAAACAAATCTAGAAGTGGATTTCTTATCATCAATGTTACTGCATGATCTGGATTTGAATATCCTATCAAGAAGAACTAGTAATTCTTCTCATACTCTATGCCAATATCCATGTAGTCTCTAATACCATAGCCTATTTTAGAAACCAATCCTAGGCACGCCCACATAACATCTAGTCCTAGCTTGGAAGCTCACCCAAGGCGCACACATGCACCGAGCCCCTTTTTATGTGAGATTCATGAGAATGTGTTTTATTAACCCGATGATATAGTATAACCAGAGGATGAGTGAATTTATCCATATCATTATATACGTAAGCTTATACTCCTAGAAGATATACTCTAAACAAAAATTTAACATGATCAATTAAAAGTAGAAACAATCATAAAACAACATTGAGGAAACTAGTAACACCCACATGAACAAATGGGAAAACACATTAGGACTCATTTCCAGGGTATTACATAATTGCTTCATTATATTGATGATTCATTAAAATAGCTAAGATTACATTCATAGGTTCCATCCATGACAAAGTTCATAATAGAAAAACTTTCTTTACATTCCAGAGCTCTCTATTATATACACACTACATTATTCTCTCCCATTCCTCTCTTTTTTCTTACTCCTCACCCACACACCTTCTTCTAGGAATGATCCTCTATATCAAGTAGTCAAAGGAATCTTCTCCTAACTGTTCATCATCACTTATGAAACGCATGTTTGGAATATTCTCATGTTTTTTCTACCAAGTACACAGGAACTTGCCGTGTTTCACCATGTGTTTCCTTCAATCGAGTGTCTTTAGCATGCTTATGCTAGCTAATCCTTAACAACCTTGACCCCTTATCCTTCCATGATAACCATAATGATTCCTTGGAATATCCTTTACTTATATTGCAAGTCTTTATAGCTTATCCACATCTGTATCTGGCCACTTTTCCGTTCACTCCTTATGCACATCTTTTTATGTTTCATCAAAAACTTTACTAAGTACTAACTCCAATCTATCCTAGCGTGATCCTTCATGCCTCTTTAAGGACTAATTTTATGTGTGCCTTCGCACCCTTTTGATGCATGCCACAAGGCTTCATGCCCTAGGTACATAGTTACTTTTTAGGGGTCCAACAATCCATGGTACCCTTGAGATATCTCAAGATCCACCTTATTGCTTTCCAATCATAAACTCTAGGTTCCTGCATGAACCACGAAATATAGCTAACCACAAAGTTGATATCCTGGCCTAGTATAGGTTAGGTAAATGAGACTCTCAATCAATTTTCAACGAGAGTTACATTTACTAGTGAAGATGGCTCTGTATGAGACAAGTGAATTCTTGTCTCCATAGGTGTGGAAATCGATGCATATTCCATCATCCAAAATTTCTTGAGCATGGTATTGGAATATTTTAACTAAGAAAAAATATAGGGTTCTCCTTCTACCATAGATTCCAAACCAAGACAATAGTGCATCAGCTCAAGATATGTCATGTCGAATAATCGATTAATGTATTTCTTCGTTGTATTGATCATCTTCATTATGCTTATAGTGATGACTAGGTCATTGAAATATATAAAAACAATGAAAATATCCCCTCCTTACTTCTTGATCTAGATATTGGGATCATGTGGGTTCATCTTGAATCCATGCTAAATGAGATGTTCATCAATATGTATATACCATGCCTGGGATCTTGTTTAAGACCATAAAATGATTTGATGAGTCTATATACCCTTTTTTCTTTTCAGTATAACAAAACCCTCTGAATAAGTCATGTAGACTTCCTCTTATAAGTATCCATTGCTAAAGGTGCTTTTCACATCCATTTAGTTAACTTTCCATCCAAATCGTGCAACTAGAACAAAGATCATCTTGATCATTTTGATCTTAGCTATGGGAGAAAATGTCTCCTCATAGTATATGCCTTCATTCTAAGCAAAACTATTTGCTACAAGTATTTAATTATACTTTTAATGGTCCCATCCACTTTTTACTTTATTTTTAAAATTTGTTTACATTCAATGGGCTTCTTCTCTAGTGGAAGATCCAAAAGTTACTAGGTGTTATTCTTCATCATTGATTAATACTCAAAATCCATGGAATATTTCCAATCTTTAGACTATAGGGCTTCCTAAATTGTAGATGGCTCAAAAAATTAAACAAATATACTCATTAGAGAAAACTTTACTCCTCACAAGATTTGATGTGAGTTTGTAGTCTAGGAGTGGATGTGTTCAAAGTACCATATAATTTTACATCTTGAATCATGTTAATATACTATTTAGGCATACATTAAATTGTTCCCATGGGTTATGGTCTTGATAAATCGTCAATTTCATCATTAGTAGGAACATAATATTCTATTTTCAAAACATGGGTGCTTTGAACATCTGGTGAGTTTGTGGAAGAAACCTCATCCGATTTATTAGTAAAAATCTCTAAATCATTACAGGTGTATACTTTACTCATATTTGGATCCATTAGAATGTACCCAAGATATTCTTCACTATATCCAATTAAGATGTATTTCTTTGATTTCATATCCAAATTTTTTTCTCTTATGCTTGGGAATGTGCATACTAGCTTTGCACATAAATACCGTGAGGTGTGCAATGGATGGTTTCCATTCGACCATGCCTTATGTGTTGTTACTCCATCAAGATCTACTAGGGGCACTTTGTTCGAAAAATACACTACAGTCTTCACTATTTTGGTCTATAATGTCTTTTCCAAACTTGAATAATTGATCATACAATGCACCATATCCATGATAATATGATTCCTTCTCTCAAGAACACCATTTTCTATGATGTATGTAGAGGAGGCATTTGTCAAAAAAATATCATGAGCTTACATAAAGGATTTTAACTCATTGCTGGTGAATTCCCCTTAGATCTAGGAAGAGAGATCTAATTTTATGACCATCTTGTTCTTAATACCCAATTTAAAATTTTGAAGTTCTTGAAAGCTTCATCTTTAGTAATTTTGTCCAAAATAACCCTCCAATTTATTATCCATTTTGGACTTAGAAAAATTTGCTTAGGAAAACTATTGGGATTTGGAAAAATGGATAAGTGATTGGAGTGCATGCGTGTAGGACCTACAAGAGAAATATGCACAAGGATATCGGTGTTTGCACACGGACGAAAAAAAAGGGAACTCAAGGATTGATTCTAGAAGGAATGAGGACTTAGTCGATTTTGGGCATGATGTTAAATATAGAGATGGCATAGATGACACATAAGAGGAGATTCCATACAAGAAGAATCTATTTTTGGAGCAAGGAACTAGCAGTTCAAACTAAAGTATGAAGACTTAGAGGCTACACAAGGCTATTTTGGGACAAGTGGAAGATCAAGCGACATGCAATGTTTTGGGATAAAAATAGGATTGGAACTGAAGTTATCTATAGAAGAACTATTGTTAGAAGATATTACATGCTCTTTGGATATCTTTTGTAAGTGGCACATGGCTATTATTAGCATGCGACCTATTTTAAGGCGTCTTATGTGGTGAATGGAAACTCCCCACCCCTATATATATTTATATGTATGTATGTATATATTATTTTGCATGGTTTAGTGAGTCCGTTTTATAGTAGAGTTATGTTGCTGATTTAAGTGAATACATGACTTATGATGATACTTTTTTGTATGTATTCAAATTCTATGTTCTATGGTGATTAATACAATGGATATTTATGGTTGGATATTGGTTGTTAACTTATATATAACTAGACATTGCATATTATATTTGATCTTAATTCTTATTTAGTTTATTCTTGCATATGGCTATAATCTAGATATGTTTATGGGTTATCCTTGCATGGTTATTATGGATCTGGAATATATTTATATGTTTTCTATCATGTTAACTCCTTGAAAAAGTTTCCATAAAAGAGGGACCTGATACCCTTGCATGCTTTGGGTGAGTGCTCAGGTATGCCAGAGTGATGTGTCAACACACCTTGGGTTGTTTGGTAAAATAAAAGACAACATTTTGGTTTCGTTGTTGGGACCTCTTTTTAAGTTATTTCAAGGATGTTGCATGATGAAAACGTATTGATTAACTTTGTCTAGTATTGAAGATTGGGTAGAGAATTTATAGGAAGATTTTTCTCACATATTTAACATTAGACCTAAATTTGATGCACATGCATGGGTTGAAGAACATATGTATCATGATCTCTGTAAGAAATTTTTCAGTTGTTTTTCCATAGAGTTGTACAAGTGGCTGGTAGTTTATGCATCAAAGAAAAATGGGAGGTTTAGAAAAATTTTGGGGATACAGGAAGATTACTAGGCTCTACATGATGCTAATTTGACTTGGACATGTGCTATAGATCATTAGTGGAGTGGTGTCTTACGTAGTTACACTTTGGAGTATGTTGTTTCTACTTATTATTTCCCATAGGTTCTTTGAGTTTCAGTTGGAGAGAACCCGAGAGGATATTATTTGTGCGCCATCCCTTTAGGAATTAAGATCTTGATTTTAACTCGGATTTGGAAGAATGTATTATGGCTAGCTAAACCCAACTACACATGGGGAAGGAGTAGGTGTGGTGACAGAGGATAAAGCTTGGTGGTAGAAAGGCAAGAGAGAAGAAATGTGGCTTAAATATAATAAAATGTGCGTGAGAGAGAATTGATGAAGAGACGTGACATTGAGGAGTATTTGGAGTTGAGGAGAGATGGATTAGGAAGATTTATGGGATCATGTGGAAGATGTGGAGATAGAACATTCGGTTCTCCCATCCTTAGGTAAGAACGGTATATGGTACCCTTTAGATTTTGATGAGATCACACTTGAGGAAGAGTCATTAAGGACCATGGGGATGCATCTGATCTAACCCGACAACCTCACCCTTGTGCTTTGTGCTCTAGTTCCCGATACAGGTTGTTGAAAATCATGCTAATGTTGGTGGTAAGAAAATGACATGTAGCTTTCATTTTACTTTGAATATACGAGTTTCTTAGATGGCTACGTAATATTCTTTGTTTGGTGGTCCTATTGGAAATATATTTTTCGACGTGTCTTCAGGAAGAATGTGGGTGCGTAAAACATTGGTAACATGTTTGGAATTAGCACAACTTCGCAGACCGTAGGAGTTCAATTTAGTACAACTGTTGGAACACAAGGCAACACATACTTTGGTCTCGTGCCCAATACAAGAGGGGGATCAAGAGGATCAGGTGGTTTGGGATTTGGTGGATCGATGGAGGTGGAGGGAATATTGGAGGTAATAAAAGTTCTTGATCTGGTGGGCACGGTCCTCACCAACCACAACAAGTTTATTTTGAGATGTCTCTTCGCTTACTTCGTGAGTACTAAGGAATTGAAGATGTAGCTAACATGTACACATGTGTGAAATACTATGGCTCACTAAGGAATTGCAACTCCAAAGCATAAGGAAAGTCAATTTGCTACTACATTGCAAGTGTGCACACATAGTTGTTATAGGAAGTATGATCCGAACCATACTTGTGTAGACTATACCATGTTGCGTGATGATTTCTTAGTTGAGTTCCATATACTTGAGTTTGAACAAAAGAGCATTAGTGCACTGAATGTTATCTTGAAGGACATGGCTAAGAGTGTAAGGGAGTATGATGCATGGTTTAAAACTTTTTTGTCCAAGTTGTCTTATGATATTCACCCTAGCTAGCATGCACATTGGTTTGTTGGAGGTTTGATCACACCTTTTAGAAGGGTGCTCTCACATAAGATGTTTACATATCCATGTGAGAAACTTGATGCAACTCTATGTGCTGAGGTAGTTAGGAGTGTGGAAACTAATGTTAGCCCATTCTTGGAGGCAAAAATTGCATCTATGAATAAATAGTTAGAAAAAGTATAAGCCAATTTCATCTCATGATGATACACTCGGTGGTAATTGGTGTACATATTGCGAGGTGGAAGGACACACTAAGGATAATTTCCCTCATAAATTGGTACAAACCATGTTGCTATATTATGAGATCTATCACTTGGATCATGATTCCGTAGGTGCCCCCGTTGTAGCATGTGATCGGGAAGAAATTATCATGTTATTCTAAGGATTGTAAGTCTACCACTCATGATATGGAGGATTACGGATGATTGATCAATATTCATGATGTCATTAACACCGGATTATGTCGGACCAAAGGTGTTGCAATAAATTCCAAGGAACAAGGTCAACATCATAATCATAATCATAATCATAATGAAGGGCACTCTAATGGAGGTGGTAGAGGAAGAGGTTACCATGGAGGATTCAGAGGTCAAGGTCATAGTGGTGGAAGAGGTGACTTCCCTCATGGAACTTGTTATACATGTGGATCCCCTGATCATTATAGGCATGAATGCCCTCAGAACATTATTTTCTCTTGGTGTGGAAAGAATCATAAGTTTGAGGAATGCCTGGATTTGTATGAGCATATGAGTAAGAAACAAAAAAAGGATAAGGGTGCGAGAATGGTTAGAGTACAACACATTGTGGAAGATCAGTGGATGCCAAAGGTAGCATCGATCCTATGAAATTTCCAATGTTAGTCACTACACGCACTAAGGCAACGTGCGCTAGGGAAATTACACAATAGAAACCTATTATTACAAAAGAGGAGGTATTGCATGTAAAGTATCCATAACCCTACCCATTAGAAGGAATTTTACTAGGAAATAATGGATGTCATTAGAAACTTGTAGGGTGAGATATAATTCTTGAAGAAGTAGTTGCGAAAGTTAGAGCAAGAGAAATCAGTTGAGCTTCCTCAAAAAGATGTTGATGATTTAAAGGGTGTTTGTAAGATGTTACGCCAGGAAAACATCTTTCCTTTGTTAGGGAATGGTTAAGGGAAAAGGTACCGTTTACTAGAGTTGAGCACGAGAGACAGATATTACATGTGAACTTACCTCCTCAAGGTCTGAAATATGATAGAGAGATCACTTTGAATGCATTTATTAATGGATGGATGTTCGATAACATTTTGATTGATACAGTACAAAAGTGAATGTACTCACTTTGGATGTGTGGAATCAAATAGGAGACCACCATTACAACCCTCTTCAAATGTGTTGTATATGGAAAATAGGACTAAGGCCACACCCATTGGAGTATTGAAAGATGCCACTATTACTATTCAAGGGGCCAAGTTTACTAGGGACTTTGAGGTCTTGGTGCTTGCAGAGGTAGATAGTTTTCCAGCTTTACTTGGGCACCCTTAGTGTTAAGTGAACAATGTTGATTTGTGCTTTAACAAAGGTTACATCATTTTGAGAACAAGGAAGAGCGCGCGATCATCCCTTTGAAAAATGAAAAAGATACACCGTATGTAGAACCTTTGAGTGAAGAATATTCAAATATGATATATGCATGTACGGTTAGAGATCCCAAGTGCTCGAGCCATAAAAGGAAGGTGTTATTTAGTGGGATGATGCACAATCTATGAGTGATATTACAAGTGTTTCTTGTGATAATCTGGGCACATGGAACATATGAAATGGTCGGGAGGGAGATACGGAACAAAACTACACACATGGTTAGACTATGCAGGTTATGCACTTGGGTCATACCTCATTCCCTTGATACACTGCTGGCGAAGGAAACTTTGATGTATTTCTACCCATGGAAGCTTATTCTTAGGAGTAATGTACCTTCACATATTTTTGAATTTCATAGGAAGGATCCTGCTCAACATCACATTCGAAGTGTCAAGACTCTAGAGGAGGGCCATCATCACTTTTGTTACATAAGTTCTATGAAACTCTAAGTGGTTGTGCATGTGCATGGTATGTTCATGCAGAAATAACAAGGACAACAGCTTAACTAACGGAGATGACATCATGTATGATTTAGAACTTTGACTATTTTTCTACTAAACCTCCAGTGCATGAAGCATTATAGATTATAAAGCACCTTATAATGGGGGATAGTGCAAAGGCTGAAGAAATCTTGTTAGACATGTTTGGAGAGTTATATTGAAACACATATAATGTAGACCTTAAATCCATCCTATAAAATGTGAAAATAATGACGAATACACCAAGATTTATTCTTCCACACATACTCCTTTATAGAATCAAAACAATAATGATAATGTCACCTCCACTATTCACCCATCATATTCATCCAGTAGTAGAAAAAGGATCCCAAATAGCCATAGGAATATCGATGAGAAAATGAAGTACCACAATTTTTCAAGTGGTAATATAACTTTTGATCAAAGTATAGAATGCACAATTTTTGATATATCTACAATTAGGACCATGTAGATAAAAAACCCGTAAAGGGTGGTCTATGAGGGAGTTTCTTCATATTGAATACCTGAAAGGGAAATATTTTAGAAAGTATACTTTATCTAAAACCTGGAAGGCTTCTTCAACTCTACACCATCATCTCACCTCATGAAGCCACTTGAGAACAATGACAACCAACATGCCCTAAAAATAGACTTCAGAAATGAAGCTCAAACCAACACCAAATCACCTCATCTATGAAATTGTGATATATAAATGGAAATATCATGACCTCAAGGTCATCGGTAAGTGAGTGCATTGTTGTGCAGGTCTTTAAGGACTTTATTCATAAATTTTTGTAGGTGTATTTGGAAATTAGATAGTTTATGGGTTAGTTAAGGACCATTATGACAATCTAAGGCTTATGTTTGAGAGGTGCACACAATTGAACATATCCATTAACATTAAGAAGTGCATCTTTGCAACACCTTTTGGCACTTTACTTGGGCAAATAATTTGTAAAGAAGGATTATTGGTAGATCTAACCAAAATAGTTGTCATCTTGGGTTTATAAGAACCTACCAATCAAAGTGAGATGAGTGGATTTTTGGGTTATACATTCTATTACAAGAATCTTATTAAGAGGTATAAAAATATTTACGCATCCTGGATAATTTTGAAGGACAAAGGAAAATTATATTGGGTGACACACATCAACACGTGTTTAAAACATTGAAGGAAATGCGACAACTACACCTATTTTGTGCTTTCCTTTGTGGCATAAAAATTCCATATTCATGTCGATGCTTCGACATGGTGATTGGAGTAGTGTTGACACAACTACGGAGATAGAATTATAGATCATCCCATTTTCTTTTTAAGCAAGAAGTTGACCCACATGAGAAAAATTATACAACTACTGAGCGTGAAGCTTTTTCTATGATTTACACAATCGCATAAGTTCGAGACAATACTTGCTAGCTACACTATTTATTTTCTTCATAGATTAAATAGAACTAGAGTATTTGGTTAATAAGCCTCGTTTTTACAAGGGCACATATGTAGATGGATTCTTCTTTTTAATAATTTGAGTTTACGCTTTTGTAAAACTAGGAAAAGTAATTCTCTTGAGTTTACAAGAAAAGAAGAATAATGACCCTGAAGAGAGTTCTAGCAAGGGTAAAATATAAGCTAATGAACCACCATTTCTAGAGAGATTACAAGAAAATAAGAATGACCTCAAATCAAATTATGATTATGACTTTGTTAATCAACTGAAGGATATTTGTGTCAAAATTATTCTTATTTAAGCCATCAAGGATGTACCTATCTACAATAAGCTGGTAAAGGATCTATGTATACAAAACTAGGTAGAAGAAGGAAGGATTCATCCACTATAAAAGTTATTAGATATTTGGCTGATATCATACTTGGAAATTTAGTTTTACCCAAGTACATAGATCCTTGCGCTTTCTTGGTGAATGTTACTATTAATGGCACAAAAATAAAGAATAATTTGATTGACTTAGGGGAAGCCATAAATGTCATGACCAAGTAAATTATGGATGACTTGAAATTGGAAGGACTAAGGCCAACAACTATAGTCTTACAACTTGTAGATAAATCAACAGTGAGACCTAAAGGATTCCTTGAGGACATAGTTGTGGTGGTAGAATCTTGGGAATACCCTACTGAATTTATTGTCCTTCAACCAAAAGTGAGTTTAGGAGGTTATCCTATTATTCTAGGAAGGCCATGGTTGGCCACTATAGATGCATTCATAGGTTGTAGGTCTGGCAACATGATTATTTCCAATGGAAGTGGTACCAAGAAGCTTATGCTCTATCCTCCTACCCAACTGTTGAATGATGAAGATCAAACAATTTGGGTTGAAGAACCAAAAGTAGATCAGATCTCTGTACAATATCTCATGATGCTAGAGAATTCTTGTATAATTGAAGGACAAGAAGAAGATGTTGTTATCTTCAAATGTCTTGTAGAATAACTATGGAAGGAACAAAGAAGTGGATGACAAATTAAGGTGTTTAAGTTGTCCCTTAAACTAGGTTATACTGCCAAAAAACACCATGGACATTCCAAGTAAGAATTATATTCTTCATCAAATTATTCCCCATGACTGCATACTGAATTATGTTAGCAATAATATTTTGTTCAATGGTGGATATCTCCAAACAAGTGGAAATAACATCGGAAAACAACTTAATGTCAACAAGCTACTGGATAGAAAATAAGAGAAATTGTTGATTTCTCTTATGCAAAAACATAAAACAATGTTTTCTTGGGACTATGGTGATATGCATGGAATTCATCCTAATATTTGCACTCATAATATTTAATCAATGAAAATTATAAACCAATTAAGAAACCATAGAGGAGAATGAACCCAATAGTGAGAGAGATTTTAAAAGGAGAATTGAAGAAGTTACTAGATGCTAGATTTATATATCCCATATCAGATAGTTAGTGGGTGTCACCTCTTGTCATTGTGCCAAAGAAGAATGGAAAATGGAGGATCTGCGTAGATTATAGAGAGTTGAATGCAACAACAAAGAAAGATCACTTCCCATTTCCTTTCATTAATCAAGTGCTTGACACTTTAGCTGGTAATAAATACTTATCTTTTCTTGATGGATATAATGGCTATAATCAAATTCAAATTACACCAGAATAACATGACAAAACTACCTTCACATTCCCATGGGAACATTTTCTTATTCAGTTCTTCCATTTGGCTTGTGTAATGCACCTACATATTTGATAAATGACTGCATGGAAGTCTACATGGATGAATTCACTATACATGGAAACAATTTTGAAGAAGCTATGCAAAATATGGACAAAGTATTGAAGAGATGCAAAGAGAACAATTTGTCCTTGAGTAACGAGAAGTGTTACATGATAATGTTTGAAACTATAGTTTTGGGACACTATCTTTCTTCTGATGGAATTCATGTTGATCCAACAAAGGTATTTTTACAATCAACTTGCCAACTTTAAAGAAACAAAAGGATTTCATGAGCTTCCTAGGCCATGCTGGATATTATAGAAGGTCCGTACAAGATTTTAGCAAGATTGTAGTGCCACTTTTTGCATTTCTAGGAAAGGATGCTTTTTTTTTGACTAAACATTGTGAAGATTATTTTCAAACTTTGAAACAACTATTAACTATTGCTCATGAATTGAGAGGACCTAATTGGAACCTATCATTCCACATCTAAACTGTTACATCAAACCATGCTATTGGAGTTGTCCTAGGATAGAAAGATGGAGTTCTGAATTATGTAATTTATTATGTTAATAAGAACTTACATGTAGAATTAAACTACACAATAACAAAGAAGGATTTCTTGGCATTTGTGTATGCTATCAATAAATTCATACACTACATCACAAGTTATTTATTCAATGTTCATTCACACTAATCATGTTGCAATCAAATATTTGATAAACAAACCAATAGTAAGGAACATAAATAATAGGTGGCTACTCCTCTTGCAATAATTTGATGTCACCATATTGGACAAGCTTGGAAAGGATAACATGGTAGAAGATTTCCTCTCCATGATGGAAACAAGAAAATAAGAGCAAGTAGTTGATGACTCCTTTTCAGATGAGCACTTATTTGCTATTTATACCAAAACACCTTGGTATGTAGACATAGCCAATTACTTGGTCTCAGGTAAAACACCTCCACATTACTTATACTTTGAGAAGAAATATATAGTTGAAAAGAGTGTACATTTTTCTTGGATAGCTATATTTATATTTCATACAGGATAAGATCAAATAATGAGAAGGTGTATAGATGATGAGGAGATATTTGATGTCCTCGAGTCTTCCATAGTGAGCCTTGTGGATGGAATTTTACTATAAAAAGAACAAAACATAAAGTGTTGTCAATTGGTTCTTATTGGCCAACATTGCATAAGGATGCAACACTATACACCAAGAGATGTGATAGATGCTAGAGAATGGGAAAGCCTACCAGATCTGATGAAATTCCATTCTAACCTCAATTGGTCTTATAGCCTTTTGATAAGTGGGGATTAGATTTTATTGGCCCCATAGACCCTAAATCTCAACAAAAATAATACATTTTGGTATGCAAAAATTATCTAACCAAGTGGACAGAGGTGAAGGCATTGCCAAATCAGAAAAGTGATAAGGTAGCCAAGTTCCTATATGATCACATCTTCACCAGGTATGGAGTTCCAAGGGAAATTGTAACAGATCAAGGTACACACTTTACTTGTTGATGTAATTTATGATCTAGTTAAGGAGTATGAAATTAGGAATAGGAATTCTACACCATACCATACCCAATGGCCAAGTAGAGGCTATAAATAGAGAAATAAAGGCCATCTTGATAAATACTATTGCAATCCATATGAAAGATTAGGAGGATAGGATTCCAAAGGTAGTATGGGAATTCAACACAACGTGGAAAACAACAACCGGATTCATGCCATTCAAACTCCCGTATGGTAAGACCGATGTTTTTCTAATTAAATTTGAGCATAAAACACCGAGGAGTACACTTGAGCTAGGAAAATATTTATCTCGAAGCTTAAAGGCGAATTGAGAATACAAACAATACATGATATAGAGGTAGTGTAGAAGAAAAGAGTCAAATGGCATGACCAATACATCAAGACCAAATAATTTCAGGAAGGTGACTGGGCACTCTTTTTTGATTCAAAATACAAGGACCATATGGGAAAAATCGGACAAGGTGGCTAGGTCCATATGAGATTGAGAATATATTTCCTAATGGAGCTATAAAAATCACCACCATAGATCCTGTGAGGTTCAAGTTATTGGTCAATGGTCATAGGTTGAGGTTGTACAAGAAACCAGTTGACAAAAATAAATTCATGCAATAGTTCAGAGGAGGTCTAAGTAGGATGGAAGTAAGGAAATCTAAGTTAATATCAATGGTTGAGTGTGTTGGTTCACCTTCTGAGATTCTAGAGGATTGAGATATTTTAGTGGCCTTGGTATATTCAGCTTGCTAACTATTCCAAGGAAAATAAAAGTGTTGTGATTAGCCCTTTTGGTGATCAACACTACTTTGCTAACACATTTTATTTCTTAGATTTTTTTTTATCGTGGTTTGATGTAAGGTGATTGTAAGAGTGCATGATCTCCATCACAAGGAGAGATCACAATGACTTAAGGTTCCATTTATGGAAACATGCAAAAAACCCCTATTTTTTCTTTTGCGTTTGGTTGAACTCATGATTGCATGAAAGAAGATCAAGAATATTTGCACATGTGAGAGATAGAAAAGATTCAATTGACACCCCAATAGATTGACATTCCCTCTCGGAGTTATCTATTTTTAATAAGGACTAGCCAATATCAATTTGACATAGGTTTGCAACATCATATCAATGTTTTCATCATTATATCAAGCTTTCATGTAGCCAATGTGCAAATCAAAACAAGCATGCACAATCATAATTCCAAACAAACATCAAGATAAGTGCGCTCGGCTATCACTTTATTAAAGTATAATTAGCATTTATGTAAAGTTATCATGTATTTACTTGCATTTAAAAAAACCACCACCTTTCATGCTATGATGTGTCCCTCCACATAAGCCCATATTTTCAAATCAATTCACTTTGCATGCTTCACATAGTCACATCAATTAATGATCACTCCTGTAACCGTGTTGTGTGTCCTTTCAGTCTCAAAGTTCAAAAATAATCAAAACAACTCAACACAACTCAATTGTGCATCATTTCTTCAAGCAGAGTTGTGTTATTGCATATTGAGACCAGAGCAGGATGCATATTCACAATGGGAGGAGATTTGATATGACATGAACCCACTGAGCATTCTCAACTTCTTATCCACCCTAGAATTTTACATTATTTTCAAGATAATGGTTGGCTAGATTACATAAACTGGTTTCAATGAAGCAATGGTTGAAGATTTTGCCAACACATTTAGTGATGGGAAGGAAAAAATGAAGAGTTTATCAATCAAGACTAGTGATGACATCTTGGTAGGAGTAATTGGTCTACTTACTCAAAGAGAACCATTTTTTGAGAAGGCTAACTCGAAAGTAGCCGAAGAGAATTTATAGATGTTGATGACCAATTCATATCAAACAAGAAATGTACACAAAGAACTTCCATAAAACCCTTATGGGTTGAGGTTGTAAATTATGTAATTAATTATTTTACCTATGAGGAAAGATATTCTATGTTGAATACAATTCACTTCAAATTGTTAAATCACCTAAAAACAAAAGTCAAGTAAATATACCCAATTTATTGCATGAAATATTGAAGAGGATGAGTAGAGAAACACAAAGGGGAAAGTATGCACTGTCACACCATTTCCTCATCACCTTGATAGTAAAGCACACCCTATAGAGGGATTATCCTGAGATAAGGTGGGAATATTTTGCAAGGGCCAAAAGTATAGATGATTTGTTGGGAAGCAAGAGAAAGAGGAGAAAAATCAATGAGAGCTCTTCCACACATGTAACTAAGCTTGCAACATCAACCTCCCAAGCCTAAATAACCCCTTACTTCTGAGAATTTTCCATCTACTAAGAAAAACCTTGTACCTATCTCCCCTGAGAGAATTTTTATTGTTGAATCTCTACTCCTGAATCCTCCACCTCTAAAGGTAAACAAAAGTCTTCCAAGTCCACTCCTACACCACCAAGGCACTCTCATAGGATAAAAACCAAAAGGCCAAGGACCTCTAAACCAAAACAGACAAAGCCCATATCACTAGATAGTGATGTGGAGACTATAGAAGAAATATTTGAGCCTCAACCAATGGAAACACAACATGGAGATGTTGACACCACTATTCATGAGTAGGAGAACCTTGAATAGTCCATGGAGGAGCATGCAGAGGAAGCTCATGATGAGGAGGTAGTTTATCCAATGGAAGGTCATGAAGAGAAGAAGGGAGAAGAAATTGGAAAGGAAATTGACCAAGAAGCTCATGATGAGGAGACAATTCATGCAACAAAAGGTCATGAGGAAGAAAAAGAAGAAGAATTTGGAGAAGAGATTAAACATGAACACATGCTAGACATTTTTGAGTAAACCATTAAACCACAGGAATACGAAAGTGAACATGAACAAGGGCCACAAGTTATTGAGTAGGTCATTGAGCACCACATTCATGGAATTGAGCAAAGGTGAATGTCTATAGAAGTGGAACAAGAACATGAAAAAATTCCCATAGTTGAGGATGATGTAATTTAGAAAGTAGTGGTATATGTGCATCACCTTATCAATTGATTAGTGGAGATTTATACAAGCTAGGTTGTGATGAAGTTTTACATCGACATTTTCTAGAATCATGAGCGTGAGGATATTATGGAAGAAGCTCATGGTGGAATTACAGAGGTCATTATGCAGGTGATGCTACTACATGCAAAATTCTAATGGTTGGGATTTTGTGGGAGACCTTGTATAAAGATACTAAGGAATATGTCAAGTTATGTGATCATTGTCAACACCTTGGAAAGCCTAGACATAGGGATGAGATGTATTTATGACCTATTAAAAGTGCTGAGCCTTTTGATAAGTGGGATACAAAATTTATAGGACCTATTTCACCATCCAAACTTAAGACTAGTGCACATTACATCATTACTTGTACAAATTATCTAACAAGGTGGGTGGATGTTACGCCTACAAAGGACTGTACTACAACTACAACAACGAGATTCTTATGGGAGAACATTATTAGCAGATATGGTTGTCCTTTAAGCTTGAAAAGTGATAGGGAACTCATTTTCTTAATGAGATGATCAAAATCATTTTGAAAGAGTTTATGGTAAAGCACACCATAAAACTACACCCTATCACACATGGGCCAATGGAACTATAGAATCCTTCAACAAAATTCTCGGATAGACATTGAAAAAATATGTGATGTTGGAAGAAAAGATTGGGATGATAAAGTATTTGTTGTACTTTGGTCATACATGACTAACTACAAGAGGTTGAATATGACCACACCATTTCAGGTTGGTGTTTGGTATAGAGGTTGTATTGCCTATTGAATTTATGTTACCATCCTTCATATTGCGCACGTAAGAGGAATAACCGATTAGAAAGTTGTTGAGGAGTGTATTGAAAAACGATGCAATTAGACAGTGACATGCCATTGCACGTTGGATCTAGAAGATAGAAAAGGTGAGACAGATGGTCTAACATGATAGGAATATAAGGAACAAGACATTTGAGGTTGGAAAGATGGTTCTTCTATATGATTCAAAGTTTGTGCGCTACCAGAAAATCGATAGTGCATTGGTTAGGACATGTTGTAGTAAAAAGATACTTGAATTAGGTGCTTGTCGATTCTGCAGTCTTTGGATGGCACTTTATTTCCCGATTACTTCAATGGGAGTAGGCTAAATCCCTACTATAAATAAGTCTTCTTGGTGTTTGTAATAAGGAAGTATTTCCATTTAGATTAGATTTCCCTTTTCATGTGTTTCCTTTCATCATTGTTATGCTTTTTCAATTTTAGTTCTATGTTTTGTTGTAATAAGTGTGCTTGCATGCAGAAGCTGATTACTATCTTTTGAGTTCATGTGTAGAGGACCGCACATGATATTAGTGTGGGTAGAGAAAATATAAGGAAGAAGGAATCTATTTGAAATGAGATTTGAAGTGCAGCTTGTCATACAAGGAAAAGGTGTTATAGGTGCTCTCGAATGAAGGTGATTTTAAGAAAATGTTCTCATATTAAAGACCACACGTAAGAAAGGGTTCGCATAGTAACATGATGAAGAAAACAACATGAGAAACTACTTGGTATGAGGCACAAAGGGTTATGTACTTCGACACATGGATGCACGCGTAAGGAGATCTATGGCCGAGAAGTAGTGGGCACACTAGAAGGTTATGATTGGGGTGTGGAAGAAAACAAAAAAAGTGTAGAAAAAGTAAAAAAGCGTCATTAAAGCTAGAATAAACTAGAGGTGAGGTGAGGAGCAATTAATGCAATTTTTTTGTAAAATCTATAAAAGGGGTGCATGTAAGTTCATTCTTACCTTGCATATTTGATTTTTAAGATGTGAAGTGCGATCAAGCACGAAGTGCGAGTGCAAATGAGTAAAACAATGAACCGATTAATTCTTGGAAACAACCATGGTAAAGATCCATAAAGAAGGTATTTGAGCTACTTGGAGGCATGTGAGAAGAGAGTTTGAAGGGTTAGGGTTTGAGAAAGCAAAATTACAGCTAGGGCATGCAAATTTGGAGTTGTAGAGGTAGAAAAATGCAAGGATAATTTGAAAGGATTAAAATAGCACCTAACAGAGCACCTGGAGCATCTACTAGAGAAAAGGAGAAGAATGAAGTAGAAGTGGAGGTTGAAGAAGTGATCGAAAGAAAGTTTTAGAGATGAAATACCAAAGGAGTTCATCATGGGATGTGACTAGGAATTCCATGTCAAAAAAAGAAATGTGAGTGATTACAATCACCACACCACTACAAATTTAGACCAAATTGAGAAGAAACTTGTTGAGAAGATAGATTTGAGGACTATGGATGAAAAACCTATTTATGATGACAAATGAAAGAAGACTTTGGAAAAAGTCTGGGTCGTGCGGATCTACAGTTACCGTACTTTGGAAAACTCCGAGGGGATTTATTAATGGTTGATGTCAAGGGTCCATGAGTACTTTTATTTCATAAGTTTGACAGTATGAATGAATCTCTGCACCATTCATTAGGCAATTTACAGGTTAATGATCCCATGAATCAAATTTTTTAGTGACCTAGATGATGAATTAGGTGTATAGGCCAATGTTGTAGAGTTGAAATACTAGAAAGAAGGGCACGCGATGCTCGTATACAAGGTAAAAAACCTCATTGTAAAATTACCACTCATTTGTTAAAAAAATTAATGGCCGTGTTAGATGGGGTGTGTAAATAAAAAAAGTGGCTATATATTATCAAGAAGATGGTGTAAGGTACTTTCTAAAATATTATAGCCTTTATAATAAAGAGAATTATTGAGGAAGCATACAAGGGGGATAAAATTAGTTGGGGCGCTATCCTTTTGTCTATTGTGTTCATAGAAATTGGGGTTCAAGATGGCCCAAAGGATAAGATTTGGCATTATCCAGAGAGAAGAAGTCATTTGCTTAAATATTTTCCAAGTATACTTGTGATGGGTCTATATGCGACACGTATAAGAATAGGCTAGAGATGTGGTATCAGAGGATGCGTGAATCCTTTGGATAAGAATGAAGAATTCCTAAGGATTTTCCTACGATGGTTGATGGGAGGCAAAATTCACGATGTTTTAGCACTATTGTGTTTGCATGTTCAGAATGAAAAATGGTCAATGGGGCCCTTGGTGCAAGTTTCCTATACATTCACTATGTACTTCCAGGATTTTGTCAATAGATTCATAGATATGTGCAGATCGAGATTTGATATAGATAAAGTTGACTATGAGTACCATACTCTTTGGGATACCTATGTCTACCCATGTAAGTCTACATATATTGAAATGATGATATCCAATGACGTTATGATAAGTGCTATAACTTTGGAAATTGGGAAAGTGGGTGCAGCTAAGGTATATCTCTATCTTAAGCCCAAGTTAGTTGATGGAAAATATATTAAAAATGAGTTCAAGCTCCCTAAGCCACCAAAAGGAAAGCATATGGTTGGCAAAATACATTATAATAATCCCATCCCTCTTAGTACATATGATAAATAAATTTATAATGAACATGAGGAGATGGAAGAACAACTATGTGCTAGAGTATGGTGCAAGGAAATAAAAAACTGTAGGAACAAAGAGGCCATGAGAAAGTACTCCTCCCAGGAAGGAAGAAGAAGAAGAGGAAGTAAGAATTGAAACTGATGTTTTGGAGATAGAGAAAGAAGAAGGTGGTGTGGAGGACCAATGCTTCAGAAGAGTGTTAAGAAGAACTAGGATGTAGGTTAATGGTGCGAGACCCTCTCTGCTATTAAGGAGATCACCAAGACTATCCCCTGTGAAACCAAGTCCAATGAAGAAGATAAAGAGAAGGCACAAATATGTGCCTAGGGGTGATAGCGAGGAAGAAGTATTAGATGAGACCACACGTAACTTTTAGACCACACTAGTTATTGATGTGGAAGGAGAAGAGGAGCCTAGAGAATAAGAGACTCAACACGATACAAAGACACATAATGAACGTGATGGAGAAAAAGGCCCCACAGGAGAAGAGTAGGAGAAACAAAAGAATATTGGTGAGCCGTCAGGAGGGCATGAGGATATAATAGGTGGAGGCCCTATTTTGGATACAAAGACACATATTCCAAAAGGAAGGTAGACTGGTAGGGGTAAAGGAGAATTTTTTTTGAAGACTCTTGACTTAGGGTATGTTAATGATCCTTTAAATATCATCCGCACGAGGTTTCAGAGCACCTTTACGCCTAAAAATTTATATGGACGGGAGTTGATAGATCCCAATGGTGTGAATATGTGCACAACAAAGTAATTATCATGAAGCATGTAGATGCATATGGATGAAACCTAAATTTGATGTGAAGGAAAAAGTATGCATCGGGAGGAAGATGAAGAAGGGGGCCCAAGAAGCACATATGACAGTAAAGCCAACTGAATTTATTGATGAACATGCAATTAATGCTTTGATAAACATGGAGGAATAAATAACGCCAAGGAACTTGGATAAAGTTGTTGCGCTTAGGACATTGCTTGAAGATAATGAAAATATGAAGGAACAAATTGAGGAACTAACTGAGGTGTGTAGGAAGGATAAGGAATGAAAATAGTAGATTCTTGACTTTTTGTAGAAATTTTGGTGAAATTTTGAGGCACATCCATATTTTGGTGAAAATACAAAGAAAACCCGCCCTTAGCTTTACACTTTTTACAATATTGCGTCTAACTTTTTCTTAAGAAGAGTCCAAATACATGATATGAGACCAAGTAAAGTATTGTGGAAAATAAAGATAGAACCAAGAAGTTGATTGTGATCTGATCATAGAGTATTATTCCATACTCTAGAGCTTAAAGGTTGAGTTGAAGAAAGTAGGATGGGCATTGGAAACCTGCAAGGATCCAAAATAGATCTTCAAGATCGAAACACCACATGAAGAGAATGAAGTCCTTGTATCTAAGAAGGATGAAACCATGGGAAGGGAAGAGAAGTTAATTGTGGTGGAAGAGAAGTTAATTGTGGTAGAAAAGAAACACGATGCACTTAAGGCACCTAGGGACCCCTATGAAGAAAGAATAAAGAAACTAGGAAGTTAGTTGCACGAAAGATGGACTTCATGGAGGGCATGATTTCAAGGTTGGTTGGAGTAATAAGGTAACTAAAGAACAAGGATGAAGATATGACCTTAGAGGAGATGGAAAAAGCAGTTGGTGATGTTCCTGAAAAGGCAAAGAAAGGGCTAGGTGAATGAAATGAATTATATGCTGATATCAATAAGGATTACCCTAAAATTCTACTACTAGCTAAGTGAGCACGCTGGTTATTCTTCCATTCCTCAATCCTTTTATTCTTTCATATTCATTCTTTATTCTTTTGATTTATTGGAGAGATAAGTTGAGAAACCCTATTTCCGAGGGTGGTAATATCATTAGTGTGGGGTAATGTTGGGCTAACATAATTGACTAAGTATTTGAAGAGCACACAGAGAGTTAAGGCATGCAAGTGGGGTGTAAAAGTGTGTGCATGAGTAGGTTGAGGAGGCATGCATCTAGAAGAGAAAAACCCATGAATTAGCTGATTTTGCATGTTACGGGATAAAAATAAGAAAAGTGGTTGGAGTGCAGCCCAAGAAAAGATAAAAGCTAGAAGGCTTCACAAAAAACAAGAGATATTTTGGGACCAAGTGGAGATCAAAGGTCATGCATGGATCGATATAATAATAGGATTAAAGTAGGTTTGATTTATAGGTTTAATCTATTATTAGGATTTTAATGAAAGCATGTGCTCTTTATGACTACTTTTGTATATATGCATGGCTATTTTGAGCATGCGGTCTATTTTGAGATGTATGTGCAGTGAAGGGAAAGTACCTACCCCTATAAATATGTATGAGAAGGGTAAACTAGTTTACATGATTGATGATGAAGAAGTGAATAATATGGATGTTGACCACACTATGGGTACATGTGAGGTCTTGGATAGTGTAGATGATAAGGTGCACGCGTATCATGAGCCTATGAAAATGAAGAAATTAAACATTGGGATAGATGTAGAACCAAAATAGGCCATTATTGGTGACTATTGGTCTAAACATGAGGTTTCTAAGATTATAGAGCTTCTGCGTGATTTCCAATATTTGTTTCCAAGAGGTTATCATGATTTGAAATGGGTGCATCCATCTTTGGATGAGATAAATATTAAGTTAAAGGAAGGTGCGTCCCAATTAGGAAGAGGCCTTATAGGACACCCTTCTTGATGTTTCAATCATTCTTAGATAATCCTACCAAAGACATGAAACTTGAATACCTAAATCCTTCATCCAAAATTCACTCACATGTTTACTTCAACCTGAATTTCTATCTACTAGAATTGAAACTCAAGTTCAAATTCTTTCCTTATAAATTTGTGCCACTTGAAGATTCACCAAACCATATTGGTTCGACATAGGCTTTAGAAAAAAATATAACTTTGTCTTGTATCTTAGGACATTTAATTCTTGCAATATTTCTTCAAAAACAAATAGTTCACACTTCTATGACACAACTTGGTCTTCCATTCACCGTGGAATAGTAACACTCCTTCATGAACGATCAAACACCATACATGTCTTACAAACTTATTAGAATTCAAGCTCAGAATATTCAATCTCATGTACTCATACCATCAAGAATATTTTTGAATCCCTTTACCAAGCAACATGTAAAGAACAAGGAAACATACCAACATTTGGAACACATACATGCAGCTTATTCTCAACTATCTCAAGTCTAACATCCTCACATTCCTCATGCTAAATTGTCTTGTCAAGATTTTGATCATATCCATAATTTTTTCACCTCTTCATGTCAATTTTCTTTGTCTCATACTAGTTACCTTTTGATAATACCTCTAAGAAAATACATATAAGGCCATTTATGCCACAAGTACGTAAACATGCATCCTAACATATCTACAACTATCTTAAAACCCTTCTAGATCTTCAAAAACACATAATTCTTTATCTCATCCCTCATTATGTCCTTAAGATGACATTACGTGTTCAAATATTCCTATCAATAGATCTATTCACTTTCAAATCCTTAAACATTTTCCCATACCTTCTTACACATTGATAAGTAGCATATCTTCATGACTGAGATTGATTATATATTTTGATGCAACTTTAAGGTCCATAGATATAGCTTCAAGCCTCAATATGAGAAAATCAATAACAACACTAGATTTCAAACTCGGACACTTACTCATTTAGCGTTCACACAACAACCAATAACGTATCCTAACTTAAACATATACATTTTCTTCATGATATTTCTTTTAAAGTTTTACTATTCTATGATGCATGACTTCAACACTTCTCTAAGCTATCTAAATATTTATGAATTCTTCAATCATGGAAACATATGAACTAAATTGAATCATACCTCAACCACCTTCACTCGACCTCCTTACATAATAGTCACAAGACACATTGGGCTCGATGACCACCTTCCATTGCATTGTAGACCTATATTAGGTCATAACACACTAATCTTATCATATCAATAACAAATAATATCCAATATCTTCCTCTGAATATTCTTTAACACATTAGGCTTGATGACCACATCATTTTCATTCTCTAAATAAGCTAACAACATGTATTGTTGGATTTCTACAACAACCGATTTATTCTCTTTAATAGAAAACATGCCTTCCGGATATAACTTCTTGACTATCTCCTTCTCCTTGACTAACTTCTCATGATTTGACTTCATGCTATGATCCACTGTCTTTGATTCATTATTCTTAACCTATTTTACATGATCATTCTCTTTGAATTTTGTATATTTCCACACCTTCTTGGCTTTGGGAGCTTCAAACTACATGACCTGCCTTGATGACTCAAGAAGACAAAACAATGCAATACGAACCTTGTGGTGACAACTATGGAAAACAAGATAATGCATACCTCTTGAATGATGAATACTGTGATCTATTTCATTTCTCTAGTGATACTCACTTTTGAAGAACCTTTTGCATTCTTTTTCCCCATTATCAAAATTATTGTAAGCATAACAATAACCATGAAAGGGACTAGCATACCTTATAGAATTTGGTTTTTTGATGGGATTATACCTTGCATTTCTCCCGGATAGACCTTCCGGGCATAGAAACATTCATTTTGACCTTTTTGGAACTAGGTCATGCTTCTTGACTTTACATTTCATACTTCTTATCATCTCCATTGAAACCAAGACCTAATTTATCACTAACTAACTTTTGATTGCTTGAGATATCATTTAGAGCCATAGTTCTCTTCTCAAAACTCTCATAGGAATTCAACTTGTTGGATATATGCTCCAACTTTACCTTAAAGGACATCATTTATGATTTATAAATGATACCTTCATATTCTTTGGATTTTATGGCTTCTACCTCAATCTTGATCTTATTGAACTCTTCTTCCTTAGATTTGAAACTTGTTGTCACAAACTCAAGCTGAGTCTCACACTCCTTGATCAATGAATATAACTTGTAGTTATTTATTCTTTGAATCACCAATTCTACATACAAATCTACTTCATCCTCTTCATTTCCAAGATTATCATAAGCACTGTGATATCTTAACTCTAATTACTTCTCATGATTTTCCTCTAAAGAGAATAGCTTGGTCTTTAACTAGTCACACTCATCTTATTTTGATATCAAATTTGTATTTGTAACTTCTACCTGATTTTGAGATCCTTGATGGTTTCTTCATCCTTATTAACAATAGATCTTAACTCTTGACACTCTCTCCTCAACTTCTTATCCATCTTATACTTCAAAGGATAACCTCAAGCTCGTTAATATTACTTCAAAGATCATGATCTGATACCAATTGTTGGAATCACAATCACTAAGGGGGGGTGAATCAATTAGCAATAAAAATTCCAAAAATTAGCAATTGTATATGTTATCCATTCCATTCAACTTAAAATTTAACCATTAACCATGCATTCAAAAACATAATCATATATGAGAAAATAATTACACAAGACACTTGAACAACAAATATAAGTGGGAAACCATTAAGGGGAAGAAAAACCATTAAAACAAAACTTTATTATAGCCATGTTTAAAATTTATTCAAGCACCAACCAAAGGAGTACCAACCCCTAGGTTTAGTGAGGCACCAACCCCAAAAGGATCACCAACCATACAAGGAGGAATCAACCCCTAGATGAATCAAACCAAATAAATACTTGATTCATTTGTCATATCTCGAAATGTTGCTTCAACAACTGATGATGACACAATGAAGCTCACTTTCTCTCTATCTTCCTCAAAAATTCAAGCTGATTTTATCCAATGACATAGCTCACCAACATATTTTTTCTCTCTATAACATCATATCATAATTGTTTCCTCTCATTATGGTCACATAGATCTCTTACGCCTCCACAAGATGTCGTTTATCTCACATTTTTCCTCATACACTCAACTAACTCAAATGAGCCTTATAACATGCTTATATACCCGAATTACGATAATAATACACCTAGGTCAGACATCATAGGATAAATTCACTTAAAAAAGCATAATAAAATCATTAAAACTTCATTCATAAGACCATATAGGTCAGTAATATCATAACCAACCTCAAAACCTCCACTAGGATCAAGAAGCCATGATGCACTCAAATAGCCCACTCGCTAAGGCCAAATGTTATTGAGTCAAAATGACCAAAAAAATTCAAGGACCACTTATACATGTTTTATAATACCACTAAAAACATCCAACAAGCTGCTACAACTCTGCACCATCATCTCACCTCATGAAGCCACTTGAGAACAAGGAAAACCAACATGCCCCAAAACTAGTCTTCAAAAATGAAGCTCAAACCAACACCAAATCACCTCATCCATATAATTTTAATATATCAAAGGAAATATCATGACCTCAGGGTCATCACCAAGTGCTAACCATACTACAAATCAAACTGAAACACCACTAAAATGCCTCTCAGTAACTAGGCCACCCGAAACCGCCTAAAAACCAGTCTTGCAAAATGGACCACAACAACCTCCTAAGGGCTCAACCATGATCTGAAACCACCATGGACATGTATTATGGATTCCAAAATTCCTAAAACACCAATTTAGTTAACATTTATAGTGCATAACTTTGGATAAAATAAAAATTTCTTTTTTGAGTGGGGTCCACACATATTCACAACCTCTAACTTGCACTTGGAGAAAGATGAGAGAGTCCTATGCAACATAAAATCACCATAATAGAAATAAAAATTAATTCTAGGCATGTATACTCAATATCTCCTCCATCACTTTTGACCTAGGGTTTTAAGAGGGTTAAAAAGTTGTTTAGTTTTTTAATGATTGTTCATAAATCTCTATCTCTTAACTCTCAAACTAATGATTAGAACATAATATAAGGACCCTTACCCAACTACCATGAATATATTGGACCACCATGAAAATATTTCACATGAAAATGAGCATCAAATTGTCCAATTCAACCTCAAATTCTCACTTTTAAAAACTCGATAAGGTAAAAAATTATATAACTTGGTTAATATTGTATTCTAGGATCTAAAAATTGGTGCAAACCTTAGGAACAACCTACTCCACCTTCTCTAATGATAAAATTTTCATCATCATGTTGAAAACAATCCAAATCACTTCACTAGGTATGTTTTCTCAAGGACTAGGTCTAGGAACAAACCTAAAAATCACTTTACCACTCTTGGAAACCTAAAAGGACCTTCACCACACTTCATGACACCTCAAAACATCATCCCAACCTCTATAGGTCATTACCACACACCTAGAAGCCACTACACTACTCAAGGAACCATGAAACATCCCTATGACCAAACAAATCACAAGATACTACCAATCAACCTTCATGCTCCATACTCCTTTTGATATCAATGACATTTAATGTTATCAAAGACAACATCTCTCTTTGAAATTAACGAAAACACAATGCCAACAATAAGAAAAGATGTTACCGAATGACTTGGTTCAAATACTTTGAGGAGTTTGAGCTTACCTTATCCCTTGTTTAGTCCGCTTATAATGTGGAGTATGATCTCTTTATCACTTTGGACTTTTAATTTTTCTTTCCATTTTCCAGCTATCATATTGTATATTTTATCATTTATCAATTTATTATCAAAACAAGTTGACACCCTTCAAAAGAATCCCATTGTTACAAGGATTAGCCTTTGTCTAATAACTCGTCATATTTTATCTAATATATAACTTGTATAGTTATCTCTTTATGAGAAGGTTATCATGTTTACTAGAAGGAATAGTCACATACCCATATTACATCTATAGATCTTGACATTGTATTTTCAACACAGTATTGCCAAACCCCGTTGTTCTATGATTTTTGGTGCTTTTTTATATAATAAGTAAACTGAAATCCACCATAAACATTCTGGAACACGTAGTGGGACCCTTAGTCCCATTTTGATTAGATATTGTATCTTAGTATTATTTTTCTTGTCAAATCATCTCACTTTTCTTCTTGGGATGATTTGATATTGCTTCCTCAAAACTTCTTAAAATAAGAACTATTATAAAGGAATAGTGAAAGCATGTATGCTTCTTTTCCTTCATTTCTCTTCCAGTATTCGTTGCATATTTGTGTTTTATCTTCATCGAAATCAATCTTTACTTTTGGGTCTTAAAATGAACCTTCATCCTTTTTTCTCATCTAGCTTGATTAAGGGTTAAAATTTACATTCACAAAATTCCCCTCACACAACCAAACCATGTAACAAATCAAACTTGCATCTAAACATCTCCTTCTAGGTCTACCTACTTAGATTTCATCAGCAAGGAGGAAGCCAACTCGATGTTCTGGCCGAGTATAAATAATTGGTGGGCGGTATATCGGCTAAGTACTTGACACCCTTATCACTGGGGAGAAGTGAAGTGAGGGGTATCACGCTTCATATTGATACCAACACACGATTTGGGCCTCTCGTACCTTCATTTATATTGAGGACTCTAGCCTTAACACACTTGAAACCAGCCTTAACAAGCCTCTTTCCTAGTTCCTTTTCAACCATCTTTTCATTTCACACTTTTCTAAATTAATCAAGATAATCAAAAGAAATATTTCTTGTGATTATGTGGTTTCATTTCCTTTAACAAACCATCTTTCTTTTTTCCTTTATTATTTGTTTTGTTAGTTCATGGTTCTGACTAGACAACATTCTCATCTTCAAAATACCTCAAACATGTCAGATGCACTTAAAAATCTATATAATTAACTCAATAACTTCCAAATTCTCCCAACACTTAGTCCAAAACATCATGTGTTCCTTATCTTGACCCTTCACATTTCTTTCATAATCGTGCCCCACTATTTTTAGAAATCTTAGACATCAAACCAATTTCTCTTAGTGGCTACCTTTTGGCAAAATGAATTCATCTCTATCATACCAATCCAAAATATTGTCCATATACCATTGTCAATATTTGTGACTATTCTAGACTTCTGAACCCTAATTATCAATCGGTTATAGAGCATATTGTTCCCTACCCCACCTCTAGTGACTCGGAAACATCAACACCTACTTTATCTCCTCATGTTTTTATCTTCAAACTCAATTCCATATCATCACAAAATACATCTAATAAACAAGGCCATACACCTTCTACATCTTTGGATAGCCCTCAAGGTGCTCAAAACCCCATCATTACTACGCCACCCTTGGTTGGTCAGCAAGGACCTATAATATCTACATCCTTAGTTAATCCACATGGTGCCCAAAACTCTGCTACTACTTCATCCTCTATAGCCACCATACATCTTCCACTCCTCTTCCTCCCCCAACAAGTTTTGTCAAGATACCCATTTATACAAACCCCTTGTTCATGACATAACTTATCATCTAAAATAATCCACATCCATAATTCAAAACTTAGTGGTTTTTATCCATACATCCCTACCACCCTTCAACATGAGTGTCATTACCAATGTTCATCATATTTCATATCCTATCTCCTTAACGGGTGTATCATACTATGGATAGATCTCAATTCATCAAAATCTACCACATTCATAGTTCCATGTCTACAATTATATTCATGATCCATATTATTACATTCAATCCTTCTCACAACTATTAATATCTCAACAAACCTACAACATACTAGGGAGTCTTCCTCCTTTCCAAAATCCACTCACACCATATTATCCATATCAACAATTAAATCCTTTCATTTATGATAGACTACTAATCTATCCTCTTCAAACACACAACCACTTTAGAAGGATCCTATGTAGGATTTAATGATCATAATTTATAGTCTCAAGGATTTCAATATAGGACCCAAAAATAAAATTTCCTACGAATAAATTTACAATGAACCTATCAACCCATCCATTCCTTTCAAGGCCCATCCTCTACATTGGGAACTCTTGAAGTTCATCAAGTTCTATAACAAGGAGGACCCACAACAACATATCATGGCCTTTCTTCATGATTTTTATTTCATTGCTAACAATCAGTCCTCGTGTAGAGTACATTCCCCATGTCCTTGATTGGCCCCGCCCTTACTTCATATAATATTATTCCACAACAATCTATTTTCTCATTTTCACAACTATCATAGTTGTTCCTAGAACACTTTTCTATCAACATCACCCGTAAAATCTCTATCATTGAATTGTATGCAATTAAATTTTTTGAAGATGAGTTTGTTGTTGATTTCATCGCTAGATGGAAATGAATTATTAACCATTTGTAATTATCCCTTCCACAAACTAAATTGACCAAATTGTTCTCTCGATCCTGTGACAAAAATATATCATCAACCCTTTAAATTTAGTCATTTCAAACATTCAATGAGGCCTTTACCATGGCCCAAAAACTAGAAATCCATGCCCTTGAGGATGGAAAGGTTAAATTGTGATCTAAGAAACTAAATCCCAATTCCTCTTTTAAAAATTCTTCTAATAATGAAAAACAAAAGGATTAAGAAATGCGGTTGTTTTAAAAATTACATCCAAAGTTTGTACAGACTGACTCTTAACGGTCCTAACCTCAACACAAATCTACACATTTAGGGAGTCCTATAAGTATTAACTTATCTTCAACAAAATTTTGGTTGTTTGTATGCTTAAGATTCCCCCATCCAACACATCGACGAGTCCACATCCAAGCCATCATGGTATAAATACAATGAATATTGTAAATACAATCAAGTCTGAGGACACAAAATTGAAATATGTTGTTCATTCAAAACATCCTCTAAGATCTTATTGACCAAGGTGAATTACAAATCGATAACCTAAACGCTCCTAATCAAAACTTAGACATGTTTAAACAAACCATTTTCAAACCATCACCTAATTAGTATCAACCTCACCCAATATCATAGGGTCTCATTATACCATCAACATTGTCAACAAGCTCTCATCCAAATATAGTACCATCTATTTCCACAGACAAACACCAACCAAACAACATAACTCTTGGGATCTCCTCACAAATGAGATCTGGATTCTATCTACATCACAACACCTAGACTTGACCTCATCTACTCATGTAGAAACCCCCACATCTTCCTTCCATAATCACAAGAAAAGAATCCCATCATTGAAATCTTAAATAGATCTTTCCAAGACCACATCACTCAACGCCGAGTTAAAAAATCTTGGAAATCCAATACAAAATTGTACAAATCATCCATCTAAAATATAGAAATATCACAAGATATTCACCAAACAAACACACCACAAGATGTCATGTCCTTACCTTCCATTTTGGGACTACATCCCTCATCCAAACTTATAATCACTATCATAGAATCTAAAATTTTCCCTCGGCCAACACCTAAACGAGCCAATTAAAACATGAAATCAAGCATCTCATACTTCTAAACCATCAAACGATATCCCACTTCCTTTATCATCATCATATCATCTTAGTCAATCATGTTAAGATATTACACTAACATCCTTGAAAAACTCATATAATCATCAATCATAACACTACCACCTATTAAGCCCTCTAATCCTTGGGGTGGAAACCTTCTCGAGTATGACTATGAGGCATTTTTTTCTTATCATGAAATGCCATGACACTACAAAAAGGACTCGCAAAGCCCACCATGCTAGAATATGAAGTCTCACTAGAAAAGGACTTCTATCAACAAACAAAAATCATTTTATTCCATCTACCTTCCTCGATATAATTAAATCCAAACATCATGTCAAACCAACCTCAAACAATTACATTAAGCTCTTGTTAAAATGTTCTTTATGATCTCTTTCAAAACTCCCGTAACATCACCAAGCCATGATCGAATCACTCCAAGCCATTTTAGTTCCATTAAATGAACCCCAACCATTCACCAACCTTGTTTGCACACTTAAAATATCTCACATTACCATCACATTCAAGGACTCGAGATAATGTCATTATGGCCTAAAGATCATGATATTCCTCTCTTTTTCACCACCCAAATCAACAAAACTCTAGTAAAAAGAGTAATGATCGATAATGGAACTAGCATCAACATAATATCATCTCATGTCTTTAAAAAATTCAGTTACTTAACATCATTATAGTTCAATCACCTTCCATGTTCCATTCCTTTAATGACATAATCACCCCCAAATTAGGAACATTCATGTATTACCTATTAATATAGGTGTGAAAATGTCGGAGGAATGATGAATATTTGGAGGGAATCCGTGAACATCAACACGTTGCACTCAACCACATAATTGTGTAGCTTCAAGATCCAAACAAGCCCATGAGAGCAATGTGCATGAATTAAGGAAAAATTCCTCAAATCCATACTCCATTCCATTGCATTTCTCAAGATGAAAGGTGTACATATAGTAGTGGGGTGTGTAACTCCCCCACAAATGTAGTCGTCAAGAGGTGGGAGTTACATTCCCGGAATATCCGGTCAAATGTAACTCCTATGACACTCTATGACATGTGTAAGGCCATAATGACACCCTAGGACACCTAAGCATGGTGAATCACCTATGTGGAGGAATCCCATGTACTTAAAATATATACATGGTAAATATCCTACACAAATAGAAAATCCTTCATGAACTCTTCTATCTTGTAGAAGGATAGTTTCAATATAACATACTACTAGGTCATACTTGGATATGTGTTATACATTCTATCCATCCACATTACATCGATTTATAAACTATGAACATGAAGGTAAAAACTTTTTGATTCTCATTGATCCAAATCCATTCAAATCCTATCACATGAATTGTAGACCCAATGACATCTTACTCCCATTACAAATATTCATGTATTCAAATAAATATTCTATAAGATCCTCCATCCCCGCATCTAAACTACTAAATGATCAATCCTTCAAAGACATCATTTAACGTATTTCATTGGGGAGTATCAACTTCTAACTCTTAATGCACTCCCTACACCTAAAAATATAGGAGGCCCAAAAAAAAATCACTCTACGATCCTAACTTAGGAAATATTGTTTCCTTTTATCCCCCTTTCCTTCTAACACCTCTTGTTTACAAAGGCATCGATTTACCTTCCTCTCACCTTGATGACCAACCACATACTAATTTTTTTCATCAGAATTTTCATTCTTAGACAAACCAAAATTTTCCCAAACCTACCTCCATTGTTGCACTTGGAAAGGTTTCAAACTTGGTAGGTATGAAAAATGGTCCACATGACTAACCCTTTGAAGACTTGAAGAAACCTCACAAAATACATGTCCTCATATTCAAAGTGGATTCTTCTAATCCATCACTATCAATGTCAAAATCTCAACCACCAAATCACTAATATCAAACTCATCCTCTGACTTTGATGATACCATATTCATTCCCTATAACCTTTTTGTATTCAATGTTATCATACTTGGACCACTGACTTATCAAGCTAATGGTAAGAATGAAACCCTTCCCCTAACATTACCACACATGTTAGAGGAATATTTTCCTACTATTGATATCTTTAATTTCCATGAAGATGATGTTATCCTAACTTATATGAGTGTTGAGGATAGCTATCTTCAAAAATACTTACCACCCGGCATGTCTACACTTCTCGATGAATCAACCACTAATGTTAATATCAACACATCACAAGAACCGCACATCATCAAGATCGACCAAGCCTTAGACCCTCTTGAACTCTAGCATTTCACCACCTTTTAATCCAAACATAGTCAATATTTCATATGGTATTATAGTGACATCCTAGTATATACCCCAAAATCATTATCTATAACATCATTACTATCCCGAACACTAAGCACAGTAAATTAAAAGCTTCATAGGATGCATCCTTATGCTTTGCACTATTAGTCAAAGAATAAATTTAGCATCTTCTTTCTACCAACTTCATACTACCTATTGATTATCCACAATGGGTTTCTAACATCAGAACCTGTCACTAAAGCCATTATAAAATTATACATCTATACGAACTTCCGAGACCTTAACCTCATTTTTCCAAAAATGACTTTCCTTTACCAAACTTTGATCAGCTCGTTAGTCTAATAGCAGACCACAATATGCTCTTTTTTATGGATGGTTTCTATTGTTACAATCAAATCCTCATCATACCATAAGATCAGCATAAGAGATCCTTTATCACCCCATGGAGAAAATTATGCTATAAAGTAATTCCCTTTGGCCGAAAAATGTGAGAGTTTCTTATCAATGCACTATGACCTACATCTTGTTACAGTATATATAATTTGTGTTAGTGCTCACATTAGTTTATTATGTATTATATTATTTGTAATGTGTGTAATGAGTTGTATTTACAACTCATGTCTTTTTAATATTATTATTAATAGAGTTTTCATGATAATACAACTCATTGATAACAATATGGAATTTATATTTGTTATACGTGAGTTTATCTCACCACTAGAATAGGATTTGTTGAGAGATTCTAGTGAGTTAGTTTAGGGATTTGAGATGATGTTTGACTCCATGGAATAAGGAGTAAAAACGATATATAATGTAATCTCTATCAATGAATATATTATCCCAAATCAATTCAAATTGAAGACATTATAATTTAATGTTTAAATTTTTATTAATTTATTTTAATTTCATAAGGGATCTTTGACCAAATCTTCACATCTTTCATGACCTCGTCCATAAAACCATAGAAGACTACGTCGATGATCTCTTAGATAAATCCTAACAGAGGGAGGGAGGACAAAGATCTGGAGGGAATCCATACACATCAAGGAGTTGCACTCAAATGAGAGATGAAGTAGCTTCAAGATTCAAACAAGAACTCAACCATGAAAAATGTGCATGCATTAAGGGAAATAAGACTCCATTTATCATAGATCAAGAAGAGAGGTGTACATATAGGGGAGTGTTGAGTAACTCCCATGCATAGCTAATCATACCTCCATGATGGAGAAGAGGAGTTACTTCCAAAAAGGGAAAGTAACTCCTATGACACACACTTACACATATGACACCTATGATCCATGCTCTCACCTAAGTGAGATGACTCACCTAGTGAGGTGGAAATACATCTAATAAATAAATAAAATATGAAAATTACCACTCACACTAATCCCCCTTCATCATAACTTAGGATGAGGCAAGGAAAGTAAAAAAACACACATAAAATGAAAAATGGGTCCCAACACTAAGCTTGATGAGGTACCCATGTACAATAAATATCTCAAGTAGTGAAGGAAAACCTAGTGGGAAAAACATCCACTTACAAGAGATATAAAAACTCCCCTAAACAACTAAGAAGAAGGAGAGAAAATAAGTGTTATCTATCCTCCCAAGAAGATGAACTTGTCACAATCCACCCTATACTAAGTGAAGAAGAAGAAGAAGATCCTTGAAGTGACAAGGTGTTGTTCCAATCCAAGGAAAAATGCTCCACATGTGAGGTAGAAGTGTCACATGATCCATAAAGGAATGATGAATCTAAAGCAATGAAAAGAAGAAAAGTGGAATGTCATGAAAATGCGAAAGAAGTGTGCCCAATTCTTGATGAGTTATGAATCATAGTACTTGTTCCCTAAAGAGTATGCAGTGGAACAAAAGTAGTTAGATCAAGAGACAACTCCTTGAGATGTGGAAAGTGATAATTATATGGTGGAGGTGGTTCCCCATCATTATGAAAATCAACTATGCTATAAGATATGTCATCAACCTTAGAAGTGGAATCTAAATTATCATCAAGTCCATGTGATTCAGATGAAGAATCTAAAGGAGGAACAAAGTGAGATGCGTACAACTTAGTGTGATGATCATCTATACCAACTATAATGATATTGTCATTGTGTAGCTCTCTGACATAGATTGAATATGGAGTGAACTCAACCCAAATTCCTTGTCAAAGGTGAGTGATCTGATAAATTGAAAGAATATTAGTTGTAAGTGAAGGGATATTAAGAACATTATTGAAAGTACCACCACTCACTTTAATAGACCCTCTCCCAAAAACTTGTGTAGTAGTGTTGTCACCAAGTCAGTATAAAAGACATGTCACATGGCTCCAATGAAGAAAACTCAATATCTGATGAGGCCATATGATGAGTTACACCTGAATCAATGATCCATGTAGGAGTAGGTGGCACAAATGTCAATAAGAAATTCCCTTTGGTTTCTCCTTGGTTGATTCTTTTAATTTTTATTTCTCTTTCACTTTCCCTTTTCATTGTCTTTTCCTTAGAAAATTCATGAGTTGATGAAGATGATTTGAGAGACTTTGGAACTCCAATGTTGTTCTTCTCAAGAAGACTCGTGAGGAGATCAATATTTCTTCAAACATTTTTCTTCATCATGCCTACCATTGCAGTACCCACATTTGATCCATTCTTTAAGAGGTTTGGAACTAGAAGAGGAAGTGGAAGAGTTTGATTTTGATTGGTCCTTTTTGTTCTCATGATCCTTGTTTTGTTTCTTCTCTTTTGAAGCCTTTTATTTTTCCTAACCAGCAATGAGAGCATGGGATTTTGTGGATTTTAGAGTGCCCATATGAATCATCTTATCATATTCCCTAATCAAATCAGAAATAAAATAATCAAGTGAGGGAATAGTCCAAATTACACCAAATGCCCTTTTTATTGGATGGTAGGTAGAGACAAAAAAAAAATATTTGAGACCAAATATTGCAAGGATGGAAAGTATGAGATGTGGGTCTTTTTTTTCTATTCCACAAGATGTTAATTATAATATGAGAGATTTGAATTTGATGAAGAAGTCTTGAAGCAAGTAAAAAAAATTGGGGTTGAGGCTAATCAACTAATTTTCTAGTTCATGCCCTCTAATATCATCTTGTTTCACAAATAGTTTTTATAAAGAATCCATAACTTCCTTGGGTGATTTGGCTGAGGTAATATGTAAGTTCAGTTATGGAGAAACAAAAAGAGATAAAAAACCCAATGGATTCATCACATTTTTCAAACCATTTTTACTTTTCTACTGCATATGTAGGTTTAGCTTGTAATCTCATGGTTATCCTGAAGAGTTGTTTCTTTTTTAGGGAAAAATACATAGCTTCTTTCCATTCAAGATAGTTGAAAGGGGTGAGTAAGGGAACCGTAATGGGATCCATGGAAATAAAGGGTGAGAAAAGGAAAATGTGGAGAGAAAGGAACAAAAAAACACCCCCTTAATTGTGGAAATGGAAAGGAGGTTCAAAGGAAGGGCCCCAAAATCCAATAATCAATCCCAAAAAGATGATTTTTCCTCACAATTTGCTTATTTCTTAATTTTAAATTATATAAATTTGAATTAATTAATCAATAGTTAAAAAATAAAGTGGAAGGAGAGAAAAAAATCCTTTAGAGCGGGAAGGGGCTAGCTCGGCTTCAGCTCAAATTTCAAGCAAGTCGGGAGGGAAGTCTATTGAGTTATGAAAAAGCTAGTGGAATGGGTGCTTTGAGATAGGAGGTATCTTGCGGGGGTGAGTTGGGGTGGCTCACCGAGTTATGCAACTAAGAAACCATGTCTAAGTTGGATCAATGCAACGATTCGAAGTTGGAGTGTTGGGTATGAGTTGAGTCGGTGGTGCCGGTCAAAATGGTCCATGTGTCGATTGGTTGGGAGGTTAGAGGCATAAAAATAGTAGTATAACCGATGAACCCTTACAAGTCACCATGTGGCAGTGATGCTTCGATAATCAATCAATGTGGGAGAGAATATTTAGTAGTGAACAAAGGGAGCCAAAGGTGGTAGAGGTTGTAGAGGTCCAACACCACAAAAAAAGTTTAGAAATTAAACCACACAAAGATTAAGAACAATAAAATAACTAAGTACATGTGCATATAATAGACACATGAATAACTAAGAATAATTCAAGAGCTTTAGAAGCTAGAATTCGAGCTATCAAATGAGCCCAAGTGAAAAATACAAGGCAAAAACATAACATGCAAATGAAACATGAGTGGGTAATGTAATGAATACGAGCCGACATGAGTGACAAAGAATAAAGGAGGGGTCCACTCAACCAATGCAAAGTCGGTGATCCAACACTAGCCGAGTTACCAATGCAAAAAAAACCTCTCGAACAAGTAAAACCCATAGACCAAAGCCCATCAAGACAAATACACACACAAACTTGAGTTGTCAAAAATGCTCGAGCATGTAATGCAAGGAACTGTGTTGGGTTGTTCACAAATGAATTAAGTCAATGACACATATGAGTTATCAACCAAGCAAATAATGTAATATAAGGAAAGCTATGGGATAGCTCGGTTCCCAACTTGGTGAGTTGGGGCTGAGTTGGGCCATTAATCCAACCTTTAACCTTTCAAAACACAAAACCTTTGCACCTTTAAACTCTTAATTTTTCCGATTTTGAATGAATGGAGTACCAATAAAACAACACACCGAGCACACAAACCAATTACAAGAACCCTTAAAAATACAAGTAGAGCACAAAGTAAGGAGTTGAGAACTTTGCATGTAAAACTACAAAACGGGGAATAGTAAGAAACCATAGCGATAGACATGATTTTGATCCCCGAGCTCTAATACCATGATTAAGGGAGGAAGGACAAATATCTGGAGGGAATATTTGCACATCAAGGAGTTACACTCAATCGAGAGATGAATTAGCTTCAATATTTAAACAAGAACTCAACCATGAAAAATGTGCATGCATTAAGGGAAAAAGACTCCATTGCTCATAAATCAAGAAGAGAGGTATACATATAGGGAGTGTTGAGTAACTCCCATGCATATCTAATTGTACCTCCATGATGGAGAAGAGGAGTTACTTCTAGAAAGGTAAAGTAACTCCTATGAATCACACTTACACATATGATTCCTATGATCCATGCTCTCACCTAAGTGAGATGACTCACCTAGTGAGGTGGAAATACATCTAATAAATAAATAAAAGATGAAAATTACCACTCATGCTAAAAAATCCAAACACCGAAGATACCATCTAGTTATCCTTGACATGATTTTTGCATGTATATTACAATTATTTCTCTGTCTTAATCCTGATAAGTTCGTATTCATAGTTATCACAAGAAAAATATTAGGATTCATAGTGTTTATCAATGTAATTGAAGTTGACCCCACCAAAATCAAGGAAATTATCAAATTCCCTCACCATCTAATCTTAAACATCTTTGTAGCCTTCAAGGAAATATTTAATTTACTAGAATTTCATCTCTCAATTATCAGACCATTGTCAACCTTTCCATCATCTTCTAAGAAAGTACATCTAATTTAAGTGGGATGATAATCACAAAAGTCCTTTGATGGCCTCAAATAGTATCTTTTATGACCACCATTTATCACACCTCCATGCAATGTGGAGCCCTTATATATCTATATCTCTATGACTGACCATGCCTTAGGAGCCATGCTCACACATTGAGATGAACAAGGTAAGGAACAAGTCATTTATTACATAATTCATACCTTTAATGAGTACAAAACTCATTATTCATGAAGTAGAAAAGTTATGTTGTGCCTTATACTTCACAACTTCCAAACTCCATCACTATCTTCTCAATCACAAAACCTACATTGTCACAAAATTTAATCCACTCAAATCTATGCATTGTAAGTCGTATCACAATAATCACATCACCATATGGATCATGCTCATGACAAAGTTTGACCTTGAATTTATCTCTTATAAATCCATCAAGGGACATGTCATTGTTGATCAACTCACAAAATCTCCCCTCCCTTCTAATCAATTACCTTGTGAACACTTCCCTGACGAATCTATCAACACTCTTGATCATGATAATACCCCTCTTAAAAAGACATTTTCCTTCAACGAGTCCAAGTGAAGACCGGGGAGTGCCAAAATAGTCATAATACCACCTTGGGACACTCCTATTCCATTATCCTTAAAACTAAATTTTGAATGCACTAATAACATGGCAGAATACAAGGCTCTCATCATGGTACTTCAGACTGCCACCTTTCTTGGTGTAAAAATCCTTGACATTTACGAGACTCACTTCGTCATCAATCAAATCAAAGGGATATATCAATGAAAAAATGAGGCCCTATAAACTACAAAACCATTGTCAAAGACTTACATCAGTAACTCTTTAATCATTAAGAAATTCAAACCACCCTCACTCATCCGAAAAATTTGCATAAACTATGGCCTCTCTCCTCTCTCATATGTATATCACTTGATGATTCAAAATTCTTTATCATCATACACAAATTGGATCAGCCCTTTTATATCAATACTAACCTTCCCACCATAATTTATATACAAGATAGTCAATTTGACACCTAGTATACTCGGACCCTACGACTATCTTTCCACTAGAAAAATGCCTCCAAATTTATCTGGAAATGGAAAAGGATATTTTCAATAATGCATGTCTCATTGCATCATACTAGGTGGTATCCTTTATAAAATAGGATTTTACATCCTTCTCCTCTAGTGTTTTAAAACTCGGTGGCTCTTATAGCTATCCAAGAATTCCATGATGGCATATGTGGTGGACACTTCAATGGTTTAATTGTCACTAAATGAATCCTACACATGGGCTACTATTGGTCCACACTAAATCAAGATTTTTATGACTATGTCAAGAAATAAATCAACTGTCAACAACATTTCAACCTCACACATATCCCTAGTCACGCTCTTCAACGCACTCAAAATATATGGCCCTTTTTATAATGGGGCTTGACCTTGTTGGTCATATCAACACTCGCATCACAATGACACAATTCCATCATCACAAAAATTGAATATTTTACAAAATGGGTGGAAGCAATTCCCTTTATCTCTACTAAAGTAGATAAAATTATCGACTTCATCCATCATCACATTATTTGTTGCTTTGGTATACCTCATAAAATCATCACATAACAAAAAATCATTCAAAAATAAGAAAGTTCAAAAACTTTGTGACACTTACAACATTAATCTCAACTTTTCATCTCCTTATTATCCACAAGCAAATGGTCGGTAGAAGCATATAATAAAACCATCAATAAAATCCTCATGAAAATTGTTGACCAAGCTGGTAGGGATTGACATCTTCAAAATTAGAATCCTATTTTAATTATGGGCATATCAAACCAGATTATGAACCCCTACGGGTGCTACTCCTTTATCCTTAGTATACTACACCAAAGTTGTTCTTCCTCTCGAATTCTAGATCCTATCCTTATGCCTTTCTCTCAAATATTTCATCCCAAAAGAATATATCATCAAAAATGCCTATCAAAACTTAAATTGTTAGATGAATGTCTTCTAACTACCCTTGAACATATCAAAATTTATCAAGAACAAATCAAATGAGCTTATAAAAACATATCGAGATAATGTGACTTTAATGTTGGTGATATTGTTCTCAAATAAAATCAATTTGTCACTAACATGGAAAAGAGTAAACATGGAATTTTTTTCTCTTAAATGGATTGCACCATATATTATCACTCATAAATATGGGTATGGGGCTTATCATTTATCCTCCTTGATGGTAAACCTAAAAATGAGCCTTTTAATGCCCTACACTTATGGCCATTCTACGATAAAATATCGACTCATGAGACCTTAGTAACACTATTATCTCCATTCATCTACCCACATAATGATTTGGAATAATTTGGTTTTCCATCAACATACCTCTTATCACCTTAAATATGGGCACCATGAATTTCCTCATAGCATATTCCATGTAGAAAAGTTCCCTGCTCACAATTAGGGAACCCCGTAATCATTACTCTCACCATCCCCTATCTTATCCTAATTTAACAACATGACAAGGATATAAGTGTGGCTTAGCAAATTTACTTATCCCCTTCTAGGTGGTTACCTTAGCTTTCCCTCAGCTCAAAAATTAAAATTTTTATGAGATGGAAACAATCAAAATGCAGATTGGTCCCTTGAAGGATGGTTGTCAAAAAGAAAAATATAATCAAAATATAGATTGATCCCTCGAAGGATGGCTGTAAAAATTAATCTACAATCAAATAAATTTGTAGATCACTCCCTTAAAGGATGGCTACCAAATAAAAATATATAAAGGACTTCCCGCATCAATCAATCATCATATCAAAAAGGGGCTCCCCGTATTGATCATCACCTGCTATAAAAATAAAAAAGAAACCACCCTAGTAAAGCTTACCACATTTATTAGCTTTCCTACTAAATGAAATCTTCCCGTATAGATCATCTTATGTAAAATATAATAAATTTAGGGAAAAACCTTGGAACCATCAAGAAGAACCTATTTACTCGTGTTTTTGCTATATATAAAACTTGTCCATGTCAGAAAAGGATAGATACAACTATCCCACATCTATCTATGATCCTAGTATGACTAACCATTGTGAGTCATATGTTAACATTAATTATAAGGTCATACATGTAGTATCATACATATAACAAGTTTACCATCATACACTATATATGCCAAGAATAGTAAGGAAGAAAACATCTCACATTATGTTCTTATCCATCGTATAGTGCATTAATCAAACAACAAGATCATCATTTTTCACAACCATGTGCAAATATTATCAAAAACATATTATAACACATATATCTCTAATTTAAAAACCATACATTTCAAATAAATTCCATAAAACATCATAATCATAATCATCAACCACATCTCTAATCATAAACATACATCCATCACATCAAAACCATTACACAACTCAAAATATAACACAAGAAAAATATATATATATATATATATATATATATATATATATATATATATATATATATATATATATATATCAAAATATATATATATATATAATCAAAATATATGTACATCATCAAGGGCTTTAAAAGAGCTGTATACATCAAAATATGTCATCAAAATGGTTCTACAAAACTATCTAGTAAATTTTAGCCTCACAATTGAATGCCCCTCTAGCATTGCCCCCTTAATCCAAAACAACATTGTTTGGTCTCTAAACCTTATCAAAACATCATTTTAATTATTCCTTGTCAAAAATGCACATTTCAAAGTATGTGTTTCCTTTTTAGGTCCGTAAGACCCTCTTAAAATCATAAATTCAATCAATCTATATAAATTCTTCCTTTATCAAGTCCATCTTGGATTTTGCAACCTTATTTGGGAAGATTTTCCTACCGCTTCCTATAAGACATATGTCTATAGGTTGAGAACCCATTGGTTCCCTATCACTTGATTTTTGGTCACTTAAGCCCACCTCTGTAGAAACATACTTTATATTGAGACTATGTTTCTTGATACACCATGGATATTATAAGATTTCTAGAACCCTTTCCCATTACTACCTCCTTAAAATTCATACGTTTATAGGTCGAGAACTCATTAGTTTCCCTACCACTTGACTTCTTGGTTGTGCAAGACCACATATGTGGCAATCCATTTCATGTCCGGTCTTTGGGAACCTTAAATTAAAACACACTCTTACAAAAGACTTTTCATCCATCAACTTAATCAAATTGGTGATCATTACACTTCATCACAATGACCCTTAGTTTGAAGGGGAACCACCCATTCAACAAAAACCTGACCATTTCACTTATTTTTTTCAGTGGCTTGTCCATTACAAACCACTTTAAAAAAGGGTAAATGTAGACACCCATTTTTCGACACCTTACGTGACCTATCCACACCCCTCACATTTTCATTCAAAACACTAAAATCATTCTATTATCCTATAAACCATGTCTTCATCCAATAAAACCATACTTTACCCTCAGTAAATACTTATTTACTTATCCTAAACCTCTCAAACCACCTAAAACCATCCTAACCCATTTTAATCCTAACCTCCTAACCTCCCAACACCCTTAACACCTTCCTACCCATCCTTACTCACTTCCAAACCCAAAATAACCCATTTGGAAGTGGTTGAAACCACTTCCAAGTGGGTTCCCCACTTTTTTTTGAATTGCTAGTAATTCTAACTAATCGCCGATGATTCTATAAAATCCCATCAAATTTCATGAATCTAGATCCACTGACAACCGCAAAGAAAACTCGGATCTTTAAAGACCTGTGACGACATCATTCTCAAACATTTGAACATCCTCCGCATTCATATCACATCTCCGAAGGTGCATAAATCTTGTAAAACCTCTTACAACGTTGTTTCTTGGCATTCCACATCAAAGATAAGTCATTTTCATTCATTTTCATTTTTGGTTTATCAACGCATCAATTTAAAATAAGAATGAAACATTGAATCACTTGCTTTGCATCTAATTTGCATCTTATTAGAAATCATTCTTTTACACAAGAATCACCACGATTCCCTCAAATCACTAGCATTAAACCGTCAACGATGCCTATCTTTTAGTCATTAAATCACATTTTACATATTTTCAATCATTATTAAACTCTATTTTCTTCTAATTTGTATGTTTCCATGTTGTCTTTTCTTGTAGATGTTGTATTGGGCCAAACACATCCGATCACAAGTAAATATGATATTCCTACCATTTCACATCCATTTTTCTAGGAGAAATTTTATATCACACATGAATTAAGTCTTTTTGCCATCTCTTTGACACCAAACATTGATGACATTGGAGATCAACTTAAAGTCATACAAGAAGAACAAGATGCTACTAAACAAGTTTTGTTTAAATACTTCAAGGAGTTTGAGATTTTGTTAGCCCTTGCATGGGAGCTTATTGTTAGAAATGTTGGTGGAATAATTGATAAATTATTAAATTAAATTAAATTATCCAAGCATAAAATAATTTTTAGTCCAAGGTTATAGGTTTAACTATGTGCAGAGATGTTCAAAATAAATGAAGTAAAAGCATAAATACAACGTAACTTCACAAAGTAAAATATATACAAAAGTAAATAACATAACACATGGTTTATAGCAGAAAAACCTTAAGGTAAAAAACCCCACTCTCAAATAAAGTAATTTCCTTTATTAATAATTTTACGTACAGATTTTACCCAACACTTCCACTTCCTCCTCGGTCCCACAATAATGCTTACACAACAATTTCACAATGAGATATGAATTTCTTGCAATAAATTCACCATATGAAATTACCTCGATATATAATAATATAAAATCCCATTAGGATCACCCTATTAAATAGGGTGGGTGAATCGGTTGCACATGTGTGCACTGTTTCACTCTTTTAATTTAATCAAATGATTTAATTAAATATAGGAGATGACATAATAAAGTTTATAAATAAACTTTAAACAAGGGGTGTGAAGTGGTGGCCCACCTAAATGGTGTCCCCACTTGACATTATTTCCCCAATACTCCCCCTTAATGTTAAGTGGGGAAAACATGTCAAATTATCTTTTTCTACAAAAGGATTTACAATCCATAAATCATTGACGATTTAGGCTAGCATGTAAACAAGGGAAATCATATAGATATTTCCACACAAAATCGATTAGGACAAGTTATTTACATATGAAGACTTATATTAAATTATGGAGTCTTTTATAAAAGAAGAAAATCTTATAACTAATGCTTCGTTTGGATTCACAAGTAATCTCACGTGTTATGATAATTTACTTAAGACTCACATATAGTGATATTTTACAAAATGGAGGAAGTATAAGAAGTTTAAAAAAATCCGTTAAGAGGTGGCATTGGCATGCACACTCCCCCTCAATGGAAACTCTAAAAGGCCTAACAAGGCACGAAACTTGCAAAACTTCACAACACTCAGTGGCTTTATGAAAATATTTGCAACTTGATCTTCATTTGAACAGAACTTGAGATCAATATCACCATTTAGGACTTTTCTCTTGAATGAAGTGCATATGAATATCTATATGCTTCGTTCTCTGATGTTGAACTAGATTATTCGCAAGAGCAATGCAACTTTGGTTGTCACATAGAAGAGTAGTGTTTCCTTTTACGCCCATATGGAGTTCATCCAATAGTATTTTTAGCCACATAGCTTCCTTTGTTGCTTCTATAACACTTCTATACTCTGCTTCAGTAGAAGAGATAGAAACTGTCGATTGCTTCTTGCTACTCCAAGTGCTGACACCTACACACCAAACTTGAAAAAATATCTAGAAGTATATTTTCTATCTATAATATCACTAGCATGGTCAAAATCACAATATCCAAATAATCATTATCATAATAGGCACAATATACACCATTATTGATTTCACTTTTAGCCATATATGAATCTTACATTAATAGGTTTAAAAACAAGTTGTATACCAAATTTAATGACAATATGTTTATAACTAACCATGTCATATTACCAATATATTAGATTTTTGAAAAAAAAATTCAACATTTCAGTCTTAAAAAATATTATATGCAATTAGTATCGGAAGTCTCCAATACACAGACACAAATTCGTCCCCAAGTGTCATTTGATGTGAATATTATACTATTTTTAGTAATTACGGACTAATATAGAATTCATAAATGTTTTCTTAACATATGTATATTTTTATTATCTACATTAAGCCTTTTATTTTTTGATAAGATTGATTTTCAACTTAGGTTTTAAAATTTTGGAATTTGGACAAGACATCAAACTTTTTCTTAATGAAGTATGACCAGGTCATCCTAGAGAAATCATCAATAAAGCATATAACATACAAGGCTCCACCGAGAGAGGAAACTTCAAGTGGACCTCTCACATCACTTTGAATCAACTCTAATAGATGAGATGAATTCATATTATGATGTTTGTGAAATGGTTCAATGTGTTGCTTACCATGCAAGAAAATTTCACACGTTTCATGATTAGATTTCATCTTAGAGAGACCTATTAAAAGGTTTAGGTGATAAATTTCATACATACTCCTAAAATTCACATGTCCTAGTCTTTTATGCCAAATTTGAAGATCATTTCTAGAAGTAGAAGAAAAATAAAATTCATCTTCAAATCCATCAAAAATATATAAACCGTTTTTCTATACGATACGATAACATTACTAAGTTCATTTTCACATACCATTTATTTTGCAATAACACAACTTTATAATTTTCTTTAGTTAATTGAGAGAAAGATAAAAGGTTCTTTTTTAATTGAGGAATGAATAACACATTCTTAATTGTTCCATTTTTCAATTTAACATTCCCACAACTTTTGAATGATAGAATTTTCCCCTAGATATATATTTTCCTCACATTCTACAACATCTATGAGGATTTCATGAATGCAAGTCATGTGCCTAGAGGCACCACTATCTAGGATCCATTCGTTGTCATTCGAAGATAAGAGTGCAATATACAAAGCAATAGATTGCTCAACGTTATTTGCATGGTTTTGATTTTAGTTTTGGTTCGATCCTTCTTCTAATTGTTAAATTTCTTGTTTTTAGTATTTTTAACAAAAAAATTTGTTTTCACACGATAATCAGACTCCTTATGACCAAATTTTCCACATTTGTTACATGTGTCATTGAATTTCACTTTGAAATTTTGACTTTGTTCTTGACAAAATTAGAGTTAGGATTAGATTTAAATTTTGATTTAAAGTTTGGTTTCTAATTAGGATTGTTGTTATTTTTGTTTTGAGAGGGTTTGTGATTCTATGAGAATAATTCTTGATAGGTATTCTCTTTTGAATCAAAATTTTCCATAACACACTCTTCTTGAATTAGGAGAGATGATAGGGTATCCAGATCAGGTAAATCATTTTCATTTTGGTATTTAGAGTTCAAGATGGAGATGTAGTTTTGAAATTTTTCATGGATGTTTATCTGAATGATAAAATAAAGTAGTTTATCCTGAAACAATTCACAATTACATCCATCTAATTATGCTTTAATGTTTTTAATTTTCGCCAAATAATTAACTATTTTTTCATCCCCCTTTATGGGAGTTGTAAATAGTTCCATGAGTTTAATTATCTTAGAGATACGACTTCTCTCATTCATGGTATCTAGTTATTTGCAAGTGTCACTGGTTGAGAGTCCATGTGTCCTATATGTAGTAAAAATTCATCTTTTATGCTTTGCAATAGAATTGACATGGATTCTTGGGATCTTTGGGAGAAGGAGCTTAGGTTTTGGGGTTTGCTTGTCTTTTAGTGGGTCATTTCTCCACACCAGTGACTAGATCCCACAATTTTCTATCCATAAAGCAATATTTTTATCTAACTCGTCAAATATTATAGTTTTTCACATTTAATAATTACAATTTATCCATTGAAAAAGCCATTGTTTTGACCATTTTTAAAGAAAAAATTAACTAAAAAAATATTTCCACTAAACTAAATTTATTAAAATTTTCAAACAAAATCTAAACCAAATTTAATTTAAAATAAACTTTCAATTTTCAAAATACACCTAGATAAATAAGTAATCTAAACATACCTTCTTTCCATTTTTCAAAAAACTTAAAAAAATTAAATAATATTGTTTTGAATTTTTTGCTAAATTTTTAGTAAAAATAAAATAAATAAATAAATACTTTAATAAAAAAACAAGGGCCAAGAGTCAAACTCCTCACCTCTAGTATCCTAAAGAATTTACACACCCTTCACCTAGCCACAAGAACTATTGAGCTCTTATAAACTAGTTAGGAAAATTTAATTTTAATAGCTAGTTTTTAAAGTTAAAAATAAAATAAAATAAAACTTATTACTTTTCCCCCTCAAAACGAAACTTTTACTTTATTTTACGATATGAAAAAAGTTTAAAAGGAATCCCTAAAATCTTTATGGTTAGGGAGTTTATTAAACTTTAGGCTTGATTTTTTTATTGTTCATTTGTGTCAGGGAAGGGGCACCGGAGAGAAGTTGGAGACTTCAAACAAAAACTAGGCCTTTTTTTATAACAATCGGACCAAATGCAAGCATGTTGGAAGTGTGTCAAGTTTTCTCGGACAAATTTTAATTGTTGTTTTTGTTTAATAGAGGCATTTTTATAAAAAAATATATATAACTTTGAAAATATTAATGTTGTTATATGCAGTTTATCGAGCAAAATGGAGGCACTTGGGTTATATTGGGTTGTATTTGATTTATTCATTTATTTAAAGGTAAATACCATGGCGTTTTTGTAAAAATACAAGTTTATTTAAATTTAAAGGGGCATTTTTATTAATATCTAAAAATAACTTGTTTTTGCAAGTATGCAAGAGTATAAGCATAAAAATAGGCGCCAGGAGATATAGAAGAAGGTATATGCAGATTTTTCCAATGATTTGAGGCACCTAGGGTATGAGCAATGTTTTAAACTATTTTATATTTTATTTCTAGGAATTATTTTTTTACAAGCGCTAAAGGTTTTGTTGAAAGATATTCACATATATTTTGATGTTTAACTGTTGTATTTAGGTGCCTAGGTAAATTTGAAGTAGTTAAATGTTTAATATGTTGTTTTTATAGTTATTTATCTACATATTTGAGGTGCCCATGCTTAATTGTTAAATATTTATAGATTTTTTCAAGATTAACCTATTGTTTGAGACACCTAGGTTGTACAAAGTGAGTGTTTTTGGAATTATCGTATTTTTAATATAAATTGTTGTTTATTTTCTTTTTGTAGGTATATAAGGCCGTACATGGGTTAGATACCGTGAGTTTTTATGCCATTTCCTTCCCCGCATGTAGCTAAGAGGAATTTAGAAGGTGTTTTATGAATTTATACAAATGTTTAGAGTGTTTATGAGAAAGATTTCACTCTTGTACAACCGTATCAATTATATTAGGGAAATTCAATAGATAAATTCTTTTTTTTTAATGTTTTTCTCTTTTAGTAATAGTGAAAATTGTTTGTATATGTATATATAAAAATAAGTAATATAGATTGGCTTTCTTTAGGGTTTTCTCACATGATTATGCTCATGTTAGCCTTTTTGCCCTAGTCTTTTCAAGATTTTTCCTGTTATTATTTCCATTTTTCACAGTGCTTTGGGCATTTATTCCACCCATTTTGGGTGGTTTCAACCCTTTAAATGACTGCAAACCAACCAATTACAACATCAGTTACACACGGTGGTGAAGATGGCTCCCAATCAGCGAGGAAATTCATCCCGAAAGTGTACAACGAGGTAATGCTTCTGACTCTCCCTCGGATGTTACTATTGAGATTTATTTTGTTGATCCTGTTGTGTAGTTTTACCATAACAACTATTTGGTCGCCTATTTCTGTGGTCATATTCTGTCTGAGTCTTATCTCCAGAACTAGATTAAATCCCATTGGGAGTCCACCAACATCCAGGTTATTGGTGTCTAGAACCTCACCAAGGGGTTTTATTTTTTTACTTTTCATGATCCTTCACAAGTCTAGTTGCTTCTTGAGCGTTCTACTTGTTGGTATCTAGGAAACACCTTGTTTGTTTTGTCACGATGGAGCCCTGATTTCAACCCAACTAACTAGGTCTCTCTTTGATTTCGGTTTGGGTTGAATTTCCAGGTCTTTCATTACAAATCTAGACTTTTTTGAATGATATTGTCCGCCCCTCGGCCATTTGATTTGTCATGAGCCTGACCATTTCTTTTATGCTCACCCATAAATGGGTTTCTATTGAGGTTGATTTAGCTTCTAATCCATGGGACCACATTGACATATAAGTTGGGTCCACACATATCTCGCAAAAGGTCATCTATTTCAACTTACTCAATACCTTCTTTCGTTGTCAAGCATTTGATCATTGTATTCATGATTATCCGTTGTCCCAACGTGCTAAGCCTTCTAATGTGAAAAATGTGCATGTTTTGTTGGCATATAACACTCAAGGTTAACTGGGTTGCTAACAAGAAGGTGGCGAGTATACCAACCTCGGAAGCTACTCTGACTCCTCCTAAGAAGCCTTTGGCTCCTCAACCATTCACTTCTACGCTTGCTAAGTCTTGCTCAAGATACCCATGCCATGCAGAGCCAAATCACTCGGTTCAACAAAATGTTGGGAAGATGGCTACTCCATCATCTTCACAACATCACTCCTAGAGTCCCTCTCAAGATTTTCTCGGGAACATTGGACCGAAACAGGCATAAGAATCATTCTAACTCGATGGAGCCACTTGCTTCAGACCAGTCTAGTTTTCTATCAAATCACTTTGGAGTTTTAAACTCGGAGGATATGTTGCATGATGGACAAGAGGAAGAACATTCCATGTCTATCTTTTCATGAATTGTCTCTCTTGGAATGTTAGAGGTCTCATGAATCCTCTCAAAATATTCTATGAAGCATGTTTTTCAAATTATTGGTAATATTGATATTGTTTGTTTGCAAGAGGTTAAGATTACTGGGTTTTTGCTTCAAACTTCCTTATCATGTATTGCATCAAATTTCTGCATTTTTATTCCTCTCATTCGAAGGCAAAGGTGGTGTTTCTATTTCTATGTCACCTAGATTTTCTGCCATGATCTCTGCCATGGGTTATGATCCTAACAACAGGGTGGTTTGGGTGATTTTTAATGATAATGGATTTTCTTTTGGTATTGTTAATATTTATGCCTCTAATAATGGCCTAGAAAGGATGACGTTATGGCAATGGTTAGGAGATAATTTTCCTTTTTCATATTGGTTATTTTGTGGTGACTTTAATATGGTGGAACATCCCGATGATAAATTGGGTCTTCTCATCGATGTGATGGTGCGTTGGAGAGTGTGAAGCATGGTTTTATTTCAAAAATAGGTGGGGCATTAAAGACCCTCTTTTTAAAAGGTGGTGGGACTTTACTTCTCAAAATTGGTTTACTTGGTCCAATTTTCAGAAGGCTCAACGTGTGTCCTCAAATGGCTTGATCGTGTCATGTTATCTCAGCACTTGGGTTTTGAGTTGGCTTCCAACGATAACTCTCCTATCACCACGTGGCTTGATATTCTTCTGTCAAATCACAGTCTAATTTCCTTCATGCTTACTTGGGATGGTGCCTCTATTAAAATTCCAAGCACACAATTTTATATGAATTTATCTTTGTTGAGTCATCTAGGGTTTTGGCATACATTTCCCAAGTTTGGAATAAGATGCCACGTCCTCCCTATGCTTCCAGCTAGATTTCTTGGTGGAATGAAGCCATTCGATGCACTGCCAAGTTTCTTCACCACTTTGGAAAATAGGTGGCAAGGATCCACAAGCATCGCTGACGAAGCTCTCCAATAGGAGTTCCAACGTATGACTTGATTTCTCAAGTTCCAACCATTTGACACCACCATTCAGGTCCGAGCTACTAAGCTTAGACATCAACTCAAGTTTATTTAACAACATAGAGCCAAAGAAGCTTAGATTTGGGCTCGCTTGCACTAGTTGAAGACTGGTGACAGGTCCTTCAAAAAATTTCTTCAAAATTTCTAGGGCCCGAATGTCAAGGAGAAAATAAAATCTATCTAGCTGGTTCACTCTCGTATCACAACTTTACCAGAAATTTATTTTACTTTTGTGGACCATTATACCTTGGTCTTTCAAGCATAGGAGCCTTCTATTGAAAGCGCAATGGCTCTGCGCCAGTGCATCAAAGTGGTTCCTTGTAAGCTTAGCCCATAGGATTGAAAGCATTGTGATGCTTCTCTTTCTCTGGATGAACTTCACAATGCCCTTCTCTATCTTATAGATGAAAAATCACCAGGATTGGATGGGTTTCCATGTGAATTTTACAAGGCAACATGGCACATTGTTGGCCAAATCTTTTGCAGGTTTATCAGGAATCCTTGTAATCACATTATCTTAGGAACTATATTAATAATGGTAATATAAATTTCATCCCGAAGGCTAGAAACCCATAGTTTATAACCAACAACAGCGGCCAATTAGACTTCTTAATGTTTCTTATAAAATTTTGGCTAAGGGTCTTTCTCTTTGGGTGGCTTCTTTGCTCCCAAAAATTGTCTGACTTAAACAATCTAGTTTTGTCAAAGGTCGTTTCATTTTGGACAATCTTATTGTTGTTTGGGAAGGGTTGGAATGGGCTCGCTCCTCTCTTCAGAAGGTGGTTTTTCTAAAATCAATTTCAAAAATCCTATGACCGTATTGAGTGGCATTTCATTCTTGCCATGCTTAAAGCCCTAGGTTTTGGAGAATTTTTCCTGAATGCAGTGCACACTCTTTTGTTAATGCTTCATCTTGTCTTACCATTAATGGACACCAATCTTCTATTATTGGGTTGTTTCGATTGATAAGGTAGGGTTTCCCCTTGGCCCCGACTCTATTTGTTCTGGTTGTGGATGCTTTCGGTTACCTCCTTTCTAATAAAGTTGTGCAAGGTCGATTAAGAGGCATATACCTACCTAATCATCAATCCCAACTCATCAATGGCCACTTTGTGGATGAATCTTTTCTCACTCTAGCTGAATCGAACAAAATGTACAGGAGGTGCTTTCTTGTTTGGATATTTTATGTAAAGCGTCCAGTTCCAAAGTTCAGTTTTTTAAGTTGTTGGGTTTTCACCAAAGTCCTTGGCCTATGCCTGGTTGGCTGGCAGCCTATCCTTGGCACTGGATTCAGAGAGGAGAATGATTCTAATTTCTCGGGAATTCCTTTTGATTTTGATAGTGATTCTTCCACATTGTGGCAATTTTTGGTTGACCAAGTTGAGCAAAAAGTGTAGAAATGGATCTCTCGTCCATTGTCTTTGGCCGGGAAATTCCAAGTTTGCACTAAAATTCTAGTGCTACTCAGGTCTATTACGTAGCATGTTGGTGTCCATCTCGGGCTTCCTTTGAAAAGTTGGCTAAGCTCTTGCGAGATTTTCTTTGGTCTAGCTATAAACAGGGTGGTTTTCACAGGGTTTCCTAGGAGGTTTGTACCCTTCCCAAGGAACAGGGTGGTATGGGTGTTGTTGATGTCTATAGGCAGAGTGTTTCTCTATGTCGCTAAGTGGGTTGTTCATTGTATCTAGGGAAACCAAGCTTGGCATATTTTGTTAAGGCATTGTATTTCTTCAGAGCACCATATGGTAAAAAATGTTGGAAAAACATAGGTTTTCATACTTTGCTAATTACTAAAGTTCCAGTAAAAATACCTAGCACCTTTGTGGTTAAAAGCATTTGGAAAGCCTTTGAGATGGTTAAACCTTTAATGTGGTGGGTTGGTGATGGATTTAGAATAGGTCTCTCTTTCAATGAGCATAATTTATGGTGGTCACCCATTTTTTCTCCCGATGATCTCCCACTTTGAGAAGCCCAAATTAAATCGGTGTGGGTAGCTTGCAAAGGCATCTCCACTATTTGGGATTTGGTTTCCTTCGGGACTAGCTTCCTTGGCCGACACTGAAACAAAAAATACAACCTTGCTAATTCTGATTTGCCTTCAATCTTAGCAATTCATTCTTTTTTCCAAATGTTATGCTACATAAATTGGGTCTTCAGCCACCTCGGGCTTGGTGGAAATATTGGCGATGGAATGTGGACATCCCGTTGTTACAGTATAATTCTGGAGTTATCTACTCCTTGTTATCTCCTACCTCGCTGGATTTAGATAAGCTCAATTCCAGATGGTCTTTGCATTCCTCTCATGTCACCTAGTTAAAGCGTCTCCAAATGAGCCTAGAACCCCTCTTTGACCCGAAGCTCAATTTTTTTCTTTGGTGTCTGATTTATTAGGGGCTTCCTCTAGGGAAAGATTAAGTCATATTGGCATCCCTAACCTTGTCTGTAGTTGTTGTGGTCACCTGGAGTCCTTTAAACATGTCTTCGGTTTTACCCTTGTGCTCAAAATGTTATGAATTGGATTCACTCCCTCTTTCAACCTTTTCATCCTGAGTTTTTTTATTGAAAGTTACTTTGTTTGGTGACCATGCTAATTGGCCCTCCTACATTGCTTCCCTTTGGCATTTTTTTCATTTTGTTATTCTATTCCAACTCTGAAAGCTATAAATAATTCCTTATTCTAGCATTGTATTATTTCTATAGAAATAACCATTAACGAAAAGGTGGCAATCTTGTCTTCTATTCATATGTAGATCCAGGCTCAAGCGCAGAAGGTGGCACTAGAGTTTTCTCATCTCCAACAATTGCTTGATCACTAGGGCAGTGCACCTTATACCATGATTCGGTTCCTCCGGATGATGATGATCGGTGCCCCCACCACCTCATCCACCTCCTAGACATCATGGACAATCCCGTAGTCACTCTAAAAGCACTCGCCCATCTCCACCGCCAACTCACCCAAGGCCCTCTTCTTCTAGTCATGACTGGAGCCCATCATCGTGTGTGGCGGTGGCTAGCTCTTCTGGCCGGGGCCTTCCACCTAGCAGGGCTTCCCAATTTGATGGATCCCCACCCCCTGGGTGGGGAATTATGGTTCCGCTGAGTGTTTAGATGCTCGACCAAGATAGTGGTTGCTTCAATTTGCCATCCGATGAGCCGCATTCTCTTGTCTTTTTTCCACCGCGGGATAATCCACCTCCTCCTCTGGGTGCCATAGATCCTTGTGCCCTAGTTACTGCTTTATGATGTGATATAGTTTTTGGTTCCTTCTCCTTACATGTTGGCCATTGTTTGTAGCCCTAAGTGGCATGCTTTTGTTTTCCCTCGTGGCTTGTGTTTTGTCTGCCCACATGGCATCTTCTCTTTTTTGAGGTTGTGAACACTACCAGCCACCCCCTTACTATGTAACACTTTGTATTATTATTTCTATAATTTAATATAAAGGTGGTTCCAATAGTAAAATAAGTAATATTTTTTAATGTTTTAACTAAAAAATGAACATATATTTTCACACACAAAAACAATATAAATATGTGCACTCGATTATTATTATTTTTACAATGTAAATGAAGATAACTTTGTAATCTCGAGAAATATTTCCTGCACATAAATTAAACTTCCCCTCTATACTATATCAAAAATATTGGTGGAATAATTTAATAAAATATTAAATTAAATTAAATTATCCAAGAATAAATAATTTCAGTCTAGGATTTTTGTCCCATTTCCATAATGGGGCAAATTTTTGAAAATTTTAATTTTTTTTTGGATTAGATACCTGTGTTGCAGATATTTCAAGAGGCTCATCTTCAGGTGAGTTCCTTCAATGACCAATCTACCACAAGGGTTCAAGTTCTACTAGATCCATCGAGCCATCCGAACTGCTGTAAAGAGGCGGGGGCTCATCTAATTGAATAAACAAACCATCATAACAACTCGTATTGGAGTCGGATAAAACCGAGCTATTTCAACAAAAATCGATATCTAAACTAAAAAGGCACCAAGTCGTTTTTTTCAGTGGAAAACTAGTTTAACTCGCTTGGACTTTGCACGAGTTGAGATATTTTTAAAAAGGCAGTAGTCGGTTTTAGAGTTGTGCAGAACCAAGCTCATGTTTACGAAAGACCCGAGTTTTTTTGAAGTAACCGAGTCATTTCAAAAATGATGAGGTCATCGGGTTTATAGTTGGGCTATTCATACACTGAGATTCTTCTTTGCGGAGTAAACTATTTTTTAGACCATGTGATCAAGCCGTGTATCAGGACCAAACCGGTTACTGGGTCAAATTGGTATGAAAACTAAGCTATTGCACTGAAAATCAATGAGCTTGTGACAGAAGCATTAAGCCATTTAGAAAGTAAACCATGCTCAAAATGAATTGGTGATAATTTTAAGTCATAACCACCGAGTTATGTTTCAAGGCTCTTGGCCGAGCAACATTGGTGCAGGTGAGCTTAAATGCATCAAGCTCGTGAGAGACCGAGTTATTTCGTGAAGACTAAAATGATCAAGCATATGGAGAAAACATTGGCATGAACCGGATGCGATTATGGTAGAAGTATTTGACATCAACTCTGCTCAATGACATGAAATCCATGAGAAGAGATCCAAGTTTTTCTTACAAGGTTGAATTGGTTCATAACGAGAAGGATGTGTGTTGGAGTCACCATGTTGTTACCCACTTCGCAGAGTTCATACCATAGCAAATACAAATATCGTTTGAGCCATTCCAATCATGGCGGTTGAGTCAATTGCTTGGAGAAATTTAGAGAGCGTCGAGCTAGTTCTCAGGTCTTTGGATTGTTTGGGGTTAAGGTCTCCAGAATCCACCGAGCTATGTAAGACCCATGCTAGGAAAATTTTGGTTATCAAAGCCCCCGGGTGTAGCTGGCTGAGTTAGTTTTTATGATACAGAGGATCGAGCTACTATAGCGATTCCATGCAGAGAGCATGCTGCATCATTGGAGAAAGTGGAATGTCATGGTGGGAAAATTCAATGTTGCGGTGATTAGTTCGAGCCAGCATTGTGAAAGGAGGGACGAGTTGATTGTACCCTCGCAACGACGACTTGGGCCATATAGGTTGGGCATAATGATGGGTGGAATGGCCAAGACTTGGTCTAACGAAATAAATCAAGTTGCTCATTAAGAAAACAGAATTTTTATAAGGAGCCATCGAGCTCTGCAAGTACCTCTGGCGAGCTATCTCTTGGACCAATTCACTCTGTAGAAGATGAGTTTATCGCGCCTATAGCCAAGCTAAACTATTATTGGCCAAGAAGGTATAATGTCACCTTTAAACTCTACGGAGAACATGTGATAAAGTTAAGATGGGCTGACTATTTACACCTTAGCCCGTAGATTGCAAAAAATATATAAGAGGTTGAGCTGGCCCCACGAATTCACCAAGTTTCACAAAATCAATGGAAAGCAACTCCAGATAACTAAGCCCATCAGACCAACTCAAAGCTTGCTGAGATCAGACGACGATGGAAAGGCATGAACTTCAGCCCGAGTTGGCCAAGGCAAAAACATAAAACTAAGTTCAAATAAAACTAAGTTCAAGGAGGCACCTTTGCGGCTGAAGCGGACAATTATGTCCCAAACAGCCCACAGGACATTGGTGTAGCAAAGATCTGAAATGGTGGGTTTAGAGGGCCTGAATGTCCCACGGGACACTTGTGAGGGATAAAGCTGAAATGGCAAGCATGCGGGTGAGTCAGGTATAAATGGTCCATGAAGCAAGGGCCAGAGAGGTATAAGGTTCACCACATTACAAATGATAAGTGATAAGTGAATCGACATTTGGCATATGTCTCATTGGAAGGACCAATACATGCAAATATGAGCACAATTTGAATGGTGGTCAACAATAAAAAATTAATATCCGATCCTTCTGAAAATTATGCAAGGAGAGAAATATTTTAAAATGATCTTTCAAGCTACCCATAAATTAATTATCCACCCATGTAAGTTGGACAATACCAAGACAACTGTATTCACTCGAAGCTCATAACTTGAGCGTTTCTCAACAAAATCAAGAAAATAAATATTCGTTGGAACTGTGGTTTCGATATCTACACACAGAAGCTAACAAAATCAAGAATTGATGCTTTTTTTGGATAATTCAATAGTAATCGAACATATATCAAATTGACGGTTTAATGGTGATTGAAAATGGGATTAAGAGGTATGGACATCATTCTCTCCAACCACGTGATGGAACAATATGAAGTAGAAATCCTCATCCAAGTGATGACTAAATTGAAATGTATTTAATTAATTTATTTTCCAAATTAATTAAATATTATATAAATTGTAGTATGATATGTAACTCAAGTTGAGTCAACTTGAGGTTGAGAGTTGGCCATGTAGTTTCATAACTACTTCTTGGAAGAAGATGCCTATATAAGGATGCATTGTAATCATATTGAGGATCCATCTATCTCTCACTCTTTCATTCCATGTTCTGGAGAGGCTTTTCTATCTGCATATGTGGTTGTAACTTTGTGTACACAAATCAATACAATGTTTTTATATTGTTGTGTTAATGATTTCCAATTACAAAATTTGTTAAACTGCTTGTGATTGAATTATTAATGTTGTTGATCCTTCATAGTATGAATGATGCCTAGGTGAATCATACTTTGTGCCAATCATCGAAGTACATGGACTTTGTGCCATATCAACATACCCTGAGGGAGATGAAGACTTTGTGCTTCTCAGATTTTACACTCATTGTATTCCTTTCTATCTGATAGGGAAGTTCTCCTTTTGTGTAGCTCTCTACTTGCAATCTGCACTTCTTCTTTCACATTCATTCTTCCTTTCCTCCATATTTTCCATTTCTCAATTTTGTTTCCCTTTTGTGCTTTATGGTTAAAAGCATCAAAAATACAAAAATCATATCATATGAGGGAACTACCCTCTCACAAAGTAGAGGAAATTTCATCCTATCAAAAGGTGAATTTCCCTAACTGTTGTTGGTTTTCCATGCACTTCCATTGGGCATTTCCAGTGACAGAAAATCCAACCAACAAGATTATAGTTTTAACTATGTGCGGAGATATTCAAAATAAATGAAGTAAAAGTAAAAATACAAAGTAAAATATATGTAGAAGTAAATAACACAACAAAGGATTTATAGAGGGGAAAACTCAAGGTAAAAACCCTACTCTCAAATAAAGAAATTTCCTTTACTAAGAATTTTACATACATATTTTACCCGACACTTCCACTTCTTCCCCAATCCCACAATAATGCTTATGCAACAATTTCAAAATGAGAATCTATGAATTTCCCGTAGTAAATTCACCATACAAAATTACTTTATATATAATAATATACAATCCTATGAGGGATCACCCTATTAAATATGGTGGGTTGCACATGGGTGTACAATTTCACTCTTTTAATTAAATCAAATGATTTAATTAAATTTTGGGAACATACATAATAAAGTTTATAAATAAACTTTAAACAAGGGGTATGAAGTGGTGGCTCACCTAAATGGTGTCCCCACTTGCCCCAACACTTATCTTATCACACAGAGAAGAATCTCTCTATCCCTTTGGAATTTTAATTTGTCTTTCCATTGTCCAACTATCATATTGTATCTTTTATCATTTATCACTTGATTATCAAAACGAGTTGAAACCCTTCAAAGGAAGCCCATTGGTTCCTAGGATATTCTTTTGCCAAGAAACTCATCATATTTTATCTAATATCTATCTTGTCCAATTATCTCTATGTGTAGGTTCTCTCATTTGCTAGAAGAAGTATTCTCATGCCCATTTTTCATTCATATATCTTGACATTGTGATCGGATGTGTCTAACCTGATATAGTCATCTACAAGTAAAGACCTTGAAACAGATAAATTAGAAGAAAAATAGTGTAATAATGATTAAGAGCATGTAAAATGTGACTAAATGACTAAAATACATGGATAGCTAGAGATTTAATGCAGCCATTGGTGATTTGATTGAATCATTCGTTATTACTATGTAAAAGAATTATTTCTAATAATATGTAGATTGGATGCAAAACAAGTGATTCAATGATTGATTCATCTTTTAAATTGATGCGTTGATAAACCAAAAATGAAAATGATTTAAATTTGATGTGGAATGTTAGAAACAATGTTATAGAGATATTATAGGATTTTGGGCCTTCTAGAGATGTGATATGAATGCAGAGGATTTCTAGATGTTTAGAATGATGTTGTCTAGGTTTCCAAAGATCTAAGTCTTCACCGCACTTTTCAGGATCTAGATTCTTGAAATTTGATGGGATTTTATAGAATCACTGGTGATTAGTTAGAATAGTTGGTGATCCAATTTTTTTTGGGAAATCCACTTGGAAGTGGTTTTAACCACTTCAAAATGGGTTATTTTAGGTTTAGAAGTGAGTAAGGATGGATAGGAAGGTGTTAAGGGTGTTAGAAGCCTAGGAGGTTAGGATAAAAATGGGTTACTTGATTGTTTTAGGTGGTTTAGGATGAGTAAATAAGTATTTATAGAGCTTAAACAATAGTTTTACTAGGTGAAGACATGGTTTATAAGATAATAAGATGGGTTTAGTGTTTTGAATGAAAAATTTGATGGGTGTGGCTAGGTCACACAAGGTCTTTGAAAAATGGGTGTCTACACTTGTGTCTCTTTAATTCTATTTTTTTATTTCATTGCTCAATATTCCTTTGATTTTGCAACACTTTTAGTTCATTCCAAAGAACATTTAATGATTATTTATGAAAATTAAACGTAAAAACAAGTTAATTCATGAAGGGAATTGTTAGGAATGTATAGGATATGTGTTGGTGATACTTAGTGTGGAGTATCCACCTAGTTTATGGATCACCTTTGGCTATGGATGGTTATATATGTGCACAAATATATGAAGATATGATAATTTTTCAATTATTTAAAGGTAAGAGTAATAATTCATAGTTATGTTTCTGCCCTAATTAAATTATAAGGTGTTGTTGGTGTCAACACTAAAAAGGATAAAATGGGTTGTAATAGGTAGACTATTCTAATTAATTAAATTCCAACATCGAACCATTTAGAATTAGAATAATGTACTCATACATGGAATGATTGAAACATAGTGATTATTTTCTCAAATACACAAGAGGGAAGATAGACTTAGTTGTATAAAAAAACAAGGATGATCTAGATGTGCATGATAGTGAAACAAGCTAATCGGAAACTATAAATACTTTAGCAAAATTGTCGAGCCACAAACAAAATGGGGAAGGACCATACAATTGTTATATTGTAACATTCTATCTTTCACTTTTCTAATAAAAATATTTTTGTATGTCATTCTTGCTCGCATAACTTTGAGAAGACATGTCATCACTTGTAACAAAGTTAAAACCATAGTGTTGTCATAAAAATGTGCATCATGAAAAATTGAAACTTTTCAACATGACAACTAAGCCCATAATTGAAAATTATGTTTCTCGATCACTATGCATCCTTCCTCTAGCTACTTGCCCTCAGTCCTATCCTCACCTAGGTTCGGAGAAATTACTAACATGATTATTTAGTGTGTTTCATTTTTAGGGAAGGGTGCCTATTTTTCTTGGTAAACTCATTAAGGTTTGACTAAAGACAACTTTCTCTAGAGGCCTTAAAAGGCCATTTTTGGTCATTCGCTAGCCATTAAACACCCTTTTGAGAGTGTTCGGGAAAATCTAAGGCACCTATGGGTGATGTAGGAGAGTATTGAATATTTCCAAAGCAATTTAGGAAAATTATGGGAAGAAAATATGATTCAGGAACAACTTGTGCAAGACCGGGTCTTCTAGGTGTAGGGAATGAATATGCTAACAATGAAAGTTGACTTATCTGGATGATTCAAGGATTTACATATTGAGTTAGGATTTAAAAAATGGAATTGGAAATCTCTTGGAATCCTACACAAGGTGAAAACATGAAATTGATTCCAAGACCCAAAGGTTTCCAAAGATAATTCAAAACACTACACATTTCCCTCTCGATACTGAGATGAAATAGGCATTAAATTTTGAGTTTCATGAATAGTTAGGTCTCAATAATGGTTTCATTGATCTCATCAAGTGTTTTAGAGTAAAAATAATATATGTTTTTACCCCAAAAATTTTTTCTGAAGCTCGCGAGGTAGAATTCTCACTCTTGATGTCCCAATTTGGACATGAGTTAAAAATGAATTTCCAAAAGTGGAAAGTTGAAAATTTTCTCCTCCATTATCCAAACTATAACTAAGAGGACAGAGGGCCGAGAGGGACACAAAAGTGTGACCACCTTGTCACGAAAACCTTTCTTCACTAAAGACTTGAAACATCTTCCCTAGGATGCACTATATCACACCGTTGCTTGCCCCTTTGTGTTTCCTCACCCTTGGGTACCAATTTTTACTTATATTGTTCTAAATGTACCCAAGGGGATAGAGGGAACATAAGGGACATAAAGGCTCAACCCCTCTTTCCCATATTCATCTCATGGTCACTTGGTTAGCCCTTTCTAACTCCCAAACTTCATTTCCAACACCCTTCTCTTCCCAAGTCAATTTTTTTACATCCACTATCCAAAATTTCCCTAAGGGACATATGGGAAATATGGGACACAAAATTTTGACCTCACCCATCATGTGCAATATTTTCTAACTCCTTCAAGTTTTTCGGGGTCTCGAGACGGGTCAAAAACACGTGTAAATTTCATCAACTCTCCATCTCTCTAAAACTTGTCATTTTTCAAGAAAATTATTTTTTGATCTCCTTTCCAAACTCCATCAATAATAATACATGATACAACATAAAATTTCAAGAAACTAATTTTTGAATCTACAGAGATCCGCAGCAAAAACATTGAACTTTGGAGTAGAGAATCTCGATGTAAACCCCCATAATTTCAAGACCATTTTTATTACAACCTGACACTTGTAAGTTTCATTTCTAAAAATCACATGTGTTCATGACTAGGCATATATAAAAATATTTAGTTTTTTAAAAAGGGTGAATTCTCAGCATTTGTAACATCTCGAACAAGTAAGAAACATCATAAGGTGAAAAGTGTGAAAACTTTCTAAAAATAGTAGTCCTAAATAAGACCTATTAAAAATAGTGAGTATTTTAGTTGAGCTCAGAAATATGTGGAAACTCCCATTCTGCCTATCTCATTTGTTTTTTCCATCACACTAATGCTTGGAACTTTTCTCGTGGCCCAAACAGGAAAAAAAAATATTTGCAGTCTCTCAAAGCATTAGTCTAAAAGTGATTTCTGCATGACATAGTTTGATGCAAGAAGTTGGATGATCCAACTCATCCCAATTATGGAAGAGGGGATCCATCATGTATGAATGACATTATGAAAAGGAACAAACTAATGTGAATTGGTTTTTTTGAAAGACAACCACTTGGAAAATGGGTGAAATTAGAAAAATCATGAGGTCTGTGAAGGATCTGAACATAAATAACCTCATAAAAATTCAATTCATCAATGGAATTGTCATCATGAGCATGATAAGATAATATCACCATGAGTGGTGGTGGTTGTAATCTCAAACTCACAAACAATGCATATCTAATATGAGTTTTTCTAAACACTTAATCATGTTTGGTAATGTTCTCACATCTTACAAGTCAATGAGGTGGCATTCACATTGTTGTGATGCAGTTTGGAGGTCAAGAACATGTAACTCATCCTTAAGTTTCATTCTGGGGCTCAATCCTCCTATCTAAAGGAGGAAACCTATTTTCATGAGGAGTAACCGAGCAAGAGGTTATATGAGAATCCTAAATTTGATTCCATTCAAGGATAATTTTGGAGTCACGAAGGGTAAGAGGATGATCTTCATATGGAGCACCATGTATGTAAGTTGAGAAAACATCTCAATTTAACTTGATGTCATTCACTTGATGGTGTTCTTAAACACCCATTTAACACATTGTAGTGTGATCACATATCAAAAGAGGAAAAACATTTCAATCACCTCATTTTAGTTCAACAGAGAGGCCATGGGACAATAACCTCATTTAGGGAGAAATCCTTCTATCTGCAAGGTAAAGACCTATTTTAGGAAATAAAAAATAAGCATAAAGAGGTTTGAGCATCATGGAGTTGATTTGTGATCACTAGGGTGAATTATGAAGGCCTAAATGAGTAATAAATTCATCATAATAAGAAGATCATCATATTCTTATCATAATGTATATCTCATAACAATGTTTTTGAACACCTATTTGACACTTTGAAATGTTTTCATATCTCATAAAAGAATGATATTGTGATCAAATGCTTCAATTTAGCAAATTATTCAAAGTGAAAGGCTTCATCTTCATTAGAGTCATCAAAAATTCTCTCTTTCTTCTTTCATCTCTCTCAATACTCTAATTCTTCACTTAAAATTTTCTTATTCACTTAAATGGCCTTAAATTTAACATTTTGAGAGTCCTTTTTCATCGATAACAAAATACTCACTTTCATTCCCTAGGAATATGGAAGGTCACAAGTGGTGAGGAAACGTGAAATGTTATGTGGGGGAGATGAAAATACATGTTGTAGTGCTATAAACTGGAATGGATTCCCCATTCCAGAGGGTTAGCAATTATAGAATATTGTATTTTGTTAAGATTTATATCATACTACATCAAGAAATAAGATCTACATTTCCTCTATATATTTCTATGTTCATATATCCTCTCTACTCTATAACTTTGCAAGTATGGTGATATTTTATAACAAAGAAATAACTTTGTTTCCTTTATTAATGAATTTGCGAACATTATGTCTATAGTTTTTTAGTATTGTTGATTTCTTACATTTTCATGTTCTTCTAATTAAATGTGGACCTAATATGGTTATTGTTGATGAGAATATGATAGTGCATACTTGCAACATTAACCCTCTCTCCTCATTTCTCCTACTCCACTTTATCTCCCTTCATATAAAATTCCTCCCTTGTACACTATATAATCACTTTTCACAAGTTTAGTGAAGTATTTATGTTTGATCCCTAGCCTAACGATGACCCCACAGATTTAGTTAGTTTATATTCAATAATGGGAGATCCTCCCCATACAAAAGAATTGGGGCTTAGCCATGTATGGATTGGTGAAAACAAATAATTTAAACTATAACAAATTATTTCACCAACACATAGCAACTTGTAAAACCCTTCATCAAAGCATTAACAAAATAAAAGGAAAACACATGTGTATGGTTGAGATTGCAGTACCCTTGGTAGTCAAACTCCCGGTTGTTAAAGCAATCCAAGTGTTACACTACATGCCCTTGTTGTATGATCAAGTCTCATGTAATTATCATAGGTTCTTGTACAAGTGTGAATGGATAACCAACCCCTTATGGTTTACCTCATGTCTCTTAACAATAAGATAATGGGATATAGTATAGAATATACCTAAAAAAATAAGATTGAGATGTGGTGTGCCTTAACTCTATGACTCAACCCTTTATTTATTGAAACCAATGTGCAATGCTTGAAATAATTTTTCTCTTGCTAAAACATGACTTTATGACCATTACATGCTTGGAAAAGGAGGAAACTAGACTCATTTACTTGGTTGAGTGTTTTATATAAGTATTAGGGAATTCTCTAGATGATGTGCATCTGATTTAGGTAGATTTAAGAACCCTTTGAGTGATTTTAGAATAATAATTACAATAAGAGCTTATAAGAGTTTCAGGTGAGTTACAAAGTGACATTAACTTGTTTTAATAGTTTTCCCCCATTTTAGATTTTTATAGAGAGGAAGGTATAGACTATGAATAACTTAGATACTTTGACACCTTCCCAAATTGGGAATCTTGTGAGAGAAGTGGAAGGATCGAGTCTACGAATAACCTAACATCTTTGATATTTCCACTAAAATAATGGACCACACAATTGTAGAAAAATCTAGGCCCAATTTGTACCAATTGAAAAATATGACCTTGGAAGGAATGGACATTGTCATGCCCCCATAAGGTGCTATTACATCTAAAACTGGTTATGTATAATTTGAAAAATAAAATGGGAGAAGAAGGTCCATTCCCCCCCGACCCTTTTTGTAATTAATCCAAATAGTGTCATAAAGGAATGAAGCATTCATGCCTCTTGTAATTTCTCTAAAATGTGTCATTTGTATCTTTATCTCAGTGAAAATATTATATAAATAGTCGATAGAATATATATAAATTGAAATTTTGAGTGGATCTACCATCTGTTGGGGAACATAGGAAAATAGTCGAGATTATATCATGGTCCTAACTATAGTGTACATTTTTTTGACATTGTTTGAATTATATCACATTTCAATATTTGTAACATTTTCTAAAGATCTAAACCTTGTAAAAATGTGTTCATGTATTATGTAACATATCTATAATAGTAGAAATAACCTAATGAATGCCCCCTCTTTTAAGGCGTGTGTAATAAATCATTTGAGTGTGTGGATCAAAAGAATATATATCTACCCATATATTATATATTTGATAATCTACATTAGATAAAAATAAGGTCAAAATGGTGGCTACATTTGAGAACATATACTTACAAAGGTTTTTGCATGGTGGAAACCATCAAGCGGAGAAAAATTAACATGCAACAAGAAACAAGCAATAATACATGTGTAAAACAAATAGTAACACCAGATAAAAGTAAAAATCATGTCTTGATCCATAATATAATAAGTAAATAAATATCATAGCAACAAGTATGTCAAAATCAATAGTGGAAATAGTAGTGTAAAGTCATGTAAGCCATAGAGTATAGAAATAAGTCATATATAGGCATACATGCAAACACGGGACACCCACAATGTCATAAGACAAGTAAGATCCTTAGGTTGTATCAAGAAAAAAATTATTGTATTGTACTCATGTAAGACAATAAACTCAAATCATGTCTTAAAAAAGCAAGGAAGCAACTCGTATGAACAAGTAATGACAATAACTTATATGAAACAAGTATAGAATACAATAATAATGACAATAAAAATATCAAAATATGCTTGCATTGCACAAGACACATGGGTTAGTCATGTTATCCCAATAAGTAGTAATAAACACTATGTATGTAATTAAGCATGATGAGGAAGGTGTAAAATACCATATAATGAAACAAAATATCATGTATAGTATGGAGGGATGCCCCAAAAGAAGTGTAATAAACCATGTTGGCTCCTATAATTGTGTAACAATCTATGAATATCCTACATCAAGTTCAAAATATTGTGTGAATGCATGTGTAAAAAAGAGATATGTTATCTATCAAATCAAAGTGACAAACAATATGTATACAATAATAAGCTAGCCAAGAAAACTAGAACATGTTCTTATTTTGTATTTTGCTTAGATTTGATTTTTTTGTATTATGTGATTATTTAAATGTTTGTGTAATGTTTTAAATATATCTATGTAAAAGAAAAGGAGGTAACACCAAAGCTACCTGATGAGAGCCCCATGAAGAGGCATATTACACTCAAAAGATGAATAAGACAAAGGCCCTATTGTCCAAAATGACACCCTTTGTAATTTTAAATAATTCATCAAAATGGACTTAACCATATTTTTTCAAGAAAATCACGAACACCAATTTAGTCTCTCGCAGAATGTAGGAACTTAGTGTTCCACAAGTTCTCCCAACCTGCAAAAAATGGAATAATAATTTTGGCGACATGGGAAAATTTTGAAAATATTAGTGTTCTCGCAAAGTTATTGGACCTTAAAGAACACTAATTAATCCAACCCCTCACAGGTCGATGTGAAATTAGAGCATTGCAAATTTGTATATCCGTGGAGAGTTAGAGAAATAGGCTAAGTTCAAAAGTTTCAGAAAAAAAAATTAATGTTCATGGGTTTCCTTATATTTTAGTTTTCCGTGAACCTTAAAAACCGTGGAATAAGGGAAAAGGGCCGCCATGTCAAATACCATAGACCGAATAATTACACCTTCACAAATTTTTGAATTTCCGCACATCAAGGATAGTGAAGGGAAAGTCCATGAAGGTTTACGGGAGGAAAGAAATTTGAAGATCTATAGAGAAATCTATGAGAAAATGTGGTAGTCTTCTACATGTTTTGAGTGAAAATGAAAGGTCGTGGAGGTCTCAAAAAGCAATGTCTGGATTGTCTCAAATTTTTGCTAGTTTTCAAACCAGAGGACCAATCACCCCAACCACCAAAATTTAATGAAGCATAGTTTCCTTTTGCATATTCTAATGGCATGTTATAGAATCAAAGGGTTCATGTTGTTGCTTTTGGATTTCATTTGAGGGCACTCAATGCATGTACTATAAGTAAACTCTACAAGAAATGATGTCACCCATGTCTATTCATCATGTTTTTAGAGGTTCGATTCCAACTTAGAGGTCCTTTCTTCCTTCTTCCCTTTATCTATGTCCCTTTCACGAGTTATATAAATACAAGTGTTTACACATTTTAAGGGGAATTCTTCATTATTTCCCTTATAAAACTTTGTTCTCTTCTATGTGAAACTCAAAATTTTATGCTTTCAACCTTTGTAACTTGCAGAGGGATATTTTCTTTCCCTAACTCTACATGTAAAGTGTAATGGAACTATTAATGCAAATATGGTTTATCTCTTTCCCTCAAATAATTTGTGTTTGATGTGAATGTTTCTACCCTCTTTGTGTGTTTCTTATTATTTTAAAGTTGTTTGCGTTGAAATCATGTGTGAACTTACATATGTGTCATTCAAAATTAGAGGGGTTCCACCTTATTTTTAGTGTTATTACCACACCTATTAGCTTAGATTTTTTATTCCTTACATCTCTTCCTCTCCCTCATTCCTTGGATGTGCATAGTGTAGGCTAGTTTAGGAGTAATGTTAGCATTAGAGTAGGTTATGTTATGTAGGTTTCCCTCAATCCATGGAAAAAGGAATTTGGCCTTCTCCGAGAGGTTTTTCTCAAGCCTAAAGTCCCACAATTGGAGATAGTTCCATCTTTCCTCAAAATTCTATATCTTTCATGATTCATGTTAGGGTGTAATTTTGAGCTCCAAAAATGTTGGCATGCTCGATGGGATGGTTTGATGAGCTTTAAATCATTATACTCAATTTTTGTGTGTGACTAAGTAATTTTTATCCTTTAGAGGCATTCTTTCAACACATATGATGACTCCTAAATGATAAATCTCTTGGTTTCAAGTAGTTAAGTCCTCCCCACTTCATAAGAAGAGTGAAAAAGTTAATTGTATCTAAAGGTGATTCATTTTGAATACCTAAAACTCTCTCCATGAAGAAGACAAAGAGAAATATCTCCACAAAGATCCATGACATATCCAAGTAGAATTTTTTCAACTCCACCTCCGGATACACGCTTCTCCTTTCCAATCAGAATTTTGAGACCCGTTCCATTTTAAATCTTCGATAGTGGTATCTCATTGCTCTTAGTTGCACAAAACATGATATTTCACAAGAAAAACTCTACCACACCCACAGAGCACATTCAAGATGTTTCAAAAGTTTGTTTGGTACATGCAATCATATAATATGACGTTGTGGTGTGAATTTTAGTACCATCTCTCAAAGATAAGGATTTGTAGTGGTATAGAATTTTCCAACCATGTCAATCCACACTTGGGATGAACTCAGGAACAATCTCTATTAGCGGTTTGATGAAAAGGTAGACAACATTTCACTTCTTTAGTAGCTAACCAAAATCAAGTGGGCTCAATGAGCTCATGACGGATTTTAACTTCAGTTTCAAAAACATAGGACATAATTCTAGTCCTTATAAGACCGACTCCTCAAGATGCATTCTTATAATTTTTTATAGATTTGAATTATGATGTAGCGGTAATGATTTATTCTATGGGTGTTATCCAACTACCAAATACTTATGCAATAGCCATTAGGGCTGAAAATTGTTTAATCCAAGAAGGTAAACTAGCCCCTAGATTGCCAATGCCCATTTTCCCTGAATTTTGCAAAGTACCCAATTTGCCATTTCTCCCACTTTAAGCTCAACCATCCATTCCATATTTTGCATCTATGTCTGGTTCCTCCATGAAACATGAAGAATTTGAAATCCTTAATTTTCAACAAAAAAACTTAACAAATGAAATTGTCTCCCTTGTGAGACAATAAGCTCAAGCCCTAAAAATTATCCTAATCCTCCTCAGGGTTATCCATAACAAGGCTCTAATACCTAAAAAAATATTTAGATAGAATTACCCACATAGGAGACCACCAAATCCAAACCTAAACCCCTACCAACTCCTAACTTAAGCAAATCCATTGTTCCAATCCAAGACAATATGGCCCAAAGTTTTAAATGGTGTTATCCTTGTGATCAAACACATAATCAATATTCATGTGATATTGGAATGAATTATTAATTGGATAAAACTCTCATGGTGTAAACCTTGTTTTATCAACAAGAGCAAGCCACATCTCCATTAGAAAGCAATGTAACTTGGAGACACAAGAGACCACCCTTGAGCCTAAATTCATGCTTTTTGGACTTGAATATTTTTGTGCATTTAATCAAGCCACATGAAATTTGAACATGCCAAAATTCATGTGGCGGATAATACAAGGTATAAAAAGATTAAAAAAATGGATGTAAGGTCTCCCTATTATTCCTCAAACTCTATGTAATAGTTCAGTCAATTTTCATACTTGAGAAAAAATTCAGCCTCAATAAGTGCTCTGTAGACTAAAGAAATTCTGCATACATTAGAAAATACATGGAACTCAATGTAAATCCACAACTCAACACAAAACCATGGAATGAAGTAATTCTACCAACCAAATAGCTTTAGTAGATAGAGAAAAGAAGAAAAGAACATGTATCTCCTTCATTGCAAAAACTTTGTCATTATTCCCCTCAACATTGTGAAACATATGAAAAGAAAAAACTTGAAAATCACAATGTGGGATGCCTTGTCCATCCCATCTCAAAGGGATCACTTGCAAGAAGCATTAAAGCAACTTCCACCTCTTGAATCCACAATGCACACACAAGTTTTGTGGTCAATATTTTTCATCCCAAAGAAGAACAAATAAGTGTGGTTATCAAACCTCATCCTTTCTATACACAAGTACATGATAGATTTCAATGTTAGTGCCTTAATGATGCCTTAAATTATTACTTATATCTTGGGAATTGAGTATAGTCTAACTTGGAAATGTGTTTTACAACTTGATGGATACACAATGCAAGTATGGTGTGATTAAGGACCTAAATTTAACTCTTCATACTTTCTCAAGCCTAATTGTAACACAATACATCTCCGTGATTGACTTGTCACCCTTGTTCGCCCTCTACCTCTCAAGATATATCACAACTAAGGTGGGTGGATATATTTCTTCATATTAGTCTCATATTTTATCAAGAACAAATTACAAGACTATATTTACCATTAAATTTGAACCTATCTCAACTTATCATTTGGAGATTCATGATCCTAGTCCTATTAATGCAAATTGCATTATCCAAGAAGAAGTGGGAAATGATCCTTAACCCACGGAAATAGTGTATTCATCATTCTCAATTCTTGATCTTATGTTAGATCAATGGGCCAATCAACATTATGGATTTGACCCTATGATATAGTTCGAGATATTGGTATGGGAACTTACTTGCATCCATGAAGAGTAATTCACTATCTCCATGCCATGCAGGAAGATGAATTTTTTTGGGTTATGGAAAATATTTTTAATGGTTATTGATCTGAAAATAATCGATTATTACTACATGATCTTGGACCCTTATAGGCTTTAAATGTTTGCCGACAATTTTCTCCTTTTAAGTAATCAATTTAAAATTAATGCAAATCATTAAAAACAATTACACAAAGATTGATTACGGAGTTCGGCAATTGCCTACGTCTTCGGGTTCATGGTCAAACTGCTTCCACTAGTCAAAACTTGTAAGTTATAATATTACTTTCACAAGAAAACCTAATGGAATTTTACTTTCCTATCAGTACACCAGTTCTTCGAAAACTTCCAATGATCAGTCGAATTATTTTTCACCTTCCTGATGCACAATCTCCTTCGGCTTCGATCAGCCTTCCCGACGCTATCAATGCGATGCTAGCACTCCGGTCGATAATCCAGGATTTGCAAGTAATTGGTGTGGCTCAATGGGCCTATTGGGTAGTTTATAATTTACTCCCAATCACAAATATTTCGTCTACTATTGCCTAAAATAATAGGCCAATAAACAATATTTGTTGACACATCTCACAAATAAGCTTAAAAAATAATAAGCTTCTCGGACTAATGTGTGTCCACCTTTCCACGCTCTAGCAATGAGCTTCTTCGTTGCGCCGGTGTGTGTCCCCACAATAAACTTAACAAATAATAAGCTTGGGGGTGTGTGTTACAAAGAACGGGTTCCCTATTTATACAAAATTAGGGCCCTTAAAAAAATGCAATACATATTATCTTAAGGCTATATTTAAACCTTAGCCTCACCCGTAGCAAAATTAATGGGATTACATACCCATATAGGGTGGTTTGCATTTTTAATGGGATGAACAATCCCAATTTGGCGCATTTGCATATGAAATGGGATTAACATCCCCATGTTAGCGGCTCCTCCACCATTTTCCACGCAAGGTAAGTGGATGTATATCCCACATTTTGTGGGTTGATAATACCTTAGGCTTTATTAAGCCTTTCCACGCAGGTTTATGTGGTCATGGGACCACTTTGAGACTAACCGCCCCACCTTGTTCACCACGTGGATTTCCACGCATGGCTTAAGCCCCCAAACAACCACTTCATCACCTCCCTTCCACGTGGACACTTCCACCGCTTACCACTACGTGGTCATAGCATTGAGTTTGGTGGTTTAATACTAATGTATAAACATTAATATGTATAGTTTGTGGCATAATGCGTGGTATGTGGAATTTGGGAATAATGCATGGAAAATAATTACAAGGTAATTTGAAATTTGACCCACATGAAATATGGTGAATAAGACCACCTGTCGACCTGCGATTGGAAAATTGAACGAATTCGACGAGTGGTGGCAAGCCACGTGGTGGCTTGTGGACCCACCACATCGGTGATAATACCATAGTCCACACGGCGGTCGGGCTCCCTTCCGTAACAAAAGTTGAGCCTCTTGCTCCGACGCGCTATTCCATTTCACGATTGTCGAAGACTGGTGGATAAAACCCCTTCAATTTTGCCAACGCCTTTTGCCACATGTCGCAGTGCAATTGGTCCAATATTGACCAGTTGACCAGAGTTGACTTTCCGTTGACCAAACTTTGACCGGACATAACTAGAACTCTCGATGTCTGTTGTCGCATTCTCACAGTAGTTGGAAAGCTCCCAAGATGATCTTCTGCACTGACACCATTTAGGGATATTTAGGGAACTTTTCAAAAATGATCCCCTAATCACACCTCCCCATTGAGAAAGGCTTTTTTTCCCAAAAAGCTTCCATATTGTCCTGAATCTGAAAAACTCTGCTGCCACCTCGAAGTGATACTATAGTAGACCCTTGGGTCTTCTCCTCCAACCTTCTCACTTTGAAAACTTTGCTCGATCACGGGACCTGTGGGTTATGGGCCCACGACGCTTCCCTGCGCCACTCTGATATCCAAAGAAGACCTCCACGCCTCCACTTTATGGTGCTAAGTTTCTGAATGAAACCTCAACACTCCTTCTGTGTGGTGCTAAGCTTCTTGATATTTGAAAACAAGGATCTTCTTTGACTCTATAACATAGCTCCTGGCTCCAAGTTGATTTTGTAGAATCCAAACTAGTTTGAAGGAACTCCATGTTACGTAGAGCTATGATTGATCCGATGTCGGTGATGGACAATGCCTTGTCCCTTTACAGACCTCAATGCCTCCAATGCATGATGTTAAGCCTCTGTAGACCTCAACACCTCCAATGCATGATGCTAAGTCTCTATAGACCTCAATGCCTCTGATGCACGATGCTAAGCCTCTTTCAAGACCTCAAGCCTCCAATGCATGATGCTAAGTCTGTTACAGACCTCAACGCCTCCGATGCATGATGTTAAGCCTCTGTAGACCTCAAGCCTCCAATGCACGATGCTAAGTCTGTTGATCAGCTACCATTCGTATGTGTGGTCATAATGCCTTGACATCGAATGACGTTATGAGCTGATCCTTTTAGAGCTCCTCTTGTTGACATACTAATATCAGGTACCACTTTGCTACATGGTCACAATGCCTCTACACAGAATGAAGTTCCAACACGATGTCAATGCCAACGGTGATTTAGCTACCATTCTGCTGCATGGTCACAATGCCTCTACACAGAATGAAGTTCCGAGCTGATCTTTTGAGAGCTCTATTGTCTACACAAATGATAGATCAATCTCTGAGCTTTATATGAGTCAAATCCTATATCCAAGCTGTAATAGGTACTCACAAGCTTATTAGGAGATCTGTTTGGAGCATTAATCAAAATTTCTAAGTAAGAAAATTCACTGAGTATTGTAAACCTTTCTCTCAGCATTTTCTCACAATATCTAATCTCAGGGACGAATACTCGAATACTATTCATCAATTTGAATTATGTAATATATAATTGAAAAATTGTTGACTTACCCATTTTAAAGGACTTTCACTTTCAGGTATTACCTGGTCCTGGGTTGACTTGTCAACTGGTGGTGGAGTAGAAACCTCTTCTGCCTTTACAATAGGCCTCCATTCCATCTTTGGCTTGCCATTACTCTGATGGCGAGATGGATGTAGTTTCCAACAATTTTCCACTTGATGCCCATTCCTCTGGAAATGAGCACAAAAATTCCTCTTAATCTCCTTCTTCTGGGATGAGGAACTCTTTCTGCCATTTCTCAACTCTACATGACGAGATTGGTCTTTCTGATTTTCCTTGTTCCTAACGAATGACATCAACTTCTTCATTAGTTTCCTTCTCTTCCAAAGCATCTGGCCACTGAATGATTATGCAATCCAAAAAAATACATGGAAAGGAATTCCACATCTTCTGAAAATCATAACCATACTTCTTAAGCTAGAAAAGTGGATCAGAAGTTTTACTGTGCTTACGATTATGGTAAGAAAATAGAGGTGGAATCTCATTACCTCTTCGCTGATTTCTCTTACCACATCTTTCTTGTGACGATGAAGCACAATTTTCCTGCTCAAAATCTTCTCGTAAGATTAGTGGGGTTTTCTCTTTGCTTTCATAAGCTTGTCTCCTGTTCGGCATTCTTGGAGCATTATCCAATTTCCATTCCCACACTAGGATAACCTAAACTCCTGTAAAACGAGGACGATCCTCGACTTTGTATTGGGTTAGCAATACCTTGGCCATTTTCCCCAAGGCCTCTTCTTCCATCAAATCCCATTTTATCTAGTAACTTAGATCCAATGCCTCTAGTATGCTTTTCAAACAAACCAAAGACTTCATTACCTAAATTCAAACCGAATGGGAGGAAGAAGAAGATTCTAGTGGTGAACAACTTACAATGCAGTCATCTGCCATGGTCACTGCATCTGAAGTTGAAGGTATTTCCTTCCTCTGATCACCACACTGCAACCTTGCCAAGAGCTCATCCTTGGTTTGCAATTCTGATTTCAAATGAGCATACTCCTCTTCCAAGGAGTAATACATGGATCGTAGGAGAGATTTCTCTTCCTGGATCTGGTGATTATAAGCTTCAATTTCCTCGAGCTTTGCCTGTTTAGACATCTTGCCCATAGTGCACTTGTACCATGTTCACACAAATTGAACCAACTGCACCAATCTTGAAGCAATCACTTTGTTAATCAGATTTACTGAAAAACAAATATGGAGCTAAACCCGCTCTGATACCAAACATGATCCAAAAATAATCAGATTATTACTACCTGATCTCAGACCCTTATAGGATTTAAATTTTTGTCAACAATTTTCTCCTTTTAAGTAATCAATTTAAAATTAATGCAAATCATTAAAGATAACTACACAAAGATTGATTACGGAGTTCGAAATTGCCTACGTCTCCGGGTTCGTGGTCGAACCGTTCCACTAGTCAAAACTTGTAAGTTACAATAGTACTTTCACAAGAAAACCTAATGGAATTTTACTTGCCTATCAATACACCAACTCTTCGAAACTTCGATGATCGACGACTTGTTTTAAACCTTCTGATGCACAATCTCCTTCAGCTTCGATCGGCCTTCCCGATGCTATCAATGTGACGCTAGCACTCCGATCAACAATCCAGGATTTGCAAGTAATTGGTGTGGCTCAATGGGCATATTGGGTAGTTTATAATTTACTCCCAATCACAAATATTTCGTCTACTATTTCCTAAAATAATAGGCCAATAAACAATATTTGTTGACACATCTCACAAATAAGCTTAAAAATAATAAGCTTCTCGGACTAATGTGTGTCCACCTTTCCGCACTCTAGAATGAGCTTCTCCATTACACGGTGTGTGTCCCCACAATAAGTGAACAAATAATAAGCTTGGGGGTGTGTGTTACAAAGAACAAGTTCCCTCATTTTTAATGGGATTATATCCCAAAGTGGCGGATTATATTTTTAACGGTTATAGAAGTAGAAATGGAGTTAGAGCGGGTGTAGTTCTTATCTTCCCAATAAAAAAAAGTCTTTTTTTCTCATAGACTAAAATTTTCATGCTCAAACAATGTAGGGAGTATGAAACAATTGTTCATGGTCTACTCATTGTGGGAAGAGATAAATCAAGGCCCTATAGATATTTGGGGATGTTGGTCATTCACCAAGTTAGGGAAAATATGTGACTAAGAACAATATTTTGATAGCTTATTGTACCGAGTCTAGGACCTTTTAGAGATTTTTGAAGTTGTCAACATTTAGGTGGTGCCACGAAAAAATAGAATAAGGAGACGAATCAAATGGAAACCTTTGGATCTCATTTCTCTCCCACAAAAACCTTTTCCAAGGAAAAAACATGTCAATATGGTTGTAAGACTCTCCATTATGAATAATAATGCCAAATGGAAATGTTTTTAGAATGATGAGAAATAATCCAATTGATACAAAACGAGATTGAGTTCTCTTCTAGCTTTTAATCTAGTCTACAAGAGAGTTGTAGAGATAAAATCATTCAATTATGTAAAAATAAGCTACCTTAATGATTGATTACCCTTTAATACATATTTAATTTTGATGATGAGGTTAAACAAAATGATAAAGAGAATTTTTGCAAGTCAAGAAGTTTGCAAGTCGGTCACCATTGCACAAGGTGAAGAGCTAGTGATTGGAAGGGTGTGTGATCAAGTTGAAGAGAAATATTTTATTTCCTTATGTCATAAATATATTGATATATTCTCATGGACTTATGAGGATCTTAAGGATTTTCCTAGCATTTCTCAACATGCCACTGATCTTGATCCTAATGCTAAGCCATTCAGACAAAAGCAGAAACCAGTAAACCCCAAGATTGAGTCCCTCAAGAGGAAGGAGCTATCTAAGCTCATTGAATAAAAAATCATATTCTCCATTAATTAATCCTCTCGGGTGGTGAACTTGGTTTTGGTGTGGAAAAATAATGGATAAATAATCCTCTTGGGTGGTGAACTTGGTTTTGGTATTGGTGATTTGAAGAAAGCTTCCTTAAAGGATCATCATCCTATGCCCTCCATGGAATAGATTTTAACGATGATGGATAGATCTGAAATATTATCTACATGATGGAAGGATAATCAAGATTTAATTAGATTAATATCATAGATAATGATAAATAAAAAAACCACATTAATAACTAAGTTGGAAACATATGCATATCATAAGATTCCCTTTGGTTTATTTAAGGTGGGTGCCTATTTTGAGAGGGAGATGGATGTTCCTTTCCATGCGCAGACTCAAAAATCAATTTTTCCTTGTCTATTTGGATGATGTCACAATATTTTTGATGTAGGGTCAAAACCACATGCACCATTTCTAGAAATTTTTGAAAGATGAAAATAATCTGAAGTATCCTTAAACCCAAAGAAATGCATTTTTTCAGGTTTCATAGGAAAAGCTTTTGGGTCACATTGTATCAAAATATGGTATTGCAAGTGACCCTAATAGAGTCTTTACTATTATTTATCTCTCTCCTACCAACTCACACAAAGGGATTATAGTCTTTCCTAGGAAAAATAAGTTTTTTTAAAGGAAATTTGTTCCTAATTTTGCGGGATTATTCGACTTATCATCTTGATCTTTGAGGAAGGGTGTGGATTTCAAATGGACGGTGGAAGGAAGAGAAATATTTTTGAAATCAAATCCACAATTTCTCAATTTCCAACACTCATCAATCTATATTTTACAAAGGACATCATATTTTATGCTTATGGTCTTGACCTTAGTATTGTTTTGGTTCTCACTCAAAAGAATGATGAATACTTAGAGCATCCTATTGCCTTTTTAGCCAAACACTCAAATATTTAGAACTCAAGTATATTCATGTAGAGAAGTATGTCTTTGCCATCTTTTGAGATCTCAAAAATTCAAGCCCATGCTAGCCTCCAACCACATAAAATTCCTAGTATCACATATCATTGTGATATACTTTATCATGGGAGAAAAATTAGCAAAAACATAGAGTCGGATGGGTAACCAAAATCATGAAGTTTGACGTGACCACCAAGGCTACAATGTTGGTGAGAGGTAGAAAATTATGTGAATGAATTTCCTCTAGAGGTTCATGACAATCAATACACTTCTTTCTTCACCTAAGAAGAACCAAAAAAAGTCTCAAAGGATCTATAGAAATTAGAGGCTCCTCAAGGTGAAGATCTGTGGAATGTTCCAAATCCATGCAATACTAAAATTTTGTAAGGCAAAAGAGCTCAACTTAGCTACAACAACTATACTAGTGGCATGAAAACATTCTTGAAAACTAGCGACTACCCTCCTAGTATAAGAAAATTAAAAAGAAGGCATATCATGTTACAATCAGTTCCTTATGCATTGATTGGTGGAATTATGTTTAAAAGGAACCTTAATGGAGAGTTGTTAAGGTGCATCAAAGGTAAAAAGGTGAAATTTTTTTGAGAATTCTATGATGGTTTTTTCGTGAACATTTGTTAACTAAATCCATAGCAATGAAAATCATGAAGGTGGGATACTTCTGGCCTACATTTTTGTGGATGTACATCGATGGGTCGGGAAATGTAAATATTGTTCATTCTTGATGGTAATAAAAATATGTTGACCCTCTTATCCTTCATATTATTTAGGTAGATGAACCCTTTTCTTAGTCGACTTGATTTCATTCTCATGATTAATCCTCCATCAAGTGTGGGTCATTAATGGGTCTTGACAAAAACATATCATTTCACCAGGGTAGAAGCGAGGCCATACCACTCAAGTATACTACTAAATTATTCATCCTTGATTTCCTCAAGATATTGCAACAAGTTTTGGGTTCCCTAAACCATCATCTATGATAATTCTAAAGAATTCTTAGGTTCCAAATTTTTAATTGGGATCTTAGACATGGATTATATTTGAAGACTTCATCTAGCTATTGTTGGTGCTCATTTTGAGCTAGCACCTTGACTTATAATGGATCTTCTGATTTTTCCCCCATCATTTGTCAAGCTTTATTTAATACAAACTTATGATTCCAGAAGATTATCCATGAAACCAGTTTCCCCTGTGACCAAATAAACCCATGCTAGGTAATGATTGCAATATCATTTGTGCAATAACTCTTGTGTAGTGGTTACTCAACATATGCGAGGAAATCGTGATCTTATTGGTTCAAAGTAAAATGGTCTAGAAAAAAAGTGAATCAATCATGAATATATGTAAGTCCTTCAAAATTTTTTTCTTATCTTCACTTTTTTTTATGCCCGTATGCAAAATGTAAATTCTCCCCATCACTCGATGATGCGGTGATCTCTGGGACGAATTCTTGATGGAGGAACCTACATTCCTATTTGTAATTTTGGTAAAAATGCAAAATTTAAGAGTAAATCCAGGCCACGACAAAGGAAAATATTCTAAAAATAATTCGGGATAGGTTAGAAAATTTTTCACTCTTACAATACATAGATTACATGTAAAAATGTAAAATGAAATTAGGACTCACCCCCAAAGAACACATTTCGTCATAAGAACACGATGTGGTATCGGGCATTTTATGAATAAAATCACTTTGTAGTTTTACTGATTCAAGCGAAAAATTCAAGTTACATTGAAACCTTTGGGGGCAGACTAAGGACACGTGTCTCAATCATGAAAGGGTTTGTCACACGAGTGCACATTGGTCAATTATGCATTTTGCGGTCTTCCCGTTGAAAGAACAAATGCAAAATGCTTCCTACGTCTCATTCCTCACTAGAGGAAACACGTGGACAATAATAATTCAAAGGAAAAGAAAGGATAAAATAAGGTTAATTTTGAATATGTCACATTTATGGCTTCATCATTAATGCTTACTCAAGAAAAAGAATAAAGTTTCAAAATTTTGTTATAGAATACTACATTCTTACTTGTGTACAAAAAGGCATTCTTGAACCATAGAAACTGTGAATATGGATTGCAGAATAGAAAAAATTGATTGTATAAATTAGAGTTTGAAGGAAATCAAAGTAAATAGTGTGCTTGAGCAACTAGTGTGTTGAAGGAATTCACAACAATGATGGGTAATTTCTCCCTGAAAACTAGGTTGTTATTTGAATTCCCATTTGCATAGAAGGATTTTTCAAGAAGTTCATGTTATTTACATTCTTGTTCTTGTGCTTGGTTATTTCAGTGATCCTTATACTATCAAAAATAGATAATTATAACTACAAGATTCGGGCATATGTGACGGGATGCAGGTGATAATGAAAAGATGGAAAGGACACGAGCACACTTGGCATTATCAACTAATTATTTTATACACCACGACAACTAATGCATGGGACCAATCCCAAGAAGGCTAATAGAAGATATGATATTTTATTTTCGGTTGGCAAGAGTGTATCCTGCTTTAATTAAAGATATTTGCAAATAAGGGAATATTCTCTTACCAATTTGGGGGAGTTGAATTGTAAGAATTCACCAAAATTGTAAAAATATAAGGGCATGTCCTCATAAAAATGGGGTTTAATTTTTCTATTTTAAAAGGTTAAAAGATACATTGTAATATTGCAATATTTCCTTTAGTGAAATGCATATGAGTTTTATTCTCTCAAGCTTATGTGTCAGGAGGTTGATGTACAACCATTGATAAACATTGAGAACATCTTATGTGTGTTCCCTTGTTAAGAGATTAAATATTTGAATAAAATGTGTTTTCTTATGAGTTTAACTTTTGTGTTTTGGGTTGTGTATGTTGGACTTTTGATTATTGAGTTATAGTTTTTATTACAATTTTGTGTTTATTGCTTCTTTGTGTAATAAATGAGAAAGGAATCTCTAGAGAAGGCTGGTTCCTACTCCTAAACTACCCTTACAAGCTATTCCAGTGCGAGGCAAGATAATCTAATCCTAATCTAACCATGCCAAGGAGACGAGAGAGAGAGAAAAGGGAAAAATAGCAAAAGCCTACACTAAAACGGTGATACACCAGAGAAGGAGAATGTTGAACATCTATCAAAGCTGCCATGGAACAAAGAGAGGTGAGTGATGGGAAGGATGGACGAGATGCATCACGAGGCCCAAGGATAGATTTCACACGAAAAATGTCCCAAAACTCCATGAACACGGCTCCAAACCTGCAATGAACATTAAAACATGCACAAATACCTGCAATGAAGAGAGGCAAGAAGAAACAAGCAAAAGAATGAGCAAGGATGGATAGATGCATCACAAAACACATTTTTGTTGCTCAGAAGTTTGCCTGAGAACATCATTTCAATAGTAAAAGGCAAAAACACCATTACAGAGAAGGGAGGAGGTTCAACTCCATTTTCAACCCTAGAGAAGAAAAGAAGGGAGGGCAGAGCTGAAAAGATGAACCACTTGTAATCTCCCTCCAAAATGAGCCAAATCTAGCTTTTACAATTGCATGGGTCGAGCCCAGGAGAGAGAAAATGTAGGAAAACGTGCAAGCAGCCCAACCATTGACCAAAACGCATTCTTCATTAAAATCGGTGGTTGAAACATCACTTCTGGCCATGCTGAAGAAGAATGCGACCCATGTGCATTAAATCGGTTGTTGAAACGTCAGTTCGGCCATGTTGAAGAAGAATGCGACCCATGTGCATTAAAACTGGTTGTTGAAATGTCAGTTCTGGCCATTACCACGTGCCAGAGATGTTTCTTGATTTTCTCTCTCCAAACTAAACCAAAATGCAAGATTGACCCTGGAATCATGTAGAGAATTTCATAATCTTTCCATTGATATAAAGAACGTGCAAATCCAAGCTCTGGATCAAAGATATGGCGATCTGAAGATTTAGGGCAAAAAAAGGCCAAAACGGATATTTGAATTTTTCCCGCGCTCTGCCACTTGGATGACACGTGTCGGGCTGATTGGATGAGAAATTCTCTCTCCTCCACCTTTCCATGGGATTTCCTTTGAAATTTTGACCTTTTTCATACTTTGGAAAAATTTTCATTTTCCCCCGCCCCGCCACTTGGGACACGTGGCATGCATTGGTTTGTTGACAGGGGCGCGGGGAAGACCTTTGCCTTTTAGTTTTTGGCCGAAGAACTTTTGCAAAATCTTCTAAATTTCTAAGTCCTCCCCTCCACTTCCCTCCCCTTAGGACATGTGTCCTTGTTTCATTAGCTCGGGCCGACCCTTCAAACCTTGCCCTTTGAAATTTTTGGCCAACAAACACTTAGCAAATTCATTGCGCTTCCCCTTGTGACACGTGTCACATTCTGATTCGTTGGTGGCTTTTCCGGGTCTTCGCGTCCCTCGCGTATTTTGGCCCGGATGTCCCAAACCATCTAGGAAAAATTTCTCCAAACCGCCCGATTCGGGCTTCCTTGTCCCTCTTTGCGGTGAAGACACGTGGCACGATTTCATTCGCTCTCGGCTCTTTCGGCTTTTCACGTCCCTCGCGTACCTTTGGCCCGGATGTCCCAAACGAAAGTTCCTCTGTTTCATCCCGAACCGGCCGGTTCGTGTCCTCCATGTACTTTTGTCCCAAGCTTGTCTGGACTTCCTGGGACAAATTTCTCCGAACCGCCCAAAATGGACTGACTTGCGCCAAACCGGCCGATCCACGTCTTTCACGTACTTTTGTCCCAACTGTCCCAACTGTGCGAAACAAAGACTTAGGCAATTTTTTCCTTTTTTCGGCCGAATCGGCTTTTTGCGTCCCGTGCGTACCTATGGCCCAGATGTCCCAATTGCTGCGTGGACCACCTGGAGGCTTTTCGGCCGGTTCACGCCCCGACGTCCCAACTATCCCAAGGACCGCCTGGACTAGGACTTAGCCGATTTTCATGATTTTTTCTGCCCCAAGCTTGTTTTTGCAACTTTTCACCCTTTTTTAGAACTTTGCTCTTTTCTTCTTGGACATGGAGAGTTAGAAAAAAGCTGAGGGGACCCCAAAAACATGATTTTTGCCTTGAATCAATCTATTTGCCTGGGACTTGAATATTCTGATGCATGTTATCAAAATTACCCTGGGGGTGAATTTTGGATAACAGTTTTGGCGACTCAGCGGGGTCATCTACTGCTTAGATGAATGATCAGTAGCCTGAAGCATCCATTGGGCATGGAGTCATGAGTAGTAGCCTAAAAACTGATCTGAACTTTGAAAACTTCCCTCTGAGCCACTTGAAACCCACTGAAATGGAGTCGTTCTCACCAAAATGCCACTAAAATGGACTATGCAAGAGCAAAACCAGCACCACAAAAACTATGTACAGAACTGAAAATCATACATGCTCCAAATGGAACATGCAGAGTGTGCACAAGCACTTCTTCTACTGCTGAAAGCAAACCTACCTACTCTACTCTAACTTGGAAGCAAAGGCAAGCTAAACAAACCCTACAATTGGTTGTGAGAAATAGCTTCCCTTTCTCAAAAGTGGCAGCCATGCAATTGATTTGGAGCTGATCATGGCTGTTAGGATGAGTGGAAAATCAACAAGAAGCTGGTCTTCCACCCAAATCATCAAGGTATCAGCTGAAGGCAAATTCAATACCTCTTTTAGTTGCTCTGCATTTGGATTGAAGAGGTATGACAACTGATCCTTGGTACTTTGTAGCTCACCCTCATGCTCAGAAGCAAGCATGACTGGTTGTGACTTCTCCTTTGGCTCCAATGAAGCCAAATACCTGATTAGGCAAGGTCTGATCCATTTGATATGCCCATAGCTCTGATTTTCAACTCCAAAAATGGAGTCTTCTTGTAGACCTTCTTGAATGGATGGTGTGGAAGAAATGGTGAAATTCCTCTGTCCTTTCTCTTCCTCCAATGAAGAACATGAAAGATTAAAATCTTCCAATCTTGGTTCCAAAGAGCTGCTATAAGATGCAGGCTACTGCAAATGAATGTTCTCCTTCATGACAGTAGACTCAAGTGTTTGGAATGTGGATGATGAAAGAGAGAATGGTGGAAACTCAACCGGCTCTTCTCCATCAAAACAGTCCTCCAAATCTGACAGATAAACTACCTCATGGCTGTCCTGCTGCAAATGCTCCACTTCCTCCATGGTGTCTTCTTGATCTGTAACTTGACCACCATGGTTTCTTTCACCCTCCAACATTGAGTTTGAGAGATCAAACTCCTCTTCAGTACTAGAACTTGAGAGAGGTGAAGTAGAAAGAAGAACTGAAGGTTCTCCTGTAGCCTGCTTTGTGCTCAAAGCCCTTGGATCTGCAATTTTCTCCTCCACAACTAGAATGTGCTCCTCTTCTTTTGGATTTGGAGCAGCTTCTCCTTTCTCTACTACTTGAAGACAATCTTGCTCTTGATAGAACTCTTCCTCTAGCATGAAGTTTGTCAAGTCAAACTCTTCAATCTGCTGCTCTAGAGGACAAGTTGGGACTGCAAGATCTTCTTCTGAGCTTTCTTCCTTTATGGCTGATTGTGCAACTTGAATTGAATCAGCATTCCCTTCAAATAGAGTGCCAACATGGACACTACTTTCTGAGAAAACTGACTGCTGATCTGCTTCTTCTTTTTTCTCTTCTTCTGCTGTTGCACAAAATCAGTCTTAACCACCATTTGTTCAACCTTAGCCTCTTACAGGGTTTAACCATCAAGGGGATCTTTGTCATCCCAAATTTGGCAGCCCAAACCCTCAAGTTGTCTGTCATTTCTTTTCTGTTGGGCTCCTCTTCTTGCTGTCCTTCATGGCTGATTTTTGCAATTTCTTCTTCCCCACATGGAATTGGGAATGCAAGAGGAGGGATGGGTTGTAACTCAATTGATTTGGAAATTTTTTGTGGTGGTAGAGGAGAAAACCTCTTGTTTCTTTGGAGAGGGGTATTTCTTTTAGCTCTTGTGGAGGGGATGACTGTTTGGAAGGAAAAAGGAAAGAAGAATTGAGGTGTGGTGGAAGACTGAGAGGTGGAGACATGGGATCAACATTTGGGACAGCAGATGGAGATTTTAAAATTTGCAATTCCAAATGAGATGGTGCTTTGCTTGAGTAATGGGAAGAGAAAAACCAGATGATAGTTTAGAACTTACCCATTGACAAGGTTGTTCAAGAACAAGTGTATAGGCCTCTATTTCTGCTTGTCCATTGTGCAAGTTGGGGCAGCATCTTCATCATGAAGTCCATCTTCTCTGAGGGCTGAAGTGTCTTGGAAAAGGGCCTCCCCATGGACAAGGAGTCCTGCAACCAATTCTGAAAGCTCTCATTTGGGCTGTTGCTCTGGACTGCACCATCTTTACCTCCATCTTTTGGATTTTCTCCAACAGACCAGCATCTTGCATCTGATTGTCTTCATTATATGCATACTCTTGCTCTTGGAAAGCTCCATAGCCAAAATGATTTTGGCATTGCTGCTCATATGGGTATGCATGCTGATTTTGAATTTGTTCAAAATGCTGATTTGGAGGATTTAAAAAACATGTTGGAGGTGGGAAACATTGTTGTTGTTGTAAATGTGAGTTCCATGATGGAAATGAAGTCATGATTGCACAACTTCATGGAATGGAAAAGAATGAAAGGGATGGAAAGAAATATGGATGGAAATGGATGAAAAACAGGTCTGCAACTTCAGAAATGGGTTGCTGATCAGATGGAGTCGCCAGATGTGTTTGCAAGTGCCTCCAAAGGCTGAAATCTTCACAGGAACACACCAACCTACAAAAGATGAAGTGGAAGACCTCTAAGGTCCCACCAGGTGCATGCCAAAACTGTTAGTGCAAAATCACAGCACCCCTAGATGTTGATCAGATTTCTAGGTTGATCACTCTAGCATCCAGTGTGATTGCACAACATTGAATCCTTTCTCCAAGTGTGGGACTTGCAAAAATGAGAAAGGAATCTCCAGAGAAGGCTGGTTCCTGTTCCTAAACTACTTGCCACAAGCTATTCCAGTGCAGGCAAGCTAATCTAATCCTAATCTAACCATGCCAAGGAGACGAGAGAGAGAGAAAGGGAAAAATAGCAAAAGCCTACACTAAAATGGTGATACACCGAGAGAAGGAAAATGTTGAACATCTATCAAAACTACCATGGAACAAGAGAGGTGAGCGATGGGAAGGATGGACGGATGCATCACGAGGCCCAGGATAGATTTCACACGAGAAAATGTCCCAAAACTCCATGAACACGGCTCCAGGCCTGCAATGAACATTCAAACATGCACAAATACCTACAATGAAGAGAAGCGAAGAAGAAAACAAAAAAAAATGAGCAAGGATGGACGGATGCATCACAAAACACATTTTTTGTTGCTCCAGAAGTTTGCACAGAACATCATTTCAATAGTAAAAGGCAAAAACGCCATTACAGAGAAGGGAGGAGGTTCGAACTCCATTTTCAACCCTGGAGAAGAAAAGAAGGGAGGGAAGAGCTGAAAAGATGAACCAACTTATAATCATCCCTCAAAATGAGCCAAATCTGGCTTTTACATTGCATGGGTCGAGCCCAGGAGAGAGAAAATGGGAAAACGTGCAAGCCCCCAACCATTGACCAAAATGCATTCTTCATTAAAATCGGTGGTTGAAACATCACTTCTGGCCATGCTGAAGAAGAATGTGACCCATGTGCATTAAATTGGTTGTTGAAACGTCACTTCTGGCCATGTTGAAGAAGAATGCGACCCATGTGCATTAAATTGGTTGTTGAAACGTCGTTCTGGCCATTACCACGCGCCAGAGATGTTTCTTGATTTTCTCTCTCCAAACTGAACCAAAATGCAAGATTGACCTTGGAATCATGTAGAGAATTTCATAATCTTTCCATTGATATAAAGAACATGCAAATCTGAGCTCTGGATCAAAGATATGGCGATCTGAAGATTTAGGGCAAAAAACAGGCCAAAACGGATATTTGAATTTTTCCCGCTCTGCCACTTGGATGACACGTGTCGGGCGCTGATTGGATGAGAAATTCTCTCTCCTCCACCTTTCTGTGGGCTTTCCTTTGAAATTTTGACCTTTTTCATACTTTGGAAAAATTCTCATTTTCCCCCCGCGCCCCGCCACTTGGGACACGTGGCATGCATTGGTTTGTTGACAGGGGCACGGGAAGACCTTTACCTTTTAGTTTTTTGGCCAAAACTTTTGCTAAATTTTCTAAGTCCTCCCCAGCTCCGCACCTCCCCCACTCTTAGGACATGTGGCCTTGTTTCTATTAGCTCGGGCCGACCCTTGAAACCTTTCCCTTTGAAATTTTGGGGCCAAAAACACTTAGTCGAAATTCATTGTGCTTCCCTTTGTGACACGCGTCACATTACGATTCGTTGGTGGCTTTTCCGGGTCTTCACGTCCCTCGCGTATTTTGGCCCGGATGTCCCAAACCGTCTGGGACAAATTTCTCCGAACCACCCGATTCGGGCTTCCTTGTCCCTCTTTGCGGTGAAGACACGTGGCAATTTCCATTCGCTCTCGGCTCTTGGCTTTTCACGTCCCTCGCGTACTTTGGCTCGGATGTCCCAAACGAAAGTTCCCTGTTTTCATCCGAACCAGCCGGTTCATGTCCTCCACGTACTTTTGTCCCAACTGTCCCTGGACTACCTAGGACAAATTTCTCCGAACCGCCCGAAATGGACTGACTTGCGCCAAACCGGCCGATCCGCGTCTTTCGCGTACTTTTGTCCCAATATCCCAACCGTGCGAAAGCAAGACTTAGGCAATTTTTCCTTTTTCGGCCAAATCAGCTTTTCGCGTCCCACGCGTCCTATGGTCCCAATGTCCCGATTGCTTTGCGTGGACCACTGGAGGCTTTTCGGTGATTCGCCCCCAGCGTCCCAATTGTCCCAAGGGGCCGCTGGACTAGGACTTAGCCGATTTTCATGATTTTTTCTACCCCAAGCTTGTTTTTTGTAACTTTTTCACCCTTTTTTAGAACTTGCTCTTTTCTTCTTGGACAGGAGAGTTAGAAAAAAGCCGAGGGACCCCAGAAACATGATTTTTTGCCTTGAATCAATCTATTTGCCTAGGACTTGAATATTCTGATGCATGTTATCAAAATTTACCCTGGGGGTGAATTTTGGATAACACTACTACAACCATTCTCTTGAGTGATTTTTGTTAGCCTTTGAGTGGATCTTGGGTGTATGAGAATTGAGACAATATATACTTCATTAGAATTCTTACACGAGATTTTGTGTCAAGTATTTTAGAGATTGTGTGGAACTTTTACATTTGTTGGGTATCAATGAATGCAAATGCTTCTATATCTACTTTATCAGGTGATCTTTACTTTCCAGTGGTGTCTTTGACTTAGTGAGTGTTGAATGTTTTGTTACAAGAAAATTTATCATCATATAATCCCCCATCTTCATAAAATAAACTTACTACAGTGAATCTCACCTCATCACACTAGTTTCCATTTGTTATTTTGTTTTTTTGTCTCTAAATAGTATGAAAGGGGTCCTTTAAATTCATTCCCCTATCAATAAAATGCAAGAGCAACCAAACTTTGTTTTCTATAGTAACCTATGTCTAATGCATTAAGCATATGTAACATTTTGTGACAACTTGTGAAAGTGAATGTTGTATTCATGGCCATGCTTATCTCATATTGATCCATCATTTTAAAAACCAAGAGGGACCAAGAGTTCACATCCCCGGTTCATATAGGTTACCAAAATGAGTTCTCTCACTCCAGTTTAGTAAGGACCGAAAGTAGCAGGATGAATCCATATCCTTTGTACATGCCCCTCAATCAACCCAAATCTTGGTCCCAAAGAGAGTGTTAGACATATCCCCTTCTGTAAAAAAACATATCACATATTCTATCATTCTCCAAGCATTCTAATTCCTTGATAATGTTGTCGGACCTCGAGGGGGTGTAATATTGAGTACCAATAACTACCACCCACAAGATAATGGTTTGGCGAGAATCTACCAATAAGAACCTTATTATGATCATGAAGAGGAATATGTAAATAAATCAAAGGAAATGGCACACAAAGGTGATAAGTTCTCTCGGGATGATGGAATCAATCCAAAGAAGGTAATTATAAATTTCCCATTAAAACTTGTTTAAGGTGGAGAAGTTAGGCTCTCACTTTGTCACTTGAATTACCTTCATTAGATTTGGCACGAAATTAGAATTTGAAGATGAGGATCAAAGAAAAATCAAAATGGTAGAGTTGGTTGAACTTGAAGAAATAAGGAAACCCTCCATGAGCAAGCTAGAAGAACATTGGGAGGTCAACCAAATGGTGGTTTGACAAGAAAAATAAGTCACAAGATTTTAAGGTAGGTGATCTAGTCTTCAAGTGGGACATGGATAGAGCTAAACTAGGGTGGAATTCCAAGTTTGATCCACTTTAGAGTGGGTCATATATCATAACTACATACAAATATGTCAATTCTTTTGGTTTTCCAGCCTTGATGGAAAAGTATTACAAATCCCAATCAATGGGATTTACCTCAAACACTCCCATTGAGTTGTCCCATTGCATCTTATAAATATTTGTGTGTGTTTGTTTTTATTGGAGGTCCCCTCCTTTTGTTGTGTGTTGATCACCGATTGAGTGCTTTCTCCTCAATCCTTGTGGTGATCATCCTGTTTGTAATAAGTGATTTTGTACTCTTTACATGTTTTACTTGAAACATGTATGATCTTCCCTTTTGTAGATAGGTTTGGGAAGCCACTTGTAAACATACGCGGTCATCTTAGAGAAGGTTTCATAGAGGAAATCGAGATAGTTGGAGTAGACTCCAACCTACATTTTATAGCTCCATAAGGTCATCTTCCATTATCCTTAAGTTAATATGAATCTAGGAGATAAGTATTAAAGGTTTGAGATCATTTTTCAATATCATGCTTACCTCCATGTCCCAATGTATGCTTAAAGTCAATGGGTGTTCATCATCTAATAGGTAGATTTCTCCTAGATATCACCAATATGTTGTCAAAAATTACAACCCATGTAATTTTGAACAACTCATTAAAATGGACTTAACCATATTTTTGTTCAAGAAAATCCATGAGGACACTAATTTAGTCTCATGCGAAATGCGGGAACTTAGTGTTTCGCGGGTTCTCGAACCACGAGAACAAAGGAGTGAGTACTTGAAATACTTAGGAATTTTTTTATCAATATTAGTGTTATGTGGAAGTTATTGGACCTTCACATCACTAAGGTTCAATCCCTTACGATTCGATGTCAAATTAGAGCACCATGAAGTTGTATATGCAAAGAGAGTTAGATAAATCGAAGCAATTTAAAATCCACAAAATCTCTAAATTAGTGTTTAGTGGGTTTTTAATAGTTTAGTGTTCTACTGATCTCAAAATCCATGGAATGAGGAAAAGGGTCACCATGTCAAATATGGTGGATTGAAGAATTAAACCTTTGTGGGTGTTGCGAGATGATTTTTTACATCAATGCTAGTGAAGGAAAAATCCACGAGGGTTCATGGGAGGAAATAAATTTGAATTTACTGTGGTGAAATATGTGAGATGATGTGGCGAGTCTTTTGTGGGTTTTGAGCACAAATGAAAGGAGTCAAAGGTCTTAAGAAAAGGAACATTGCAGATGGTCTCAAAGTTGCAATTTACGAACCGAGAGGACCAACCACCAAAATTTAATATGAAGTATGGCATCCTTCTACATATTCTCGATGGCATGCAATAGAATCAAGGGGTCATTTTGTGTTTGTTCGGTTTATATAGGAGGAACCCATGCATGTACTATAAGAAAAGTGTAAGAAATTATGACATATATTCTTATTTAGATCATCTCTCTCTCTCTGTCATTTTTAGGGGTTCTTCTCCCATTTTTCCCTTAGCAAATTTCGAGGCTCTTCTCTATGAAACTCAAAATTTCATGCTTTTGACCTCTGTAATTTGTGGATGGAGATTTCCTTACCTTGAATATGCATGTAAAATGTAAAGCACATGTTAGTGCAAGTGTGCTTTATCTCTTTCCCTCAAATAATATGTGTTTGATGTGAACACTTCTGTCCTCTTATGTGTTTTGTATTCTTTCGGTTGTTTACATTGAAATCATGTGCATCTTCATAATCCTAGTTACGTGAACTTGCATCTATTTCATTCAAAATTTTAGAATTTCCACCTTCTTTTTAGTACTTTGTATTACCACCTTTGTAAGCTTATATTTTTATTCCTTTCATCTCTTCATCTTCCTGGTTCCTTAGATGTGTAAAGTGTAGGCTAGTTTAAGATTAGTGTTAGCATTAGAGTAGGTTTTGTTTTGCGGGTTTCTCAATTTTTAGTACTAATTAATTCATCCTTCTCCAACCTGTCTATCTCAAGCCACAAGTGCCACACTTAGAGATAGCCCCGTGTTGCCTCAATTTTTTTATCTTTCATGATTCAGTTAGGGTGCCATTTTGAGCTCCATCGGGCCCTATAAGTGTGAGTAGAGACAATGACTATGTTTGTATAAGTGGCAGGTGTTCACATTAGGGGAGTGTATATTAGGAATTAATAATGTTAACAATAGGGGAGTGAATGTTAGGAAATATTATTTATAACATTATTAAGTGTGTAAATAATAAAATACAATCTCATATTGAGTTGTATTTTATAGTTGTACGTGAGTTTTACTACAACTTACTAGAGCTATTCTAGGTGAGACATATTGGGGATGAGTATGAGAAAATAAAGGTTGAGATATATGAGGAAGATAAGACTTGACTCCTAGTTTATAGGATCAAGTATTTGTATAAGAAGCTCACTAGGAAATGAATAAAACATCCCGAATGATTTCTAAATTCTATATTAAAATATTCAGTGTTTTTATATTATATTAGATTTCTTATCAGTGGTATCAGAGAAATCTCTGGTCTTAGGTTGTGATGGGAAAATGAATTCATGTGTTATCTATAGTGGATCAATATTGGTCAAGGAGTATTCACATCAAGGAAGCTGTAGAAGATGTCTAGCTTTGGATCGATGTCATACTTGTGTAATCAGAAGTATCTCGTAGATATACAACCTATTTTGGCATCAAGGGAACTCATGTGAACTCATGGCATAAAATCTAGAATATTGAGGATGGAAAGACCCAAGATAGGTATTCTATGTGGATTTTGACAGATTATGATATCTAAGAGAATATTTCTACCTAATATTATGGCAATGTAGATGACCAAACAAATGATCAAGGAGGAGATTTCGATAAGGATATGACCAACTATAGATAGTGTGTGAATTAGATTAATTATTCCTATATTTACTTGATGGGGATGTCTCATAAGGCTTATGATGTGAAAAAATCTACAATTTGGTATAACAAGTGCTAAGAGTATGGACTATATATGTGGAGTTGGGCTACGAAAAACTGGAATACCCCTTATTGTAACCACTTGACTATTGTGAATGAACATAATACATTGATGTAACACCAAATGTATGTCTACAAAGGTGTGAAGTGAAGAAAAATATAAGACCATGTTACATGAATGAAGAGATGATGCATCTAAAAAATGAGGTTAAAAGTAGAATATTTGAGCATAAGAGTGAGAATAATATGCCTATGTGTGTATGGGGATCAATGGTTATGCTAAAATGTAAAATATATAGCCTAATCTAATGCAAGTTTGCAATAAATTAATGAATACCAAAATACTGAAATAATACCCAAGCAACTAAGCGATTAAAATATGAAACCCTAATTACAAAGAGGGTTAGAAGATCCTTAAGCAGATTCAAGCAGTCATTGCATTGTATCATAATGATGACAGTTGAATCGGATTGGAAAAATATCACACGAAGCTTGGAAAAATGTATATTCGGAAACTTTACTAGACTTGGGCACTGAGAGAGGATAGGGGCACAAGTGGGTTCCCTAGTCTTGTTTCGGTACCTTGGTCTACGTAGATGCTCAAAAAACCTTCTTTGATGTGTTGTAAGAGGTTTGCACTTGTTCACCTTTGATCACTTGTATGCCACACTTCATCACCAAGGTCATTGTAAAACTTGCAACAAAGGATGCACCTACAAAACTTCAAATAGACATCAAATCCTTAAAAGAAAGATGCAAAATGAGGGGTCGAGAATGTCCCCAACTACCTGATAGTGGACTTACAACTGAATGTTAAACTACATCTCATGTTGAGTTATGGAGCTCAATTACTTCAATTTAGCATGCTATATCAACTTGCGAGAAAAACATAGTAACCAAAATCAATTATGAAGGGACTAACATTGGTCTCCTATGACCGGCATTAGTCGGGTAAGTAGGAACCAACATCGGTTAGGGCTAACAGGCATCGGTTAGGGCTAACTAGCAATTGGTTACCTATGTGTGAGTGTTTTATTTAACTCACAGGAATTAGATCTAATTTTAGTATTAAAGCAAATCTATTGATTGTAATTACATGCCTAAGTGTCCTAAGTTTGTATATGCCTATATAACTATAAAAGCTAGGGTTTAGAAGTAAAATATTTGTAAGTATTGATGATTATTGTGAAATAATTGTGTGAGAGAGAAATTCTTGGAGAAGGAGAAGCTTAAGAGAAATAAAGTATTGTACATCGAGAGGTGTGGAAGATTGTAGACCTTCATTATATATCTTCCGAAAGATTTGGATAATAGAATGGCTTGTTTCTTGGTGGATGTAGCCCACACTTTGGGTGAACCATGCTAAATTTGGTGTTGATTTATATCTCTTGTTTTTATATTTCTTATGGTAGAATATCCACTTTTATTACATGTATGCTTAGATTTGATATATTATCTATGTAACCTTGTGTTAACCTTGACAACTGGTATCAAAGATTTGTTTGAGGGTTTTATGTGTTGACATATTTACTCACGAGAGGTTTTCGATTGAGTGGGAGCTACAATAATGGAAGACGAAAACAAATACAAGGTAGAGAATTTTGATGGCGAAATTATCAATTATGGAAGATGCAAATTGAGGATTATCTTGTATCAAAGAGATTTGTACTTACCGTTGGATGAAAATTCTAGACCTACGAAGATGAATGATGAAGAATGGAAGATTCTTGAAATAAAGGCTTTGGATCTATAATATTGAGCCTTGCAACATCTTTGGCTTCCAATATTACAAAAGTGACATCTATAGTAGAGTTAATGAAATCTCTTGTTGATTTATATGAAAAACCTAGTGCTTCAAATAAAGTTTATTTGATGAAGAAAATATTTAGTTCTAAGATGCATGGAGGTGGATCTGCATCTAGTCATTTGAATAATTTACAATCTATTGTAAATCGTTAAAATCAGTTGGTATTCCATTTGATGATGAAGTGAAATAACTTTTTATTCTTATGTTCTTTGCACGATAGTTGGGATAACTTGGTAATGGTTGTTAGTAATACAACATCTGCTAATAATATTTTGAAGTTTGATATGTAGTTAGTATAATATTGAATGAATAAATTCATAGGAAAAGTATAGATGAATCATCATCTAGGAATGCTTTGAATGTAGAATAATGAGAAATCAAAGTCAAGAAATGGTAGATCTAAATCCAGAGGTAAGGTAATTACCTATTGGAATTGTGGAAAGAAAGGACATGCAAAGAAATATTTTTTTCAAAGGATAAAGAGAACCAACACCTAGAAAAATTAAAGAAGCAAATAAAGAGGAAAATATTACAACAAATGTAATGCAAGATGCTCTTATTCTTTCTTTGGATAATAGAATAAAATCATGGGTTTTAGATTTAGGAGCTTCTTTCCATGCAACCCCTAATCAGGGTTACTTTAGAAATTATGTCTAGGGATATTTTGGGCATATTTATTTGGGTGATTGTGAACCTTGTAGTATTATTGGTAAAGGGGAGTTAATCTAAAATTTTAGAATGCATAAACATGGGTATTGAAAGATGTGAGGCATGTTCCAAGCCTCAAGATGAATCTTATTTACTACAGGGAAACTAGGTAAAGCTGGTTACATGGTTACATTCATAGCAAACTCCTGGAAATTCACCAAGGGTGCCTTTGTTGTGTGGAAAAAGGTAAGAAAGTAGGAATGTTATATTTATCTACCTATGTTACTGTTTCCTTTTTGTGTTATCTACTTGATTCGATGCATGCATGTGGCATATTCAGTTGGGCCATATGAGTAAAAAAGGAATACATATCTTAAAGGCTAAGGGTAAGTTATCATATTTGAAATATTTAGATCTTGATTTACGTGCATTGTGTCTTTGGAAAGCAAAAGAGAGTGAGATTTATCCAAGTTGGGGTAACTAAGAAGGAGAAAAACTTTGAGTTTGTACACTCGGATGTGTGGGGACCAGCCTAGGTAGCTTTTCATGGAGGATACCAGTATTATGTTACTTTCATTGATGACGCTACAAGAAAGGTATGGGTTTATTGTATTAAACATAAATATGATGTTTTTGAGACTTTTAAAAGATGGAAAGCACTTGTTGAGAATGAATCAAATTCAAAGTTAAAGTGCCTTAGATTTGACAATGGTGGTGAATACTGTAGAAAGGATTTCAATTATTATTGTTCAGTGAATGGAATACGTAGAGAAAGGACGGTTCTAAGAACACCACAAGAGAATGGTGTTGGAAATAATGAGCATGAAAATCATGGAACATGTTAGAAGTATGAGGATACATGTTGGATTTCCCTTACAATTTTGGGTAGAAGTAGTTGATACAATGGTTTATTTGATTAACTGTGGGCCTTCAAGTTCACTAGATGGAGGAATACTAGAAGAAGTTTGGATTGGAAAAGAGGTAGATCTTTCTTTTCTTAAAGTTTTTGGTTTAGAAGCTTTTGTGCATATTGATAAGGAAAATAGGAAAAAGTTGGATGAAAAATAAAAGAGATGCACTTTCATTTGTTATGGATCTGGTGATTTTAGATTTCATTTTTGGGATTTAGAGAATTCTAAAATTGTTAGGAGTTGTGATATTGAATGGAATGAAAAGATAATGTACAGGGATCAAATTTTGGTACCCAAGGACAAACCGGTTGAGAATTTTGTGAATGAAAATGAAATATTGGATTTAAAATTCATACCTACATGGTTACACAGGAACTAGTATCGGTTGACCCACGATTGACATCGGTCGGCCTGAACCGTATCGATTCTGAAACAACCAAACCAGCATCGATTAGCAAAACCGGCATCGGTTATAGGTGACTAGCTTCGGTCACTATCGAATCGGAAACAAATATCCGGGAGGTCCAGAATGAGCCTCAGTACCCCAAACTTTTGTGAGAAGGTCACAAAGGGTAAGTAAACCTCCAAAAAGATTTACACCTGTCTTTTTATCTTATTTATTATTCATCGATAATGGTGAACCAATTTTTTTGAATAATCAATGTAGGATAAGACTCACATGAAGTGGGAGCATGACATGGATGAGGAGATGGACTCCTTGGAACAAAAATAGAATTGGGATTTGGTTAAGTTTCCAACAACAAAGAGGACATTGTAGAACAAATGGGTTTACGGGATCAAGGAAGAAGAGGGTGGACAAAAAAATGTATAAGGAAAGGCTTGTAGTAAAGGTATTTGAGCATGAAAAGAAGGTATTAAATTTGGTGAAATAGTTTCTCCTTTTGTTAAAATGACTTTTATTCATATTGTATTGAGTATAGTTATAATAGATGATTTGCATTTAGAGAAACTAGATGTAAAGACAAATTTCCTTCATGGTTATTTGGATGAAGATATTTATATGCAACAACCACTTGGGTATGAAGTCAAGGGTAAGGAGAAATTAGTGTGTAGGTTGAAAAAGAGCCTATATGGGCTCAAGAAAGCTCCAAGGAAATGGTACATGAGGTTTGATAGTTTCATGCATGAGCATGGTTACTTGATATGTGAATCTGATCATTGTGTTTATTTCAAGAAGCTTAAAAATGGGAGCTATATTATTTTGTTATTGTATGTGGATGATATGCTTATTGTAGGATCTAGTATGTAGGACATTGGTGAGCTTAAGGAAAACTAACTCACACATTTTCTATGAAGGATTTAGGAGTTGCAAAAATAATCCTTGGCATACAAATACATAGAGACAAGAAGAACAAGAAATTGTATTTGTCTCAGGAGGATTATATCTATAAGGTGTTAGAAAGGTTTAAAATGTAGAATTCAAAACATGTAAGTACACCTATGGCTGGACACTTCAAATTGAGAAAAGATCAATGTCCTTCATCACATGAGAAGGTAAAATACATGACATGAGTACCATATACTTCAGCAGTTGGGAGTCTCATGTATGTTATGGTTTGTACTAGACCAGACATTGTATAGGTAGTGGGAGTTGTGAGTAGATTTATGGCCAATCCAAGTAAAGAGCATTGGAAAGTAGTCCAATGGATACTCAGGTATTTGAGAGGGACATCTAGCATGTGGTTATGCTATGGAGGTTCGATATTTATTTATGTGGCTATGTTGATTCGATATGGTTGGAGATCTAGATGGTAGAAGGAGCACTACTAGATATATTTTCACAATAGGTGGGATGACAAAGTTAACTAGATATCAATATTACATAAGGTTTTGGATTTTCTACTATAGAGGAAGAGTATGTTGTAGCTATAGAGGCTAGCAAAGAGATGATATGGATGAGCAAGTTCATGGAAGAGTTGGGAAAGGAGCAAGATGATTGTAAATTGTTTAGTGAAATTCAGAGTGAAACTCATTTGGCAAAGAACTCAATGTTTCATTCTAGAACGAAACACATTCAATGGAGGTATCATTTCATATAGAAGGTATTGGAGGATGGGCAAGCTGAAACTAGAGAAGATTCATACGAGTGAAAACCCTACAGATATGCTAATGAAGCCATTAGCAAAAGAGAAGTTGGAGCTACACTCTACTTCTGTTGGTCTTCAAGTTTTATACTTGAAGAGGAAGAAATAAAGCTAAGGAAAGGATCCAAGGATGATGATGTATAGGTATAGTGCAGTAATTTATCTCCAAGTGGGAGATTTTTGAGTTGTGGAGCTTAATTGCTTCAGTTTAGCACGTTATATCAAATTCTTTGGAAAACACAACAATTGACATCGATTATGAAGGGACCAAAATTGGTCATCTATGACCGGCATTGTCGGAAAGTAAAAATCAACATCGATTGGGTCTAACTAGCGGTTACCTGTGTGTGAGTGTTTTATTTAACTCACGGGAATTAGATCTAATTTTAGTATTAAAGTAGATATATTGATTGTAATTGCATGGCTAAGTGCCCTAAGTTTGTATATGCCTATATAAGCATGAAATATAGGGTTTAGAAGTAAAGGATTTGTAAGTATTCATGATTATTGTGAAATAATTTTGAGAGAGATAATTCTTGGAGAAGAAGGAGAAACTTGAGAGAAAGAAAGTACTATACTCGAGAGGTGTGGAAGATTGTAGTTCTTGATTTTATATCTTTTGAAAACTTTGGATAAAATATTGGCTTTTTCTTGGTGGATGTAGTCCACACTAGGTGAACCACATTAAATCTGGTTTTGATTTATATCTCTTGTTTTATATATTTCTTCTGGTAGAATATCTATTTTTATTGCATGTATGCTTAGATATTATATAATATTTATACAACCTTGTGCTAACCCCAACATCTCGGACCCAATGTATTTCTTTGTATTTATGTGTGAAATTGTGCCATAAGTTACTCTTGTGCGTGTTGCATATTATGATTAGTGAGCAAGTAACTAGATGTAGAATGTAAATAATGTGTGCATGGGAACAATAGAATCCTCTCCTATGAAGTGTGATGCAAATGAACCATCCTTTTTCCTTTTGATGGAGTTCAAAGGATGCGAAATGTAGCTATAGGTGTTTTTGATGGATGCAACTTTAGGTGGATATAGTAGATGCTTAGTGTTTAATCCCTTATTATGATCACATAAATTTATATTTATATGATTCCTTCACTTGAATTTCATAATTAACCCCTGAAAATGCCGACTAAAAAAATATAAGATGCTCAAATGGCTAAAAAGGACCCAAAAAGTGTGAGTAAAGTACAAAGAGAGGCACCCAAATTGGACAAGGGCACCTAGAGTTGACATCTTGGTAGATTGAAAAGGTAGAGGGAAAGTAGAGTTGTAAGACCAAGAAAAGTGATAAAAAGAAAAGAAAGATGGCCAAAGACATGGTTTAATTAGTATCATTCTTACTTAGGAATCATATGAATAGTATTATGTAATTAGGACTACATAATTTCCCAAAGTGCGTTATTTTTGTCTACATTTTCTCCCACTTTATGTTGGTGAGAAAATTTTTGGTAACATAAAGTAGATAGATATGTGTACTTGATATCCATGTAGATCAATGTAGAAAATGTGTTGATGGACTAGAAAAAGCTTGGAGTGATAAAAATGAGAAGCGTGGATGCTAAGGAGGAAAAGTGTAAAAATTAATGATGAAAATGAACCTAGGGTGGAAAAATGTGTGTGAATGTGGATTTGTACCTATTTTGGTGTTGATGTGTGTGATGTTGTTGTCGATGTTGATTGTTTTATTTCCATATGGATGGACCTATAAAATAGAAGATGATTAAGTAGTCAAATACACATGTATATGTATAAAAAGCATGCAACAAATTATGTAAAATAAAATGCTAAAAAAGTGAAAAAGGAACATTTACACCTAATGCTGTGATGATAAAAAAGTGTAGAAAGGATCTTGTAGATGATTTCGATGCACATTAGTTTTTCTAGGGCGATCTCATGCCAATGTACTAGAATAATTGTAGGGAGAAACTATCTAGTTTCATCCTCCAACCTTTAAGTATTTCTGTTGTATAAAACACTAGTGCAAATGATGTGTAAGAGTACTAAGGATTGTCTTCCCTGTAAAATATGTTGTGTATGGAGTTCTGTAGACTATGTTGAACTACTAATAATTTTGTGATATGCCCCCTAGTATTAGGTAATCCACATAAGGTCATTGTGTGATATGCCCCTAGTTTGAGGCATTCCAAGAAAGGTCATTGTGTCATGGACCCAAGTCTAATTATGAGCCCCAAAATTTGAAAATTGTACTATATCGGTATTGTGTTGTGTTGTGTATACTTTGTATGGGGTGACTAATTCACCCAAATGATGCCCCCTCATTTTGGGTGCATACAACGTCGTTGAAGGAGTATGTAGCCCAAAGGAGGATCGACCATTAAAATTGTTCCCTTTAGGGAAGGGGATGTGCTTGGTAGAAACCAAGGCACATGCAAACAAGTGGCTGGGAGACAAGTGTTAGTACAAGCAAAAACAATCATGCATGTATAAGACAAAGTGTAATCTAAATGAATGTGTAAGATAGAACACACAAGAAGACAAAACATACCGCAAAAAAAGTGGGTTGCAAACATGGGACACCACTCACAATTTCGCAAGACAATCAAGGCCATAGTGCACTGCAAAAACAAGTGTGCATGCAAAAAAGGAAAATCCCACAAATAATGGCATACAATAATAAGCAAGTACGAGCAACGTAATAGATAACCATGGTAGAAAATAGTCCTATAAAACAAATGTTACACATGAAGCACCCATTAGCACATTAGAAAGATAAAAAGTATGTCAAAGTGTGTATAATTTGATAAAGTAGTGTTTTGTAAAACAAAATGAAATAATAACACCTGTAGTGTACAAAAGTGGATGCCTCCAGGAGTTGTTATGGGACTAGTACTAGGTACTACGCCAAGCATCCATGTTGCGTGTAAGGGATTTGTAGAGTCTATGATCACAACTAGAAAGAAAGTGAATGTGCATGTGTGTATGATAAATATAATGACATATAAGATATCTATCTAACATGTGTAATAAGATGAACATGTAAAATCATAAGTAAGAAATAGTAAATGCAACCAAGATATGTAGTATGCAATGGATGGATGGAATGGGATTCAGAGTGAATTATAGGAGAAACATCCCCCCAAGTGAATGGAATTTTATGCAAGGAGGTTAATTTATTTATTCCCTCTCAATACTCAATAATGAACTATAAAGGAGTATGCATCATCAAGAGATAGTTCTAATGATGTGTTGTGTGTAGCGTGATGTGATGAATGTTTAGTGATGAAATGCGACATAAAGATGAAGTGTGAGACTATATGATGATTTATCCTAAAGCATATATCAATAATGGATGCTAGAAGAAGTGATGATGTATCCCAAATTTTATATCATTAATTGATGTAAGTGGAAGTGTGTTGGGAATTCGGATTTGAGAATAGTGCTATGATTTAATACAAACAAAATCATGCATATAGGATCTAAACAATTCTCCAAAATCTACAACAATGGAATTATAAACTAGAATAATCCAAATAAAAAAAAGTACAAACACATAACACATGTACCTTAGTTCACCTAATGTGGGCTACATCCACCAAAGATAGAGATCTCATATATATAATATAACAATACATTACAAACCAAATCTTCTACAAAAGTGTACATGTATCTCTATGAAAGTATCTCTTCCTCCCAAATCTCAAACTGATCTACTTGAGTACACTAAACCATGCCTCCATACCACCACCTATGTCTCCTCCATATCTCTAACTGGATCTACCTAAGTGCACTACAACCGTGCCTCTAAAACACCACCAGATCTCACATACCTGAAGCTACCCTACATTTTCCACTATGTAACCAAGCTCTCACTATACTATGAATCTGCAAACAAGACCTCTAGAAGGGTCTACCAATGTGCAACCGTAACCGTGCACCAAGAAATAAGTCTCTCCATCATCACTGCATCAACCTATGAAAACATGAAGACAACTTCCTCTACAATACTAGATTCCTATGGATCAACAATACATCATGATCTCATGGATCTGTAATACAAGATATCACAACATGTGGATCTACAAGAATGAGAAATAACAAGATCTCACAACAACCTATGGATCTAATAAGAAGAAATACTAAGTGCTTTGCATACTATGCAAGCCATTACATGAGACTAAATAATACAAAGGAAATACAGTAGAAGATAATACCATCTTCTCACCAATAGTGTACTTGTACTTTCCTTTTGTTCAGCTTCTCTCTATGAAATCTCATCTCTTCATGTAATCTTCTTTTTCTTTTTCTTCTTCTTCTTCATCCTTTCAACCAAGGATAATTAACATTCTTCCTCTATCCTTATGTTGTAACCCTAGTTTTCTAGTTTATATAAGCTTAGATAAACTTAAGGCACCTTAGCTATGCATTTACAACCTTTAGATCAACTTTATAACAAAGTTAGATCTAATTCCTGTAAGTTAAATATAAATTTCATGCACATGTAACTAGTGTTGGTTACCCCTAACCAATGTCGGTTACCTTGATGCTAAGCGGCGTCGGTTACCACTGACGTCACTTTGGTTACCTTAATGTTAAGCGGCACCGATTACCCTAACCATCGTTGGTTATCCCGATCTTGTGGACTTTGACCGGTGCGATTCTTGAGTAAACCAATAAGGTGTAAATCATGCTAACTATGAAGCAATTCAGATCCACAATCCCAACAATCTCCCACTTGGAGATAAATTTTTGAACTTGTACTTGTACCTATACATCACCTTTCTCTACATACTTATGAAGACCATCTATTCTTTATATCAATAATTCTCAAAAATAAAATCAAGAAGATTAAACCATCTTCTAAAACCAAGAATATAAAAAACCTATGACTTACCATAGACCTACACGAAGCTACTACTGATCCATGATAACCAAGCTATTTATACATCAAGCTCCCAATGAATCATAACACTAAGCCTCTCATACAACCAAGCCACCATGACTAACACACCTGTAAGAACTCCCACTCAAACTGAAATACTAAGCTTCTATCACTATCATAGCCACCAACCATGTTCTCCAACCATCTATCTATGTCTCCATGTAACCACCAATGCAACTGACCAAAGACAAGTCAAAACTAGAATATGTGTAAGCAAAACAAGATCCTAGGTCAAGACAACCCAAATGAGTTCTACATGCAACCCATGGTTAATTACTCCACAACACCTACACAACTCAAAGAATCCAAATCTTGCATTCTACAAATCCAACCATGCATAAACAACTAGCATGTCCAAGACAACCATCTGTAGATAACATATCTATCAAGGAGTAACATAGTAACAAGAGGAAATACAAACATCCCCTACTCATGCTCAAGGCATCTAAATTGTGCTCATAGGCATCCATGTGCAAAACAAATATCTGCATCATCATAGACTCACAAAATAGAATCTATCCACATGTATAAACTCACCATGTACATCCATCCATATCATCAGGATCTCCAGAAGCTCCAAGTCTCTCACCAACTAACTCCAAAGACATATGAATCCTATGCTCATCAATGTCAATAAAAACAACCCTGCTAACCATGTTACTAATAATAAGTGCAAATACAAGCCAATTTTTTTATCAACCTACTACACAACCATCTAAGATGAAATAAAACAAGGGCAACATCAATAAGATGTAAATATACATTATTGTCACATTATAACTTGTAACAAACATATTTTCCTTCTTTACCCTTCAATGTCAATAACATTTCTCTCTCTTCTTAACCATCAGCTAAAAACCATCATCTGCGTCCCGTAGGGATATCCAAGAACTATAAATAAAACTATAAGTGACATCATCATGCAATAAACTCAAAATACCTACAAAACCATGATTTTCCTCCAAAACAACTTGTGCCTCATGCCACACAAAAAATGTAGCATACTCCTCTCACTCCGCATGTGCATATATGTCCAACCTGCAATGCCAATAACCATGGCTTGCTCCCACTTAACCTAAAATCCCCTGCACTACTTCTAATCACCAAGATCAAAAGCTATATATGTCAGTGAGAAATAAAACAGATGAAAGAAAATATAAACTGATTCCCTTCTTATCAAAGAATACTTCTACATCACAGAAGTTTGGACTTCTTATGAAGTAGGTGAATCAACTTCTTTTCATCCTATGTACTCAACATCTTTTGTTACTACAACTATGTCTAAACATGAATTTTCATTGAGGATCCCATCCTTAGACTAGATATCCTTATCCTCAATATTCCAACATATCCCGGAAATAAAATTCAAGCTCACCAAATATCTATGGTGAAAATTTTATTTGTGCACACAATCCAAAAATAATATCAGTTATTCCAAATGAAAGAAATAAAACATGAATCATATAGAGATACCTGACTCAAAGTCTCACTGGACTAACCGAGCTAACTCCATCCTCTTTTTGATCCAAACATTGAATTGATCTACATTGTTTCTGCATGTGCACATTGTGCATGAAACTTGATCCTCCAAAATAGAACATTGAACCATCCATGCCCTCTTCTATTGTAAGAAACCATGTGTAAACTCCTTGTCACGAGAGATGAACACGGTTCTCGACCGTCTCTGTTACCCTTTATGGCTGATGTCGATTCCGTGACTAACATCGGTGTTCTTAGAATGAACAAAATGCCACATATTGGCATAGGTCACTAAACCAGTGCCTACTCTAACCAAAGCCGATAGTTATCTTTGAGCTAGTCATTTCAAGAAGCATCCAAATCTTGCACAAAAACTTAACCGTAATAATAAATGCAATAAAACTACACCAAGATGAAATACATCACCTTACTAGCACCAAGATACTCAACCGCATCTTCAATGAAGAACATTCTTCTCTGATGGAAACCTCCGTCTTCATTATGTGCTACTATATTTTTCTTCTCTAACGAAGCCCATGCATCTAACTGCACCAAAGGATACATAACTAATCCTCTATATCATACTCATATCTGTAATCCCAAACATGTATGTGCAACCAAAATAATACAAGCACTATAATACCAAGGTAACAAAACCATACCTCTATAAACTAGATCTGCAATATGAAAATCATGCATGTGCCTCCAAGAACCAAGGACACCTCAACAAATAATATACATTCACTGCATCTTATAAAAATATTCAGATATGTGATTTTCTATTTAAAACCAAGTTTCCCGATGGCTGACCACGGTCACCTTGTAACCAACCACGGTCACCCCCGTCGATGTTAGTTGCCACCTAACCGATGTCGGTTATTGTATTCTCCAGCAACCTCACATTTCTAGCTTCCACTTGATATTTAAATATCTTCTACAATTTTCACATCAGGTAAAACAAACCTTGCTCTCATACACTTGTTAGTAAACCATTAGCAATATACTTGAAGCAAAACCTTGCTCTGAAATAACCAAGCTATGATACTAGTTGTTGGGAATTTGAGACTATGAAATAGTGTTATGATTTAATAACAAACAAAATCATGCACACAAGATCTAAAAAATTCCCAAAATCTACAACAGTGGAAGTATAAACTAGAATAATCTAAATCAAAACAAAGTACACACACATAACACAACATGTACCGTGGTTCACCCAATGTGGGCTACATCCACCAAAGATAAAGATCTCATATATATAATATAACAAGAGATTACAAACCAACTCTTATGCACAAGAGTACATGTATCTCTACAAGAGTATCTCTTCCTCCCAGATCTCCAACCGGATCTTCCTGAGTACACTAAACCATGCCTCCATACCACCACATGTGTCTCCTCCATATCTCACATACTTGAAGCTACCCTACATCTTCCATTGTGCAACCAAGCTCTCATTATATTTGTGAATCTACAAACAAGACCTCTAGAAGGGTCTACCAATGTGCAACCATAACCGTGCACCAAGAAATAAGTCTCTCCATCATCACTACATCAACCTATGCAAACATGAAGATAACTTCCTCTACAATACTATATTCCTATGGATAAAAAATGCATCATGATCTCATGGATCTATAATACAATATCTCACAACATGTGGGTCTATAAGAATGAGAAATAAAAATATCTCACAACAACCTGTGGACCTAATAATAAGAAACACTAAGTGTTTTTCATATTATGTAAGCCATTACAAGAGACCAAATAATACAAAGGAAATGCAGTAGAATATAATACCATCTTCTCACCAAAAATATACCTACACTTTCCTTTTGTTCAGCTTCTCTCTATGAAAGCTTCTGTCTTCATGAAATCTTATTTTTCTTTTGCTTCTTCTTCTTCATCCTTTCAACCAAGGAGAATTAACATTCTTCCCCTATTCTTATGTTCTAACTCTAATTTTCTACCTTATATAAGCTTAGAAAACTTAAGGCACCTTAGCTATGCATTTACAACCTTTAGATAAACTTTATAACAAAGTTAGATCTAATTCCCATGATTTAAATATAAACTTTTATGCACAAGTAAGCGGTGTTGGTTACCATGATGCTCACTGACATCGGTTACCCTACATGTCATCGGTTACCTTGATGTTGATCGGTGTCGGTTACTATATGCACCTAAAATTACAATGCTAAATTGTCGAGAAAATAGTTACAAAAGTCCCCAATGATGATTCATGTCCTTTAAGAAGGTGTTTAAGTTCCTAAACCCATTCGCGATGTATAGTTGTAACATAGAATCCTTAATTAGAGTTTCCACACTTTCTTCAAAATTCCCTCTTCATTTTGTGAATGTTTTGGCCTTTAGTGTGAGAACCACCTCGTAGGAAGAGCAGCGGTCACGGGATTTCCTCCCCTATATAGGGTAGCGGTCTTGCGCACTTTTTCCGAACTCTTCATTTGTGGTTTTAACACGTGTGATTTCACTTAACTTGACTTATAGGGTGCGTTCATGAAGAAAATTACCTAAAATTATTCTTGATTTCTTGGCATTCCTTCCCTCTTCTATTTTTAAATAGATTTAATTAGTTGAACTTCCTCTTCACCCAATTATTTAGCACTCAGGTTACCTTGTACATGAAGGCACATCCTACCAATTCCTATATATTTCATGCTTGTATTCAAGCAAATGGCCTAAGAATTTAGTATATCTTGCATAGTATTGCTACCACAATCTGCTGGAAATTATATAGCTAAGATCTGTTCACTTGTGTTGTCTCTCTTTCACTTGCATTACAACCAAACTACCTTGAAGTTGCCATTTCTCAAGCACCTTCTCCTGCTTTGCTTCCTTTTCATTCTCAATTCCTTGGACTCATATAGACACATAGATAAAGAAAGGATAAACGAGGGGAAAAATTACTACACAACTGGATTTACCTCTATTCCGTGAATTCCAAGTTTGATTTTTGTTTGATTTCCTTCATTCTTGCAATTTATTATTATCACATCATATCAAATAGAGTAGAAATAAATTTCATTTCATTTGTAAGTAATTAGTTAATTTCCAAGAGGGTTTAAATCATTAATAATAGCTCCCGGTGACGAATCCTCTTCTTCCCATCCCTATGGATCTGAAGGAGAGACTATTTGTAGGAGGTTGTCTATATATCATAGATCATTTGGAAAAGTTCTTGTTTTAAGCTAGTTTAGTTTCAATACACTCAACACATGTGAATAACCACACCGGTTTATTTTACTTATTTAGTTTTAGTGTAGAAATATTTTAATTATTTAGAATAGAAGAAATTTGTTGTTTGTGATTGTAATATTTCAGTTTTTATGATTTGTTTAAATTAGTTTCCTTTCAGCAATAACATAGATTGTTAGTTTCATCTTAGTTAATTTGGACACTTCAAACTAGATCAACACTTAGATCCAAGTTAGGAAAACAAACCATAGGGAATTTACGCTACCCGTTCATAGCCTCTAAATCTCCCCTTTTCCAACTCAGCTACCAGGAGATCACACTACCAGATCTTAGTCACTGATCCTCCTATAGTTATCCACACACATTCAACATTGGCTTCTCTGACATGACCTCGGGGGTTGATTGTGGTTGAAGGTTGCATGTCAATTTTCATCCATATAGATTACCACGATCGTCATTGTTACCTTGATGTTGACCAACACCGGTTACCACGACCGGCGTCGGTCACCCTCGACCAATGACAATTCACGAGTAAACCAACAAGGTGTAAAGCATGCTAGTTGTAAAGCAATTCAACTCCATAATCCTAACAAAGTGATAATGTAGCCTATAACGTATATCACTAATCAATGAATGTCACATGAGAAAAATATTGATTTATTGATTGTGTGAGTGTGATGTGGTCCATTTATGATGTATACCCTCGGCATTTGAGTATGGACCGAGGGACTAAAGTGCATCATCGGGTAGTGATTACAATGCGAAGAGTATATGGGTAAAGTATGTAATAGGTGATGATAAAATGTCATGTAGTGTGTAATGTGGAATGTGTAATGTGCAATGCAAGTTGTATAGATTGTATAAGTGTGGAAGCACAAAGCGCGTATGATGTCGATGATGTAAAATGTATAATAGTGTAGTATGTAGGATGTATATGATGTATGGGTGTATGAGACATAAAGTGCGGATGAGATATAGGAGATGGAAGAGGAATATAGTGTATATGTACAAAGATGTGTGAGGATGTGCAATGTGTAGAGAGTATAAAGTGCATATGAGATGTAATAGAAATAAGAAGATGATGTGTAGAGCATATGTCACAAATGTGGTGATGATGTAATGATGAAGACATGTAGTGCACAAAGTAAATTGAGTGATGTGTAATGTCTAAGGTGTAGTGTGTGAGGTTCGTGTGTGTAGGATACCTTTAATAGTCAAGTGTTAACTGTAGCACAAGAGTGTGTCATAGGGTAATAGTGATGCTAGAGTGTGGATTAAGATGTATATGTTAAAATGATGTAGGTGTGGAAATGATGTGGGGAAATAAGTAATGCCTCCCAAGTGTATGAGTGATGGAGATCTAGTTAATGACGCTAAGCGGTCGATGTAAGGAGTATTTTCCTTAAAAAAGTGATGGGATGTTGAGGTGTTAAATATGTGTGACCATCATCGAATCGAGTCAACCACATTGCTAGGATTGAAATAAAATGGTTCATTGACATCATAAGCTTCATCTGGGTCCCGAGTCATCGACATAGCCATTGTCAGAGCACAAGGCGAATTATAAATTTAATTATAGGAGGTTGTTGTTGAGCTTAAATTGGTGATGTCACAAATATCTTTAATGGAGGAGTATTTGGAAAAACCTTAAGAGGAGGTTGTTTATATTGAATTTGTAATATTGTATATGAATTAGTAGGAGGAAGTGAATGAGAATGAATTTTGAGAGGTGATTTATTAGTTTGAGTGGATTAAGTGGGTGGTACTTGACTAATCGGAGAAGGAACATTGGAAGTGATGACTTAATGCTTAGTAGACATAAACAAAACAACTTTAGGAACCCATTGGGATGTAATATTTGGAGAGGATGATGTGACATGACACGATGTAGTGAATGAGATAAAACCTTGATGCTCAAGATGCTTGATTCTTTGTTGTAAAGCATATCAGTCATTTTCATTGTCCATTGATTCAAAGATAATGGAAATATGGATGACTTTGATATTTGACAAGAAGATAAGGAGGATAGCCATGAGTAGATGGTAAATTGGTAAATTGATGACTAAGGAACTCGGTAAGAATTCCATTTTGTTTAGCATTGTGACCAAACATGAAAGGATCTGGTAATGGCAATACTTAAGGCTTCATTAATAAAAGCACATGTAGAAGACATAGAATGAAGATGGGATGTAGAAGGAGAATAAACATGAGCCTGCAAAGCGTCCTTAAGTTGTTGGATTTCATATTTGAGAGATGTAATCATGGATTCCATAGCCTAAAATTTGTCTTGAAATAAAGAATGTAAAGCTTGAATTGAGTCCAACATGGATTGATTAGATGGAGGATCACGAAGACTAGGGTCGTCAGATAGATGATCTAAAATAACACTCACTTGATGTGGTGGTGTATTGCTAGGAGATACATGGTGTCTAGGGATTTTATAGAATAACTTGTAATTAGGTTGATTTTGAATTAAATCATGTAAATAAATTTGATCAACTTTAGGATCCATGATAGAAAAGATGATGTGCTAAATAAGGATCCAAAATACTGATCACGAGTGGGGTTCACCAAAATGATTATGCTAAAATGTAAAATCTATAGCCTAATCTAATACAAGTTTGTAGTAAATAAATGAATATTGAAATAATAAAATTATATAGGATGTATATGATATATGAGTGTAAGACATAAATTGCGGATGAGATATAGGATATGGAAGAGGAATATAGTGTATATGTACAAATATATATGAGGATGTGCAATGTATAGAGAGTATAAAGTGCATATGGGATGTAATAAAAATAATAAGATGATGTGTAGAGTATATTTCACAAATGCGGTGATGATGTAATGATTAAGACATGTAGTGCACAAAGTACATTGAGTGATGTGTAGTGTCTAAGGTGTAGTGTGTGAGGCTCGTGTGTATAGGATGCCTTCAAGAGTCAAGTGTTAACCGTAGCACAAGAGTGTGTCATAGGGTAATAGTGATGCTAGAGTGTGGATTAAGATGTATATGTTAAATTGTAGGTGTGAAATGATGTGAGTATAGGACATGTATTGATGCTTTAGGGAAATAAGTGTAATGCCTCCCAAGTGTATGAGTGATGGAGATCTAGTTAATGAAGCTAAGTGGGTCGATGTAAGGAGTATTTTCCTTAACAAAAGTGATGGGATGTTGAGGTGGTAAATATGTGTGACCATCATCAGAATCGGAGTCAACCACATTGCTAGGATTGAAATCAAATGGTTCATTGACATCATAAGCTTCATCTGGGTCCTAGTCATCGACATAGGCATTGTCTAGAGCACAAGGCAGAATTATAAGTTTAATTATAGGAGGTGGTTGTTGAGCTTAAATTGGCGATGCCATAGATATCTTTAATGGAGGAGTATTTGGAAAAACCTTAAGAGGAGGTTGTTTGTATTGAATTTGTAATATTGCATGTGAATTAGTAGGAGGTGAATGAGAATGAATTTTGAGAGGTGATTTATTAGTTTGAGTGGATTAAGTGGGTGGTACTTGGTGATCGGAGAAGGAACATTGGAAGTGATGACTTGATGCTCGGTAGACATAAACGAAACAACTTTAGGAACCCATTGGGATGTAAGATTTGGAGAGGATGATGTGACATGACATGATGCGATGAATGAGATAAAACCTTGATGCTCAAGATGCTTGATTCTTTGTTGTAAAGCATATGAGTCATTTTCATTGTCCATTGATTCAAAGATAACGGAAATATGGATGACTTTGATATTTGACAAGAAGATAAGGAGGATAGCCATGAGTAGATGGTAAATTGGTAAATTGATGACTAAGGAACTCAGTAAGAATTCCATTTTGTTTAGCATTGTGACCAAACATGAAAGGATCTGGTAATGGCAATACTTAAGGCTCACTAATAAAAGCACATGTAGAAGACATATAATGAAGATGGGATGTAGAAGGATAATAAACACGAGCCTGCGAAGCGTCCTTAAGTTGTTGGATTTCATATTTGAGAGATGTAATCATGGATTCCATAGCCTGAAATTTGTCTTGAAATAAAGAATGTAAAGCTTGAATTGAGTCCAACATGGATTGATTAGATGGAGGATCACTAAGACTACAGTCTTCATATAGTTGATCTAAAATAACACTCACTTGATGTGGTGGTGTATTGCTAGGGAGATACATGGAGTCTAGGGATTTTATAGAATAACTTGGTAATTAGGTTGAATTTGAATTAAATCATGTAAATAAATTTGATCAACTTTAAGATCCATAATAGAAAAGATGATGTACTAAAGAAGGATCCAAAATACGATCACGAGTGGGGTTCACCAAAATTATTATGCTAAAATGTAAAATCTATAGCCTAATCTAATACAAGTTTGTAGTAAATAAATGAATATTGAAATACTAAAATTATATAGGATGTATATGATATATGAGTGTAAGACATAAATTGCGGATGAGATATAGGATATGGAAGAGGAATATAGTGTATATGTACAAATATATATGAGGATGTGCAATGTATAGAGATTATAAAGTGCATATGGGATGTAATAAAAATAATAAGATGATGTGTAGAGTATATTTCACAAATGCGGTGATGATGTAATGATTAAGACATGTAGTGCACAAAGTACATTGAGTGATGTGTAGTGTCTAAGGTGTAGTGTGTGAGGCCGTGTGTATAGGATGCCTTGATAGTCAAGTGTTAACCGTAGCACAAGAGTGTGTCATAGGGTAATAGTGATGCTAGAGTGTGGATTAAGATGTATATGTTAAATTGTAGGTGTGAAATGTTGTGAGTATAGGACATGTATTGATGCTTTAGGGAAATAAGTGTAAAGCCTCCCAAGTGTATGAGTGATGGAGATCTAGTTAATGACGCTAAGCGGAGTCGATGTAAGGAGTATTTTCCTTAAAAAAGTGATGGGATGTTGAGGTGTTAAATATGTGTGACCATCATCGAATCGAGTCAACCACATTGCTAGGATTGAAATAAAATGGTTCATTGACATCATAAGCTTCATCTGGTCCTAGTCATCGACATAGCCATTGTCTGAGAGCACAAGCGAATTATAAATTTAATTATAGGAGGTTGTTGTTGAGCTTAAATTGGCGATGCCACGAGATATCTTTAATGGAGGAGTATTTGGAAAAACCTTAAGAGGAGGTTGTTTGTATTGAATTTGTAATATTGCATATGAATTAGTAGGAGGTGAATGAGAATGAATTTTGAGAGGTGATTTATTAGTTTGAGTGGATTAAGTGGGTGGTACTTGACTGATCGGAGAAGGAACATTGGAAGTGATGACTTGATGCTCAGTAGACATAAACGAAACAACTTTAGGAACCCATTGGGATGTAAGATTTGGAGAGGATGATGTGACATGACACGATGTAGTGAATGAGATAAAAACTTGATGCTCAAGATGCTTGATTCTTTGTTGTAAAGTATAGAAGTCATTTTCATTGTCCATTGATTCAAAGATAATGGAAATATGGATGACTTTGATATTTGACAAGAATATAAGGAGGATAGCCATGAGTAGATGGTAAATTGGTAAATTGATGACTAAGGAACTCGTAAGAATTCCATTTTGTTTAGCATTGTGACCAAACATGAAAGGATCCGTAATGGCAATACTTAAGGCTCACTAATATAAGCACATGTAGAAGACATAAAATGAAGATGGGATGTAGAAGGAGAATAAACATGAGCCTGAGAAGCGTCCTTAAGTTGTTGGATTTCATATTTGAGAGATGTAATCATGGATTCCATAGCCTGAAATTTGTCTTGAAATAAAGAATGTAAAGCTTGAATTGAGTCCAACATGGATTGATTAGATGGAGGATCACTAAGACTAGGGTCATCAGATAGCTGATCTAAAATAACACTCACTTGATGTGGTGGTGTATTGCTAGGGAGATACATGGTGTCTAGGGATTTTTTAGAATAACTTGGTAATTAGGATGAATTTGAATTAAATCATACAAATAAATTTGAGCAACTTTAGGAGCCATGATAGAAAAGATGATGTACTAAAGAAGGATCCAAAATATTGATCACGAGTGGGGTTCACCAAAATTATTATGCTAAAATATAAAATATATAGCCTAATCTAATACAAGTTTGTAGTAAATAAATGAATATTGAAATACTAAAATTATATAGGATGTATATGATATATGAGTGTAAGACATAAATTATGGATGAGATATAGGATATGGAAGAGGAATATAGTGTATATGTACAAATATATATGAGGATGTGCAATGTATAGAGAGTATAAAGTGCATATGGGATGTAATAAAAATAATAAAATGATGTGTAGAGTATATTTCAAAAATGCGGTGATGATGTAATGATTAAGAAATGTAGTGCACAAAGTACATTGAGTGATGTGTAGTGTCTAAGGTGTAGTGTGTGAGGCTCGTGTGTATAGGATGCCTTGAATAGTCAAGTGTTAACCATAGCACAAGAGTGTGTCATAGGGTAATAGTGATGCTAGAGTGTGGATTAAGATGTATATGTTAAATTGTAGGTGTGAAATGATGTGAGTATAGGACATGTATTGATGCTAGGGAAATAAGTGTAAAGCCTCCCAAGTGTATGAGTGATGGAGATCTAGTTAATGACGCTAAGCGGGTCGATGTAAGGAGTATTTTCCTTAAAAAAGTGATGGGATGTTGAGGTGTTAAATATGTGTGACCATCATCGAATCGGAGTCAACCACATTGTTAGGATTGAAATGAAATGGTTCATTGACATCATAAGCTTCATCTCGGGTCCTAGTCATCGACATAGCCATTATCAGAGCACAAGCGAAATTATAAATTTAATTATAGGAGGTTGTTGTTGAGCTTAAATTGGCGATGCCACAAATATCTTTAATGGAGGAGTATTTGGAAAAACCTTAAGAGGAGGTTGTTTATATTGAATTTGTAATATTGTATATGAATTAGTAGGAGGTGAATGAGAATGAATTTTGAGAGGTGATTTATTAGTTTGAGTGGATTAAGTGGGTGGTACTTGACTGATCGGAGAAGGAACATTGGAAGTGATGACTTGATGCTCGAGACATAAACGAAACAACTTTAGGAACCCATTGGGATGTAAGATTTGGAGAGGATGATGTGACATGACACGATGTAGTGAATGAGATAAAACTTGATGCTCAAGATGCTTGATTCTTTGTTGTAAAGCATATCAGTCATTTTCATTGTCCATTGATTCAAAGATAACGAAATATGGATGACTTTGATATTTGACAAGAAGATAAGGAGGATAGCCATGAGTAGATGGTAAAGTGGTAAATTGATGACTAAGGAGCTCAGTAAGAATGTCATGTTGCTTAGCATTGTGACCAAACATGAGAGGCTCTGGTAATGGCAATACTTGAGGCTCACTAATATAAGCACATGTAGAAGACATAGAATGAAGATGGGATGTAGAAGGAGAAAAAACATGAGCCTAAGAAGCGTCCTTAAGTTGTTGGATTTCATATTTGAGAGATGTAATCATGGATTCCATAGCCTTTGAAATTTGTCTTGAAATAAATAATGTAAAGCTTGAATTGAGTCCAACATGGATTGATTAGATGGAGGATCACTAAGACTAGGGTCGTCAGATAGCTGATCTAAAATAACACTCACTTGATGTGGTGGTGTATTGCTAGGGAGATACATGGTGTCTAGGGATTTTTTCAGAATAACTTAGCAATTAGGATGAATTTGAATTAAATCATATAAATAAATTTGAGCAACTTTAGGATCCATGATAGAAAATATGATGTACTAAAGAAGGATCCAAAAGACTGCGATCACGAGTGGGGTTCACCAAAATTATTATGCTAAAATGTAAAATCATAGCCTAATCTAATACAAGTTTGTAGTAAATAAATGAATATTGAAATACTAAAATAATACCCAAGAAACTAAGCAATAAAAATATGAAACCCTAATTACAAATAGGGTTACAAGATCCTTATCTCGATTCAAAGAGGTTTTTGAACTATATCATATTGATGACATGCTTTGAATAGAGTGGAAGACCGTCACACATAAGCCTAGAAAAATGCAAATCTGTTAGATTTTACTAGAATGGGGCACTTGGAGAGGGATAGGGGCATATGTGAGTGCCCTGGTTTTGTTTATGAGCACCATGGTCTACGTAGATGCTTAGAAAAACTTCTATGATGTGTCGCGATAGGTTCACCTTTAATTGCCTATATATTGCACTTGGATCACCAAGGTCATTGTAAAACCTACAACAAAGGATGCACCCAAAAACCCTCAAATAGACTTCAAATTGTAAAAATAAATATTCAAATTGAGGGGTCAGATTGTCCTCAACCACCACAATGGTGGAATTACAAATGAGCATTGCACTACATCTCAGACCCAATGTAGTTCTTTGTGTGTGTGTCTGGAATTGTGCCCTAGGTTTTTCTTGTGTGTGTCGCACTTTGTGAGTAGAGAGAAAGTAACTATATGTAGAGTGTAAATAATGTGTGCATGGAAACAATAAAATCCCCTCCTATGAAGTTTGATGCAAATGAACTAGCCTTTGTCCTGTTGATGGAGTTATATCGATGAAAATGAAGCTATAGATGCCTTTGATGGATGTAACCTTAGGTGGAGATAGTAGATGCTTAGTGCTTGGTCCTGTATTATGATCACATAACTTTATATTTATATGATTCATTCACTTGAATTTCGAAATTAACCACAGAAAATACCGACTACCAAAAATATAAGATGCTCAAACGGCTAGAAAGGATCCAAAAGTGTGAGTAAAGTACAAAGAGCACATAGGCACCCAAATTGGATGAAGGTGCCTAACATTGGTGTCTTAGTTTGGGCACTACTATCATGGATGAAAAATTCCAAAGAATGAAAAGGAAGATTGAGAAATCAGAGGTGTAAGACCAAGAAAAGTGACATAAAGGAAAGAAATGTGGCCAAAGACATGGGTTAATTAGTACTGTTCTTTTTAGGAATCATATGAATGGTAGTATGTAATCAGGACTAGATAATTACCCAAAGTGCATGATTTCATGTCTACAATCAACTATGACATCCTTTTTAGTAAATCCAAGATAAAGTAATGTGAAAGTGCACATTATGGGGAGTAGTAGGATCAGCCAAAACATTTTCTATGGTATGTTGATCAATTAAGGAAGAAATATAAAGTATATTAGAACAAAAAATATGTGCCATATTTTTATCATCAAAAGTAATAATTGGTAAGGGAAGGGAAGTAATAACAATTCCAATCATAGAATCAAATGCATGATCATAAGAAGGTAGAGGTGACACATCATGGTAAGTATTGTCCACTTCAAAGGTATATTTTCCATTATCATGTTCTTGAAGTGGATCAAAAATATATTGAGTTTTGTATTATCATTAGTAGGTTTAGGTTGATATGGAGTTTCAAATTCAATGGTACCAGCATCAAGAAGATATTGTATAACACGTCAAACATTTAAATAACCATTATAGTGTGACCATTGCATTGATGGTAATCAAAATGGGAATTAGCATCAAATTTTTTACCATAAAGGGAACTTACATCGACCTCAAGAAATGGAGGGAGAGACAAAAGAATACACTCAAGTATGTTTTTGAGCACTTGTTATAGTTGATTAGGAAAACATGCAAATTTTCATCAAGAAGGTTGTAATTGTAGCTTTTATGTTTGAAATACAAAATTGATTGTGGATTTGACGTCATTTTTGTCATCATTAGATTTAGCCTTAAAATTAGTCTTACCTTGAAATTTGTGATTATATGAGCTAAGAACTATCCACATACTTAAGTTTGTTCATTTTGAGTAGCTTAGTTTCATAGTATGACATAGAGGCTCAAAATAATTGAACTTGTCAAACATAATTGATTATTACAAAGAGAATAGAGAAGAATCTATGTGAAAATATCTTGTAGTTCACTATCAGCTAGAATATTGTTCATCTTAGTAAGTATTTCCTTATAGCATAGAAACAACCAAAGGGTTTATTATAACCTTGTCACATTTTAGCCATGTAAACGTAAGATACTTTGTCTTGAATTTTGATATAAAACTATGTAAGGAATTTAATTTCTAAAGAATTGAAAGTCTTAACAGAATTCATATGTTTATCATAAAACCATTGTAGGAAAAAATCCTTGAGATTACGCGAAGAGCTTAGTAACTATTGTGTCATTTGAAGAGTAGTCCAAGCAAGAAACATTATAATTTCAAAGATGTTCTTTGGGTCACCCTTATCATCATAGATAATAATCTTACAAGCAAAAAAAGTAGTAGACATAGGGTAAAAGGATACTCCAAGTGCAAGTGGGTTATGTAGTAATCGTGTAGAATCCATAGTATGAGAGGAAGCATATGTACTTTGTTTTACTTGTAAAATTTGAGCTTATAAAGTATGAACAAGGGATTTGAGATATTGTGTGTTATAAGAAGAGGCATGTGAGGCGCTATAAGTTTGGATAGGGGATTTTGGTACAGTATTGGTCATAGGAATGATCATATCAATACTATGAAGGGTATACTAGATGCCCCCAATGAATCAAAAAAATACCGATGTGGGAATAGTAGATGCAAGCATAGAAGATGATGGAGGGGGTGTCTAAAAGAGACTGCTCATTAGCGAGTTGATCGTGGGGAAAGATTAGAAGATATAAAATATAAATGAGAGGCTCAATATGATGAGGATTTTCATGAAGATGAACATGAATTTTAGAAACAAGTTCAACCCATTATTGGTCTACATGGTCTTCCTCATCTTTATTGGAATAAAAATATTGTTCACTATGGATATCTAGATCATTCAAAGGTACCTCATGTGTATTATGATCCATTATGAAAGGAATGCCGAAACATGGGGTGGAGAAGAATCCATAAGAATAAAAACTTATGAGTAGGAGGAGAAAACTCAATGAAATAAATAGGTGTTTGATTAATTTGGTTATCATGCAAAAAGAGCATAGAGAAAAATGTGAAAAATAAAACAAATTAGACCCTATGGCTAGTAGGGTTTTAAACAATGTATTCAATTTAAGAGTCGGTTTCACTAAATTTTTCACCCTAATTAAATTCTATAGTGGTGTTATCGTCTGAACATGTATGGTAGTGCTTGTAACATGTAGATTTTTATGATTAATTAACTTCTAACATTAACCATTCATAATCATAATAATGCATTCATACTTGAAATGATTGATAAATGATAAGTAATTTCTCAAATACACAAGAGGAAATATAGATTAAGTTGTACATTACAAAACATGGATGATCTGGATGTGCAAGATAGTGTAACCCTCTAATTAGGAACTACATATTCTTTGGTGAAATTTTAGGAAATACAAACCCAACAAGGGTAGGACCATATAATTGTTGTATGGTCTTGACTCTAGTCCCTATATACGGTCCCGACCTAGAACTATACGATCTTGGACCTCTTGACATTATTGATTTGTAACTTTCAACATGTTTTCATGTCTAGTAATGATCTTTTTATGTTGTTCATGCTTACACAACTTGATATGACCTATAATCACCTCCAATAAAGTTAAAACCCTAGCAAGAACTACAAAACCCTTCATTACAAAAAGCATTAGCAAACCAAAAGGAGAAAACATGTGTGTGTTATTGAATTTTTGTTGTTGTGTCTAAAAACGTCCCTAATTTCCCTTAGGAAATCATGGAACCCTTTTTTTCCTTTCTCCAAAAATTGTATGATTGCGTGCCCCAATTCCCCATCTTTATGTGTATATTTTCCCCTTAGACCTCTTCTCAATCTTACTTGTCCCTATTATGCTAAGCTTTTCTCATTCCATACAAGTGAAAATTCACTTTTCCCAATTCCCATTACGTAGGTGAAGTCCCCTTTTATGTGCACCCTTTTAAGGAATATGTGAAATAGCCTTGCACGATATCCCTTTACCTATAACCCTTATTGGCATTCTTTCCTTATACAAAAGTATTTTTGTGAACCCCTTTATGTCTTTTGGTGCTTCCATTTTTCATTCTATTGCACATATTTCTTTCACCTTGTGCAATCCCTTATATTAGGCCCTTAATTTGATATTACCCAATACCTTTGTACAAATTCTTGCACGCCTTACTTTCTTGGCCATTACTACTTTACGGTCTCGTAGAATTGTGTAAGTTCATCACATTCAAATAAGATTTACACAATCCTTGCAAGGCCAAATTATGGGTCTTACGGCCTCCCAAACTATTATGTTGTGCATGTAATATAAACACATTTATGATACTTTGAAGACTACATAAGATATGTGTTATAGATTCTTCTAAAGAATAAAGTGTACATAATTCTATGCATAATCCTTATATTGAAAGGACTATGGAATATTATATGTGCATGATTCTTGTGTGCAAGAAAATAAAAAGGAAGAACGTGTGCATGCAATTATGTTTTATTTGTGTTCCTCCTTTTATATAACTATATTTGCATTATTCTTTTTCTTGTAGGAATTGAAAGCATGATGGCAGAATTTTCCCAAAGGAGTGCACAAAACATCATAAAATACTAGCCCACTAATGTATAACATGTGTTGTAGATAAATGGAAAGGAAAAGATGAAGGCCAATGTTTAAACCTTGTGTGATGTGATAGCACCGATTAAGGCCATGTTTCTCACATTAGAGCACTACAAGATGAGGAGACCCAAGCCAAATCCCAAAATCTTCCCGTGAATAGTGATGGCAATACATGTCATGTTTTGGAGATTAGGACAGTGTTTAAGTAACATGATAAAAATTCATGTGTACATTATGTTACGTGAACCAAACATATACTTGATTTCTAAATGAAAAAATGCACCCCAAATTTAACACAAACTGTTGATTCTCAAACCTTATTCCATCCATGTTAGAGAATATAATCCTTTCCATTCCATTAATAGGATAGGTTGGAGAATATCTCATAAAACACACAATGTCAAAGATCGATACCACCTAATTTAAAATAATTTTGAATTGTAATTCATGTCATACATACATGTCATGGATAATTTAATGTTTTCTAAACCATACTAAAAATCAAATGCAACATCCTTCTAAACCTCTTAGGCATGCATTCAATTTGGGTTGTCTATGTATTCACCAAGTATCGTCTTTGTCGGATCTACCTTACTGAGAATTTGTTGAGTCTATTAATTGTAGCATTTGTAATTTTTCTCATGTAGTTGCCGTATCCTCCTCTAAATACCCAACTGGAAGGTTTAATTTCAGTCATATCCTGTAAAAATAATTTTTGAACATCTTAATGCATTTTCCCTTGTTCACTTGAACTACTTGTGTTTTCACCTTGATAGTGATGTTGTGTGCACTCTTTCTACATGTTTGAAGTAGATCCCCTAATCTTAATAGATATATCTTCTATTGTTGTTTAGGGTTAGCATTCTCTTCTTGCATGCACAATGGCATTGTGTTCCTCCTTTCTCCAAAAAAAATTTCTTGGACTCATGTACTTGTTCATGTCTTGATCAAGAAAATTTTGGTCTAGGTTGAGTATAATTTTGTATATCTTCCTTTTCCAACCAAAAATATGGTTTTTGCACCATCCGATTCATTTCTCTTTCTACCCTACCTTTACTCTTTTTCCTCTTTTTATAACTTGGCTGAATAGGACTAAAGCTTCAATCAAATTTTATCACTAATTATTTTATGGTTATAGGTGATACTCATTGTGTGGAATCTTCCACACTCGCACTCTCCCATACATACAACAAATGACTAAATCACTAGCCTCCCACACACTCCTAATTAAAATTTTCAGGTTATTTCCCACTATTTTCTCATTTTGCATTCTTGTGCACAAATCCCACTAGAACCTATGAAGAAACTAGAAAAATGCCTTCGTATAAATCATAAATAGTCACCACCCACCTTAGAGTTATTCCTAGCAAATAATTTGACCCCAATAATTAGTGCACTTGAACCTTAGGGAGGGGAATCTTGTGGCCATGGTGAACTACATAATATACCTTCCCCATGCATGCCTTTATTTTAAAGATACATTGGTCTTCTCATTTGTGTAAGACCTTTCCTATTGTTTTTCAAGCTTATTGTTGTTCTATGAGGCGGTGTGAATTGAGGATGAAACAACAACCTAGACTACCCTTAGTAGTTATACTCCCAACTTGTGAACCAATCGAAGTCTTACATTGTATTCCCTCATTGTTATACCAATCCCAATGTAGTTCTTCTATGTGTTTGTGCAAGTGTGAATAGATAATCCCCTAAAGGTTCCATTTTGTCTCTTGACTCCAAGATAACAATCTAACTACGAAGTATAGAATGTACATAGCATTGCACTAGTAAGATGTAGTGTACCTCAATTATTTACCCTAGCCCATTGTTGATTAAAACCCTTGTGCAATGTTTGGAGTAGCTTTTCTCTTGGTAAAACATGGCTTTATGAACCTTGCGTGTTTGGAAATGGATGAATCTATACTCTTTGACCTAATTTATTACTTCATACTTGTAGTTGGTGTTTGTGCCTGATTTGGCCCGGTTTAAATATGGGCTAATTTTGTGGGTTTTCCGAGTATATTTGAGTAACCAGACTATTCCATCATTTTCCTATCGATTTGTGAAGTTATTTTGTGGTTCATTAGGCCTTAATGTCATAATGTTACCATGGTTCAACCCTACTATGTCATTTTATATTGACATCTTAACATTCCATTTGATTTTTAATGTTTTAACAAAGTTGCAAATTTGATGGTGTAAGTAATATGTTTGAATATCAACGTTCTCATTAGACGTTGGAATGGAATCCACCCATGTCAAGGGCTTGGACTCTTTGAAAATTTACAAATTTTTATTTTTTCAAGCTTGCAAATTGCATTTCCACCCTCGAAGTGCGTAAAATTGAATATTCAAGGTATTAGGGGAAAGCAAAGAATTGAAGTAATTTTGCATTTATGTAAGGTATCAAATTGTAAATACAAGTTTGAACCCGTAACAAGAATATTCTCGTAATATTCCTCCATCTTAATCTTTATGAGGAGGTCCAAGTTGATGCAAATTTAAAGTTACAAGTTCATCCCCAAGGCTCGAAATCGAATATTACATGAATCTAGAAACCGTGGAGAAAAAATGCAACTCTATGAAACTTTGAGGGTTTACAAATTTGTAGTTGTTACAATATTACAAACTACACTTTCGTCCCCAAATTCCAATAAAGGGAGACATGTGTCACAATATCATAACTACATAGAAAAAATGTAGCTTTGTAGTATTGCATATTTGTAACCTTGCATTTCCACAAGTTTGCAAACTACAAGTTCAACCACAAGCCCCAAAATGGAATATTCAATGAATCTTAGGACAATAAAGCAAAAATAAAACTTTGCAGTTATTACAAGGTCAGCAAGTTGCACTTTCATCCCCAAAGACAAAAACAAGGGAAAGATAGTGTTCAAATTATAAGTTGGTTGGAAGCAGCCCTCCCAAGGAAGAGAAAGGTAAAAGTGCATGTTGAAGAAGTTGAACTTCAAAGCATTATCTCCTTAAATCCATCAAGGCTCCCAAATAAAGAAATAATTTTATCAAGAACAGTGGTTGGGGATTAAGGAGAAATATTTGTGGATGTGGCTACCCCTCAAGTTGATGTATTAAGGACGAATCTTTCCTTCGATTATCAAATCACCAAAATCCCACTAAGGGATTAAAGCATGATGTTACTATGGTAGTCATTGGTATCTTCCAAAATATTGACTAGGACAAGGAAACCAAGGAACAATTAAGGGCTAAGGTTGATGTCTTATCAACATATGTGTAAAAATAGATACAAGCTCCTCCCACTGGTCAAGAGATGACCCCAGTTTGCGCCTCAAAAGTAATAAATAATGATAAATATTTGAACTATAGGGAGGAAAATATAAATGAGAGATTAAAATCTTGACACAAGGTAGTGTTAGAGCTCATAATTACACCCTTGTGCGGATCATGGAAGATTCATAATTATGGCCAACATGGGATTTTCTCAAGTCCTGGAACCTTGCAGCTTAAGAAAACCTCCGAGAGAAGTTAGGATCCTCTACCTATCTAACCTAATGCTAACACTACCTCTAAGCTAACCTACTCTAACACATCCAAGGGACCTGAGAGAGAGAGAGAGAGAGAGAGAGAGAGAGAGAGAGAGAGAGAGAGAGAGAGAGAGAGAGAGAGAGAGAGAGAGAGAGAGAGAGAGAGATAAGCTAAAAGGGGGCAATGATAGCACCATAAGAGAGGGGCGATCACTCTCTCCACGAGGAGGAATGGGAGAAAATGTGGGAGGGAATGGTAGAAATACATGCCACATACTTGAAACCGCATAAACTAACACCTCCCACACATTAGCAAGACACAAAAATGAAGAAACATGCAAATGCAGGGACATAAAACATACCAAAGAAGGAAATAGAGATGCAAGAACACAATAAACATGAGAATAGGGTAGAGAATAGCCACAAACAAAATATTTATTTCTCAAATGATGTACGTTCAATTATAACGATGGAAGAAGGTGCAAAATTCATTACAAAAACTAAATATGAGGTCTAGAACTTGTGGGAAGTCGGCCACCATTTTGGCATGGTGTTGTTACAACAAAATAGGGATCTCATTTATTACAAAGGATGATTTCCTACTTATAGATAAATGAAGAAGAAGAGAGAGGGGAGAGAGGCACCAACAGAAGAGAGATTCAACCACCAAGGACCAATTGTCATAAATGTCTGCAGATAGCTATGGGTGCATGATGTGGCTCCAATCACACGCCATCAGATTTATAGGTCAAGGAAGATGGCACATATACTTCATTAAATTCTAGTTGAGAAATTGATTTTGAATTAGGTGTAGCTCCGTGTACAATCCAAGAACTTTAGATGCTTTCATGGTTTCACGGATTTTTTGTTTCACGGCTTTTGTCATGTCCTCTGCGAGCTAATCCTTATTGTGTAGCATAAAAATTTCCATGCTTAGTCATTTGACATTCCCATAATTCCATAGAGATCTATTCTTTTCATTTATAACACTTAACCTATGACTATGTTCCTTCATTCTGTGGGCTCCTGTAAGTTCTGCATGACACTACATTTGGGAAACTTGCGTGACACTAAGTTAGCTTCTTGCAACTTCCAACCTTAGTCACTTTTCAAATTTATTTCCTTATTGTGTGGTGCCTAGTAGTGCTTTATTTTCCTTTTGGTTTGCGGCACTTTAAACTTCTCCTCTTGTGTATCGTGGTTTTCCTTAGCGTACTCCAACCTTTGTTTTGTGGAATTGAAAAACTTCACGGAACTCTATATCTTCCAAGTCTATGTGACGTTGTGTTTTTCCATGCCGCAAAGCCCTAATCTTATTTTTCCACTCTTTTCTCCATGGATCTTATCCTTATCTTATTTTTAAAAATTTGCGGACATATAAACCCTGTGGTGCTCTAAATTTTTCTTCAACCCGTGAGAGACTATTTTTCAATACACACAGACGACAGAGGTTTGACTTCCGCAAATTTTAACCTTTATCTCTGCTAAGTCTTGATCACTCATTCCTTTATTTGATGGGTTATTATAACTCGCGAAACACTACGTGACTATATTCCATAGAAGACTAACTTAGTGTTCCATGGATTACTTGAGAAAAAAAATCTAAGTCCCAACTTAGATGAGTTGTTCAAAATTGCATGGGGGTACAATTTTGGACAACAATTTGGCAACCTCTAGGGGAAATTTTCCTACTAGATGATGAACACTAGTAGCTTTAAAGCATCCATTGGGCATAGATTCAAGCATAACCTTGAAAAAAATTGATCTCAATCCTTTAAAAAATTGTCTCATAAATCCATATGAACTTAGCAATCGATTGAAGTTGATCTTGTGGAGCTAAAGGAATAAACATTGAAGACTACTAAAATGCTTCGTTCCTTATAGAAGCAGATAAGGTTAGGGTTAGGAGGAATACACAGTAGAATGTCGAGATGATGTGCGCGTCTGGTAGAGAAAGATCGGGTTATTGCGGGAGAACTCCTTTTTATGCAGGAAGGACTACTGCAAATAAGAACACAAGACCACAAGATTTGATTAAACAATAAATGAGAAGCGCCTTGGGCCCAGAAATGTAAAACTTCCTTTCGAAGGTGGTCGGTTTCCTGCTAACATGAATTAACACAAAAAGCGCAAAATATCAATTAAATTGCTTGGCTGAAGCTAGGTAGGGAAAGGCTGTTTTCTGGTTTTGATCAAAGGAACCGATGCGGTTACTTATAACCCGATGCGATTCTTGATAACCGATACTGGTGGGTTCTAGGATCTTACGGCTGGTTGTGGAGTTTGTAATGGCTGGTTTTTGGATAGTTTTTTAGGAAATGGGATGGTTAGAAACAAAAGAATGACAGCTAGAGGCAATGGTACGTTGGATAATGGATCCGAAAATGGTTTGGGAGGAATTGTAATTCCAAAAGCATAAGAAATGTTATAATGGAGGACATGCAGATGTAACTTACTGGATTTGATGAAGGTGCCAGTTGATCTCCTTTGCTTTGTAAACACGTCTAATATTTTCACTCGTCTCTGCTTGATCAAGTGAAGATCTGGACTCTGTTCCTCGTTCGCAATGCCCTCGCTTGATCCAGAAATCCTTTGGCTGATCTCTCAAAATGAAATTCCGATCCGTTGTTTTGGTTTGGGGAGCCCATTTACAGGGAACCGATGGCGGTTGCGTAACCGTGACGCGGCGGTCGAGTAGGAACCGCATCGGTTAGGAAAAAGTAGGCTATTTTTAGTAAAATAGCCCACCTTCCTGTTTTTCTCAGAGAGATCGATTGCGGGCTTGGTCAAGTGGCTAGAAGGTCGGCTTTTGGTGCGAGTAAGGAGGCATTAGTTATGGATGTGAGTCTAGACCAAGTCATGGGTCCTAATTAGGTTAGTTTAGGGTTAGGGCTGGGTCATGGTGAGGTGGCCAAGTGAGGTGGTAGGTAAGGTGATGTGGATTTATCAATTATGAGGTAATTAATAAATAATTGTGTAAGGTTTAGGTAATGAGGTTAGGTTGTGAAATGGGATGCGGGTCACGAGGGTCGTGAGACACGAATTTGGTGTCTACATTAGCCCCTTATTGTCGTGTAGCTTGTTACGTAAAGGCTGCGCGACAATAATATGAAGTGGTTTCTCATGTTAAAGATATAGGTAATCCCCCTCAAATCTATCACCAGATTGAGTGAGCGGGAAATCGGGGATAGGGTTGATAAAGGGTATATGTGGTAGAGAGGATGGTAAGGTGGTGGGGTAGGTCCAAGGAAGCAGACGCATGTTGAAATGCAATAGTACGACGAGGGTACATGATTTGACAAGCAAACCAGCAATGTGTAGGCAAAGGTCGATAGTTTATCCAAACAAGGGTGATATAATCCTGGTATCGAAGCGGAGAAGTAGCTCGGGGTATATAACGGTGAGAATGCAGAGCGTTTAGGCATGTTCGGCGGTACGAAAGTGGTTGGTTTGGTTGAGATAAACGTCACGGTCTAGAAGTGCAGGCAAAGGCTGGTTGTGATCAAGTCAAGGACCCTAATCATGCTAAAACATGAACAGGTGAGCTCGATTGAACACAAGGTACATGATGGATGGATAAAATAAAACGTTGATTGTGGGTATGGTATGGAAGTGATGCGGCCTTGGGTCGGGCCAAGTTGTTGGGTTGTGGCCTTGGGTCAGACCATAACGGTAGAGTGAGGCCTTGGGGTCGGGCCAATTGGTAGGGCGAGGCCTTGGGTCGGGCCAATTGGTAGGTTGAGGCCTTGGGTCGGGCCAATTGGTAGGGTGAGGCCTTGGGTCGGGCCAATTGGTAGGTTGAGGCCTTGGGCCTTGGGTCGGGCCTTGGGTCGGGCCAAATGGTAGGTTGAGGGCCTTGGGTCGGGCCAAATAGGTAGGTTGAGGCCTTGGGTCGGGCCTTGGTAGGGGTGAGGCCTTGGGTCGGGCGAATAGGTAGGTTGAGGCCTTGGGTCGGGCCAATAGTAGGTAGGTTGAGGCCTTGGGTCGGGCCAAATGGTAGGTTGAGGCCTTGGGTCGGGCCAAATAGGTAGGTTGAGGCCTTGGGTCGGGCCAATTGGTAGGTTGAGGCCTTGGGTCGGGCCAATTGGTAGGTTGAGGCCTTGGGTCGGGCCAAATAGGTAGGTTGAGGCCTTGGGTCGGGCCAAATAGGTAGCGAAATGGAGTTAGGTTGGGCGAATGGGTTGAGGCCTTGGGTCGGGCCAAATATTGGTAGGTTGAGGCCTTGGGTCGGGCGAATAGGTAGGTTGAGGCCTTGGGTCGGGCCAATAGGTAGGTTGAGGCCTTGGGTCGGGCCAATAGGGTTGAGGCCTTAGGTCGGCCAAATTGGTGGGGTTAGCGTCGGGCCATATAGGTAGGCGCGGCCATAGGTAGGTAGGGCCTATTTGGCGATGTTATGGAGTCCTTAGGTCGGGCCGAATGGTAGGTTTGGTTCGCGAGGCCTTGTTAGTGGGTCACGGCGGAGGCTAGAGGCTGATAGGTCCATGCGAGGCGTATTCATATGTTACGGGAGAGATTGGCGGATCGGTGGTACATAGCCGCGTACCTTTGAGGTCAGAGAGGCCGGCGAGAGGAGTCGGCGATCACGATCATCACCTAGTTGGGGATGAGCGATATTGGTGAAAAAGAGGCAAGAGTAATGTAAGCAAAGAATATAAGTTGGGTAATAAATAAGATGTCGATTCTGCGTGTCGATGATAGAAAGATGTATTTGTTTAACATCTAAATAAAACTGAATATGTATGTTGATTTGAGTTATGATAATAATAAGAATGTTTGTGTTTTGACTTTTGGTGTTTTGAAAAAGGATAAAGAGGAATGTGATTAAATAGAAATACACAAAAATATTTATATTTACCACACATGATAGGTTATGGTAGGGGATGGTCGAGCTAACCTTGGGAGACCCCATGTCTCCGAAGTGCTGCCTACATAGCCCATTGCACAAAGCAAGGAAGGGCCTCAGACCGATGTAGTTCTCCCTTAGGATCAGGGAGAGGCGAATTCAGGCAATTTGGTACGGTTTAGGCAATTGGTTGGTTGGTAAGAATATTGATATTAATATTGGTAAGGTAAGGTTGTTGGTGTCGGTAATGAATTGGTGATGTTGTAAAAGGTATAAGGGAAGTGAAAGTTAGCCTACCCAAGTAGAAGGGAACCATGTCCTGATTAAGATCAACACACAATCCTAGATGCGAGGCAAAGCGGAAAGAGTGCTCCGTAGGTGAAAAGAGCTAAACAAACCACACAACGTAGAATGAGCTTGAAGCCCTAGGTACCGTGCATAGACGAGAAGTCAATAGGTGAAAAGAGTTGTATGATCACAATATATCGGGTGTACGTTACGTCCCTTGAGTTGGAACAAATGGTGAGGTGAGGTGGATGATATAGCGAGTCTGAGAACTTATTACAAAGTGAGTGCTCGGCGAAAGAGAACCTACCCTAAATAGACAAGTCCATGACTCAAAAGTTCTTGAATGAGGCTTTTATTTTATTGAATATAGGCGATCGATGCGGGAAGTCTACGGGGATATTGATTGTTTTATTCTTGAGGTCTTCACGAAGGCTGATCAATGCGAGAAGCTTCGATAAAGGCGGCCCATGTATATAAATGTCCTTCGAGGAAGCGATCTATTTATAGTAGCGAGATATAATTGTAATGCATAGCTGTCCTTCGGGGGAGCAGTCTATATATAATAGCGGCAATAATTCGGCATATAGCTGTCCTTCGAGGGAGCAGTCTATATTTAATTTAAATGACTAGATGTTCATTTGGCGTGAAGCATCTAGTTAGTAGGAAGTTTGACTCAAGAAAATCCCAGAAGAATACGGCTTATTTTAATACTTTGAAGTCATGGACTAGACTAAAAAGGGAAGACATCATCGAGGAGGTGAGGATCAAACTATGTGAGCTGATTGTTATTATGAAGTGTAGGAAGCAGGGGTGTATGTAGTGGTAAGTGAGCTCGAGGGACGAGCGACAGGTAGATAAGAAGTGATATAATACTAATTTCAACAGTAGAATGGTCGAAGATGCAAGGCATTAAGGGGTTCAGGCTCAGGTTTACCATTAAGCGAAGCTAAACGATAAGTACCAGATCCATAGGTATGAGTGATTATATAAGGCCCGATCCAATTGGGAGCAAATTTTCCACGTTTGCTCTTTTCTAGTTTGGTTACATGTTGATTCTCTTTGAGAACAAGATCACCAATCTTAAAGGTACGCTCATGAAGTCGCTTATCATAAGCACGTTTAATGCGTTTTTGATAGATTTGAAGGTGATCAAGAGGCTGTAAGGCGGCGTTCGTCAAGCTCCATTGGGCTAACCGCTCTTGGCGGAAATCATCGTTGGTGAGAATATCCTGAAGAGATATTCGAAGGGAGGGTATTTGTATTTCGAGAGGCAAAACAGCCTCGGTGCCGTATACCAAAGAAAAAGGTGTGGCATTAGTAGAAGTACGGATCTTTGATACGATAAGCCCAAAGAAAGGGAAAGGGAATGTGATCGTGCCAATTTCTTCCAGATTCATTGACAACTTTCATGAGGATTTTGGTTAGTGTTTTATTAGAAGACTCGGCTTGCCCATTGGCTTGTGGATAGTAAGGTGATGAGAAACTAAGTTTGATACCAAAGTTGTCACAAAGGTCTCGCAACAACTTGTTTTTGAAAGATTTTCCATTATCATTATCGGGCGGTGAGAACACCAAAGCGGCAGATAATGTGGTGGTTAATGAACTCGACAATTTTTTCTTTTTTGATTGAAATGAGTGGAATAGCCTCCACCCATTTTGTATAATATTCGGTCGCTGTGAGTATCCAACGGTGACGTTGTGAAGAGGTTGGGTGAATCTCACCAATAAGGTCTAAACCCCATTGTGAGAAAGGCCAAAGATCTCGAGCGATCTGGAGCGGGTGGCTAGGAGTATGTTGAAGGTTGGCATGTTGCTGACACATAACACAACGCTTAACATATTCGTAGCAGTCGTTATTGAGAGTAGGCCAATAATAACCAAGGCGAAGGATTCGTTTGGCCACGGCAAGGCCGCTAAAATGTCCACCACAAATACCGTCATGGACCTGTTGAATGGTATGAGTGGCCTCCACGCCAGTTAGACAGCGAAGGAGGATACCATCAAAGCCACGTTTATAGAGGAGTCCCCCCATGACGACATAACGTGAAACACTTTTAAGAAAAGCACGTTTGCCGTTACTAGTAAGGTCGGTGGGGAGGACGAGAGATTGTAAGGTAGTCGTGGAATTGGTGGTACCGGTATCTGTGAATTAGTAGACACGGTATTTATCATACAAACTACCGGGGTTGAATAGGATGGGGCAAAAGTTGTTGGACCACGGCGAATAATTGAGTCGGTTGGCGCGGCGGGAATTTGCGAGGCTAAGCAAGCCATAGTATCCATGAAATTTGTTAGTGGAGCGGGGAATGGTTTGTATAGAATAGTGGGTAAATAAAGCTAGAAGTGAATCCACGTAGTGTTTGTATTTTGAAGTTCCTCGTTTTTGCATTGGTAGACGCCCATAACTTGATTGACTACCAATTGAGAGTCGCCAAAAATGTTGATAGATTTGATACCTAAGTGTAACGCACTTGGAGACCTAGAACAAGGGCCTCGTATTCCATTTGTATTATTAGTGCAAGGAAATCAAGTCGGAATGAAAGAGGCATAGGTTCAGCGTTGAGAGGAATGAGAACAACGCCGGCTCCTCCGCTTGCGCCGGCATTTAGATCCATCGAAGAAGAGGTCATTGGAGTGCGACTCCTCTGTGAGGGAAAGAGTAGCGATGAGTTCGTCGGGAAATGTGAAATTGGTAAATTGTTCCCGATGCACGGAGCGTCCATGAAGTTGGTGCGATGGTTTGTCCTTTGATTGATTTACGGTGGATAAACTCAAGGTCGAGGTCGGCGAAAGCATGAGCCATCTAGCAATGCGTTGGTTCGAGATGAGGTTTGGCGTACATGTAATGGATGGGAGTGCAGTATTGGTGATGACGAAAGTCTTGTGATTTAGAAGGTAATGTCGGAGTTTGGTGGCAACGAATGATAGGGCAAGGCACAATTTTTCTACATGTGTGTACCTAGTCTCATAGTCCACCAAAGTCGACTTATATAATAAACGGCTTGTTCGTGATTCTCAGAGTCACGATGTGCAAGCATGGCTCCTACAGCGTGGTCGGTGGCGGAAAGGTAAAGGTAGAAAGGGCGGTTGTCTTGGGGTGGGATAAGCACGGGTGGCTGTAAGAGATAAGATTTGAGAGCTTCGAAGGCTTGGTGACATTCTTCGCTCCATTGGAATGCAATATCCTTTTTAAGGAGGTGATGGAAAGGTTGACACCGATCCGAGAGTTGGGAGATGAAACGTCGGATAGATTGGAGCTTACCTTGTAAACTACGCAATTGTTTGAGATTTTTGGGTGGGGGCATTTCTAGGATAGCTTTGACTTTCGATGGATCGACCTCAATGCCACGCAAAGAGACGATAAAGCCAAGAAGTTTTCCCGAAAGAACACCAAAAACACATTTCTTCGGTTGAAGGCGGACAGAATATTGTAACAGGCGATCAAAAATAATGGTTAAAACATCGAGATGTTCACTACGATGTTTAGACTTGCCGAGAAGATCGTCGACATAGTCTTGAGGATAGTGTGCATAATGTCATGAAAAATGTAGGTCATAGCCGATAGGTAGCACCCGCATTCTTAAGGCCAAATGGCATGACACGATAACAAAAGGTTCCCGAGGAGTTATGAAGCGATCTTGTGTTGATCGGCGAGGGCGACCAAAATTTGGTTGTATCTGAAAAGCCATCCATCCATGAGAAAAGCATTTCATGACCCGCGATGAGATCAACAAGTTGATCAATACTTGGGAGGAAGTCATCCTTAGGGCAAGCGAGGTTAAGATCCGGAAATCCGTGCATATCAAAAGTCCCCGTCGCTTTAAGTGGCGGAGTGCGATGTTAGAAATCCATTGAGGATAGTCGATAGGCGAGAATGAAGGAAGCGAGAAAGGAGTCGTTGGAGTTCCTCTTTGACCAAGAAAGCAATGCGTGGATGCATTTTCTCAATTTACATTTGGTGGTTTGGAATCGGGGTTTAGGGTGATGTTATGGGCCAGCGATGGTAGGATCAATTCTGGCATGTCGGCGTAAGACCATGCGAAACGCTTGGTTGCGAAACACGAGAGAAGGTAGTAAAGGCGGCTTGTTCTGATGTGTTAAGGGATTGTCCAATCTTCACTATGTGAGGATCTTCCTCCGTGTGGATGTTGATTTCTATAGTAGATTCATTCAGCATAGTTTGGGTTTCAGATGGTAGGGCGCGTTGAATATAAGAATCATCCGCGCCCAGGTAAGTGAGTATGGAGTCGTCATCCTGGCATTCAACAACATTAATCAAAGGCGAATCCTCTTCGATCATGTCTGGATACAGAAGGGGAAGAGAAGATGGGTCCTCATTATCGCGTTGATAAGTGAGAGGACCTATGAAGATAGCATTTATGAAAAAAAAAAGTTAGGAGGGATAGATTCAGGGTCCATCGATTCTGTGGGTGATGATGGCAAAGTAGGTGATGATGTTTCGGTAGGGGCAACGTCTTCCTCTTCCAGGATACAGCTGACAGGAGGTGTCTCTTGTGTAGGTGTTTCGGAAAAACCGAGACCACTGCGATCATTATGTTTGCGTGTGGTCACGGGAATGAGTGTATGTCGGCCTTGTTCGTAAAGGCCAAAACCAAAAGCCTTTCCGCCTTGCGCCGAGTCAAGAAGGTGAGGGCGAAAGCGACGATTTGTCAAGTATTGAAAATCGGATTGGAAGGGAACCACACCAGAGGAGGTTCGGGGTAATGGAGGATGTGTCAACACCCCCATACGTTAGGTTAGTGCGCGATGGGGTGGTCGTAAGAGATTACCTCCCCACGCGACGCAGTCGTAGGTGGGATGCGCATGTAATTGTCCGTACTCTGCGGGGTAGGGAAAGAACTAACGTTATATAGGCGGTACTCCCCGGCGTGAGGCGATGAAAAACATCTACTAAGGGTCGGAGGTTGGGATGTTAGGCTGCGGGAAGAAAGTGGTTTGTGCGGCGGTGGTTTCATCGATTGAAGGCGTAGGTGCGGTTGAGGTGGATGGTTGAGGTACATTTGAAGAGGATGGTTGGGTTGAATGTATGGGTGTCTTAATTGGTATAAGCACATCGTTTGGGCGGTATAACATATTGCAAGTTTTGAAGGGGAGGATCAGCTTTTACGGTGTAGGACTTCCCCTCGTACTCAAATTTTATGCATCGATGTAATGTTGAGGAACGCATCCCATGGCTCGGGAATCGAGGGCGACCCAGCAATATATTATATTGGAACTCTCCTTGAGGACATAGAAGAGTTCGGGCAAAAATACGTGGGCCTACGCGAATGTTGAGGATCACGGTGCCTAAGGTAGAAGTAATAGCGTCATTGAATGATCGCAACATGATGGGGTTGCACACATGCAACTAGAAGGGATGTTCATTTGTTGGAAGGCTTTTGAAGAGATGATGTTTAGGCTAGCGCCCCGTCAATCATAACCCGCGTACTCGAATGTCTCGGACGTAAGCGGAAATGAAAAGGCGAGTCGGTCTCTTACGCACCAAAGTCGATAATTTCATCTTAGAGAAACTAACATGCGGCTTGTTGTTTTGAGGCAGAAGTGGTGGGGAGATGGATTGTTTGGTGAGAGAAGCGGCGTGATTAGGTGTTAGAATGGAGGCAACGGGCGGGGTTTCGTTGGGTAAAACCTCTATCCCTTGAAGGATCTCAACGAGAGCTTGTCGATGAGATTGAAATCGAATGAGATCATATAGTGTCATTTTACGGGCGATTGATGAAGGCTGTTTGATCATGGTTCGGTGGGCAACTCCATTAGAGGCAGGGATAGGCGGGTCGCGAATAACCACTTTAGGTGGTGGTGTAATTGGGATGGTTGAAGGAGAAAGAGATGCCGCGAGTGTGTTTTCTTTAAGCTTTCCCATTGTTTTTACGTCCTCGGTAGCGACACTAATCATATTAATCTCGTAGATCGAGATGAGGAAGATGGTTGGGATAATTCATGGTCTTGAGAGGTGGGGTTGTAATAATGATAGATCTTGGTGAGGCGGGGATAGATGATATAGTAGAGGAATTGGCGCTAGAGGTCTCTCCCTTCGTAAGTTGTCTTTCTTAATCTGTCTATCAGGGAGGTGGTGTGAAGGAGGAGGGTTTTAGAGCTTTGCATCCCTCCACATCATGTCCTGGTGTGCGGTGATAAGCGCAGATTTTAGACTCATCGTAACCCATAGGTCGGGGTTTAGACGGGTCATAAGGTCTAAGTGGAGGTAGGGAAATGGTCGCATTCTCCACCAACATAGCAAGGATTTTGGCGTAAGATCCTTTGAGTGGGTCAAAATCGGAAGAGGATGAGGGTATTGATTGTGTGGGTTGTGGTAATGTTTGGGCGTGTTTAGTTCGTATGGGTGATGGTTTAGCCGAGGGGTGCTGACACATGTTTTTCACTAAACGTGGTTTCTTGGACATAGAAGTTACGTTCAGCTGGTTAGATGATGAGGCTACAGATGGCGTGGTAGCGGGAAACAACCACGGAGAAAGGGGAGTGACAGAAAATAAATCCTTTGATGATGGGATTGGTTTAGGGTTGATAGGTGGACCGGATACGCGGGGTAACGATGTTGTGATACCCTTTGATCTCTGTATAGGTGTAGAAGGCGTAGGTCGTTTTGCAGAAAACAACGGAGGTATGATATATTGGTGTAAAGTGGAGGGATGAGGTCCCAATATGGAAGGTGGGTGTGACGATGGGTTTTAATTGTGATAGAGGCCGGATTGCGTTCGTCTCTAGGTGGCGGAGCGGTTTATTTTGGATAGATCGAGTCGCTTAGGCGGGTGTGTCGAGATTGGGCATTGGTGAGGTCCCAGCGTAGGGGAAGATCTGGTTAAGTTGATAGAAGTGGACGGGGCATTTGGTAGAGGTGAGGGGGTGAAGGCGAGAACGGGGGCATTTTAAGCACACAAGCACTTCGGGTAGATGGTGGAGACATCGGGATCAGTCATTTGCATTTGAGTAGAAAAAGGGTACTCAAGCGTTCCCATAGGGCACTGTCATCTTACGTGGAATGGCAGGTCTCAGTGTGATTTGTAATTTTGAGTACGGAAGAAAAGTGAGTTGTAATTCCAGTCCATTGCGGGTGTGACACGGGGAGGCGATGAGGCCTTTATATCAATAGATGTTAGGAGGTCAACCGGTTGTTGAAAAGATTTAGGCGATGAGGGACTAATAGGTAGGAGGGCGTGTTCGAGAGATCTGTCATGTTAAAAGAATGTGGTGATGTTAGTGTAAGAGATTTCTCGTCTAAGGATGTCAAAAGGAGTGGTGAGCCTTCCTCTTGTGTAGCAAGAGTGGTAGAAGGGACGTTTGGGAAATAGATAAATTAGATAGCATCCGCTCACGGTCTTGTAGGGATGTGGTGTAAGAAGACTCATTGATGGGAAGGAAGCACAGGCGATTAACTCTTCTATGGGTAAAGGAGCGATTTCGCTTTGGCTTGATGGTGGTAAAGGAGGTTCGGGCTCTGTGTTAGTGAAGAGTCGATTCAAAATTTTCTCGATAGAGGCTTTTGGTGAGAATCGAAGCTGCATGGATCTCATGAACACTCTCCTCGGCTAAGATATCTTGGTTCACGTTCTTTCTTTGGGCGAGTGATTCGGGAATGGCTTGTTGAAAATTTTCAGATTTCGGTTAGCGAGGGCGTTAGGATTATCGAGTGTTATATCCCTGCGTCGACCATTTCTGCATATGTTTTTCAACATCTTGCGGTTTTCATGACTATGTCCTTTTACGCGGTGAAAGTTACAAAAGTCATTTTCTTTGTACCGGGAAGGTATTGCGCGGGTGGAGTCAAACCGGAGTGAGGTTTAACGAGGGGCAAGTGATAGCCCGACTTTGAGCAATTTCTCGAATATCACACCATAGGTTTCTCCCGAGGAGTGTAGGCGATGGGTTCGGCTTTGTATTTATAGGTGGTTTTTGGTGGAGTATTGGACGGTGGTTGGGATTTGACCATCACCGCGTGGACAGCTCCTTTTGATTTAGAAGAGGTGGACGCGTGAGGAGTGGTGGTATTTGGTTTATTGGTAGAATCAGGAGTTCGGAAAGTGGAGTTCTTGTTGCGCAACCATAATTTCTCTTCCTCTAAGGCTCGAATTTCTAATTTTGAGCCATAGTAAAACCTCGTCGAATGTACGGAAAGTTTGAATTTGGAGGGTAGGGAGATGTGCTTAGCGCGAGGCCGCGTAAACGATTCGATAAGTTCGGTTTGAGGCGAGGCATACGTAAGTTGGTTGATAAGGCCCGCCATCGTCAGCGAAATCTGCGATAGATTCGTCTTGGTGTCGGATGGCATAGAGTCGATGATAGATACTTTCTTGCAATGTTAATGGAGAAATGATCCAAGAAAGATTGGGCTAGTTGGTTAAAAGAGAAGATTGAGTCTTTGGGTTAAAAGCAACTTTGTACCCACTCAAGCGAGGCCACGATAAGGACATGGGAAAGGTGCGGAGTAACAGAGCATCATCATGGCGATCAAATAACAAGCATGTCTAAATGATCGCAAGTGTTGTTGAGGATCCTCTTTCTTGTTAAAAGCGAGTAAACTTTGGCAACTCCCATTGAGGAGGATATGAATGAAGGGGACGAGAAGGGTGAATGGGCTCCCGACAAACTTGCTCGTATGTCAGCGCTACGACTTCACAGAAAGCGGAAGCCTCCGGGTTTTGCATTTTGTCCATCATTTGCTTGATGAAATCTGTGGTTGGATGAGATGATGGTGCCACGAATAGGGATGTCCCATATAAGGTGTTGAGGTTCTTTGGATACGTGTATGGGAATGAAAAGGTAGGCGGAGCTTGAGAAGAAAGCTCGTTTGAATAGGTGGCGAGAGTAAGTCATGAATGGAGTGGTGCGAAGAGAGATGAGATAGGGGCGGTTGGTGGTAGCGATACGTGGGGTCCAGATTAACAAAGGAAAGCTAATCGGGGTCGTATGAACCTCTGAAGTATGTCGGATTGGGAGACGGGGCTAGTGATGCGGGAAGTAAGGTATTGTTATCGGGAGGAGTAGGAGCTAAATGAGCAGCTATACTAATAGGCATGCCCATGAGGCTGACCATCGGGCGTACGGTCGGGGTATGAGACAAATAGTATTGTATGCAGTGGGGATTAGCATCCGAGAAATTTGGCAAAGTCCTTGTCTCCCACGAGGAATTTTGGATCTCACTTTGTATCGTAGGGTTCCCATAGAATGTGAAGGGGTGATTCGAGCAAAGAAAGCACGAGCAAGCATGTGAAACCATGGCGGCGGCTTGTTTCAGTGATGACAACCATAGACTAGAACACACGGGAAAGTTTCAATCTATCGAAGAACAAAAACAACCTCGAAATGATGAATTTGGCAAGTTCTTTGGTTTGTCGGGGCTGATGGAGACGATAACGGCGATATCGGTTTACTAACGCTTGTCGGTCCGTCAGGGGAAACGGCGTCGGTCCCTTAACCGATGCGGTGTCAAAAATCTAGGATAAGAAGATACAAAAAGGCTGCTAATTTGATTTTAGCAATGTTGAGTATATTTATCAACTTATTGATCACAAAAGACAGTATGACGGAGAAAAGCGAAACGATTTGAAAACAAGCGAGATGCACACGCAAATCCAGAGATTAACCTTAGGGTTAATTTTAATTATTGTGGGCTTATGCCTTTAGGCGTAGAATGATGTCGAGAATCCTAAACAAGAGACTTAGGGAAATGTCAAGTTGTTTTGGCTTATAAGGTTACCTCCTCGATCGGGCGGAGGAATACCGCGGAAAAAGGGGGATGTTTGGTGTTGTGTTAATTGTGAAGTGATTCGGTATGTGTTGTGCGGTGAAAACTAAGGTTAATTTCTGTCAATACCGTGGATATCACCCCACGTGTACGACACATTACTTAATCTATGTTCACTAGAATTGAAAAACAACGGCGAATGCAATGCATGTGTTTTAAAACCCAAATCGAAAGTGATATTCGATGAAGCAAAAGAGATGACTTTTACTAATGCAAGATGCAAAAACAAAGCAAGTTCTTTTACTAAATAATAAAATACCTTGTGAATATCTCTAGAAGAAGAAAACAGCAAGTATGCTCCCTATAAATGAAAATAAGCAAGAAATAAAGATAAACCCAAAATGGGTCCCACCGGGCGTGCCAAAATGTTTCACTCGGAAAATGCTTCGTTCCTTATAGAAACAGATAAGGTTAGGGTTAGGAGGAATACCTGTAGAATGTCGAGATGATGTGCGCGTACCGTAGAGAAAGATCAGGTTGACTGCGGAGAACTCCTTTTTGTCTGGGAAGGACTACCTGCAAATAAGAACACAAGACCACAAGATTTGATTAAACAATAAATGAGGAAACTGCCTTGGGCCCAGGAAATGTAAAACTTCCTTTGAAGGTGGTCGAGTTTCCTGCTAACATGAATTAACACAAAAGGCGTAAAATATCAATTAAATTGCTTGGCTGAGTAGGTAGGGGAAAATGTTTTTCTGGTTTTGATCAAAGGAACCGATGCGGTTACTATAACCGATGCTTGATTCTCGATAACCGATACCGGTGGGTTCTAGGATCTTCTGGGCTGGTTGTGGAGTTTGTAATGGCTGGTTTTTGGATAGTTTTTAGGAAATGGGATGGTTAGAAACAAAAGAATGACAGCTAGAGGCAATGATACGTTGGATAATGGATCCGAAAGCGGTTTGGGAGGATTTGTAATTCAAAGCATAAGAAATGTTATAATGGAGGACATGCGAAGATGTAACTTCTTGGATTTGATGAAGGTGCCAGTTGATCTCCTTTGCTGTAAACACGTCTAATATTTTCACTCGTCTCTGCTTGATCAAGTGAAGATCTGGACTCTGTTCCTCGTTCGCGATGCCCTCGCTTGATCCAGAAATCCTTTGGCTGATCTCTCAAAATGAAATTCCGATCGTTGTTTTGGTTTGGGAGCCCATTTACGAGGAACCGATGGCGGTTGCGTAACCGGCGGCGGTCGAGTAGAACCGGCATCGGTTAGGAAAAAGTAGGCTATTTTTAGTAAAATAGCCCACCTTCCTGTTTTTTCTCCCAGAGATCGATTGCGGGCTTGGTCAAGTGGCTAGAAGGTCGGCTTTTGGTGCGAGTAAGGAGGCATTAGTTATGGATGTGAGTCTGAAGACCAAGTCATGGGTCCTAATTAGGTTAGTTTAGGGTTAGGGCTGGGTCATGGTGAGGTGGCCAAGTGAGGTGGTAGGTAAGGCGATGTGGATTTATCAATTATGAGGTAATTAATATTGAATTTATTCCTCATGCTCAAAATGAGCACATTGGTGGAAACTCTAATTTTGACTCCAACCCAGCCAAATATTTGATTGGAAAAATGTTCCTCTGAACAATTTGGTTGATTTTCATGGTTTTCCCATCTTATTCACACTTAGCTCCAAGACTCGAGTGGAAGATTCATTGTTGATTTCCACAAGTTGATATGGACTTGGTCTTTCTTTATCTTTTGCAGACATCCTTTTTTCCACTTTAGGGAACAAGTTCCCTTCCTCTTCATTCTCTTCCCCGATATGATTTTATGTCAAAAGTGAGGCAAGTTCAAGGCATGTAGAGAAATTTGGATCAATGCAATCAGTTGTTTCCCCTTTCTCACTTGGAAAATCTTCTTCCACACACCCAAATGTCACAAATGTTGAAAAACACTTCTTGTTGGCATGTAGGCCTACTAGGTTTTTCCTTGATGCAAAACCGCATTAATGACAAAGTGGATGTTGTAATATGATGTCTTGGGGATGTTTTAGGTGCTAACATACTTGGTTCATATGCCTGCATAAACTACTATAGTGAGATTTAGTAGTGCATGCTTTCTTTAAAAATACCATACAAGTGTTTAGGAGATATAGCTTGATAGTGTGATCTTCTTGGATGATGGAGAATCATGTTGGCATGATTTAGAAATTGTATGCTTCGATCCAAGACTACTACATACCTTGTTGAAGCTCAAAAGAGGGGTATAAGAGAAAATTGGTGTTTTTTTCATGTCTAGAAGGTTTGAAATGATGATTTGTGCCCCTAAAAGTGAGATTATGCTTTTCCATGGTTTACTAATGATGTTTAGATGTTTGAAGTGCTCTTTCCAGGGGGAGCTTGTTGTTTGCATGCTTGAAATAAGGCCAAGAATAAGAGTTTTTGAGAAAAATCAAGAAGAAGAGGTTTGATTGAGACCTTTGGTGGATGTTTCCAAAAAAACATGATGTTATGATATTGAATAAGGTGAATGAGGTGAGTAACAAGTAATCCTTTGTCATTAATGTAAAAAGGGGGAGAAGTTCAGGGTTTTTTCCATCAATGAAAAAGGGGGAAATTGTTGGCATGTAGGCCTAATAGGTGTTATCATTGATGCAAAACCAAATTAATGAAAAATTGGATATTGTAATATGATGTCTTGGTGATGTTTAAGGTGCTAACATACTAATTCAGATGTCTATCAACTATTATAATTAGATTTAGTGGTGCATGTTTGCTTTAGCAAGCCCATATAGGTGCCTAGGAGATGTAGCTTAATAGTGTGATATTATTAGATGATGGATAATCATGTTGGAATGACAAATAGAATTATTTTAGGGTTCTTAAACACTCACAAAGTAGTGGAATAGTGTAGGTACATGTGATTCTCCATGTTATAGGTGCTCATTCGGAGCAGGTATGACGCGACTATGAGGTATGAGAGAGTGACTTGAAGCCATTTGAGCTCATGGATGCATGTTATCAGATATATCATGTCATATGAGGTATGTTTGGGCCATTTTCAGAGGTTTCTTGTTCAGTTCTTGCATTATTTCAGTTGGCCCTAGTTAGTACTTACATGAAGATCTAAAGCATGCAAACATAGGTACGTCTTAGTGACTAGAGAGATTGAACCATGGAATTGATATTGTGATGATTGGAGATATTAGGGGATTAGTGATAATGCTCTCAAAAAAATTTAGGTTCCCATGTTGTGTATTTTGTCATATATGACTGATTTTGTAAGATAGGTTCAAGAACATGTGAAAATCAAGCTTAAACTTGAAATTTTGATGCTTGTTGTGAATAGTGTGATTTTCATGGGAAATTGTGGCTTTCATGGATTATTCTAAGGTTATTTTAGAGGTTTGACAAAAATAATGAGGTGATTTGATTGTCATGTTTTTATGAATGAATGTTAAGAAGGCAAAGTCAAAAACCCTAGTTAAACCCTAGCTAGGAGCAGTTTGCAAAAGGTGAAGTATACTGATACATTATTGATTGAAAGTGAAAATATGATGATTTTATATTGTATAGGAATCCTAATTATTTCCATAAATTTATGGTTGAGGTCATGGTGATGAGTGGGCCCCACCTAAAAATGCCAGTTTATAAAGAGTTTTAGTTTAAGGAAAAGTTCTCCAAAGAAGATAATGGATAATTTGGCATTATGTGATGAATGTGATTTTTAGTGATGTACATGGATGTTTCAGAATTTTTATGTAGTTTCATGAGGTTTTGAGGTTCAAACAGGTTGACTGGTCAAAGGGTAATTTTGGGATCTCAAATAGCATGGTTAAGTGTTTTGGCCATAACTTGAGCTACATGTGGAATTTTGAGGTGATTAAAGTTTTGTTGGAAAGTAGATTAAAATATATTTCCATTAATATATTTATTACCTCATGATTATGTTATTTTACAAGGTTTCCATGTATTTATTTCAGAAAGACTATTTTTTGCGATTCAGGACAACATCTGTTTTTGTGCAAGTTTGATGTTACTTTGAAGCATGATATGGATTGGGTGATGATTCCTATCACATGGAATGTGAATAGGGATGAATTTTGAATAAAATTAATCCATTTATTCACCTTTATTTTTGTATAAATTATTTTATGAGCTAACCCTTGGAAACAACTTTTTTGGCAAGATGATTTGGTAAAGGAAACTATTGTTATGGTTTGAAGTGAAGGATGTTTCATGACTTATAACATGATTAGAAGTAGTATAAAGGTTATGAAATTTATTTTTAGTGGTAGTGTGGCATGTTTTGGTTAAATATAATTTATTTTGGTGATCATATGAAGTTTCCAGGGTGTTGAAGGGTGCAGGAAACAACAATTTTGAGAAATACAAAGGACATTGGGCCCATTAAATGAAATAATCTGATTGGTTCACAAAAATTGTGACCATGGTTGATTTTTAAATGATGTATTTCTAATTTTTTATGAATATGAGATTTTTACTAATCATGGTTTTGGAATGAGGATAATTTTGGCATCCCAATGCATGTGTTTTAGTGATTTTTGGATCATGAAATGAAGGGTTTTTGCTAGGCAGCCTACTTGGGTCACTTGTATATGTTGTGGAAAATTTATGGGATGTTTTTAATGATGCATGGGTCGAATTTATCATGAGGTACCAACCTCCTTTGAGTTCTAATCAAGAAAAGGGTATAAAATGGAGTTTTGGGCATAATAGTTCTAGCTTTTGAAAACCCCTTTTATCTTCTTTTGAAGAACCATTTTGCTGAAAATAAAAACCATTTGGAACTAAAAAAAACACATGTAATATCATTCTATGGCAGCTTATGGTTGATATTTCATGAGGATAATTTGAGCAAGTGAATGTTGGTGTTGTTTCCTTGAGAGCGAGTTGGAGAAGGAGGGCAGATTTTGGTGTTTGAGTTTGGATGCTATCTTCATAGCATGTTGATGTTATTTTCAGGTTTATAAGGTGATATCAGATCAGATATTGAGTTGAAGACATTCTCATAGTTCCATATCTTCATTTGTATTCATGAGACATAGTTGATTGTCTCAAGAGCTATTGGTTGTATCTTGTTGATCATTGTTGAAGACACTATATTTTGTAATCTGATTTGAATATCAAATTGAAGTGTGTTGATATGATTTTGAGCATCAATATAATTTTTTGAGTCTATATTGTGATCCTTGAATTGTGTTAATTTCTTTGTGAAGAATATTTACTTTGATGTATTGTATATGAGCATATGTGGTTAGGGTTTGAAGCACAAGTGTGAAAACTTTTATTGGGGACTGATTCACCCCCTCTCAGTCCTTGTCACCTCCAACACTTCCTCCTCAACTCGCGGTCCATTTTAATGTTTCTCCTTCAAATCCACTTGTTTTTTTTTCACAATCTACCTCCATTTACAGATTTTCATCGTTCTTGTCCTCCCAATTAGATTCACACCAATATTCAACAAATATGTGATTCTTATCCTTGGAGGAATTGGTTAGAGATTCGGTACTAGGGAGGAGGTGCTCCTTAAATTCACTTACAAGAAGAGATGACTTGGGCTCAAGACTTTTGATTTTATCATTTGAAGAAGCCAAATGATCCTCCAAAACAAATTTAGTCTTTTGGCTCCTCTTCTACATGGAAGTAGAAAACATCATGATCTACCCACCTTGTATGATAACTAGGCTCAATGCAGGTTGGGTAGAACATTGGGAAAAATTTTAGAACACCGCGACTTCTCAAAACATTGTGACAAGGTTTTAGAGAGATGGGTAATGCCTTAAGGGGTGATGGGGAGACATTTTGTAATATCATAAGGGATATTTGGACATGATAAACTTGTAGAGCACCAAAAGGGGAACTAGGAAGCAAAGGATCTTCTTGTTTTTGGAATGGAATGATGGATTTTTCTTGATTTGCATGGGAGGTATTGAGAATTTGAAACGGTGAGTTAAGAATGGAACTAATAGGGATGGGTCTCCTTTGGTCACTTGAATCAACATCTTCTTATCTTGTAATGAAATTATAAAATATTGGGAAGAGTAATTCCTCATAGGGTTTAGATACATACATCCAAATCAACATCTAAAGACCTTAAATAATAAAAAGAATTTTGTATCTTATGAGGGTCTGAATTCTTGAGGGATTTTGAGCCATGTCCTTGAGAATTTGATGTTGAAATATGAGATGAAATCCATTGAATATCATTTTATTTTTTGAGGTGTTCCATGAGAGAAATGACATATGCATTCTCCTTGAACATTTGTGTAATTGTTCTCCCAACTGATCCCATGTGGAAATGGATTGAGGATCCAAACTATTGTACTAATCTCTTTCTTTACCTCTGAATGATGAAACAATAAGTCTAAGGAAAATTTTCTCTTCTCTAATATTGTGAATGGCATAATGGTTGGCTATGTCTTGAATGTGATCAATAGGAGATTGATCTCCATTTCCATGGAAAAGAGGTAGATTTTTTAGGGTTGTTTTGGGGATATCATCCCACTGCTGCAAATGAAGGGGGCTAGAACTGAAATGAGAGAATGGAAGAACTCTTTGGATATTCATGAGGGAAATGGAAATATGAAAATGGCTAGAAAGGAGAAGGGGGTGGTCTACAAACTCATAAAATGGGTTTCTTGGACAATGGAGTCATCATATGTGTTGAGAAATTCCTCCAAAGGTTGAATGTCACCAAGAGCACATCACACTTGATGGTATGAAGTTGTAAATTGCTTCAATATTGTCCCACTAAGTGTTCCAAAACTATTGGATCTTAGAATTCCACCCTTTTCTCGGATTGTGGAAGATTAAAATTGCAGGCCAACATGGGATTACCTCAAAGTGTGGGACCTTACACTTGATAAAAACTCTATAGAAGGTTGGTTCCTCTACCTATCTAACCTAATGCTAACTCTACATCTAATCTAACCTACTCTAACACATCCAAGGAACCAGAGAGAGAGAGAGAGAGAGAGAGAGAGAGAGAGAGAAGCTAAAAGGTTGCGGTGATAGAACTAGAAGAGAGGGCCGATCACTCTCCACGAGGGGAAGAAAGGGAGAAACTGTAGGATGGAAGGAAAGATATACATTCCAAAGACCTAAAACCACATAAACTAACCCCTCCCACACATTAACAATGCACGAAAATGAAGAAACATGCAAATGCAAGACACATAACACACCAAAGGAAAAATAGACAAATAATGCAATAAACATGAGCATAGGGAAGATAATAGCCACAAACACAAGATTTATTGCTTAAATGATGCACAGTCAATTACAATGATGGAAGAAGCTACAAAATGCTTTATAAATATCAAATCTAAGGTTTGGAACTCGTGGCAAGTTGGCTGCCATTTTGGCATGGTGTTATTACTGACAAAATAGTGATCTCCTTTTTTACAAAGGATGAGTTTCATACTTATAGAGAAGTGAAGAAGAAGAGAGAAGGAGAGAGAGATGCAACAAAAGAGATATTAAACCACAAAGGACTAATCACCATATATGCTGCGAATAGGTATGGGTGCATGACAAGGATCCAATCGCACACCATCCGATTTACATGTTGAGGAAGATGGTGCCCATACTTAATTAAATTTTAGTTAGTAGAGTGGTTGAGATCTTGATTTCAAATTAGGCACGGACCATGTGTGCAATCCATGAATTTTAGATAATTTCATGGTTTTCTATGGATTTTTCTTGTTTCATGGATTTTTTCATGTCCTCCGCGGCTTCTCCTTATTGCACGGCTTTGAAAACTTCTATGCTTAGCTATTTTATGTTTCCACTATGCCACGGAGATCTATTCTTCTCTTGCACAAAACTTAACTTGCAAATATGCTCCTTCTTTTCAAAACTCCTATAAGTTCCATGGGACACTACATTTGGGAAACCAATAGGACAATAAGTTAGTGTCTCATAAATTCCAACCTTAGTCTATTTTTAACTTTATTTACCTAATGTGTGGTTCCTAGTGGAACTTTATTTTCATTTTATTTTGTGGTGATTTGAAATTATCCTTTGTGTATCGTTGCTTTTCCTTAGCATACTCCAACCTTCGTTTCATAAATTGGAAAAATTTGTGGAACTCTATATCTTTTAAGTTTGCATGATGTTTTTTTCCATGCCATGATTGCTAAGCTTATTTTTCCACTCTTTTCTCCATGGATCCTATCCTTAGCTGATTTTCAACTTTTCACGGGTGTATAAACCTGCAGGTGCTCGACATTGCCTTTAACCCATGAGAGACTATTTTTTTGATACATGCAAAAGACGAGTTTTGACTTCCACAAATTTTAACCTTTATCTCTCGCCACGCAGTCTTGAGAGTGCATTCCTTTTTTGAAGGGCTAGGAGAACTCGTAAAACACTACATGGTTGCATTTTGTGGAAGACTAACTTAGTGTTCCGTGGCTTTCTTGAGAAAAAATTTCTAATTCCCAACTTAGATGAGTTGTTCAAAATTGCATGGGGTGCAATTTTGGACAATAGGCTACAAGACTATCAAGGACATCATTGAATTTCATAGTCAAGTCTCTAAAAAATTGAAGCAAGCAATGTCTTAATTGAAAAATATCAAACATATATTGATTATTGGAATGGCTTGCTACCCAAGATTAATGCCATAGTATATTTGGGAGATGAAAAGGTGGAAAATGAAGGTATGGTATCCTTATATTATAGAGGAGAAAATATGAATACAAAGGTGATATCAAATTGAGAATTGAAACCTTAGAGGGATGTGTAAGAAATATCCAAGATATAAGAAAACAATCAGGGGATTATGTAGATGACATGGATTCAAAACTTTAAATAATGCTCCCCCTAAGAGATATACACCCGGGGTCTATAGATGTATAAAAATTGATATAAATCCTTCAACAACATATTGCAAGAGAGTTTGAGCCTTCTTAAAAAATTGATTATTCTCCAAAGACAAAAATGTATTCATTTAGAAGGATATATCATTAAATTTTCCAAGAGAATTAAAAGGAAAAAGGCTATTTCTAATGAGTTTGACAACATTCTTTCAAAAATGAAATAATATTCCTCTACCACGTGCGCTGGATGAGGATCCAATTTTGGATATGTTTGAAAGATTTGATGTTTACAGGAATAAACTAGAGGAATATTTTAAGGGAAAACAAGTGGACCTTGATCCATCCCCTAGCATTTCATATTAATTTTCCCCTATTCCTTATTCTATCCATTATTTTCCAAGGAAGATCAAATGATTTGATTATAATGTGTAGCCAATTTTTTCCTAAATTGTACATTGTTGAATGATGAAGATTTCAAAAGAATAAAAAGTGTTTGTTGGAAGAGAAAATAATATTCTCCACTCCTCCATAGGTTTCATCATGAAGCAAAACCATTCCAACTAACTAAATCAAGATGATATTTTTTTCAATTTGGGTGCCTCTCCCATCTAAATTGCAAAGTAGGGGCCACCGCTCCCCGTGTATCAAGGTTTTTATTGTTTAATGGGGTATCCGGGTATTTCCCTCTTGAGAAAATTTTGTACAAAATTGAAGGCCTATCTTCACTTTATAGGTTCTAATTTTGGGATTTTTAGCTAGGGTGATTCCATCTTGTATAGTCACCAGCATGCATTAAGAGAATTTTACATGTCTCCCTTGTTAATTGAATACGGGACCATTTTGTCATGTATAAGTCTAGTATTTCCAAATGTAAATGGAGATAGAATCAAAAGATTTATTTATTTATGTTGTAATTTTATATCTATCATATCAATGAAATACAAATAAGTGCGTTTCAAATCATTTTATCAAACTGGTTATTAAATGAATGTTGTTTTGTAGTGTTACTTAACAATATTTGTTTCAGTTATAAAATTCCTTTCTACAATAGCAATATGGGAGTGAATATTTTCTATCTTCAAGGGTATCCTATATTTTATGGATATGGTATAAGTTATAAAATCATAAATGTTTGTGTTAAATTTTTTAGATATTACATGGTAGTGTTTGCACAAATTGGGTGTCCATGAATGTAAATAACCACTAAAATTTAATTTAATTTTGATTTCAACCTCTAATGCATCACATGAACATTGGGAAAAAATATGATGAATATTTTTGTTTCTCGCCATTAGATCCACACCCCCTTTCATATAAATTATTATCCCACCGCCATGTTCTACCTATGCAAACTACATTGTCCTCATATATTCAACATGTGTTTTCCTACAAAATACCTTACCTTTACATATTTTAATTTAGTTTACCTCTAATCTTAAATCTTAGCATTTTAAATTTCATTTGATTCCAAATTGTTAACAAAATCCTTTGAATGATGTTCATAATCATATCCCATATGTCTCTAATAGTTTGTGTCCATGTTAAGTATGCGTCATGTTTGTGTGAGAAATTGCTTGAGTGAGTATTGTAATTGTGGCTATAATTTCTTCAGATTGATTTGCAAATAGTTTTAGTGGATATTGAATCACAATCTCCCTCCCCTCAAGCTATCATTTTAGTCTTCTCGCCATGGTTTAGGAAGATCCAAAAGTAACAGGAGATTAACCACTTCCTTTGTATGTGTCTCTCAGTAATTTTCAAGGCATGGTCATGCAAGAATGTTAGATCTATCCCCGGCTACAAATGACACATCTTAAGAATCTATCTTTTTTTGTTCCTTTTTTAATTGCAGCGAAGTCTCTAGGGTGTAAAATTGGGAACCAACGGTAGGGATTACTCTAGATTATGTATAGCTGATTTGGGAAAATCTAGGAACCCTTTGATTTTTTTAATGGTAGTTTTAATATGAACTTGTAAGAGTGTCATCTAAGTTATTAAGTGACATTAACTTGATTTTATAGCCTTCCATAGGTGAAGCATTTTAATAAGGTCAACCCTAAGAAGATTAAACGACCCAAATAATATTTTGAAATTGAAATAAGAGTTGGTAAATGTGAAGGGATGGGACCATACATGTTGGCCATGACCAAACATTACATCTTATCCCTTCCCTACATTTTCAAATTGGAGAGATGAAAACCAAAATTGAAAGTTGTGTCATGAATATCAAAGGTTTAATACTACTTTGATCAAATAATATTCTCAGAATTGAAAATATATTAGTGTAAAGATAAGTAGGTTGTAGAAGAGTTAGAGAGATCAAGTGATTGGATTTCAAATGTGAGAATTTGTCTTACCAAGGTAACTTTGTCAAATTTGGCATTGCATGATGATAAGTTACCAAATGTTAGTGTCTATAGGTTATATTAACCACTTCTAGTACTTGAGAAACCATGAGACCATCTAAGTATGGATTTTGTTTTGTGATTTCCTATAACATATAGAGGTAACAATTCTATATTTTTTGTTGATATATTCTTAAAAATGGCTCATTTTATTGCTTGTAGGAAAACCAAAAATGTTACACATATAAATAGCTTTTCTTAGGAAATTTGTGAGATTGTATGGATTTTTGTGTAACATTATATCTAACAAAGATACCAAGTTTTTGGCCACTTTTGGAAAACATTGTGGAAGAAAGTGAGAACGAGGTTGCGGTTTATTTCGTGTATCACCCACAAATAGATGACCCCAAAAAATTTGTCAAAGTGAGCCTTGGAGATTTGTTGTGATGTTTAGTAGGAGAAAAGGTAGGAACATGGGATTTTATCCTTGTGTAAACAGAGTTTCTTATAAAAACTCTAAGAATAAAATCATTATGAATTCACCTTTATAGATTGTGTATGGGATAAGTCCTCGGTGAGTTGTAGAGTTCCAATATTTAAAATGATAAGGAAGAAGTTTGGAAGCAGAGGATATCACACAATACATGAAGAAATTACATAAGAAAGTGCACAAATAATTGGAGTAGAGTAATGTGTAATACAAAGATCAAGAAGAAATTTGGAGTTTGAGGTTTGAAAATTAATCTTATGCACCTACACAAAGAAATATTCTTGTAAGGAATATATGATAAAATCAAGTTTGAATAATCTCAAACCCTATAGAGTCCTAAAGAAATTTTTGAATAACAAATACAAGATAAAACAACTGAAAGGGTTATATATTTCACTTATATTCAACGTAGTGGATTTATACTTGTATTTTTAAGGGTAGATAAGTGGAGAAGAATATCATGTAGAAGTAGATTAGAGAAACGAACTACCATACTAGAGGCACTGAGTAATTAAGTAGATTTTGGAACCATGTAGTGAAGACAATTCACATAAAAGAACACAAATAATGTCTTGTGAAATGGAGGAGAAAAATGTTGAATATGTGTCTTGGATTAGTGAAGAAAATATTGCTAGACTTGGTCATTCCATTAAAGTTCTTCAAATCCACACTTGAGCAGAGATCAAGTTTCTTCTTACCCAAGGTGTATGATGCAGAGAATCCACATTCATAAGCAATCATGCATCACCCAAAAACATTCAAATTTAGTTGAATAACAACATGTGTAATGTTTTCACTCTTAAACATGCCACATGGTCTTAATGAGTTAACCATTTCTTGTGGAAGTCATGAAATCCTATAATTACTCAAGTTAAGGGCTAACCTTGTCGCCAAACCTATACTTATTCACACAAAAATGTTAATGCCACATAGCTTTATCTTAATTGTGCATATCACTAAATTTTGTGCACACCTATTAATGTTACAAATACCTAAACACCTTATTTAATTTCATGAAACCTTGTGGACACCACTCAATAATTGATTTTTCATGATGCATTCTAGATGTCTCCTAAAATTTTCAATGTCGTAAAACCTTGTAATAATGTAGGACCGTTTCAGTATATTGTCAAGATTGGATCTGCATGTAGCAAGATATCTTGTAAACATCGATACATTTAAGTAAGACACATGTGGGCCTTGATCCATTTTCCATTCATAAAGAAAAATTGATCAAAATGATAAAGTCTAATTTGATGGAGGATATTTCAAGAAAAGATTCCAAAAAACTAGTTGGAAAGATCAATGGTGATCTAAGACATTATGAGGAATATTTGCAAGGTACCTTTACTTGAAAAATTCATTTGGTTCTCCTGCCAAAGCCACTATGAATTTTTTTACATATAAATGGCACTCGAGCATGTAAAACATCAACTAGATATCTGATTCGGTAAGACATATATTGTGAAGTTGCTAAGTTGAGCCAAGTGAGGTTCTATAAAAGCTTTGTTACGAGTCTACAAGCTTAGAATAGGTCATATAATGGGAATTCTTAAATATTTCTTATAGATTCTTGTCATAAGGTTTTCATTATAGTGTAATTCCATTGTACACGAGTCTATAATATTTTACTCGTATTATTAAAAGACACTTTTATTATTTCTTGTTATAGTTTTGCCTACTGATAAGAACTATAACTCGATAAGGGTTGTGTTGTCTAAGGAATCCCTTTATTTGGATCCCTAACCATGGATGATTTGATTTCTAAGCACACGGGGGTGAAAGGATTTGTGCGGATAATTCAAAAATGGATAGAGGAAATTAATGTTACATAGTTAGAACAAGGGGCGGACTGCATGCAAGAAAAAAATCCTAAACATGATCAATGGAGTTTGAGCAAGGTTAATGCACAATAATGGTCAGCATACTGAGTAAGATAGATATGAATAAGGAGGATTTGAGCATTAGGCATGGATTTAAGAAATAAGATGAAGCATGGGACATTTATCTTTAAATTTTGTGGCATGATCAAATTATGCAAGGATTGGATGATTATCATGGTTGTTGTGCATCTAAGTTCAACTCCTTTGATGAATTTTTGAGCTCAAGATTATGTTATTGATGCATGTTGTGACTTGTTGCAATTCCCCATGTTGGCATATCACACTATACATAACACTATTATGCTCACCATATGCATGATTAGGTTGGTTCTCATTGGGTTTGGCTTGTATCATGAGGTTTTTACAAAGTTTTTACTTCCTATGGTTTACAATTAAGTTGATGAAATCCCTACAACTAATGCTCAGGACATGTAATTACACACCATTACCATATTTGTTTAAACAATGAAAGAAACATAGGATAATCATAACGTGTTGTATTTCACTAACATAGTGTCTCAACATTCTCAATTACTATGAATATCATCTCATAACCTTACCAAAAGAACAACTAACTATAAACAACACCTTTTCATCCCTAGATGACCCAACACACATTAATCATATTAATCATAATTATCTATATCATCACTATCCTAAGTACACTTCAAAATTACCATCATAAATCCTAAACTACCTACATAAAACCTATTTAAACCACATAAAACCAACCTACTTAAATTTATCATATCCATCATACTCCCTAGCCTCTCACAACCCGAATCCCTAACCTCCCACTATTCATCTAACAACCTAAAACCTCATATGGCAAGTGGTTTCAAACATTTACCATTTTTTCCTTTTTTGTTTTGTAACCTCTGTGGACAAATCAACAACGATTCATGATCACCTTTGATCATTGTGCTTGTCATTGATTCTATTTAACCTACCTCTTCCTCCATTGCATAGCTAGTCGAGTTTGGATTTTGGGATGAAATACTACACTTACAAACAACATCATTACATTTAGGACTATCAACACATTGCTTCCAAAGTCTTGAGGATCTCTTTAGATCACCAATCAATATTTTGGGAGATTTATCACCCTCAAAATAGTTATCAAGGTTATTACAATATTTACTACCCACATAAAGCTTGTTTTTACTTTTATTATAGTTTGCAATATGTCATCTACTCTACCCACATATTCCTTTCAATCTATGTCTCTCATTTATTCATTTCACCAATCTTTTGAAAATTTGTAGTTTTCCACAATGAACACCATCAATTGGTCCCTTGACCTTTCTTTCAATTTAGCTACCCACTCACATCTATATCTTTGTCTTGAATCCTACAAACTTCTAGAATCCCTCTAGTTTATCGCAACACACTATCAAATCCTTTTGGCATCCATTAGTGTCTATTTTATCATTATTTTGTCAAAATTAGTATTTTCTCCCGATTGCCATTGATCCTATTCTTTCCAATGATTTTTAGCATTATCATATTTATATCAATCTAACTCTAGTTTAATAAGTTATTTGCAAGATGTATGTTTTGTAGATGATTGTCCCAGTCCTTCACACCCAATCACCAACATATATGATCTCTCGATTGTCCAACATCCATTCGTGTGGGAAAAAATTGAAACCGTCCCACGAACTCGCTTTTATGCCATCACACTCTATCCAAATATCGAGGATATCAAGGATCGATATAAATTATACAAGAAGAGCAATAAGCCGCCAGAGAGTTATGGTAAGACTACTTTGAGGATTTCGAGTTTGCAACCACCCTAGTCTAGGCCACTTACAATGTTGAATAGGATCTCCCAATACCCATTTAATTATAAATTAATAATTGTTATAATTTATCTTATCATGATCAAAATCCTTAATTATATCAAACGAGTTAACACCCTTCAAGGAATTCCTTTAGATTGTTGGGATTGGCATTCATCAAACAAATCATTATCATTTTTATCTAATATTTATTTGTTTAGTTTTCTTCATACATAGGTCTTCTCACTTGGCAATAGGAGGAGCCTCTTTCATTTCTTGTGTATTCCATCATCTTGACATTGTGATTGTCGGTGTAAGTATCAGTAAACCCTACTCATTTGAGTTTTGGTATTTTTAGCATTATTAACACCATAAACATCCTGACATGCCGGTGGGACACTCTTAGTCCCTTTTTGTTTCAAATTTCATATCTTTCATTTCTTTTGTTGTCAATTTCATCTAACGTTGCACCTTAGAGCGCATTGTTATTTTCATTGCTTAAAACATTTAAAATCAAAACTTAAAAAGTAAAAGTGATTACAAATATGATTTTCTTCTCTTCCATCATTTTTATCATTGCATCTTGTGTGTTTGTTCTCATCAAATACAATACTTTCCTTTGGATCTTAAAATGAAAATTCATACTTGTTTGCTCACATAGCTTAATTAGGAGTTCAAGGAATTACATTCATGAAAACTCCCTTCGCATACAACCAAATCACATCAAATTTAATTTGCATCTAAACACTCCTTCCTAGGTGGGCCTACTTGGATCTCATCACCAAGAGGATAAGTCAACTCGGTGTTACGACTAAGTATAAAAAATTTGGTGGGTAGTATATTGGTAAGCACACACACACCGTTATCATTATGGGACATTGAATTGAGGGACTAGGCCCCAATATCACACCTCATACCAACACCAACATAGAGTCGGGCCTCGTATACCTTTTGGTATATCAAGGAGTCCATACTTAAACTTACCTAAAACTATCCTTAGACAACCTTCTCTTAGTTCCCTTTCCATCCTTTTTCACATTTTCACCTTTTTTAGATTAATCGAGATAAGTAAAAATTATAGCATGATTTGTTTGTAGTTCTTGTAATCAACCAATTTTTCATTCTTTTTCATTGATTGTTTTTTTAGTTCATGGTTATAACCAGACAACAATCCCATCTACAAAACTTTAAAAATGTGATCGATCATCTCCAAAATCCTTGGATAATATCAAGTCTCACCTTGAAGAAATCACATTGTGATATACCAACTTTGATCACCTTTAGAAACAAATCAATAACCCCATCATTCTCTAAGTAGCTAGTTAGCCATGTCATAAATCCTAGATATATCCACTCACACTTTTCAATAAATGACCCATTTTTTACAAAAATCTAGATTCTAACATGGTGGCCCTTAACACCCACCTCGCTTCCTTTGTTGTATTCCTCCAATAACCTTTTTTTAAACAATGACCTCTTATCATTATTTTCACATTTGACACATCTCGACTTATCGACCCTAATCATGAGTTGTTCATCCAACAACTTCATCCTTATTCCACTACTTTTGGTGGGTCGGGAATGTTAGCCCCCACTTCATCACCTCCTAGTTATCAGGTTTGAACCTTGACATTTTTTTTTTGTAGGACACATCCAATCAAGAACCATCCTCATCATCAAGTCTTTCATAAAGCTCTTCATCTTCAAAAATCAATACTAACACATCTCTTTTCACATCTATTCTCGTAGCCTCTAATGCTTCTCAAACATCTCTAGTAAGTTAGGTTGTTATTCCTAATACAACCCCTCTCATACCCTCACAAAAACCCATCCTCCATCCAAAGTTAAGTAACGTCCATTTGCATGTCAATACCTCTCATTAAAATTAGATCTATATCTAGCACTCACCCCTTTTCACAATGGGCATCTACTTTGTCTCAAAAATTAATTTTCACTATATATCGTAAACCATCCTAACCACTTATCAACACTTTTATCCCTTCTCAATGTATACCTCATCTCACCCCTTATCAACTTCCCATCTATATCCCCTATCATTATTTTTAACCATCTAACCCATGGTTTCGTCCTACCTACAATATCCCCACAGTGTTCCTATTCAACATAATGTCTCACTAACATATCATCTATACCAAAAACTAAACCCACATGTCCATAATCAACCTATCTCATCATCATTCAATCCCCAACAATCATCACAAAATGACCCTTTACAAGCATTAATGAATAGGATTTCAAGTCTTGAAGCCGCCACCATGGGTCCTAAGAGCACTTTATCATATGAGAAGATCTATGAAAAACATATTCATCCACCATTTATCAAATCCTATCCCCCACTAAACTCCCTAAATTCATTAAATTATACAATAAGGAGGTGATTTAATCTAATTTGAATTAAATCTTATTTCGAGTAACTTACGTAATAAATGATATTTAGGTAATTAAATATAGTAATGTGTAAGCACTAATAATTTAACAATGTAAATGATCTATAAACTCTTCAACTTTGGAATTATCCATAGAATCAAAAATTAACGTTGTTGTTCTACTTTCTATTAGAAAATGACAAAGATAGCTAGTGAATGAATTTTTCTTATGCTTAGAATCCACAATTGCAAGAAAGGAAAGAATATAAACTCATAAACACCAACATTTTTATCCTAGAAACCTCCAGAGGAGGAAAAACCATCGGAGGGGAAATTGCTCATTCTTCCCACTTTTATTGGAAAATTCAAAACAATAAGTACAGAAGTAGATAATATTTCACACTTCCTCCCAATTACTTGTTTTCTCTTGTCTCAACACTCCTTTCTTCTACAAAACACAATTCTAGCACTAAGAACTTCTTTCTCACTTGCTTTCATGCTTCGATGATCTTATTCTCTTCTACAAACATATATTTATAGCCTTTCTCATGTCCTCCCATGCACTAGAGAATGGGAAAGGTCATGGAGGAGAAGAGACACAAACAACCTTTCAAATTCTGAGGTTGTTCATTTCATATTTGTATTTTCTATCTGAAAGATCCAAGACCACCGCCAAATGCAGACTAGTGGTCTCAGGACTACCACCTTGGTTGGGTGGTAGTTCTATAACCACCACTCTACACAAAGCAGCGGTCCTGTTACTATAAAGACAGAACCTCCATGTATTTATTTTCCTTCTTCATGTTGATTGATCTGATGAAGTAGAGTCATTTGGATCCCTATGGATCACACCTCCCTTGCTTAGGAGGCTTTTGGTCCCACAAAATCTTAGTGAGGGAGTAGATGAGGAAATAATTCCCTCACTTTCTCCTTCAAGTACCACCAAGCCTGCCTTGGTGTCTTTCCTTTCAATCCAATCTTCCAAGACTCCTGCAGACCTCTCCTAGTCTCTTTGACCTTCTGCTACAACACTACATCCTCCTCCAATTTGCCTCATGAGTCCAAGATGAAATCCTCAATGGAAGGTAGAAACTATATTCCTTCATCTTCATCTAGCATGGATGGCTCATATAGGTACAAGTTCTCATAGTTTACTACAAAGTACATCCTCATAAATGCTGATAAATCAAGTTGAAAGGCATTTTCTCCAACCTACTCCAATATGGTGAAGGGCCCATATCGTAGTGGCTTGAGCTTCCATTCTTGACCTTGTAGTCTCTCCTTGCTCAAGTAAAGCCAAACTCTATCTCCAACATGAAGCTTATGTTCCCTCCTATGTTGATCATGCCTAGCTTTGTACTTGGCTTGAGATTTCTCTAGCTATTCTTTGACTTTGAGATGGATTTGCCAAATCCTCTCAATGAATTTATTTTCTCTAGTCACCTCTGTGTCTCATGTCTCATCCTCATCTTGCTTCCCAACTGCTATGTCCATTGGATTTATAGGTAGATATCCCAAGCATGTTTCAACTAGTGACTTCATAGTGGATGTGTGTACTTGCTTGCCCGGTTATAGGAATGTTGAATGTAGGCTAAGAAATCATCCCAAGTCCTTAGGTATTTTTGTTATATCCTCTCGATCAATCGTACTGCAAAGTCTTGTTCACCAAATATGTTTTTCCATCTATCTGTGGATGGAAAGTTGTGCTCCTCTGTAACCTGGTATCCATCTTGTCCCACAAAGTAGTCCAAAACTTCCCCAAGAACCTGGAATCCCTATTAGAAACAATAGACTTTGGAAAACCAAAATGCACCCATACATTAGCAAAGAAAATATCTTCTACCTCATGTGCTTTTATTGTCTTTTTACATGCCATAAGAATACACATCTTACTGAATCTATCAACAACAACATAGAGATAGTCATGGCCATGTTTAGACATAGGTAGTCATCCTAAAAATCATTATAGATGTCCTCCCACGAATGAGTAAGTACTAGAAAAGGAATATAAAAACCATCCTTCCTAGTCTTAGGCTTGTTGGTACAACAAAATTTACATCCACGTATAAATTTTGATACTTCTTCTTGCATATTGGGCCAATACACGTACCTTTGCAAGTGGGCTAGGGTCTTACCAACACCAAAATGTCCCGCTACTTTTGAGGTATGTGCTTCCCTCATCAATAGAAGTCTTTCTTCTTTAGGCACGTAAAGCTTCCCCCATCGGTAGAGCAGCCCATCCTTGAGATAAAAATCTTCAATCCATGTCCTTTTAGTCCCTTGGGACTGCAACTACTGAAATGTCACCCCAAAGTCTTTGTCATGGGCATATGCCTCTCTGTAAGCTTCCTTTGTGAAGGGATCGATTTGAGAGATAGTGGCCAAATAGGAAAACTTCTCCTGTGTGGGTGGCCTAGACAACATGTCTACCACAAATTTTTACTACCCTTCTTGTATTTGATCACCATCCATTTGTAGTGCCTTTCTGCTGCAATTTAGACTGTGCTTGCAAATCTTTGGAGAGGTTTGTGGTCGATGTGTACAATATTTTCTATACCCAAAAATAATGCTTCCATTTTTTTAATTTCTAACTAGTGCATACATTTCCTTATCATATACTTAATATCCTTTAATCGGTGAAGTGAAAGTTTCAGAATGCTAGAATATGGGTTTACCTCCTTGAAGCAACATTGTGCCCATAGCGTAATCATTGGCATTTGTCTCTACTTCAAAGGCTACTGCAAATTAGGAAGAGAAATTACTAGAGCATGACTAATCTTGTATTTCAATAACTCAAAGGATTTGTCTTGTTCCTTACCCCATTCAAAACCCTTACTCTTTACGGCACTAATTGTAGAGGTGTTGCAATCACGGAGAATCCCAGAATGAACTTCCGCATGTATTATACATCTCCAATAAAACTCCTAATATTTTTAGCTCTGTTGGTGTTGGCCAATTAGTGATGGCTTCCACCTTCTTTGGATCCACTCATAGCTCTCCTCCTTCAACCATGTTCCCAAGATAGACAAGAGACTGTTTGGAAAATTCACATTTCTTCATATTACAAAGTAGTTGTTTCTCCCTGAGAACTTGTAAGACTTGTTGTAAATTAGTTAGATGTTCTTCCCATGTGGCACTAAAAATCAAGATATCATCTAGATATACAATGACACATGAATATATGAAATCCCACAATACATCAATCATCAATCTCATACATGTATCGGGTGCTTTACATAACCCAAAAGGAAGTACTAACCATTCATACAAACCATGTTTTGTCTTGAAGGCAATCTTCCATATATCCTCCTCCTTCATTCTGACTTGGTGATAACTTGACTTGAGATTCAACTTTGTGAAGAATTTGACATGCTGAAGCTGGTCTAAGAGATCATCTTTGCGGGGAATTGGATATATGTTCTTTATGGTGATCATTTTCAAAGTGTAGTAGTCGATGCACATTCTCCAAGAACCATCCTTCTTTGGCACCATCACAATAGGTGAACCACATGGTGAGTTGTTTAGACGTATCACCCCTTAGTCTAGTAGTTCCTAGAGTTGTTTCTTTACTTCATTACTCTCAAGCAAGGATTTCCTATACAACCCGATGTTTGGTAGAGGGGACTCGAAAATAGTTGAATCTCATTCTCTACTTCCCATTTTGGTGGTAACCCACTGGGAGTCTAAAATAGTTCCTAAAAATATTGAATAATACTATCCAAATTATGTTTTCCCTGTTAGAGATCTCTAAAAATTCCACCCCATCTTGTTTATCCTTTAACAAGAGTAAAAAAACTAATTATGATTTACACGAATAAGTCATTTTCCTTGGTTAGCACTCACCATAGTAGCATGTGTCTTACGCTGGTGTGCCCGGATGTTGTAGTTGATCCCATCCTTGACCCATTTGTACTAGTTTTCCCTTCTCATAAATATAGCATCCCTAATATACAAGTAAGTACTCCTGAATACAACATCAAAAGCATCAAGTGGAATAACGTAAACTTCCAAAATATCAATATCTGGGAATTTATCCCAAACTTGACGTTACATCTTCTTGTTACCTAAATTTCAACACCCTTCTTCACCCAACCCAAAGGATAAGGGTGTGGATGCTCGTAAGTCTCAAGACCAAGCTTCTTTACAACTGCTTCATAAATCAAGTTAGACTGAGAATCGGTATCAACCAAATCATTTACCTTAGTTCTCTTGATCTAGAATAGTCTACTCATCTCCTCTTCCTGGCTGTCCATGTTGGTGCCATGCATCCAAGCCTTTAATCTACATCAAATTCATCTTCGATTTCCACCTCCCCTTTAGTTTTTACAGTTGTCATGGACTTCTTTGAGTCCTTGGTTTGGTTCTTCAGATGTAACTCCAGATTCAACTTCCAACATGTAGCGTCAGTATGACCATTGATATTATAGTTCTTGCAGAAATTCTTGGGATCATTACAAGTATTTAAAGTAGTGGCATCTTGTTTACCTTTCCCTTTCCACTTACCCTTGTTACTTGTTTTCCCATACTCTTTTTTCTGTTGATTTTTGACTAATTTTCCCTTGGCTCTGCTTCTCCTTGCTTCTTTTCATCATCTATGTAGTATGCCTACACACATGCCTCGTTGAGATCTTTGGGCTTTGTGGAGATGACTTTTCTTTGAAGGTGAGTGTGAAGTCCTCCCAAGTACTTATTCAAAATATCCTCATCCTCCAAGTCCATGTTTAGCAACATGGCCTACCTCCAAACTCCGTAGTATAGTCCTGCACACTTTGACCACTGCCTTGTCTAAAAAATTGCCATTTAATCATTTGGTTAGTCTTGTGGCCAATAGAATAGAAGTTAGCTGTAAGTAATTCTTTAAATTCTTGCCAAGATTTCACAATAGGACACTTCTTCTTTTCACAAGTGGTTAGATGGGTTTCCCACCAAACCAGAGCATGTCCCTCCATTTTGAGACATGCAAAGGTGATCCTCTATGCCTTAGTGACATTATGGATGCTAAAGTAGAATTCTAACTATTTTAACCATTTATCAAGCAACTCTACATCTACTTGTCCTTTAAAGCTTTTAATCTCAACTTTAAAAGGATTATGGTCAGATTTTACCTTTTCTCTTGCATTTGAAGTATATTTTGCATGCTCTTCCCCATAATCTTCCTCATGGTGACTCTTTTCTATGCCAAAATTTTTAGCAAAGCCTCAAACCACCGATTCCATGGAGTCTTGCTTGACAAAATCTGTCTTCTACAAATCTGTAAGTTATTCTTGCCTTCTAAACATCCTATTCATCATGGTCTCCAGCATCTCGATTCTACAAACCAAGTTCTCTTCCTCCATTTGTCCCTTAATTCTCTGTTTCCACTTCTTTGTAGAAATTTTAGGATCGCAAGGTAAAGCCTCTTCGCCTTTAGATCTTGTCATTGTCATATAAATTTAAGAACAAATACCACAGTCCTAGATACTTGTTAGCTCTGATACCAAAATGATTTATAAACTCTTCAACTTTGGAATTATCCATAGAATCAAAAAATTAACGCTTTTGTTCTACTTTCTATTATAAAATGACAGAGATAGCTAGTGAATGAATTTTTCTTATGCTTAGAATCCAAAATTGCAAGAAAGGAAATAATATAAACTCATAAACACCAACAAGTTTTATCTTGAAACCTCCAGAGGAGGAAAAACCATCGGGAAGGGAAATTTCTCTTTCTTCCCACTTTTATTGGCCAATTCAAAACAATAAGTATAGAATTTACAATAAGTATGAAAGAGAAGTAGATAATATCTCACACTTCCTCCCAATTACTTGTTTGCTCTATCTCAACACTCCTTTCTTCTACAAAATACAATTCCAATACTAAGAACTTCTTTCTCACTTGCTTTCATGCTTCGATGATCTTATTCTATTCTACAAATATATATTTATAGCCTTTCTCATGTCCTCTTGTGCACTGGAGAATGGGAAAGGTCATGGAGGAGAAGAGACATGAAAAACCTTTCAAATTCTAGGGCTATTCATTTTCATATTTTTATTTTCTTTCCGAAAGAGCTATGACCGCCACACTACTAGGGGTGGTAGTCTGTTACTATAAAGATAGAACCTCCATTTATTTATTTTCCTTCTTCGTGCTGACTGATCTGATGAAGTAGAGTCATTTTGGATCCCTATGGATCAGTAAAACCCTAAGAAAATGAGAGAGGAATGATGACTTAGTTGATTCTATGTGACCTAGGAATGATCGGGATTGTTTGAGAGTTGGATCTGGTTGGAAACAATGTCAAAATGACTCGTCAAAGGGACTGAAAACCCAAGAATGTACAAGACGAAGCACCCACGTGAGGATAGGTGTGCCCCATGAGCTAATGAATAATTTAGGTGCATGTGTATGCTAAAATTCTCATAACTTGGTTTTTTCTGGGTCAGAAGATCTTTGTTGTTGTTTGTTCTTTATCACTCTAGTTTCATTGTTAGATCATCAATCAAACCTATAACATGCAAAAACAAATGACTACCTACACATTCCCACAAACCACATCAAATCTAATAAAAATATGCATAATGTGGAGTCGACTGACCTCAAAGGTCACCCAAAGGGTGAACTTACAACTGAACGTTGCACTGCACTTCATACTCCATCCAGTTCTTTGTGTGTGTGTATCCATGTCTCATGCCCTAGGTTTCCCTTGTGCAAGTTACATGATGATAGCGGGATAGATCTAGATTGTCCCAAATATGTAAAATGTGTGTGATGGAATATAATGAACTTTCCTCCTATGCATTGTATGCATCAATGTAGCCATTGTCCCTTGTATGAATATATTAAATCAATGCTTTGTAGTGCTCTTTTTTCTTTGTACAATCTTAGGTGGTGATAGATATATCTTATAGTGTTTGAACCTTTATTTGAAAGAAGTAACTAAGTATATATATGATTCCCTTGTTTGAATTTCATAATTGACAACTGAAAGGCTAACCCAAAGTATTAAAAGGTGACCAAGAAGTGAAAAGAACCTAAAATATTAAGAAGAAGAAAGAGAGGGACATGAGCACCTAGGAGGGATAGGAGCTCCTGGGTGCTTATGTCCTAACTAGGTGTTAGTGTCTGAGGCCATCAAAGGTAAATCAGTCAAGTGTCGGTAGAATTGTAAGATGTGTAAAGCCAAAAGGATGCTTAATCAAGCTAAAAATAGTAAAGTGAAAGAAAAAAAACCAAAAGGACAAAAGGAAAAAGGAGTTTTCAATGACTAGTTTTCTTTCTTAGGGATTATGTATACATTAGTATGCTTTAGGAACTAGAAATGTGCCCAAGTGCATAGATTTTTCTACTACATTTTCCCTCACTTTATGTTGTTGAGTGAATACTTGATAGCATAAAGTAGGTAGAATATGTGTACCTTATAATCAAGAGGAGTGTAGTCGATATCACGCCAAGTGGAAACGTAGCCATGTGAAGTGTGAAGTGATTGCAATGTGAAGCTTGGCAAGTAGGAAAATTATGTAGACCCTACGAGTGAACCATATGCGTAGTAGTGTGTTGTTGGAGCTTGTGCTTATTGATGTGAGCTGCTTATTTTTACTTAGAAGGATGGACCTACAAAATAAGAGAAAGAGATTAGTCAAAGTCTCGTATATCGAAAAATCATAGTATTATATGTATAAGTAAGTAAAATTTGGTAGAAAGTAGAAGCTAAGGAAAGAGTGAACCTGATGTATGAGAGAGTATAGGATGGAAAATCATCTTGTTTACTTTGGAAATATTGTCGATGGGTTTGGGAGTGATCACTTCCCATAAAGAAAACATTGAGCCACAAATTTGAGCATCTTGTCGCCAATTATGAGGTTTTGGGTGAATTGATGCCAAGAGTGAGGTTTTTGGGCAATATCACGCCAAGGATGAGTTTTTTGGGTGATTTCATACCAAGGATGGGTTTTTGAGCAATCTCACACCAAGGAGAAGAGTTTTGGGTAGAGAGGTATGTTTTTCTCTCCTTCCATGATGCCTCTCAAATGATAAGTGATGCAAATAGATTGGCACGTCCCGATTTCTAACCAAATTATAGCTAAATTTAATCTAATTGCAGTTGATTTTAACCAAATTTTAGCCGATTAAATGAATTATGTAACTGAAGCCAAGAATATGTGTAGACACCTAAAATATGCTTACACTTAGCATTTCCTCCAATTCAACCAATTGACAACACTTCGTTAATCAACCCTTCTCCGCTCCATTCTCATATGCCCATTCACAACACCTTCTTGGTCTTATTCCTCCTATAATCATCTAATGAGCTAATATCTCTCTTATTAGCTAAACATTCCTCATTTAGACCATTTAGAAACTCCTAGTTCTCTCTAAACCACTTATGTAAGCTTCCTAGGATATATATCGATCCAAATGGTTATCCAACCCCTCTAACTCTCAATGAGTCTCTAATCACTTTCTAATCAAGTTTAAATAGCCTAAACCCTAGTTAACTAGCCTAAACCAAGCTTAACTAAGCCTAAAGCATGTTTATCCTAATCTAATCTAAAAGTTATTTTTGAGCTTTAGTGCCACATCCACCCAAATTCCAAACTCTCCCATACATAACACAAAACCAAAACAAGCTGAGAAAGTTTTGAGATCTCATTTGTATTAGCTTTATAAGCTAATTATACATTTGATCTTAAGCTTACCTTCTCCATCGAACTTGGGCTAACACCTCCATTTGCATCCTTAAACCAAGTTTTAAGTAATATGGAGAGAACCATTGGCCTTAAAGCCATTAATGGTGAGACTCCATTCTTGAAAGCTTGAGAACCATAAAACAACTAATCACACCTTTGATTGCTAAGTTGATCTTCTTAGGTTTAATGTTTAATTAGTGATCTAAAGATTAGAGAGCAGATTTATCGGGTTAGTTTAGAGTTAATCTAATTCATACAATGATAGATTTTAGTCTTGTTTATCTCTTATCATGATGGTTTAGTGTATGTTAGGTTCATGCTTTGAGGTTATATGTTTTAGCTTCATTTTCATAGCATATCTAATTTATTCATGAGCACATTTGGCATGCTTGGTATTATGTCCATCCTCTATTAATGGAGGTCTTTTAAGTTTTTCAAATTTTACTTACAGTTTTTAGAGGAAACAACTTGTTATTTGCTTATTTCCATTTTGAAACTAGTTAAATCACCCTTGTTTGCATATGTTTTGTGGGTTTGAACTAGAAATAAGCTTCTTTGACTAACAATTCACTGTTTGCTTGTCAAAAATGTTCATTTCCGTGTACTTTTTTAGGTTTTGAGGGGTGCACGTGCATGTCCTAGATTAGTGTGTATGCATTGAAATAGGCATGTTTCTATTAAAACAGACATGCACACATCTTTCTATGTGCAAAAACACCTGCGTGCATGTGTAGGTGTCATTTTGGGGGCGTATCCATCGAAACAGACACGTACATGTGTTTCTAGTGCAAAAACACCTGCATGAATGTGTATCCATTGAAACAGGTATGTATCCATCATATTGGGCATGTATCTCATCACTATTACTATTTTTTTACACTTGGGCACATCTCCATCGAACTAGGCGCGTATCCATTGAAACAGGACACGCACATGTCATTACTGGGCGTGTATGCGTTGAACTATGTTCACTACCAATCTTCCGGAGGCCATAACTTTTTCTCCCAAACTCAAAACAATTCCGTTTTTGTTGCATTGGAAAGCTATTGAAGAGAACTATGCAATGGAAATATAAAATTAGGATTTTTACTTACAAAAATTTATGGTTTACATTATTAGATAACTATTCATTTTCTAACGTATCTTAAAGTTTGAAAATTGTTTTCTTAGCTATTCTAACACTTTGAAAGGTTTTGTGGCACTAATCAGTTGTTTGCAGGGTTATTTTGGTCTTGTTTTTACTTAGTTAAGTGTTTCATTTCTTAGTTGATAGAGGTTTTTGAAGTGTGTATGCTCTTCCCTCACACCTTCTAGGTGATCTTGGGAACCAAAAACACTTCCAAAACCCTCTTATTGCTTTCAAAAACACTTACTTTACGCTTCCTAATGGATGAAAATTTCAAAATTGGTTAAAATGAACTCAAACTTTTGCAAAAATGTATTTTCCATAAACTTGTTTTAGTTGATTTTTCATGTTACGTATGCTCTTCCTTCGTGTCTTTTGGTGATCTTAGGAATCAAAAGCAACACACAAACTCTCTTTTGATATCATGATATTTTATGGAAAATTACTAACTCTTCGCATATAGGGCCTAACGCTTGTCAAAGAAAAGGCATCAAAATGAGACACAAACCTTCTAATACACGTGTTTTCATACATGTTTCCAAATGGTGTGCTACTTAAAACCACATTAAGTTAAGCAAGATAAAAACACACCACTTCACTTCACACTGTATTACAGGTTTCGGAAAATGGTACATCCCTATCCACTCAACTAAAACATAAGCCCTTTGGCATAACACCTAAAACTACAACAATGGGGTGGTTCCAAGAACCCTAAAGTAATCCACCACTGCATAACCTCGTGGATGAAATAGGAAGCACTATGCTTACCCACTTGACTAGTTTTTTCATTATGAGTTAGAGTCACAAGTTGTTAGTATCATGACCCTGGTAAGAGTACACGATGGATGCATTTATTGCCCATTGTACTTAATGGGGGAAAATTCAAGATACTCCAATAATTAGTTAGTGTAACTTTTCTTGGTAAATCGTGCCCACTCTTAGACAAACTTGTGGCACCTAGTTGATAGATATTGTTAGGGAGGCCATTTTGTCTTGGAGCCACTTTACTAGAGCCCACTTTACTAGTCACTTTTCGCATTGATCCATCACGAAATGATGACTCACTTGGAGTCTAAACCTTGTTTCTCAAACAAGGAAAAGATCTCACGTAATTTTGAGCTAAGTGTCTTTCATCACAAAACTAAACGATGTCTCACTTAGCTCAGTTTCTTTCTCGCCTTTGGACAAGGTGAAACTCTACCCAAGTGGTGCTTAGTTTATTTTCATCCTTTCTTGATCTATACCCTTGCATTCTCACTTCCCATTTGGAGTGAGAAGGAAGCATACCTCGTGAGTCTTATCAAAGATGGTATTCACCACTTTTTTGTCCATTTACGCCCATCCATGTTTTGGATTTGGGTTGTTAAACATCTAAAGTATGCAAGTACATTTTTGTATCTTTGATAGTCCTTTGATCTTGATTTCAAGATCATCATCATAGTTAGGATTGATTCATCAATTGATCTCCCTTTGACATGTTACCTTGTTTGCATTGTCTTGACACAATTAAGATACTTATGTCATGTTTTTCATAAACGTGATCTAAGTATCCGCATTGTGGCATTACATTACGCACATTTTAGCACATCCTTAGTATACTTTGACTTGGTTTAAATTCAAACATTGTTCCAAATCTTGATGGGTGTTACTTACTTTATTTTACGTCGTTTCAATACCAATTTGATACTAATATCTCACTTCTCCATGAAGCTTGATAGACATGTCCAATTTGGTGGGGTTACATAGCTTATATTTGTAATCCTCTCCCTTTGACGTTTAGGCCTTGCTTGTCTCTAAACTAGTCATAATATCCTTTGAGTGGGAATCATATTTACCCTTTGTTAATATTTATGCCTTGTTCATTTCGAGCTTGACATAAGTATTGACATTGTGTTGATCATCTTTGCATCAAACTATCATTTTACACACACATTTTTAGGGAGTATTTCCTTATTGATTGGCTTTGTGTTTCACACTTGCATGATTGTTCCTTATGATTATTCATCTAGAAAACTTGTTTTCTAGGACAATCCTTTTTTATCTCATTGATATTACATCATCACTATGTCTATTTTCCTTAGACCTTCGGAAAATCATGCACGCATCTTCGTGCTTACCAAATGTCTAGTTGGTTGTCATTATGCTGCCTAAATCAACATGGAGCCTTCTTTAATTTGAAGAAGTTTGATCACACTATCTAGGTCTAGAAATTTGTACCTAAACGATGCCAAAAATGACTACTTACTATGTGGTTCCTCACACTTACAAAAATATGGAACCTAGGTTTAGGAATTCAAATCAAAATATTCCCATTACAACTAAACCTAATTTGGTTCTTCGCGCTAGAGGGCCCAATCGGGTACCTGTTCCCCACCTTTAGCTCATAGTCACTAGTATGGTTTGGATGCTTCTGATCCAAATTATTATCCAGTTCCCCCCACTCTTCTTCTGATTCATATCCAAACTATTGTTCTTACTCCCACTCTTCTTCTGAAGATTCAGATCCTAACTATAATTTGGATACCCCTAGATCAAATCTCGAATCACGGTCCTCCCTTACTTTGTAGGATATTTATTCCAAATCACCTCAACAACATCTTCCTCCTTTGAATACTTGTGTGACTCCAAGTTTCATTGATCAAACATATAATTTGGTTCTTGAGTCACGGTCCTCCCTTCCTTTGTAGGACCACCTTTATCAATTGTTTTAACGACCTCTTCCTCCTTCGAAGAATTCCAAGACTCGATTCCATCTAGTCAATCATCTAATTTGACTCCTACATCACAACTCAACAAATGGCTATATGATCTAATTTTTTCTTCCACATTAATCCGTCTTTTAGAAAAATGATCTAAGACCAAATCTAAATCATCCATTCATGAGATGCTTGCCTCCAATCCTACTTCCTCTCTTGAGTCATCTTCTTTTGTCAATCAATCTTCCCTACTTATCGGACTTGTTTCTTCTATTCAACCTTTTATGGCCAAAGAACAACAACCTCTACTAATTGATTTCTCTCATAATGAAGGAACAATTAGACTACACGAAGATGTCCATTTAGAGGATTGAAAAAGGGTTATTTCTAGAACTTGATACACCCACGTGTATTGAGGAAAATAATTTTATCCCTTTTTCATAATATAGATGAGGAGCCTAAAGTCATGGAACTTGATTCTTCTTTTATTATTCCATCTTCACCTTCCTTTGAGCATAATGAGATGTCAGGGTCTAGCATTGATCCCTGACATATCTTCTCGTTACCAAATCATTCTTTATCTATCATCATTCCTCAATCAAAATCTCACCTTGGGTCATCGCCGAGTAGCACATCGTCTTCCTCTATCTTGGAGCCACCCCTAGGTATTCCTCCATTTTCTACTTTTGGGTCACCTCTTGGTATCCCATTACCTTATTCTTGGGCCACACCATATCATCCCTTCGTCATCTTATTCTATTCTTGGGCCATGTCCTCGTAGCCCAACTTCTTCCATCTTAGGGAAATATTCTAACATCCCTTCATCATCTACTATCGGTGGCTCACCTCCTACAGTAGCCCATCCTCTTTAATTCTTGGACTGTATCATTTTCATCCATCACACCTTTCTTCTATCAAAGGTTGTGGCAAGCCCATGGTCATTTCTCAAATTAGGTCTAAATGTCCACGTTATTTTTTCTCCTTCTTGAGATCGAGACATGTCACACGTCATCTTATAAGAAACCCAAACGGGTTCATTATCAAGCTCAGTCAAAACTTTTGAGAGCTCCACAGCTCCTAACAAATCAAATTATCTTAAGGTTAAAAATCAAGCACAATTCAAGAATGCACATCAATGTAACCATCAAGTATGGCGCAAAGTGTAGAAACCTATGAATAGGGAACTCAAGATCCTATATGAACAATTAAAGTTTCAAGATAAATCCAAGTCATTTTTGAGTATGATCTCACCTCGATCATTTAGATCAAGGATAATATGACTCTTGATAAGCAAACATGCCTAATCTCCTTATCAAGGAAGTTTGAACATTTTTGTTGGATCCTATCACACAAAGTGACTTTTGGTCTCAACTTTCCAAAAACTATCAAAAATATAAAAACCAAAACAATTCAAAACACCAAAAAAATGAGAACATAAAAATATAAAAGGTATAAAGATCAAATGTTGCAATCGGTATTGTGTACACATGGATGTTATTTCTTCCCTTTCTTGCTCTTCTTCTGCAAGTCTTTCTATCATTTTCATCCCTTTGGTAATATTGTGATTATCCTTTTCACATGCATTTTGTGACATTTATATCTATGGTATCCATTTGACCCTAGTCTTTTATCACCTTGGTAAATTAAATAATGACTCACCTCTTAGAGATCCTATCACAATTAACATCTAATAAATTTGTTGAGAAGAATTTTTGGATATATTTTTAACACTATCCAATGCTATCATCACAATCACTTCCACCTCCTTTCATCAAGCCATGAATGGTTCTTAACCCCTTGTCAAATAAGAGAGATGAAATAATTTTTCAGAAATCAAAAGAATCAAAATCAATTAATCAAAAGCTAAATGCTCAAAATCTAAAAGCTACAAAGAAAAATTAAATTGATATATTACTCTCTCTTGGGGTATTTCCAATAATCTCTATTGGGGCTATGGACACCTGACTGGTAGTAGAGAAATGTTGCGATTAGAATAAAATGCATCTCTGTCAAGGCTATGGATGCCTAGTTGGTAGCAGAGCAATGTACGACTATCCTTCCACCCTTCATTCACAAATCACCTATCACCTATCAAAATAATTCATTCCTACACATTGTTGGGGTGTCTTCACTTGTTGTCTATTAAATCTTCCCTTCAAGAGGTAATTCATTTCCATATGCACACTAGATCTCTATGAGTAAATAGGATTAGTATGTTACCAAGTGTCTTTTTTTGGACCTTTTTAGACTCTTGCTTTAGTCCTTATCTCATCTCAAGATTTTTGCCTTTGGCTAATCACTTCTTCATCGTGAGGCTTCTAAGATACATTCATATCATTCACATTGTTCTTCTACTTCATTCAGAACATCCATGTGTATGGTATTTCCTTTTTGCCATGTTTTTAGAAACCTTTGTCACCTTTCACAAAAACAATCTTCTCCTTCCTTTCTATCATGTGCTTTTAGGCCAACTTACACTTGGGTTAATCCTTGCTTCTTCCCAAAGCACTTCATTGGTTTATGTTCATCATCATGTTGAACCTATCCATAATGGCCTTAGGTCCCACTTCTACCGGTGAATATTTTTCCTTTGAATACTCCTACCTAATTGCTTTAGGCATTTTTGCATCTTCACCTTTCTCATACTTGTGTGACCTTCTTCCCTCATACATCCCATCTATCACTAGGGGCATCCACGTTTCCTTGTCTTCATGTACATATCTTTTGAAAACTTTCAAAATCAAAACATTCAAATATGTTTCAAGAAAAATAAAAAAACAATATAAATCATCCTGCAAAAAAACGTCACTCTTTAGTTCTCACCTATTCATAAGGGTGACTTGCAAATGATTTTGATCCACCTCCATTAACAAAGCTAGGTGCTTACTTTGGTTGTACTTTGGGGCACATAATTTTCTAGTACTTGTTTTGTAGTGCACATTTATTTTCATAGGACCGAAGTGTCCTCCATTATTCCCCTTGTATGTATCCTTTCTTGGGGACCATCATAACCCTTTTTGTTAATTCACATAGGTCGAAACTGAAGCTTGATAATAAAAACATTGTATTATGTTTCTCTGTTAGGTTAGCTCTTTTACTTTCTTGTATTGCATTGCATTATGTATGTTGTATGGAGTTAGGCATCTTTTACTTTCTCGTATTGCATTGCATTTTGTATGTTGCATGGAGTTGGTGTTTTTAGCAATGGACATTTGTTTATATATGGCTTTTCATGTCATACTACACTTTTTTCATTCTTTTTAATAAGGACCGATGATGAAGATCTCTAGCAATATGATGAAAAATAAAGTTGTTTAAAAGGCATTGGATGGATGTTATCTCATTCCCCCTTCCTCATACTCCTTTTCCTTTATATCCCCTTGATTTTCTTCTTCTTCACACTATTCTTTCTTTTGTTCCCTTTCTATCATCTTTTTGATCATTGATCGAGTTCTTCCATCACCCCATTGACAATCAGGGGCATCCTTTTCTAATCATTTTTCTTCTACCCTTTCAAATTTATACTTTTTATGCTTGTCTACTTTCTTTGAAGTGATGTTACTTACACCACCCCAAATAGGAAAAATATAGACACCTAAAATATGCTTACACTTAGCATTTCCTCCAATTCAACTAATTGATGAAACTTTGTTAATCAACCCTTCTCCACTCCATTCTCGGATGCCCATTCACGACACCTTCTCGGTCATATTCCTCCTATAATCAACTAATTGGGCTAATATCTCTCTTATTAGCTAAACATTCCTCCTTTTGACCATTTAGAATCTCCCTAGTTCTCTCTAAACCACTTCTGCAAGCTTCCTAGGCTATCTATCAGTCACAAATGGTTATCCAGACCACTCCCAACTCTCAATGAGTCTCTAATCACTTTCTAATCAAGTTTAACTAGCCTAAACACTAATTAACTAGCCTAAAGCATGTTTATCCTAATCTAATCTAAAAGTTATTTTTGAGCTTTAGTCCCACATGCACCCAAATTCCAAACTCTCCTAAGTGGAAAACTATAAATACAAGGCTAAGCCTACCCATTCAAAATTACAACTTTACATAACACAAAACCAAAACAAGCCTAAGAAAGCTTTGAGATCTCATTTGTATTAGCTTTAAGCTAATTATACATTTGATCTTAAGCTTACCTCCTCCATTGAACTTGAGCTAACACCTCCATTTGCATCCTTAAACCAAGTTTTAAGTAATATGGAGAGAACCATTGGCCTTGAAGCCATTAATGGTGAGACTCCATTCTTGAAAGCTTGAGAACCATAAAACAACTAATCACACCTTTGATTGCTAAGTTGATCTTCTTAGGTTTAATGTTTAATTAGTGATCTAAAGAGTAGAGAGTAGCTTTATCAGGTTAGTTTAGAGTTAATCTAATTCATACAATGATAGATGTTAGTCTTGTTTATCTCTTATCATGATAGTTTAGTGTAGGTTAGGCTCATGATTTGAGGTTATGTGTTTTAGCTCCACTTCCATAGCATATATAATTTATTCATGAACATAATATGATACTAAATATCCATCCTGCAACTTATTGGAAATGGTGTTGAACTAAGAAAATTTATAATTTTTCCCTCAAGACACAAGCGCTTAAGTGGGACACAAGCACCTACAATTCTCTGTCGATATTGGGCACTAGTGTCAATTATGAATATGTTTGTTATAGAGTATGATTCTAGAACACTTTATGAATATGTTCCTTTTTCAATTCTATGTTGTGTTGTTCTATTATGGAGCTTTGTACTCTTTGGAAGGATGATTTGTTCACCCAATAGTTTCCCCCTTCATTTGGGGTGCATGTGAGGAATGCAAGAGGATGCGGACCAAACGATAGGACCTGAAACTAATATGCATATCCTAGATTGGATACATGCAAGGGTGAGGGATGTGCATGGTAGAAACCAAGGCACATGAAAATAATGTAGGATAGAAACAAGTGTTAGTGTAAAATAGATAACATGCAAAATAATAAAATGTATCAAACAACTTATGAAGATAAGAGGGGCCATAAAATGTGGGTTTCATACATGGGACATTGCTCATAATGTCACAAGACGATCAGGGCCAAAGCATCCATAAGGAAATAATGATCAATCATAACATAGGGCATAGCCCATAAAAATAGCAAAAAAAAACAAACAATAAGTAATAAAGAACCATGGTTGTGTAGTATCCTGAAGGCTATTATTACACATGAAGCATCTCGTTATCATGTTACAAGGATAGATAGTATGTCAAATCATGTATATAGCAAAGAAAATTAAGTTACAAGAGGTAGTAAATTTTGTAGCAATATGACATGTGAGTGTGGAGTATGATAAAGAAGAAACGAGATGTCCCGAGAGCCTCGATGGGACTCATAAAGAGTAGTGTCGAGCATCATGCATTATGTAAGAATATGTAAAAGTTTGTATTCACCTCAAGATACCATGTGAACGTGTATGTGTGTATATAAAAAGATAATGACATACTAAGAATCTAGCTAGCATAGGAAACAAAGTACAACATGTAAGTATTATAAGCTAACAAGAGTAAATACAACCAAAATAGGTAGATGCCATGTGAATGTGATGGTGTTTAAGATGTGCAAGATGTGCATATCGTAGGGTTTGTGTTTCCCCAAAGGATGTGTGTGATGAGAGGTTCATTTACGAAGTACATCTTCAATAGTCAAGTATGAACCATAGAATAAGAGTGTGTCATCAGGCAATAAAGGTATTGTATGTGATTGGTGTTAGATGCTAGGAAAGATTTATGATGAATCACGAGCATGAAGTGTAGTAAATAATATATGAGTAGATGATAGAGACAAAAAAAAGTGATGGAGGGAGGGGAGAAATTGCAATGCCCCCCGAGTGTGCGGGTGATGGAAAGTTATCCGACGATAGCGAAGAGTGAGGGCCCTTTATCTGGTATATAAGAAGGAGAAGGCATGTGACCATGGTTTAGGACCGGTGTAGGAGAGTAAATATGTGTATGTGAGGGATACGAATGTGGTAAAGGAGGTGGAGAACACCTATAGGAATGGGTTGCCCTTGTAGGGGACTTAGGGCAAAGGGGGTAGGCTAATGCACCAAAGAGGATGACAGGGTCATAATTTAGGTCGTGTACGTCTGGAAAAGCTAGGTGCAGAGATAAATGTAGACTTGAGAGGTGGTGGAGGCCTAGATGACATAATTGAGGTTGAAACAGAGGGGATAATGGTTCGAGGTAATCATGTGCATAGTGGAATACCTTGAATGGTGATAACTTTCTTGTTATGAATGAACTTAAGGTGTAACTGGAGCATAAAAGGGATAGCTTGGGTAGCCTGAAGCCAAGGGATACCTAAGATCATGTCACAACACTTGATTTCAAATGTAACAAGGAACAATGTTGGTATGGTAAAAGACCCGAAAGTAATGGGAAGCATGACACGTCCATAAGAATTGGGGACTAGAAATGTGATTTGATAGGTTGGAAATTTGATAGCAAATAAGTTCCGAGAGCATGCATTATAAAGGCACGAGGGATGGACCATAATGTTATTGACATGATGAGCACCAATGGAAGCATCAATATGCAGGGAATCGGATGAAAATATGGCATGATATTCATGATCCGAGAATGTAATGATTGGTAGTGGTGTATCGAGTAGTAAATAAGAAAATCAAGTTGTTTCGATTGAGGGAGGAGGTATTGCACAATATGCATGATTTGCAGAGGTATCGTAGCTATCTTTTTTTGTGATTTGGAAATGGGTCATTGAATATTTTAAGATTTTGATTATCATTGACCGGTTTATAAGTAGACGGATCTAGAAGCTCAATCTTATTATTGTCAATAAGATCTTGAATGAGATGTTTGAGCTTAAAAAATTGATCAATAGAATGCCTATTGCATTTGTGATATTCACATTTTATGTTTTCATTGTAATTATGTCCATGTGGTCGAGAAGGATCTAGATTGAGCGGTGGAGGGAGAGTAATCAGATTTCTTTCAATGAGTTGCGGTAATAGGAGTCGAGGTGTGTAAGGTATCCTAGTAAAGGTGTGCCTCGTGGATTGCAATTGAATCTTGGCATGTGTAGAAAAAATGTTAACAGTAACTTTAGAGTTGGTAGGCTTAGTGGATGGTTTGAATGCAGATTTGACTTGAAACTTGTTGGAAGATGAAGTGGAGGAAGTATCATAATACTTCAATTTTCCCATAGATAGCATTTTTCTTTCACGTAATTTGAGTGTGTGACACAATTGATCAAAAGAAGGAGAAGTATTGAAAATTACACACTCTTGGAGTGGAGAAAAAGGATTTGAATGAATAGATCTTAAAATTCTAAATCAGCTAAAACATTGGTCATTTTGGAAAAGTTATTTTTATACCGCAAGACATAGTACACAATATGTTTATTAGATCCTTATTTGATTTTAGCTAGTTGTGCATAAGATATCTTAGTGTCAATATTCATAGAAAAATGAGAAATAAATGTGTTGACTAAATATGTAAAATATGTTACCAAATGGACAGATAGATGATAGAACCATCGCATAGCATAGTCATGTAAGCTTCAAGGAAACAATTTTTCCAAACATTTAAGATCATCAACATAGTCAATACATGCAAGGTGAAAGGAGTGAAGGTGTTCCTAAGGGTATCCTTGGCCATTGAATATAGGAAGCTTAAGAGTGAGGAAGTTAGGGGGTAGCAAGATAAGAGGAGATGGTGGGTGCAAAAGGGATATAAAGGAGTGAGGAATCTAGAGATGGAGAGAAGGATGAAGAGGCTTGTTGTAATTGGTGAAGTTAGTCTTGAAAAGTCATGGTACAATGAGGCGAGTTCATGATTTCCTAAAGAGGATACATGTTATGTATGGGAAGTATTGGGAGGAATGAGACGATTGATGGTTGTAGTAATGAAAATAGGAATGGTAGAAGGTGGGGTGGAATTCAAGGCAACTAAGGAGGAAACCACAAGAGGGAGTGTGGTATCATCTTGAGAATTTTTAACAGTGATTAGATAATTTAGGACATGAAGAATATGAATGGGGTGATTGCGTAAAGCAAAATAGAAATTAGTGATCTTTTCAAGTTGATCTTGATCAACATTAGTGTCCTCATCATATGAGTGTTCATTGTCAAAATCTTAAATGTTTTAAGAGGAATGTTGTTTGATTTAATCATGGGATTATCAAAGTCATCCATTGGTTTAGAGATCTTATGGGCAGATGGTGGAAGCTCAATGTGCTTAAGAGGACCAAAATGACCACTACAGTGATGGGCATAAAAATAAGGCCTTGAAGCAAGGTAGGGTTCAAGTGATTGGATTCACCAAAATGATTTAATCTAATTTGAATTAAATCTTATTTTAGAGTAACTTATTGTAATAAATTATATTCGTAATTAAGTATAGTAATTTGTCATCACTATGCATTCAACAATGTAAAACCCTAAGAAAATGAGAGAGGAATGATGACTTAGATGCAACCTAAGAATTAGGATTTTCTGAGTTTTCTATCTATCTAAAAATAGTGTCAAATGATTCATTGAGGTTCCGAAACCTAGGAATGTACATGAGAGAAGCGCCTAGCCCCAATGTGAGAATAGGAGCACCCTAGGTGTTAATGACTTATTTGGGCACCAATGTCTACTAAAATGCTCAAAATCTGGTCTTTCCTGGGTCGAAATATCTTTTTTGTTGCTTTTTCTTTATCATTTTGGTTTCATTGTTAGATCATCGATCGCACCTGTAACTTACAAAAAAATGACTACCTGCACATGCCCATAAACCACATCAAATCTAATAAAAAATATGTGGAATGTGCATTCGAATCGACCACGATAGTCACCTAAAGAGTGACTTATAACCAAGCATTGCTACATCTTAAACTCCATCTAGTTCTTTATATGTGTGTGTGTATCCATGTTTCGTGCTCTAAGTTTCCCTTGTACAAGTTGCATGATGATAGCAGGATAGATTTGTATAGTCCCAAATATGCAAAATGTGTGTGAAGGAATACAATTAACTCCTCCTATGAAATGTATATAGATAAATTCATCTCTTGTCACTTATATATATGTGTTAGATGTATGATTTGTAGTTCTCTTGTGACTTTGTGCAAACTTAGGTGGTGAAAGATAATGCTTATAGTGTTTAGTCCTTTATTTGAAAGAAGTAACTAAGTATATATATGATTCCTTATTTGAATTTAGTAATTAAAAACTGAAATGATGACCTAAAGTATAAAAATGTGAACAAGAAGTGAAAAGGACCCAAAAGAGTAAGAAGAAGAAAGATAATATAGGAGCACTCAAGAGGGACATGATCTCCGGGTGTTTCTGTCCTAATCAGTTATTAGTATCCGAGGCCATCAAAAGGTATATCAAGAAAGTGTTGGCGTAATCGTAAGATGTGTAAAGACAAAATGATGCTTAGTCAAGTTCATAAATAGTAAAGTGAAAGAGATAAAGCAGCCAAAAGGCTAAAATTTATTTTCAACCACTAGTTTTCTTGCTTAGAAATCATGTATACATTAGTGTACTTTATGACCTAGAAATGTACCCAAGTGCGTATATTTTACATCTATAGGAGGACCGTCAACAACGCATTTGAGCTTTTCATCATGCATGTTACCTTACTGCACACGATCAAAACCTTATGTTTAGTAAATTTCCCATATCCTTAACAAGGCCTGCATTGGAGTGGTATAATAGTATCCTATAGTATTCTCTCTTCTCCTTCGCATACGATCATAAAACTATTCTTAGAACATGTTTCTATCAATATCACTTGAAGGTTTCCATCACATACATCTACGCTATTAAACAATTCAAGAAAAATTCATTACATATTTCATCGCTCGTTGGTGAGGGATCATCAATTATCTTTCTTTCTCCCACAAACCAAATTAATTGATTTATTTTCTCGATCATGTGCCAAACACATATCGTCAACACTTCAAATTAAATATTTCCAAACATTTGATGAATCCTTTACCATGGCCTACAAATTAGAACTTCATGACCTAGAATATGGTAAAATCAAACTCGGATAAAAGAAACCAAAGCCAAATTCCTCGCTCAAACCTTCTTCTAGTAATGATAATTCCAAAGGCTTGGAAAACATGGTATTTGTAAAATCCATGTCTAAAGGTCATTTGGATTCTCGAGAACACCCATCCCCAATGCAACTATACACCCATTGGAGAATCCTATAATGTGGTCTTTGATAAGCTCCTAGCCATGTGTATGATCACACTCCCACCTATCTATCCCATCAAATGTGTGTTTCAAAACCCTCATGGTATCGAGAAAATGACTATTGAGTTCGAGCCATGGCATTGAAAATTTTCATTCATTTAGAAACGTCCTCTAGGATCTTATCGACCGAGGTGACCTACAACTTGACAATTTAAATGCACCTCTGAATAAGAACTTGGACATCTTTAAACAACCCTTTCCTAATCATGCCCCATCCACTAGTCAACCCCAGTCTAATGTCATCAACTCTCATCACACCATTAACACTATTAAATATCTCTCACCCATGCCTCCAATGCCTAGTGCTTCTACTATGGAAGCACCAAATGAATCATCCAACTCCTCTAGTATTGTTATTGAAAAGACCTCATACCCTTCCACATCTACCACATTTGCTTCAAATCTTCCCGTGACCTCTTCGAAAGCCTCAAAAATAAACTCGTCATAGAAATCACTAAAATTTCTTCCAATGATCACATCACCCGACATCACATGTAGAGCCTCAACAAAAACACTATGCAATCCAAAAACCACTTATCCATAAAAATAGAAATTGTGTCACAAATTCACCAAACAACCTCATCACAAAATAAAAACCCTACCTTCTATCTTAGGTCCCCACCCTTTATCTAAATTCACAATCATTGTCATCAAATCTAAGTTCGTTCCTCGACCAAAGCACCTAAGCGTGTCATATAAAAATGACTTCATCCACACAAACCTTCGGGTCATCTAATGAAACAAAAATCCCCGACCTCATATCAAACAAGGTATTATAATAGAACCCTTAAAAGGATTATCCAACTATCTATTGTAACATTTCCTCCTCTTAGTTCATCTCTCTCTCAAGGGTGAAAACCCTCTTGTACAACTTCAAAGAATTTTTAAGTATCATCACACTCTAGGACATTCCATAGAGTACTCAGTAAATCCCTCCACATTATTATTTGAATCCTTCTTTGGTAAAGGGATTCTTCCCACAAATATATAACATATAAATCAAATCAAAGAAACTCATCCAACCCCAAACCCACACTTTCTACACCACCATCCGATACCACATCCACATCTAATATGGGAGAGGCCTCTTCCAATAGGATCCCACTCCACCAATTGATGTTGTTTGTATAACTATTATACCCGTGCACAAGATCCTAAGGCTTTATATCAAAACAAGCCCAAGGTCTCTATTTCACTAGCTCCAAAATCACTTAACCCTCTATCCTCATCTAAGGAAATGGTATCTATTTTTTCTACTCCACACACACAATCCACCACATCTCAGTATAGAATACCATCATCAAAAAAATACATCAAGCTCTCGTGAAGATGTCCCTATAATATTTTGTCCAAACTCTGCAAAGAACATCAAAAAGTGATGATTGAAGCCCTTCAATCCATATCGGTACCATCAAACAATCTTAATTCATTCCTAAATATTTTTGGCACCCTCAAAATGTCTATCACTATCACTTTTGATGATTTTGAGATCCCATCCTTACAACCCAAAGATCATGATCTCCCACTCTTTGTCACTTCCCAAATCGATGATACTCTCATCAAGAAATTCATGATCAACAATGGTGCTTGCATCAATATTATATCATCCCATGCCTTTAATTAGCTCTAGCTACCTAACACTATCATCACCTAGTCATTCACAATACTATGTGCTTTTAATGACATTTTTGTCACTTAGGCATGGTTATCCTACCTATCAAAGTCGGTGTTAAGTGTATTCACAAACTCTTTTATCTTGTAGAAGGAGAGTTTCAATATAATATGATGTTAGGTTGACCACGGATATGCATTATGCGCTATATTTAATCCACCTTGCATCATTTTCTAAAATATGAACATGAAGGTAAAACCTTTACTTATTCTAGCTGACCCAAACCCTTTTAAAGCATGTCACATGAAATATAGACCTAATGGCGTGCTCATTCCTAAAACAAACTTGGGATCCTCAAAAAATATTCTACCAGGTTGTTCTGTCACCACATCTAAACTACCGGATGATAGTTCCTTCAAGGATGTCATGCAATGTCTTTTACTAGGATATTATCACTTTCTAGCCCTTCACTCACTTCTCACACCGAAAATGTATGGGAGGCATAATAAACAACCTATGTACTAACCCAATGTTGTAGATATCATCTCCTTCACCCCCATCATCTTAAAACTAATCTCATTTATGGATGGATCGATTATCCTTCCCACATCATGAAAATCACCACCATGCCAAACCATTTATGTCAAACTTCTCAATTCTATATAATCAATCCTTCGCTCAAATGTATCTTCATCGTTGTGCCTAGAAAGGTTTTGGTTCGGGATGTTAAGAACATGGTATACATGACTTGATATTTAACCAATCATGTAAACCTCATGAGAAGTATGGACTAGTTTCAAAAACCTTCTTGAGACAAATCCATAATCACCACTTATAAAAACTCTTATTTCACTAAATCTAGACATATTGCATTGAATCTGACTCCCATATTACTTGTTTTGGAAGAAATATATCACCGTGTTTTCCTATATTGGATTCCATTTTTGTCTATATTGGATTCCATTATTGTTATTATTGGATTCCATTAGTAAAAATATTGATTCCAATATTATCATTATTGGACTTATTTGAGTTCCAATTTTAGTATTATTGGATTCCAATTTCGCTATTATTGGATTCCAATTTTGCTATTATTGGATTCCAATTTCATTATTATTGGATTCCAATTTTCGCTTTTGATTTTTCTATTATTGGATTCTAATTTTTCTATTTTTAAATTTTCATGTTGGGAGTAAGTAAGGCTAGCAACTGCTAACTATTATAAGGCATGAGCCCATTAGATTAATAAAAATAAAAAAATAACAATAACTTCCTACAAAATCCTCGATGTAAGGTGAGTAGTCACTAACTATTATAAGTCATGAGCCCGTGGTATTGAATGAAAGTGCAAAAGCCTCAATGTAAGGTTAGTTGAGCTAACTATTATAAGTCATGATCTTGTTGTATTAAAAGAAAGTGCAAAAGCCTCGATGTGAGGTTAGCGGTGCTAACTATTATAAGTCATGATCCGTTGTATTAAATTAAAAATAAAAACTAACAATAAATCCCTACAATAGCAATTTTGAAGTGCGAACCACATACTTTCAAATGGCAAGCCTCGCATTGTCAAATTTTGAGACTCACACTTTCAAAGTTGTGAAAAATACGAGACTCGCACTTTGAAAGTGTGAGCACACATTGTCTAAGTTGTGATCCTTGCACATAAATATTATTTAAAATCCCCACACTCTGAAAGTGTGAGCCCCACACTCTAAAAGTGTGAACCTCGCATTCTGAAAGAGCGAGGCACACATTCTGAAAGTCTGAGCTTTGCACGCTGAAATAGGTAGAATCACACTTTAAAAGTGCAAGCTTAGCATTTTGAAAGTGCGAGTCTCACAATTTTAGAGTGCGAGGTTATCACTTTTAATGTTTATTATGTGCATCCTTAAATTTGACATTGGCCTTAAATGCTAGTGGTGTTATTTTGATTTCTGGTGGAACTTACAATAAATTTATGTTCTCACCCCGAAATATATCTTGTAACAACTCAAGTATTGTTTTCTTAGATTGTACACGACATTAAGTTCACTAGTGTTTATTATTATAAACTATATCTTTGAGTAATCATTAAAAGCAAACAACATAGTTGGGAGTTTATGTATATCACAAATTCTATTACTTGTGAAAAGATAGTAGAATTTATGCTTGTAAATTGTTCCATTCTCCATATAAATGATGAGTCACTTCCATGAGCAAGAAAATGAAATAATCCTTTGACACAATGCAAGAAAAATGTTTGTGAGAAACATAGTCTTATGCCCTCGGAGATACATTGAACCAATATTTTATAGTTTACATCAATCAAAAGACTCAATTGTGCCACAATTGTATTCTTTGTGAGTCAAGAAATGCCAACACCTTTTTCCCAATGTTGGTCCATGTGAATGAGATACATTTGCATCACACCCCTTAATGTGGTATATAGTGTTTTTCTTCTTTTTGTTTTCACAATTCTCCCTCTTGTATCCCATTATTTTAGCCTTGTAAAAGTATCAAGACCTTGCAGCTTTGAGTTATTGGCCACAACTTCCTTCAAGTTAGCAACTCCAAGAGCAATTTTGTAACTGTATACATCATATTTCTCATCAAGCCTTGATGTTCTTGCATATTCTGGGTCAATGTAACCAATGGTACCCATAACATAGGTAGAGGTGTGGTTTTTGGCCAAGGGAATGCACTTGCAATGCCGAAGTCTAAAAAATGTGCCTCAAAATTATAATCCAAAATAATGTTAGAAGTCTTCACATCCCTGTGAACAATGTGTGGGTTACCATCATAATGAAGATATGGATATCCTTCTTCAACACCATGAGTAATCTTTATCCAAGTGTTATAGTCTATCTTAATCTTCTTTGATGATCCTATATGAAAATAAAAATTAATAAAACACTTGTTAGATTTTCCAACAATCCATTTTAATATGAAGGTTAGAGATTGATTGGAAGATTCTATTTCAAAATATGAATCTACAATGTATAGATCCATTTTTCTTCATAACATAATCATTTTACTCACCATGTAGGATGTCCCACAGACTCTCATTTACCCTGTAATCATAAAACAATAGGTTTCCAAGTGGAGAAAACGAATATCCATGTAGACTTTCAAGATTTTGATGTTTGATGCTTCCAATTGTTTCCACATCAATTTCAAATGCAAGCAAGCTTAATGGGTAGTGACTATACATTCTCTTTATAGAAATTGGCTTAGAATTATTTAGATCACATTTATAAACAATGCTTCTAGCACCATAGCCAATTACATATTTCTCGTTTAGATTTTTGTGATTTTCATTATGTCATCGTACATGTAAAGAGCCATGTTAATGTGCAATATGACCAACCTTGGAGAACCTAAATGTAACAAATAGATGTGTCAATAAAGAAATTGTAATAAGATATTGCTTTGATTTGTTGTTTGATAATCTATACAATATGAAATCATGCCTAGTCATATTAGTTTTAACACCTTGCTCCATTTTTTTTGCATAGCCATTTGTAAATGCGTTTGGATGATTTGAATGATACATAACTATAATAGTAGTATTGAACCCAAACAGATGCAAACAATTTCTGGTTTTGAGATGGATGTTGTTCATTGCACTGGGCCAAAATTTTGTTACACAACATCATACATTTCCAAGTATGCCAAATTTTTTATAACAATATAAGAATGTCTCTAGAACTGAGCTTATTTAAAATATAGTTACTATTTCTTGCATCATTTAATTTGATATCTAAAACCATAAGAAACAAAACTAAATTGGTCCACAGAGAAAATTTGTGCAACAAATTGACAACTTCAAACAAACCAAATTTAATAGTGATTAATTGTTTAAATTGCTTAGTGCAATGCATAACAAAAACTTTTATTAATGATTTCTTGTTTTTATAACTAAAGGAGGGTTGAAGGGTCCCTTTCCCTTTATAGTAAAGATATAATGAGAGGATCAATCTATAAACCCAAATGATCCATCAATACTTTGCTAAAAAAATGAAAGGGCCTATGCCAAAAACACAAGTGGTTAGGAATACAAAAAAATGCCAGACTAGTAAGACAGACAGGATGATTCGATAACAATGGAATTGGCTATGCTATAAAATAACCAAAACAAAGATACAAACTAATAGATTTTAGAAGAACTTATTTAATTGAATCAGATGACACATCCGTAACCTCCACTTTAATAGGGATGAAAACATTTTCCACAGGTGGTTATGGGAAAAAATGTTCTTTTCCAGCAACAACCTGAATCTTTAGCCAATCATACACCTCATGACCTTTCTTGCAAATAATATCCCAACGTGTTGGTTCTTATTGCAGCAAAGAAAACATATCATCCAGGTCAGGAAAGTGGAGTGAACTAGGTCCCACCCTCGGTCTCTCACCCCATTTGGACACACCAAACATGAAATGCATTAGGACATCAAATTGTTTGTAAAACTCTCCAAAAATGGCCACATCCATCAAACCTTCTTGTATATAACGAGCCTAAGAAAGGAATGGCCATGATGCACTCGAGGTTTTTTCCATTTCCACTTCCATACCAACCCTATACGCGGGCTTGATTGAGTGATGACCTGTCTCCAAAGTCCAATTCTTCATCGGATGTATGATAAGAAGATGACAAATGAATTTCAAGCAACCTCTAAATTTACCCTTAGACATCTTTGCATAGTAAGATAATATTCTCCAAGAACTCCCTCAATAGAAATCATGTCTTGCTTTGATTCAATCCAAAAATGGATTTCAAACAATCGACATGAAATTTTGGTATAAAATCCCATTTCATGAACCGACACGGAAAATTGCATGAAAGGAAACATTGGAAAGGTCATGACAGATGAAATGAAATCCATTGAAATAAACCCGAAAGGTGTGAAAATATGGGAGAGTGGATCGGTAAATATATGGAGTGACTATGTTATCGCATGCTTGTAATTAATACAAGCTTGCTAGGGGCTTTAATATAAACCTTTATTGGAAAAGGTGGTGAGTCCAGCCAATCAACATATTTATTACCAATCTTATCACAAAGTGCTTGGTCAGTCCCTCGATTTTCTATAAAATCCACCTATTTAGTAACCTTCCAATATATAAGATTTAAGGTCCAATCTGTAATTAATGAAACAATAAAAATGGATTTTATTCACACAAGCTTTTTTATTGTGACGTTAGCAATAATATGAGATTCGCCTCCAATAATTAATTCATTACTACTCAAGTCATTAGCCACGGACCAACAATGTTCCAACACTTTAATTTATTGATTTATACATTTATTAATTTACAAAAATTCTAGTCATTAGTCATGTTATTAATTATGAGATTAGCCTCTGAAGAAGGCCACCTTTTTTTGTAGCTATCTTGCAAAACATGCTTCGAGGATTGGAGAGAGGCTACCACACACATTTAGCACTTAGACCAGATTTTTGTTTTTCCAAGTTCAAAATCCCCACTTCACCATGATCTTTAAAAAGTGAAATGTCGACCCATTTAATAGTAGGTATTTTCTTGGTCTTGTTGGCAGCTCCTTGCCAGAGATAGGCCAACAAAAGTTTGTTGATTTTATCAAACACACAATTGGGGATCCTCATAATAGAAACCATATAAATGGAAATAAAACAATAGTTTGAATTTGTCATTTAATCCTATGCGAGAATCATGTTCACCTTCGCCCTATGTATGTGATAGATTGTTTAGGTCTATTTTCTTTGAAGGATGATTTTAAGAAAATATGCAAGGCCAAGATGGATAGGATACTTCTTCAAGTTTAAATGATGTACATATGTTACGATGATCTAACCTTTCCATACTATGTGGTTATGTTTATTACCAGAAATTGTTGATCGTAGCAATAACAAATCCTTCCCTTTCATTAACTAATGGTGCTTATCGGTTGCAAAGCATTTTTTTATATGAAAAAGATATGAATTATGTTTTATGCACAATATATCAAATGAGAACTACATAAGGCGTCAACCTTCTTGAAGGTATGTATTCAAGGACTTGGATCTGCTAGGGATAGTCCATCGAATATAATATAATTACAAATAATGACAAAAAACTTGTTAAGATTGCTTTTTGCATTGTTAAAATGGATTCGTCGACAATATAGAGGCTAGTGGCGATAGCCTTCTCATCAATGAATAATTGGTAAACATAAAACATGCATTTCTCTTCACAACCTCGGATCATTTATTCTTGAGCAAGATTTGTGTTCTTCACCCTCAATTTTTAGTAAATCGTTTAGGACTTTTTTTTTAACGGGTTATTTATGGAAATATGCAGGGCCAAGATGATCAAGATATGTCTTCATGTTTAAAATATGTACTTCTATTATTATGCTCTAACTCTTATCTTTGTCGCTAAGGTAGATAGTGATTTTTATTAGGTCAATATTTTTAAAAATAGAAACAATAGAGCCTAGTGAGCGCCAAGCCACTCCTTTTAGTAAGTAATGTAGCTTAACAGTCGATATGAAGTTTCTTTGATAGGAACCAACATGAAAAATGAATTGCAATCACATTTTATCCATTCATATGATTTTTTTTTCAAGCGTACATTCTGTAAGTATTCGATCTTAGTGGTCATTAAGCATTTTCTTTAATACAAACTTTTTTAATCTCTATTTTCACAATTAAGAAATAGTTTAGCCTAAAGGCCACTAATATATTCCTTTCTAATTAAACAATAAACAAGTAAGCCTAGAGCGCTATATTCTATAAGCATTCAAGCTTAGCAGTCACTAAGCATTTTCTTTAATAAAAACTAATTTTTGATTTCTATTTTCGAAATTAATAAATAGTTTATCCTTGAGGCCACTAATTTATTACTTTCTCAAATACCTTCATAGCTTTCAAGAGTAAACAATTTTCATATCTCACATATTTATCATCAAAATGTATTATGAAAAATTCATAGTGACCGATAATATCTATTACCATGATCTGTTATTATAGTGCTATGTTTGAAAAAGTATATTGTTTAGCCTAGTTGTTGTCATATCATTTATTTATGTAAGTATTCAAGCTTAGCGGTCGCTAAGCATTTTCTTTAATATGAATTGTTGTTTGATCTCTATATTTGAAATTAAAAATTAGTTGATCCTAGTAGTCGTTAATCTATTCCTTCTAATAAGTAGTGGAGCTTAGCGGTCGCTAAGATTTTTCATTGATGCCCACCGATGTGTAAAAATAGACAAGATGCAAAGGTGTGTGCCTAGTAGTCACTATGATGTTATTTGAGCACCTGAAACATTTTTAATAACCATCTTTCTTCCCGACTATGCAAAGTCCTCCATATATTTTGACAATAAAAATTGTCCATATCTCACATATCTGTCATCGAAATATATTATGGAAAATGCCTAGTGACCACTAATATCTATTACTATGATTTGTTATTCTAGCGCTATGTTAAAATAAGAAATTGTTTACCCTATTTTCCGCACAATCATTCCTTTCTGTAAGTATTTGAGCTTAGCGGTCACTAAGCATTTTCTTTAATATGAATTGTTTGATTGATCTTGTTCAAGTAATGGAGCTTAAGCGGCAACTAAGTATTTTACTAGATACGAACCAATATAAATTATATGTTAGACAAAAAAACTTATGAGTAATATAGAAGTTGTGATATCTTTCAAGGGTATGTAGTGTCACACTTGGTTGTGAAAGGGATTATATAGCCAATAATATATGATTATAATTAATGAAAAATATTAGCAATCCAAAACTATAGAGTTATTTATTTACATTGTTAGAAAGGAAACCTTGGAGTTGTAGAGGCTAGCAGTCGCTAGGCTTTTGTTCAAAAAATAGATGGACAACATACGACATGTCGATTTGTTCATTACCACATACTAAAAATAATAGCTTGGTCCCCTATAAAATCTAAGTATTTATTATTTTGAATTATGTGTTGCAAAAATATCATTCTAATGGAGCTTAGCGGTAGCTATTTTCTTTCCTATCTTTAAGGTACTCTCAAATTCTTGTGAAGCGAAAAAAATATGTTTTAGTTTTTCTAGAGTAAAGCGTAAATAACTCCAAAATATTGACGATCACAAGATATATTAGAAATTTCATGCCACATGTCAACATTTTAGTGGATGACATTCACAAATTAATATGGGGATCTTTATAGGTTAAAAGTATTTGTTAATTCTAGGGCTAATTAAAAATTTCTTAAAAATGTGTCAATTATATAGTTGCCTAACTAACTGGTTCAGGCTTGCCACGTGTCACATTTTATCACAATATTTTTTTTTAAATTGGCGCGCACTATATTTAAAAATTTTGAATTCGAAATTTGATAAAAATTAATAATAAATATTAGAAATTAGAAATTTGAATTCTAATATTGACGATCACAAGAGATATTAGAAATTTCATGCCACGTGCCAACATTTTATTGGATTACAATTACAACTTAATATGGTGTTTTTTATAGGTAAAAATTATTTGTTAATTCTATCGCTAATTAAAAATTTCTTAATAAATGTGTCAATTATATAGTTGTGTAATTAACTGATTCAAACTTGCAAGATGTCACATTTTATTGGATTTTTTTAAAATTAATGTGAATGATTTTTAAAAATATTGAATTTGCATTCGATAAAAATTAATAATAAATGTGCCAATGACCATGTATGAGCCAATGACCGTGAATGGGAAAGTACCATTAGTTGTTTCACTTAAAGTGACCACATGTCATTTTCAAAATTATAAATTAAATATAAACCAACCAATAAAGCAAGTCACATCAAGTTACATCAAAAAGGTAACCAATGAAATGGTGACACGTAGGCATTCCGTAAATGGTGACTTTATTCCCAAGTAATAGGTCACCTTAAATTTCTTTGTATTCAAAAATACTTAATTTAAATGCCATAAAAATATGATTTCATCACAATTATAATGCTCAAAAGAAAATCTGTATAATGACAAAATCATAATCTATCAAAGGTGTTTTTTTAAATAATAATAATTACGTGGCTCTAACAACTTCTATTATTTTTTTTACTATGCTTAAATTAATATTTGTCATTTTCCTGCGAGTTCGCAAAGAAACAATTATCGTTGTCCCACTTGTTTCTAAAGTAAAATTAATAAATTTGATTTCCTTGTATCCCACATTATCCCCTGAATTAAATGCAAATATTAATGAGGGGTACATTCAAATTCGATATGTGAAATCCCCACATTAAATGCAAATATTTGAAATTTCAAAATCATGCTTTCGCTTTACGAATGGGAAATTTAAATTTTGAAATTTTCCTAATCCCCCATTTTTTTATTTTTGGAATTTCTTTCATTGAATGTATTGGGAAAAATTAAATACACTGGAGAAATATATATTAGGGTTTCTTTTTTATTTTGAAATCGTAGAAAAGTAACTCTTGAAATCATAATACAACATGCGTAGGCACTAAATTACTGGTCTGAGTGCTCAATTCCTGGCCATTTTTTGGAACAGAAAGCTGAGGCAGTGATTATAATATCATTCGAGGGTGCATAAATGAGAAAAAATAGTGATTATGGATAGATCATGGGTACAAGTGCAGATCAGGAGGCCCATAGAGGATGGAATAAAAAAGAGACAAGAAAAATAGGTTGTGGATAGAATCTCACAGATAGTTTGTTTAAGAGAGAATACGGAGCTTTAACAGTCATTATCAAGCATGTAAAAATTTCAGATACTACTAAAATAGGTATTTATCAAAAGCATCTATGTTATTGTATGTGTATTGTAGTTGATGGCGGGCACTTTTAGTGGGTCTGTATTCACCTAGTTCTTGATTTTTATACCCCAATCCTCCCTCTGCCTTTCCCTCCTTGCCACCTTTGCAGTTATGTTTCATCTCCTTGTCAAAACATGTTTCTTTGTCTAAAACCAATTTTTTTGTCCTTCCCAACCAAGAAATTGTAATCCCTTTTACAATATTTTTTCTTTTTGAAAACCCATTTTTATGTTCAACCGTAGCACACGTATTCATGTTTGTTAAACAAGTTCCCTTTTAAGACCTCCTATGTGTCTCTCTGGTTAATTTGTGGATTTTTTGTTCTCCTTCCTACATTTATTCTTTCTGGTAAGTGGTGGCATGTATCCCTAGTTGCAAAACACGAGTCGCATATTCATTTTTTTTAAAATTGTAATGGTTTGATTTTGTATAGTTTAGGTAATCATTTTGACCTCCTTTAATGTTTTTTTAATATGAAAGAAATATTTGTGACTAATTATTTGTTTACCACGCAGATATATGAGTTAAATGTAATTTCTTGAGTAAGTTTTTTTATGTTTAATAAAAGGTAAGAACATTATATGTACTCGTAAATATTGTTAAATATAAATTTTAATCATTCTATTTACAAACATATATTTCATTTTATAGATCTTATGTTATGCCATATATTTTTATTATGCTACATATCATTGGTTGAGTTTAGAATTTTTTGAAATATAGTAATACAAGATTGTACTCGTATATTTATGTACCTTTTTACAAATTCAATCAAGAAAAATGTTGTGTAGCCTAGCTGCCATTGAGCTCAATATGTTATTAAATTCTATCACATGATATTTGAAGCCTAGAGGTCTGCTAAGGTCATAGATTATTCCAATGCGTTGGTGTAACATAACAAATACTTGAGATTAGTGGCTGCTAGGAAAAATTTTGTCTTGCATTCAAGGTAATGTGTAACAACTCTATTGAAAACTAAAAATGAAATTTGAACTAAGCTCCAACACCAAATTTTAATCCTAGCAGGTTGTTGTGTTCAACATGTTATTTGAAATGTATTACATGATATTCCTAGCCTAACAGATATTCAAGCCTAGCGGACGATAAGATCAAAGATAATTGCATAGCGCAGTGGAAAATCACAAAGACTTGAGGTTACTAGTCAAGTAAGATAATTATTGTCTTACATACATGAAAAGTAGTAATTTACCAATCGACGGAAAAACTAACTATGCTCCATTGTTTTATTTAAATTTAACAAGACTATCTTCAAATACTAGCGACCGCTAGGGTAGATGCTTATAACATTTCTTTAATGTTCCAAGACAAGAGAAGAAACGTAATTAAAAACCAAATTTTAAGCCTAGCGATCCACTGAGTAAAACATGTTATTCAAATTTTATTACATGATATTCCTAGCCTAATATGATATTTGAATCCTAGTGGCTGCTAATGTCGAAGATAATTGCATATCTCTGGTGGAAAATCATAAAGACTTGAGGCTAGCGACCATTAGGATATTTTTGGTCTTGCACACAAGACAAGTAGCAAACAAAATTTATGCCTTGCATTTTGTTGTGTTCAACATGCTATTCAAAATGTATTACATGATATTCCTAGCCTAACAGGATATTCAAGCCTAGCGGCCACTAAGGTCGAAGATAATTGCATAAGCGAGTGGAAAATCACAAAGACATGAGGTTAGCATCCGATAGGATAATTGTTATCTTGCATATACAAGACAAGTAGTAATGACTCGATGGAAAAACTAACTATGCTCCATTGTTTTATTTAAATTTAACAAGACTATCTTCAAAGACTAGCGAACCACTAGGGTGGATGCTTATAACCTTTCTTTAATGTTTCAACATGAGTGAAGAAATGTAAATAAAAACTAAATTTTAAGCCCATCATTCGTTGAGTAAAATATGTTATTTGAAGTTTATTACATGATATTCCTAGTCTAACACGATATTCGAATCCTAGTGGCTGCTAATATCAAATATAATTGCATAGCTCTGGTGGAAAATCACAAATACTTGAGGCTAGCGACCGCTAGGATATTTTTGTCTTGCAAACAAGATAAGTAGTAAACAAAATTTATGCCTAGTGGTCGTTGCGTTCAACATGCTATTCAAAATGTATTACATAATATTCCTAGCCTAACAAGATATTTGAAGCCTAGCTAAAGAAATTTGCTCAGTGTCAAATATAATTGCATAGCGCAAGTGGAAAATCATAAAGACTTGAGGTTAGCGGCCAGTAGGATAATTGTTGCCTTGCATATAGGACAAGTAGTAAAACTCAATAGAAAAACTAATTATGATCCATTGTTTTATTTAAATTTAACAAGACTATCTTCAAATACTAGTGACTACTAGGGCGGATGATTATAACCTTTCTTTAATGTTCCAAGACAGTGAAGAAACATAATCAAAAACCAAATTTTAAGCTTAGTGTTCGCTGAGTAAAACATGTTATTCAAATTTTATTACATGATATTCCTAGCCTAACATGATATTCAAATCCTAGTAGCGCTAATGTCGAATATAATTACATAGCTCTGGTGGAAAATCATAAAGACTTGAGGTTAGTGACCACTAGGATATTTGTTGTCTTGCAAACAGGACAAGTAGCAAAGAAAATTTATGCCTAACGACCACTGTGTTTAACATGTTATTCAAAACTTATTACATGATATTCCTACCCTGACAGGATATTCGAAGCCTAGCAGCCACTAAGGTCGAAGATAATTGTATAGTGCAAGAGGAAAATCACAAAGACTTGAGGTTAGTGTCTAGTAGGATAATTGTTTTCTTACATACAAGACAAGTAGTAATGACTTGATGGAAAAAAATAACTATGCTCCATTATTTTATTTAAATTTAACAATACTATCTTCAAAGACTAGCGACTGCTAGGGTGGATGCTTATAACCTTTCTTTAATGTTCCAAGATGAGTGAAGAAACATAATCAAAAACCAAATTTTAATCCTAGCGGTTATTGAGTAAAACATGTTATTTGAAGTTTGTTACATGATATTCCTAGCCTAATACGATATTCAAATTCTAGTGGCTACTAATGTCAAATATAATTGCATAGCTCTAGTGGAAAATCACAAATACTTGAGGCTAGTGACTGTTAGGATATTTTTTGTCTTGCAAACTAGGACAAGTAGCACACAAATTTATGCCTAGCGGTTGTTGTGTTCAACATGCTATTCGAAATCTATTACATGATATTCCTAGCCTAACAGATATTCGAAGCCTAGTGGCCACTAAGGTCAAAGATAATTGCATAGTGCGAGTGTAAAATCACAAAGACTTGAGGTTAGTAGCCGGTAGGATAATTGGTGTCTTACATACATGACAAGTAGTAATGACTAAATGAAAAAACTAACTATGCTCCATTGTTTTATTTAAATTTAACAAAACTATCTTCAAAGACTAGCGACCGCTAGGGTGGATGCTTATAACCTTTCTTTAATGTTCCAAGACAAGAGAAGAAACATAATTAAAAACCAAATTTTAAGCCTAGTGGTTGAGTAAAACATGTTATTCAAATTTTATTACATGATATTCCTATCCTAACATGATATTTGAATCCTAGCAGTTGTTAATGTCAAAGATAATTACATAGCTCTGGTGGAAAATTACAAAGACTTGAGGTTAGCGGCCACTAGGATATTTGTTGTCTTGCAAATAAGACAAGTAGCAAACAAAATTTTAAGCCTAGCGGCCACTGAGTTCAATACAATATTTTATGTTCTATGACATGTTACTCCTATCCTAACATGATAGTCAAATCCTAAGCGAATACTAAGATCGAAGATAATTACATAACGTTGGTGGAAAATCACAAAGACTCGAGGTTAGTGGTCGGTAGGATATTTTTTTATCTTACATACATGACAAGTAGTAATGACTCGATTGAAAAACTAACTATGCTCAACAATTATATTTAAATTTTATAAGACTATCTTCAAATACTAGAGACCGCTAAGGTGGATGCTTACTACCTTTCTTTAATGTTCCAAGACAAGAGAAGACACGTAATTAAAAACAAAATTTTAAGCCTAGCATCCGCTGAGTTCAACTTGCAATTCGAAATCTATTACATGATATTCCTATTCTAACACAATATTCAAAGCCTAGCAGCCATGCTAAGGTCAAAGATAATTGCATAGCATGGGTGGAAAATCACAAAGTCTTAAGATTAGTGGCACTTAGGATATTTGAAATCTATTACATGATATTCCTAACCTTACACGATATTCAAATCCTAGTTGCCGCTAAGGTCGGAGATAATTACATAGCCTTATAACATGATATTCATAGCTTAACATGATACTCATATGTCTAGTGGAAAATCACAAAGACTTGAGGTTAGCGGCATGGTAGGATATTTGTTGTCTTGCATATAGGACAAGTAGTAAATGAAATTTTAAGCCTAGCGACCGTTGAGTTCAACATGTTATTCAAAATTTATTACATGATATTCCTATCCTAACACGATATTCATAGCTCTAGTATTCAACATGTTATTCAAATCTATTACATGATATTCCTATCCTAACATGATATTACTACCTTTCTTTAATGTTCAAGACAAGAGAAGACACGTAATTAAAAACAAAATTTTAGGCCTAGTGGTCACTGAGTTCAACATGTTATTTGAAATCTATTACATGACTATCTTCAAATACTAGTGACCACTAGGGTAGATGCTTACAACCTTTCGTTAATGTTCCAAGACAAGAGAAGACATGTAATTAAAAATGAAAGTTTAGGCACATGCGATCGCTAAGGTCTAAGTTAAATAAGGAAGTGGATTATTCCACTACGTTGGTGAAACATAAAAAATAATTGTGATTAGATGCCTCTAGGATAATTGTTGTCTTGCATTCAAGATAATGTGCAACAACTCTACTAAAAACTAAATATTAAAACTGAACTAGTGACCGCTAGGGTGAATGCTTACTACTTTTCTTTAATGTTCCAAGACAAGGAAAGACAACAAATATTCCAAGACAAGTAAAATATTTACGACTATATCTTGTGGTTTATAAAACTAACAACTCGATTTGAATTATGTGATATTCACGATATACCTTATGAGAACTATAAAATATTCAATTATTGACCATTATCAACCATTCAATTATCGACGATATATATATGAGAACTATAAAAGTAAGATTTGTTATTATTAAATATTCAATTATTGACCATTGTCACCCATGTTGGATTCCAGTTTTCCACAACGATGTAGTGTAGCTCAACTTTATTTTTAACAGTGATGGGAAGATAGCCATCAATCCACTATTATCTCCTCTATCCTAAAGCTATACTAAATGTTTTTTACATTGACGGAAAGATATCCTAGAATATATAGATGTTAGTGGCCGCTAGTCTTCACTTCTAGCAACAAATTGACAACTTGAAACAAAGCAAATTTAATAGCGATTAATTGTTTAAATTTCTTATTGCAACGCATAATAAAAACCTTTTATTACTAAAGGAGGGTTGAAGTTTGTCTATTGACCGCTAAGCTATAAATAATGACATCAAGATATCATTAACAAAAAAATAAATCATTAATAAAAGGAAACTTCAAACCCTCCTTTAGTAATAAAAGGCAATTTTTCATATCATTAATAAAAACAAGAAATCATTAATAATATCTTGACTTTTACTCTATGAAAATAATGACATCAAGATATAACATCTCCTTGCTATTGCACTATGGAAAAATAGTATTTATCCTTCCCAAACAGTTACAAACTATTAACTTGTTTAATTCCTTTTTTCAGGTAATATGTCTTTCATTGGTCACAATCCGTTCATGAAAATTCCTTTGATTGAAGGAGTAGAGGATATGAAAAGAGAGACGATGCAAAGTTTGTAGAAATGCATTCCCCGGAAAATTACCACGGTGATATGTGGTTATTTTTTGTTGATGAAGACATTGTTAGTGAAGTTGGTATGGTACTAACTTCAGAAGTTATTGATCAACAAACATTGTGTATTCAGGTTGAACGCATTGACATTGAAATGAATAAGTGCCTTATTCTTGACATGGAGTTGGAAGTTTCATTGTTCAAGAAATTGGAAATGAAGGCTTCTAGAGAAATTAGGATGTGTTCTTGTTCTAAATATGGTTGGAATTTGGGGAATTCATACACTCGAAAAATAGGTTGTGAAAATGCACTTAAAATTCATAATAACATGAATTTGGTATTCAAAAAATTTTATAGATAAGAGAATACTTCTTCTATTTGTCATTATTTGAATAGAATAAATTTTCTTTCTCCACCGAAACATGCAAATCTATTTACAACACTAAGGTGATCTTATTTTTCTAAATTAGAGATAGATCCCTCTAATTCAAAGTTGTAAGGGATTAAAAATAATAACAGATCGGCTTTATTGTTGAAGAAAGTGACCAGTATATTTGAGAATTCAGAATCTTCAACTGTTGAATAATTAAAAAAATGTTCAATGGTGATGCTTTTCTAGTTGAAGTTTCTAGGTGCCATGTGGCACCTCCAAAATATCAATACCATGAAGTGCATGATGAGAATGTTGACCTTGTACATTCAATGTTGATTAATGTTATTCCTTCTCTTAGGGATGCACTTCTTCTTCCCTTTTTATATTCTACAAAGGAACTTATGCAACTAGAGGATCCAAATGACCTGAAAAGAGATGATGTACAATTCTACATTCTTGATGGCCAACATACCATTTGTGCCCAAAAAAATAGTGAAAGAAAATACAAGTCATTACATAATAAGATGTAGGTTAGAAAGGCTCGCATTTTTCTTCAAAGCACTGGCGAAGTCATTATTAATATTTTCAAGCAGCATAACGAGGTAAACAAAAATTGGATTGAATCCAATTTTATTGATGTACTCTACAAGGCTCGAACGATTTGGAGATCCCTAGGATGTCCTCGAGGCTCGGAGTGGGAAATGCAAAGACGGACGATTTGAAGGTAATGAAACTTAATTTTATGGCATTTGTACTTAAAATTTATTTTTGTAATATGTAGAGAGTAAATATATTTTTCCTCTTTCGGTGTAGAGTTTTGAGAAACATGTCTTGTTATTTTAAAAGTGGCTAAGGCAGAGAGTCTTTCTGAAAAATGACATTTCTATTTTTTCCTGAGGACATATGGACAAAATTGACAACCATTGAGTTATTTAAATCAGGTGGGCTGGCTTGTTCTCCTTTTAAGGATAACCAACCTAACTTTCAAGAAAATTCATAAAGTGCAAGTAGGGAAAGTATGGCTTATTCACTCTATTGAACCAGGCGTCATAGCGAAACTTTTGATTCTTACTGCAAAAGAGTAAAAGATGACAAAAGAATGAGAGGAAAATTTCTAAAATATATGAAAAGTAAATATTTAGGTAATATTGTATTGGTAGAATGCACTAAAATAATATTGTTGAAAAATTTCGTCTGCATGAATCTCATTACCGCTAGTTGTGTGTACTCTTGGGAGAAGAGAAAAAAGAAAAAGAAAAGTTGATTCTAGAGGAAGTGAAAAATTGGCAAAAATAAAAATTGATGTTGAAGTGTCAGAGGTTCTCCTAGCGGCAGCTCAAACAATTATAGAAAACTACGTGATTTCAATGGAAGAACAAATTCCAGCAAGGATGGAAGACATCGATGAGTTTACCTATCAATGTGCATATCTCTTCCATCTCCAATCAACAATATCATCTATTCCATCAACTAATCCATTTAATGCAAAATGTGTGATCGCAGATTTCTACAATTTGTCTAGTGTACTAACTTCCATGCAATAATGGACCTTCTTACAATTGTCGGATCTAGTCTGCTAAATTGTGTTATTATTGTGCTCTTACTTGTTGCTTCTTCAAAAATATTAAGAGACACGATAAAAAATACATGCAAAAATTTAAAATATAAAGGGGGAATCAATTGTGGAAGGCTATTATAGATTTTATGACAGAAATGGCAACTTTAAGAGCTTGTGTCTTATGTACATAATAACTTGTGTGCACAATTGTGATGTTGATGATGGGGATGGAACAAACATCACCATGGATTGGATGGACCAACTTTTGTAGCAATTTTTGATTGCAAGTGAACTCTTCCTACAAGAAAATACACATTCTTTTCTTTACGAGATATCTTATGGGTTTTGGTCTCATATGTTCACTCGACTCGATTCCAAAAATTCTCTGATTATAGTGTTTTACAGGGTAGTGTTGCATTGCAAGTTTTGGTTAACCTAGGTCTACATGTGGTCTTTATTGTTGAATCACATGATCAAGAAATGTTTTTAAAACATTACTATTGTCATTTGAAAAAGTTACATTGATTAAGATCACTTTAAACAATTCTATTAGTTTAATGCATTTGAACCGATGTATAGAATTTTTATGCGAGACAAACTAAACAATAGAAGAAGACATTGTCTCTTCCTCTCCACATACAAACAAAGAAGATGATTCCGTTCTTAACATGCCGAATCAATTCAACTTGTTAACCCAAATTTCGTTGACCATCCATCCAATCAATCTATAAATGGTGAGTGGGAAATAATCATTTTATAAATTTATCACTAGAATAAGTTTTCAATTGTCATTGTTTACATATTTTAATAAAATTTCAAAAAAAAATCAGATTTGATGCAAAATGGGGGGCTATTGGCACGTCATGCACAAACTCGCAAATAGAAAATGGTGTAGACACCTAAAATATTCTTACACTTAGCATTTCCTCCAATTCAACCAATTGATGACACTTCGTTAATCAAACCCTTCTCCACTTCATTCTTGGATACCCATTCATATCTCACCGTTCTTGGTCGGATTCTTCTTATAATCAGCTAATTGGGCTAATAACTCTCTTATTAGCTAGACATTCCTCCTTTCGATCATTCGAACCTCCCTAGTTCTCTCTTAACCACTCTTGTAGGCTTCATAGGCTAGTTATCATCGAAATGATTAACTAGACTTCTCCCAACTCTCAATGAGTCTCTAATCACTCACTAATCAAGTTTAACTAGCCTAAACCTAGCTTAACTAAGCCTAAAATATGTTTATCATAATCTAATCCTAAAGTGTTTTTAGACTTTAGTCCCACATGCACCCAAATTCCAAACTCTCCCAAGTGGAAAACTATAAATAGAAGGGTCACCCCTCCCTTTCAAACACACACCTTATTGACATCTTGATCTTGATATCATATCTCATCTTGACATAGCTTAAGAGCTCATTTTAATTAGCCAAGATAATAAGGAATTTTATCTTGAGCCATCCACCATTAAAATAGTTGCATCTTGCATCCATGATAGGATAGTAATGGGATATGCTAAACTTGCCCTTGTAGCCATTTAGTGAGATTCATTCACCTTCATGGCATAAACACCAAAATTGATTGCTAGGATCTTCTAGGTTCATTTAAATTAGCATTCAAAGAGTAGAGGGTAATATACATGTTAGTTTTGATTTTTTTGTCAAAGTTATAATGCTTTCATGTTAGTTTCCCTTGTTTATCTCTTATCTCATAGTGCATAGTTGGGTTAGTTAAGCTTTGAGGTTCTTTAGCCTCATTCCATAGCTTTTCAACTTTTCATTGCATAAAAATGGTATAATAGTCATGTAGCATTATAAACAAAACCATTTATAAGCCACTCATAATTGTAGGAACCTATAGTGAAGTAGTTTATTTGTTATATGTATTACCCTAGTGGTCACTAACATACATATTTTAATTAGATTTATTTTGAATTGAGTAAATTTTTGTTTTACTGGTTAATATTAAATTATAGAGACAATTGAAAAAAATTTACTTCTATACAATTGGCTATTTGTGGCCGCTAAGCTAATCAAATAATGTCATACCAACCATAGTCCAAGAAATAATGGGTTAGCCTAGTGGTCGCTAATATACATCAATATCTATGTAATATTTTCCATCAAAGGTTTTTTCATTGAATAGAAGCAAGTTATATCATGAATTTAATTACGTCGACATGGTATTTATTTTCAATTGATTAATGTTTTTAAAATTGGTTAAAAATAAACTTCCTAGAATTGAAAAAAACAAATACCTCATGCAGTTGGACATTAGCGGTCATTAATCCCATCAAAGAATGTCAACGTAAATATAGTCCAACTACATCTATGCAATATACATATACATATACAACTACATCTATGCAATATTGTATAAAAGCACGTTGTACCACGTATTTTTTTACTTCAACTTGAAATTTATTTTGAATAGAATAATGATTTATTAAATAGATATTTCATCACAAAAACCTGCAGAGGGGGAGTGCGAGGGAATCCAAGCCGGAATCTCTATTAGTAAGTGTTAACATACTTTGAAATTTTTATTATTTGAATTGGTTAATATCAAATTGTGGGTGATTGAGAAAAATTACTTACGTGCGCAATGGCCAAAAAGGATTATTTAATTATTTTACATTTGGAGGGTTTTCTCTATGAAAAAATCAATCCCATAAGGATTTGGAAATCAAGTTTGGTAAGGAGACTATCAACTTACGAGGTGGGCTCAAGGAAATTTTAAATATACTAGCAACAAAATGTGAAGTGGGATTTTGGTCTAGCTATCTCTCTTTCGGAAAAGTTGAAAATTTGATTAAGGCTATGAAAAAAAAATTAGTGGTTGAATTCAAACCAGATTTTTGGTAAAGAACATTGTTGTTTAGGAGACGAAATTGCAGTAAAAGATCTCCAAAATATTTGGAGTAGAGAGAATTTTTTTCATCCCTACACACACATTTTGTATTACAATAGGCCCAAAGGGAAACCCTTCGAAAATTTTATGGTGGGGAGGAAATCCAATGGAGAAAATTGTTTCAAAGATAGGTGGTTGATGAACAATTTGTACACAAACATATCACAGATATTGTCTCAGGGTTTGAGTGTTGTCGAGGGCATCAAAAATTTGTAACAACTAGAAATTATATAACTATTAATTATTTCAAAAAAATACAATGATATTCATTTGTACAGTCATATGGTCACTCTTTATTTTATATGTTGAGATTACAAATTTAAAAGTTGGTAGTATTTATATCTTCACTATGATTGAGTTGATATTATAGTTTTATAAGTTGTTTGTGTGAATTACCCAAATAAAATATTATCACAATACTATGTTGACTTGTGTTTAATCACTTTTGGAAGCTTACATTAATTCTGAGTTGTTTTTATAGATCCAATTGGGAAGCCTTGGAAATTACTAGTTTTGGGAGTTGAAGGTTTGTTGTTTGGAATTTATGGTATTGGCGACAAAATACCTTGTAATATGGTTCCAGATTTTAGATCCGGGAATACTGAATACTTTGAATGAGAATTTAGTGCTCACTTGATAAGTATAACATCAAAATATTTTGACACTACCTTATGGTCTTCATTTATGGATTCAACAATGGTGAAGTACATGTTCATCAAAAAAATTAGTTGGCTGCAAGAAACCCACTTCAGGTTCATTTGGGGATGTCAACAATGTAAGTTCAAAACAAATACCAAAGTCAACAATGTAAGTTCATTTATGGTAATGTCTATGGTGAAAACAATATACTTTTGATTGATGACATGAGATTCTTGTCGTATGAGGTCAAAGAAGAAATTACTCTCAAAACCCCAACATACTAGATATTTGATGGAAACTATCGATTGATTTGAAAATTTATAATGAATTATGTACATGGTTGAAACATGCAAGAGAACACAAGAACATGTGTAAATCATTGAAAATGTTCAAACGTGTCATTGGCATTTGAATTATATACTTTGCTTCCAAATCCAACAATGTATTGTGCGTTTTATGGAATAAAATAACTACCTTACGGTTCTTAAAGATTCGCAGTGCGCAATCATTTTTTTAATTCTGTTTTCAAAAGAAAACATTTTTTTCAATGGGTGAAGTGACAATCATGGATCATGGACCAACAAAAGAAGGAACTTTTCCCAGATATTCATAGTTTAAACTTAAACATATTTCAAAACTAGTGAGAACCTTATTCAAAATCAAAATTTAAGCCTAACGGCTACTAGCTCATAAAAACATAAACATATAATGTTTATTGTTTGGCAGATCGATGTTAGATTCCCTAAAATCAAAAAACAATTTTTTTCCCAGTCATGCTAGACCGTATAAAATAGAAACATGTTATTTTTATTGATTTGCATATCCATGTTGGCTTCCCGAAATAATAAAATGATTTTTTACCAGATATTCATATGTTAATCTTAATGACATTTTAAGAATGATAAAATCTTGTTCCAAAGCGAAATAAATCCTAGCGACCTTAACACGTATAAAAACCAACATTTTATGTTTAATGTTTTGGAGATCGTTATTTTTAAAAAAATGTTTATTGTTGTGTGGACATCGCCAAGAATGTAAAATTTTAATGACATGATGCCCTCATTCCTACGATACATAATTTTTCTTGGATTTTGGCAGCTTCAAGATTATTCACATAGGAAGATTGCATCGTGACCAAACATACCATTTGTTGAGGAACCAAGAATCAAAACATATTTCTCAAAAATCTTAGCACCATTTAGAGCAAGTGTAATGCATATTACAATTGTAAAAATATACCTATTGAAGGATGAATTATGGCCTATAATGCATATTACAATTGTACTTGATAGATGAGTTGTGGCATATTTTGTAACTATTGAAGGATGTGGAAGACAATGTGGAGATGTATGCGATGTCATTAAATCAATAACCCAATTACAATTATGTAATTTGTCCCTAGATTTAATTGATAACACCTTCTATATAATGTGTGTGACTATCTTTAGTAATGTTATTTTCTATAATGTGTGTTTATCAATCAGTGGAAGCCTTTATTCATAATCTAGCCAATGCATGGGAAAATATTGATGATGCCATCCATTTTTATTGTGTCATACTGCATCACACTCTACATCACATGAGTCAATGTTTCTATGGACTACTTAATTGGGTTGTTATTTCACCTACCCTCACTCATTTTCTCATGTTTCTATGTTGTTTACCCCTTCCCTCTCATGGTGTCTACTAGTGGTCATGTTCCTTTCATCCTCTTGCGTGGAAAGAAGCATAATTATGCCTTCATATGCTCTTTGCCAAAATCCATGGATTTCCTCTCTCTTATGTCTTCCAATCGTCTTTGTTATGTCTTCCACATAGGCTCCACACTTGTTTCGAATGTGCTTGAGAAATTTTCTTGGGGTTATTCATGTTACATTTTACTCTGGATTATCTCCAATCAATAAAATATCTCAATTTGGGAGAGCTCGTGTCAAATCCAAGATTTTAGGTGTCTTCATGTTCAATTGTTTGGTGTTGTGTATTAATTACAATTGTTCACATCGGTTCCTATAAGGAATTTCTCACTTACAATCGGTGCGTTAATAGAGTGAAACAATTTTATTTTTCTAAGCAATAATAATTTTCATTTTCATTTAAAGTGTTAAGTGTGGGAGAAGAAAACTTCCAATTGCATGTCCCTTCTCAATGCGCATTTACCTCTCTTGCAGAATAAGCAAGTGGTCATCGCCGTTTTGGTTTTTCGTAAAGAATAAAACATTCCTAATACTTCAGATGGCTCGTCCTTTACCCTAATATGAGGTCGTGTCCCATTTCATTTACCCATGTCATCATGTGGGTTTAACTAAAAGTCTAGCATAATTATGCCTTCATATCTTCTTTGCATTTTCATTTAAAGTTTAAGTGTGGGAGATCCTTATCCATCTCCTTTCTAGGTTGAAGGTGATGCGGAAGAAGATTTTGATGTCCTAGAATTGAAAATTTTTAGTCCATCCATCAATTTTTCAAGGTTTTTCAAAGCATATGTTGATCCAATGGGGCATCTATCTCCATTCCAGGTGTGGCGCTCATAGTGTCATCCTCTTGAACCTACACGTAAAAATCCTTCTGCACTCCCCACTAGCAAAACCTTAACAATGGATAATGTCGTATTGGGCCTCACCCCTCGCTAGTAGGGATATCACTTCCTCGAGTGGGGGCGTAATCAAAGACTATTCTATTGGCTCATCCTTTAATCTTTCTCGTGTGTACATGAAGATTGTAACACTTGGGTCGGTGGATCAATTAGAGGTGGAACCCTAAGGTTTCTCTATCATTCCCTCTCTGCTTTTTGTGTGGATTAGTTGTGTTTCACTTGAACACACGATTCTCCTTTTATGTTTGACTTTCCTCATTTAGTATAATGATTTATGTTTTCACTAAAGTATCAAATCTTAATTTCTTAAAATTATTATTCATGTTACATTTTTTACCTTTCGTGATTTACAATCTTTCCTCACATTTAGTTGAAATATTACTTGATATGAAAAAGCTTTTGGCTCTAACATGCTTTTATCAAATCATGTGAAAGCGAATAAATCTTGCAATTAATATTTGATGTTCTCTATGGTGAGCAAAACAATTATGTTGTGGTTTTTGGTTTTTCTCTGTAGCCCTTCATCAATAAAATATCTTAATACTTTTTAGTAGGGTGGGGACCCATTAACCCTACCAATGATTGCATAATAAAATGAGGCTTCATAATATATAACAAATACATGATGCACTAAAAAGCGTTTCTCAACTATCTAAAAAACATAAAATAATGTAATTTTTCCCTAAATTTAATTGAGAACAAGTTTTTAAACTAAGAGGATTTCAATTTGTGCAATTTTGTGAGTTATGGATGGGATTAAAAGTGTTCCAGGAGGATAATGAAATCTAAACCCCATTATTGAAAAGTTATCTCTTCAATCAAATGGTGGTTCGCACCACTACCATGTGCATCAAAAGTTTAAAATATCTTCATTAATTCTCTAGTTTATTGAGCAAACATAATAGTAAATGCCTAGAAGTGTCTCACTCTCTTGGGTCATTACCTAGCGGTGCTACGAAGGTCGACAAGCTTCACATTTATTTTCAATCTACACTTAAATCCTACATTGTAAAAAACGTCTTTGGTTTTTCAACAAAATCATTAAATAATTTTCCAACAACTACATAATTTAATGTTTAGAACCCTTATTCCAAGGAAAAATGTAAAAGTGCATATTCAGGTGACCTTGATCACTGTCATTTTACTTGGCCAACTAGGAACCCTCTAGAAACCCGAATCTGAATATGGAGATGTTATGCTAGCCTCTCTCACTCGAGGGTGTGTTGTGCTCATAGTTTTTGTATATGATGAGTAGGATCTCGCCTCCACATGCTTGATTATGAAAATCCAAAAGTAGCTTCCTCTTGTCTTCCGCTACCTTCCTCCCGATGTCCACACATTTTAGTTATATGGAGGACCCACGAGGATGAATGGGAGGACCACGAGGGATGCATCCAACCCACGCTAAACAAGGCATTTTCCCACACACATATGATCTTAGCTTAACAACTCTCTCCTCCTTCATAAATTCTCGAGATAAATGGTTGATGATTGATTTAAAAACAAAAAAATCAAGTTAGGCGAAGAAATAGTGTCTTAGAAGGATTGAATGTGGTAGAGGGCATCAAATATTTAGAGCACCTAGAAAATGCTAAATAACTATTTATCTTTTTAGAATGTTTATATGATGAAAAGTACTGCTAAATGGTTGATTTGATTTGTACAAAATAATATATACATTCATATGTTATTTTGAAAGTATTGTGTAACTCATTATATTATGTTATTTTGAGAGTATTGTAAAATATAAGTTGGGAGGATTTATATTTTCACTAATTATAAGATGATAGTATGATTGAATAACTTCTATGGTGAATTATTAGAAAAACTTGCCCTTGAAAAATTGTAAAATAGTTTTTTTACACTGTTCATAAAATAAATATAAAATTATATTGTATATACTTAATTTTTTTAATATAATTAATATATAAATAAATCTCTAGAAAAATTGATGGTCATATCTAAAATATGCAAGTCATATGTGAAAGTTATTTCAAAGATTTGCAACTATTTTACTGATATAAAAGCGATTAAAAAAAGCCTAAACGAACGTCAAATTTAACACTACGTTGTAGCCTTTGTTATGACCATGGAAGGACAAGAGAAGATGTTCGGGATGATATTTTATCAAAAATAGAATTCGAGGGAGCTTATTTTTTGGAGCTTCATTATGATTTATTTTCTTAATTTGGAATATTAGATCTGCATGAATAGTGTTACAATAAAATTCAAGCAATTCTTAAAATATTTTTTTACATTTTTTATCTTTAATAAAGCAATTTAAATTTATTTCATATATATAATTGACTACGCAAATATATCCGGATTGGTTTTGAATAAGTGCACCAAGATGGTGGATAAAAAAGGGGTCATAAGTGGACGTCATATTGCAAAAAACAGCGAAATCTCAACTTGTAGGAATTATTAGCAATACGTGAACTCAAAATTAGAAAAAATTATATGAATATGAATCGTAGTATCCAGAATCTAGTTTCTAAAATACTAATTTTTTTAAAAACGGACAAGTTTAAATATATTAAACACTTAAAATTATATGACTTTGTTTTTGTTTTCGAAAAAACCTATAAGATTGTAGTCTGTTTTCCCGCGATTTGGATGACCAAATCTTGTTATTTTTTTTCCTTTGGTGAAAATTTAGATGTAGTTATCTATCTTGGGATGGATTTTATTTTATATTTTTTCAAGCAATATTTTTTTAATGATTTTTTCCGTGAAAGTGGTCTAAAAAGATTTAGAAAATGGAGTGCTTTCCATTTGCCACCATAACTATATCAAAAAATATCAAAATCAAATATTTTTTAACGTGTATAGAATTTCTCCACGCTTGGGATGGTATAAGTTTTATCACATTTTGATAAGTGAAACAAAAGTTGTAGTCTTAAACGTAGACATGAACATTCGCGGAAAAAATGTCTTAAAGACCTATTGTTAGTAAAAAATTATAAAATGATATTTATCTTATTCTATTCACTTTAAAATCAATATTTCTATGAAACTAACAGTCTCCCCTATGTGATGGCATGATTTTTGTGAAATCTTTTCAATTTTTTAGCATGGTTCAAATCTGTGGAAGAGCAAATTTGAAGTTTTTTGACCCTTTACACTTCATAATGACCTTTTATAGCTTTGGTTGGGGCAAAACAAAGATTTCCCAAGCCTTAGGGTCATATTTAATAGTATAGATAGAACCATGATTGCATGTTTTAAACAAGAACCATGATCGCGCTTTATAAACCGCGAGCACGGTTTATAAAACACGATCGTGGTTCATAAATCATATTTATACGCATCCCAATGTTCTAATTACCATGTGATTTTTATTGTTTGACTTTACTATATGAATTACTACGAAATTATATCATTTTCTACATGTTTTTCTTATCACCGGAAGTAAAACATCATGGGAGACAAGAAACAAAGTCAAAGAATGAAGTCATTAAGTTAAAAAAATACCAAACGAATTAGAGGCAAACAGATTTTAAAATGCTAAGCAAATGTGAAATCTTCGTGAATCAAGAAGAGGTTCATCTTCAACCCCTACTATTGTAAGCAATGAGGAACTAGGAAATGTTTCTATTGTCAATGTTGAAATTGAATTAAATACTCATGATGAAGATGTTTTTACTTATCAATGTTGAAAAGAATTATATACTCGTGATGTAGCAAATGTTGAAATTGAAGAAGACAATGAAAATGTGAATAAAGAAATTCGAGTTGAAACAGTAGACAGAAAAATTTGAGAAAAATAGTTCTAGGATTTTCCGTAAGAAACCTAATTATTTTATTGAAATTGATGAAAAGATTTTGAAACCAATGTATGACAAACTTTCTAAATGGAAAATCAAAAGAAAAGCCACTGAAATTTGGGATAATCATTTTGAAATTTTAAATAATTCCCAAAGATGTCAGTTGTTGGTTAGTTTGATGAAATTGAATAAAATAAGACCTACATTAAACACCTTAGGATTGACAATATCTATTATACATGGTCAAACCTCTACAATTTTCGAAAACCTTCATGATGCATATCACACTTTTGGTGTCAAGAGACGCACTAGGGATAGTAATATTGTGCGTCGTGTACTTGCTACTAGTGTTGTAAATGAATCAATAAAAAAACAATGTTTGATTACGCAAATAAGTCAAATGTTGTAAGTTAATCAAAAACTCTAATGAAATCAATTGAAAGATGTAATATCCTTTAATCACTCAATAACACCAATTTTTGGGCATTTTCTATTAGAGCACCGCGTAAGGACAAATATAATATTGATGTTATAAGAGAAGTTATTCAATTTTGGCATGATAACACTAGAGTTTCACTTAATACAAGAGATGTTGTAAAACAAAGAGTTGGTTCTATTAATCGCGAACCACATCTAAAGCATTTAGATATGACTCAAACTAAAAAAATTGTAAGTTTAAATAAGAGCATCTGAAAATTAAAATTAGTCAACATTTTTTTGAAATGTTAAAACCATTCTATGTGAAAATCAACCACGCTCGCACCACTTGTTGTAGGCAACATGTTGAATTTGTTATGCATTATGCTAAATTTTTATGTATTTGTTCTATTTGGCATTCTCAAACTATGTTATCGAATGTAGTGTTCAAGTTCCACCAATATCTTCCAGGATTTCATTCCTACGATATTTTGTGAAAAAAAAGTTAGACAATTTTTTTATAGTCAAGATTGTTTAAATGGAAGTTGTGATACATGTGGCGGATTACCTAAATTGGAAAGTTGCATCCATGAGCAAATTGAAGGTGCAATAGAAAATAATTTAGTTGAGTTTGATAAATATAAATCAGTTGCATACTAGTTGAAAGATGGAAAAGAGTCTAAACGCGGTGTGAGCTAGTTATAGAACAAATGTCTCTGTTTTTCAATTTATGAGAAAATTCAAGGATGAAATTGTTTATGAGTATGCTAGGTATACACACAGAGCTTGATGGTTGGATGAACAGCTTTAAGATATGAAAAGACACATTTCACATTGGTACTATTGTTTCAAAGGGTCAATTTTACAGAGAATTACACATTACAACCATAAATGGAAGTTCAATCACAATATTACAACTCGGTATGAGTTGTCATTTTTGTGCATATAATATTTATACATTCTCCTAACAGTACAGAGAATTATCAAAAAATTTAAGAGAATACCACTTTTATATCGGTGATGATTGTACTCATTCTACTGAATTTTTGCGAAGGGTGTTTCCAGTTATTTTATGGAAACTTGTCCGATATGGACATCCACTTCAAACAACATTATATATGGTCGAATAATTAAACGTCTCGGTTTAAGAATGCACGAATATTTTATTGGATGAGCAGGATGCACATCAAGATGGGTGTGTAACATATTTGAGTTTCATTGAGGCCGGACATGGAAAAGGAGAGCATGACGATGAAGGGCATGTGTGAAAAGAGCTCTTGCAAGAAAGAGTTGAAGTATAATAATGGTGCTAAATTGAAAGATGCAAAGAGCATAGTGGAATGTTGTATTGACAACATGGCTGAGGTTCTCAAGAAATTTCATGGTTCGAGATATTTTTGGTTAATAGAGGAACAACAAATTACTAACTACAAGGATTGTATGACACTCACAGGGTCTAGTGATATGCACTCATTTTGTAACTTAAACGATACTTCGTGGGCCACACAGACAAGAAAGTTGACATATTTTGTGCATCTTATATCAAATTTATCACTGTTGAGTGTGATTCACAAGAATGGGTGGATGGATGGATTTGTAGGCCTCTAACTCCACTTCCTAGTTATCAACCTCCACAAGCATTATGACTTGTTTCTATAGATGAAGTTACTGACATCCAAGAACTTTGACGAAATTTTTATTTTGGTGCGACAAGGTATTTATGGTTATTTACAATTTTTGTATTGAGTTATGTCCATTGAAATTTTAATATGTACAATTTAAATTTGAGTTGAAACCTTTTTTTTGTAGGACATGTGTTTGCAGTTATTTACGACTATTTCTTATGTCATTGCATCGAGGAAAGAAAGAAGTTGACTTCTCCGTTATAGATGGAAAAGATATTGAGTACCCTACGAGTCGGTGGTAGTTCTTTGGAACTTGGCTTGATGGTATCCATTAAAAAAATCCTCTTGTTTGGGTGTTTGAAGACTTTGAGACACGCAGAAAATACTTTTATATTCGCATCTAGTTCTAGCGATAAATATTCATTGTATAGATGTCGAAGAAGGCCTAATAAAAAGATTATTTGAAAGGTTCGAGAGTCAAATCATAAAGAAATCTTGTCCGCTTATTAGAGTAGATCCGATCCAAATGGTTCATTAGAAATGAATTTATAATGCTCATGTCTAGTATATCTAATTTCTTTGGTATATATAAATTTGTTAGATAAATTTAAGTTCATATATTTTATTAAATTTGTATATTTTGTATATATCTAGTATGGTTTTGATTTGAAACTTAAATTTCTTTTACTAACACTTTTATATGCAGGTTAGTGGTGCTAGAAAAGTTTTCACCTTCATGTGGTTGGCATTGTTAGTAGAGAATTATAAATTATCGAAGCTAAGAGAAGCTTTCATTGTTTTACAAGAAAAGAGAAGCAATTAACAATTATTTATGTACCTGTGGAGGGGGTTCTTGGCTCTGGAGGAGGTAGCCCAAAAGGACCTAGAGCTTAGAGAACCAAAACGACACCTCCCCAAGTGTTTACAAGACCATACCTATGCGTGTGCGCAGTCGGTTCGGTGCCACGACCCACTGTTTGCAAAATATACCATTTGATAGCCTTACATTGTCTCAAACTACACTATTAAGTGCATTTGCAAATAATAGGGCAGCGAGAGAACCGATTGGAGAAGGAAAAAACTGAGACAAACTATTGTAGAGGGTCCTTACACCGAGGTGTAGGATCTGACGAGATGTCTCTAGGTGCCACGGAGTCTCGTAGTCACCCGTCGAAGTTGAATGATTTTTTGGTCTCACGGCTCTTAAGGGACTACTCTTGAACGAGGTAGCCTGGAAGCAAAAAGTTGTTGTGCACCAAAACGATGCCTCCTCTAGTGTTCCCTGACCACTCGACCGTGTTGCACAATCGGTTCGGTGCCACGACCCACCGTTTGTAAAATATACCGCTTGATGACCTTATATTGTCTCAAACTACACTATTCAAAGTGCGTTTACAAATAATAGGGCAGCAAGAGCACTAATTGGAGAAGGAAAAAACCAAGACAGGATATTGTAGAGGGTCCCTACGCGTTGAGGTGTAGGATCGGGCACGAGACATCTCTAGGTGCCATGGAGTTTACGTAACCACCGTCGAAGTTGAACTATTTTTTAGTCTCATCGCTCTTAAGGGACTACGTCCAAACGAGGTAGCCTGCAACAACATCGTTGACGCGCACCAAAAGATGATCCTCCTCTAGTGTTCATCCGCCACCCGGATGTTTCGGCATTATCGGGCTTTGGTGCCACGACCCACCGTTTACAAAATATACCATTTGACATGACCTTACACTATCTCAAACTATACTATTCTTGCGCGTTTGCAAAACAATAGGGCAATGCGAGAGCACCGATTGGAAGAAAAAACCAAGAAAGACTATTTTATAGGGAGGTGTAGGATTGAATGAGACATCCTTAGGTGCCACGGAGTGCGTGTAGCCACCCGTCGAAGTTGAATGATTTTTTGGTCGCAGGGCTCTTAAGGGACTACGCCCGACGAGGTACCCGGAAGCAACGACGTTGTCGCGCACCAAAACGACACCTCCTCTAGCGTTCACTCTGGCCACCAAGATGTGTCTCAGTAGTTAATTTGGTGCCACGACCCACCGTTTGTAAAATATACCGTTTGATAGCATTATATTGTCTCAAACTACATTATTCGGCGCGTTTGCAAACAATAGGGCAGCGAGATCACCGATTGGAGAAGGAAAAAAGCGAGATAGAATATTGTAGAGAGTCCTTACACCAGGTGTAGGATCGATGAGATGTCTCTAGGTGCCACGCAGAGTGCGTAGCCACCCGTCAAAGTTGAATCATCTTTTGGTCTCGGGCTCTTGAGGGACTACACCCGAACAAGGTAGCTCGGAAGCAACGACGTTGTCGTGCACCAAAACGACACCTCCTTTAGCGCTCACTAGCCACCCGGATACATGTCGGGTGAAGTCGGTTTGGTCCCATGACCCACCATTTGCAAAATATAATGTTTGACAGCCTTACACTGTCTCAAACTACACTATTCGGCGCATTTGCAAATAATAGGGCAGCGAGAGAAGTAATTGGAGAAGGAAAAAACTGAGACATGATATTGTAGAGGGTCCCTACACCGATGTGTATGATCAGATGAGATGTCTCTAGGTGCCACGGAGTCTGCGTAGCCACTCGTCGAAGTTGAACAATTTTTTGGTCTCATGGCTCTTAAGGGACTACGCCCAAACGAGGTAGCCCGGAAGCAAAGACGTTATCGCGCACCAAAACAACGCCTCCTCTAGCGTTCACCGGCCACCCGGACGTGTTCGCGTAGTCAATTTGGTGCCACAACCCACTATTTGCAAAATATACCGTTTGACAACCTTACACTATCTCAAACTACACTATTCGGCGCGTTTGTAAACAATAGGGCAATGAGAGCACCGATTAGAGAAGGAAAAAAATGAGACATGCTATTGTAGAGGGTCCCTACGCCGAGGTGTAGGATTAGAAAAAATTCTCTAGGTGTCCATGGAGTCTATGTATCCAAATGGTCGAAGTTGAACGATTTTTTTGGTCTCAAGGCTCTTAAGGGACTACGTCCGAACGAGGTAACCCGAAAGCAATGACGTTGTCGCGCACCCAAAAATATGCCTTCTATAGCATTCACTTGGCCACCAAGACATGTCCACACAATGCCGGTTTAGTGCCACGACCCACCATTTGCAAAATATACCATTTGATAGCCTTATATTGTCTCAAACTACACTATCCGCACGTTTGCAAAACAATAGGGCAACGAGAGCACCGATTGGAGAAGGAAAAAACTAAGACAAGCTATTATAGAGGGTCCCTACGCCGAGGTGTAGGATTTGACGAGATGTCTTTAAGTTCCATGGAGTCTACATAGCCACCCGTCGAAGTTGAATGATTTTTTAGTCTCAGGGTTCTTAAGGTACTACGCTCGAATGAGGTAGCCCAGAAGCAACGACGTTGTCACACACCAAAACGATACCTCCTTTAGCATTCACCTAGCCACTGATGTTTTAGCACACTCGGTTTGGTGCCACGACCCACTTTGTTTGCAAAATACACCATTTAACAAAGCTTACATTGTCTCAAACTACACTATTATGCGCGTTTGCAAACAATAGGTCAGCAAAAGCACCGATTGGAGAAGGAAAAACCGAGACATGCTATTATAGAAGGTCCCTACACCGAGGTGTAGGATCGGATGAGACATCTCTAGGTGCCACGAGTCTGCGTAGCCACCATCGAAGTTGAACGATTTTTTGTTCTCGGGGATCTTAAGGAACACCCCCGAATGAGGTAGCACGGAAGCAATGACGCGTCCAAAATGACGTCTCTCTAGCATTTACCAGCCACCGAACATGTCGGCATAGTCGATTTGGTGCCATGACCCACCGTTTGCAAAATACTGTTTGATGACCTTTACAATGTTTCAAACTACACTATTCGGCATGTTCGCAAACAATAGGGCAGCGAGAGCACCGATTGGAAAAGGAAAAAAGCTGAGATAGAATATTGAGGAGGGTCCTACACCGAGGTGTAGGATCAAATGAGATGTCCTTAGTGTCATAGAGTGTATGTAGTCACCCGTGGAAGTTGAATGATTTTTTTGGTCTCGGGGCTTTAATGGACTACGCCCAAACGAGGTAACCTGGAAACGACGTTGTCACGCACTCAAACGATGCCTTCTCTAGCATTCACCTAGCCACCCGAACGTTTCTGCGCAAGAATCGGTTTGGTGCCACAACCCATCGTTTTCAACTTTTTCAACAATTACAACTTTTTCAAGAAATTGTTAAATCAAAATTGAAAGAGAAGAAGAAGATGGTTATGTAATTATTGGTTATTGTGAATACTCACCTAACAAATATCCTGAATAATCTGGATAGATGATATGAATAGTTACTCTTGTTTAGTGTTCACCCACTCATAAAAAAATAAGCCTTTTCTTCTACTTCTCAATCAAAACACTTTAATCCTCATCTAGTTTATCAAAAGTAGTAAAAATACATGTTTCAAGAATTCTACCAACACTAAAGAATCGCTTCCCACTCCTAGAATCACTCATTCCTAGAACCTTCTTTCCTTAAAATCCTCAGGCTTCTAGGAAATAAGAACCTTTCTATCTTTCCTTGTTGGTCAATGGACCTATAAATTGAATAATTGCATTATTGACTCAGCGCCTCTAACAATGTCATGCTTATAAAATTTGCTAACTCTATTGGTATTACTCTCAGCCTTATTTATTGGCCATTATTACTACATGAAAACAAAATAATTACCTCTTTTCGGCTAGGTGAAATATTCTCAAGCCAGAATTTGCAGACTTCCCTGACAAGAAAATCAAGATGGAAATACTTGTGGAAGACATGCTAGCTACGTATGGTATATTGTTGAGCCAAAGTTTCTATCACGATATTGGTGGGGATATAAAGATGGATTGGTCATACACCACCATACTTATCAATGGTAAAATGAATAATATCCTTCTGATAAATAAAATTAAATACACAGCTTCAAAACCAAATGAGCCAAGGAAGACATCTTATTTCAAGATTCAAGGTATGAAATATTTTTCATGACTTAAGAGGAAAATGATAAATTGTCCATGTTGATGGAGGAATACACATGTGTCCCTTAATTTCTTAGCAATTGTAGTACCATGCAATGTTGCACCATATTAACGTTATATTCATATATGTTGCACCATAGTTTTTTAATTTTAAATCAAACATACATAAAGAATTTTCCACGCTCTTTCGAGTCCCAAATCGCTCTTTCGCGTCCCACGTGTCCCAAATGAACCAAAGGCCATCTAGGCTAATTTTAACCGCTCTTCCCGAATATCTTGTTTTTTAAGTTGGAAGATGCATATTTAATGCACATTTATCAACTCCACATCTCCGCGAGCTAGAAGATTCTTCACACCTTTTTCTTTTGCCACATGAAGCCCAAGAATGAGAGCTTCATACTCTGTTGTATTATTAGTATTTTCAAATTGTAACTTGAATGAGAGAGGACAAACCTTTCCCTCATGAGACGATAATACTACACCACTCCGAACCACCGAGGAACAACTTCCATCAAACTCTAATATCCAAACACCATTAGGATCCTCAAGTGATCTTTTGGGAAGTTGGATTTCCTCCGAGACATAATCATATAGTTGTCATGCCCCATATCCTCATAAAGTATTTGTGCTTTGGGATCATCTTTTTTTCTACATATCATCAAATTGCTTCTCGTGAAACAACTTATTAATTTTCCCATTAACGAGTGTATGAGGGCATGCGACCAATCCTTTTTCACTCTTCCAATGACTTTGGTGATCAAGCTTGAAGATTGTGAATCTCACTTTCGGGGGTGGATTTTCCAATGGGGATCCTTAAGAGCTCTATATTAGATGCTTACAGAAACCATATTTTGGCTTGTCAACCTTGGGCTTGGCTATCTCCAGGAATTGTTGGCCCTGAGCATCGGATACTATTCGTGAGGTGGTCCTGGCCTTCTTGGCAGGAGTAGGAGGGGTAGTACCCAATAAGGCCGCCACAACGCATCAAAGTTGGGTCCCGAGATCTGAGAGGAAGACTTTCTCTTCCTACTATCAACGAAAGGTTGCACCCATGCAAAAGAGGAGGAGGAAGAAGGTGGGGCAAGAGGACCGAGAGAAAGAGAACTCATTGCACTCAAAGTGTGCACTGTTGTTGCCTCTAGTTGAGATATGAGTGGGGCACTCGGGGTTTTTGGTACAGAGGAGTCAACAGTGCTCGGGAGCTCGGTGCTTTGAACTTCCTTCTCTTTATCCATAGGGGCTTCTGGAATGCCTACGGAGACTAGCACTTCACTCTCTTCACTTTCACTGAGAACAATAATGTTCTCTGGTCCTGAGGGCAATTCTGAATGCTTCATCAGGGGATCTTCTTCAACAGCTCCTTCTTGACTTCCTTGATTTTCTTCTGATATACTTGGGTGGATGAGGAAGGAGTGGAGGATGTAGGACCTTTAGTTGATGAGGCAGGAGGGGTCTGTACAGGTGCTTCCGAACTGGGTGTCAATGCCTCCTTCCTTGGTGTTGAAGTATCCTAGAGGAGGATTCACCTGAATGCCTTCTAAGCTCACGAACTCTCCTGTCAAACCAGATTTTGGTTCTTACTAGGACAGGGGCTAAGATTTCAGCTAGATCATCCTTCTCCTTTTTGAACCAATCCAAATCCTCCAAGGGAGTGTGTTTGACCAAGTTGTCATATTCATATGAAAACAGGTTGGAATTATCATCCTGAAGCCCTTTAGGAACTTGGTACAAGTTAAGCTCTTGAATCAGTTGGAGAGAAAACCTGCCATAGTGTCTCCTCCTTACCTCAAAATCATCAACAAATCAGCCCAATAGTCTTCTATGTCTGCCATATGATGGTAATTGATTCTGAGGTTCTGCTCAATAAATTTCTTCAAGTCAAAACAAGTTCTTGGCCTGAAGAAATGGACAGTGATGGGAGCTAGGGCTCTCTCTATGTTTTGTGCATCTAGAGTCATCTTGCAGGTGTAGTTTCCCAAAGATATAGGGAAGTGTAGGCCAGTGATTTTCTTATCCCTACAGGTTCTGTGTAACTTGTCCAATTTCCTGCATATCTCTATCAAGGCCATTTTATCATTACAAAACATAGGGAGCTTGAGAGGGGTGCTCTCATAGCCTGCTAGCCTGATATAGGAGAACTTTCTAAACTGGATGAAGTAGGCACCGTACTTCAATATTAGGCTCATGGCTTCATCAGAGAACCTCCTTGTAGTGTCGCTCTCCAGAAGTCTTACAATGTACATGGTGAAATCATCATTCACCCTCCTGAAGTTGTGATTGCTAGTGTCCAGGGTGAATTGAGGGCAGTAAGCATATATAGGGTCACCTTTATGAGCATCAATGTATGTGAATCCAAACCATTGCCTTGATGCTGCTAGGGTATACATCAGATATGAAGTCATGTAAAACTTCTTGGTTTGTTGTACATTGGACAGTTACTCTGCTAAGTTCATGTTGATGATTTCTACCCAGTTGATATTCTGAGTTCCCTCGCACACCATGTTGATAAGTGGGCACATCCAGAAATGGAACTCGTTGGTAGAGGGTAAGCCCATGACCCGAGCTAATAAGATTATAAAATCGACAACTCTTCATTGAAATCGGCATGAAACAGAGCTTTGGATAGATGAGACACCCCCTTTTTAGGGTTTTAAGCCAAGACTTCACCACCCTTGCCTTGTATTTTTCATTGTCCTGGTCGAAGAGTGCCTGCGCCTGGTTTTGAGAGATTACTATAGAATTGTCCATTTCAAGAATCCTTAGGGTAGTGCCAATGGTGGCAGCATCGAGCTTGGCAATGAGTTCCCCATGCACATTTGTTAGTTCGCTCGAGTCGAGATTGAAATGAGCACCGCAGTGAGTACCATGTCTACACACCGCACCGACATGGGGAAACCAAAGCGAAATGCCAAGCCACTATCGTGAATCATTTGCGCCATAGGAGAGGGCTTTGGGTCTGTCATCCTAGTCCAAAATCTCTACAAAGTCCGGTGTGACAAACTTCACTGTCACTGATATCGGGAGCGGCAGCAGCTCGAGCGGTGAAACTTGCTCCTGACCTTGGAATTTGATCTTCATGTTGATAGCAATCCGAAAAACAAAGTCACAATCTGAACTCTTGATGAAATTACAGGGGGAATGGGTATGCGCATAGAAATTTCGATTGCGAGGGTATGAGCAATTGATAACAAGAAAGCAGTGTGCAAAAATGCGTAGGGGGCAGCTTATTAAATAGTTGTTAGGAGAGAGAAATATAATAAATGTGCATTAAATACGCATCTACCAACTTAAAAAGTAAGATATTTGGGAAGAGCAGGAAAAATTAGCCCAGATGGCCTTTGGTTCATTTGGGACACGTGGGACATGAAAGAGCGATTCGGCCGATGCGGGGCGCGGGGACAAGATGCACAAATGTTCACGGGACATGAGGGACGAAAGTACGCAAAGTGTGCGATGCGGCCGAAGCGGGCGAAAGGTGAACAGTGAGTCCTGAGCAAACTTGGGACATTTGGAACAAAAAGTTCCGACGGGCCCGCAAGAGAACAAATTTTTGGGTAAAGTGGCCGATCGGCGAACATGAAGCCCAAATGAACTTGGGACATTTGGAACAAAAATTTCTGAAAAACCCGCAAATCACACAAAATGACTCAAAAACGTAGTTTTTTCGACTTCTCGACTTTTCCTTTACCAGAACAGCAGAAAAGGCATTAACTCAAAAAATTCAATTTTGAACTTCTCAAAAGAGGGGGAATTTTGAGAGGACAACAGCTGGCTCCTTCTGGGATGACTTGGCTAAAGTCCAAAAGAATGAGACAAGGCAAGAACTCTCAGAAAATCTAGGGGAAGTAGACCAATACCTTATCCATTGGGCCACGAGTCAAAAGCAAACCAATACAGAAGACAACACCCCAAACGAACAACACACCAAAACAAGGAAAAGGAAGGGGAAACACACACATGCTATACGAATATACAAAGGACTTCCTAATCACCTATGACTTAAACAATTTCACTACCGCCCACTATAAGGAAGTGGGAGGGAAGAACCATCCATATAATCAAGGTAAAAAGAATTCTCACCAGCAAAGTGCCTGATCTTGAAAGGTCCGAGCCAAAGAGAATCAAACTTGCCATGGCTACCACGAGGTTCATGCCTTTTATCCCATAACAAAACAATGTCCCCAACTTTGAAATCCCTGGACCTGGCCTTTTTATCAAATAAGGCCTTTACCTTTTGTTGATGAGCAGATATTCTATCAGCAACCCGCAACCTGTCCTCATTCAATTTATGAAGGTACATGATCCTTTTATCCAAAGAATCGTTGAAACTGGTGTCTTCAATGGCCTTCATTAAATGCAAAGCTGGTAGTTCCACTGTTACTGGCAATTGAGCTTCCACTCCATATACTACCTGAAAAGGGGACATCCCAATGGCTCTTTTAGGTGTGATCCTATCTACCCAAAGAGCATCATAAAGTTTCTTGTGCCAGTTCCTCTGAGATTCATTAACTAGCTTCCTTATTATAGCCACCAGATTTTTGTTTGTCGATTCTGCTTGTCCATTCCCCTGAGGATAATAATCCGAGTGAGCCAGGGAGATGCCATATCCATAACAAAAATCCATCATCTCAGTTGAAGAAAAATTTGAAGCATTATCTGTCACTATCTTGTTTGGTACACCAAACCTCACCAAGATGTTTTCTTTGATAAAACTGCATACTACTTCTGAAGTAGTACTCTTCACTGGAATGGCTTCTACCCACTTAGTAAAATAATCTGTGGCAGTTAATACGTGGGTATGACCAGCACTAGAAGAGGGATTAAGTGTTCCAATGAAATCTAAACCCCATTGTTGAAAAGGCTCTTCAATCACAACTGGTTTAAGGGGCAAAGAAGCCAACTTGGGTCTACCCACGAAGGTCTGACAAGCTTCACATTTATCAATCCACTTTGATGCGTCTTTGAACAAGGTAGGCCAGTAATATCCTGCACGAAGAATCTTATGAGCAGTGACAGTTGATGAGTAGTGCCCTCCACATGCTTGATTATGAAAATCCGAAAGTAGCTTCCTCTGTTGTTCCTTGTCCACACATTTTAGAAATCTTCCATCCAACCCACGCTTAAACAAGGCATTTTCCCACAACACATATTGGGCTGATCTTAGCTTAACAACTCTCCTCTCTTTGGCAGTCAAATGAGAGGGACATTCTCCATATGTGAGAAAGTGTGCGATATCGGCATACCATTCATCAATTGAGCCAAGAAACAGAATGGTAGGGAGATCAACTTTATCCTCTGTAACTCATGTCTAGCTCCCTCAGCGATGAGTTCACACAGGCCTTTTCCACGACGAGCTTGGTTGGTCTGATGTCAATGTCATATTCTTGAACCTTGGCCACCCAATTCCCTCTCTTGGACCCAAACTCCTGTTGTGTGAGAATAGACTTGATGGTCATGTCAGGTACAAATACTATGGAGTGAGAGTTAAGAATGTAAAAATGAAACTGCTTGACAACTTTAACCACTGTGAAAGCATGTTTCTCCATTATGGTGTATTTTAACTCATGATTTTTTAGAATGTAGCTCATAAATGTAATTGGGAGTTCGTGATCATTAGAATCTTCTTGAGTTAAAATAAAGCACAGGGTGTTATCTGTGGCATAACAATAGATAATAAAATCTTTGCTAAAATTTGGACATGCTAAGATGGGAGTTCTAGCAATAGCCTTTTTAATACCTTCAAAGGCTTCTTTACCTTCAAGAGACCAGCCAAACGTCTGTTTTCCCTTCATCATTTGGGAGATATTCAAGGTTAGCTCTGCGAAATCAGGGATGAATCTTCTTAGAAAGTTAATCTTACCAAAGAAAGAATGCACTCCCTTCTTGCTGGTTGGAAGGGGAATCTGCTGAATAGCTTGAACTCGCTCAGGATCAATTTTTATACCGTCTTTAGAGACAACATGCCCTAACAATTTTCCCTCTGTGACACAAAAGACAAATTTCTTAGGATTTAAAGAGATCCCATGCTCCCTACATTTCAAAAGAACTGTTTCTAGATGCTGAAAATGATCCGCTCTTGCTTTGGAAAATATGGTCAAGTCATCAAGGTATACAACAATACACTTCCCTTTTAAACTTCCAAAGGCCAAGTCCATAGCTCTCTGAAAAGTGGCACCGGCATTAATGAGCCCAAAAGGCATCCTTTTGTAGGCAAAGGTACCCCAAGGGGTAGTGAAGGTCATCTTGTGTTGATCTGCGGTATTAACTTCTACCTGATTATATCCTGAGAAGCCATCAAACATAGACAACATTTCAGATCTCGTTACGACTTGTAAGACTTGATCCATCATGGGAAAAGGATAGTTGTCCTTTAAAGAAGCTTGATTCAGATTTCTGAAGTCAACACAGATACTGAATCTCACCATTTTTCTTTCTAACAGGCACAATATTGGCAATCCATGTTGAATGGTGGATAGGAAAAATGATTTTGGCTTTTAATAATTTCTTTATTTCCTGAAAAATAGTGTTAGCTATCTTAGGATTGTATTGCCTTTGTTTCGCCTAAAAGGCTTAATCCCAGGTTTGAGAGGGATGAAATGTTGCATCTCCTTTGGTTGAAAAGCTTTTAAATCCTCATAGGAATAAGCAAGAACATCTTTATACTCCTTAAAAGATTAATTACTTTCTTCTTTTCTTCTGGTGTGCAACATTTTCCAATGTTCATGAGTTTAGGGTCAATAGAACTCCCAATATTAGTTTTATCATACTCAGCTGATTGTTGTGATCTAGTAGAAGCTTTAAACTTCACATACCTATCATGTTTGTCAAACAACTCTTCTAAACTCACCAGTCCCTTTGGAATCTTGTTCCCTTTGAGTTTGATACATCCATCTTGATCTGTCTCTTCTTCTTTGACATCTTCTTTATTGAAGGCACACTTTCACGAGGCAAATTGTCACTTCCTTCAAAGTACAACTGTTCAAAGTTATCCCTGAGTTCTAAGAAAGAAAGCAAATGCTGATCATCATTGAAAACTTGCCAGTTACTTGCATTATCAGGTACACTGGGCCTATGGATCATTTCAATGGTAAACTTATCTTGAGAAAAGTCAGGATGAGGTATCAGCAACAATGATCCTGAGACTGCTAGTGAATCAGCCCTGGTATTCTCCTCCCTAGGCACTGCCTCAATGGAGAAGGTGTCAAGAAATTCGATGGAGTCCCACACCTGATTCCTGTAATGTTTCAACCTTCTATTCTTTACCTGGAAAAGGTTTCTAACTTGCTTGACAATCAGCTCCGCATCTCCACGAGCTAGAAGATTCTTCACACCTTTTTCTTTTGCCACATGAAGCCCAAGAATGAGAGCTTCATACTGTTGTATTATTAGTATTTTCAAATTGTAACTTGAATGAGAGAGGACAAACCTTTCCCTCAGGAGACGATAATACTACACCAGCTGAGGAACAACTTCCATCAAACTCTAATATCCAAACACCATTAGGATCCCCAAGTGATCTTTTGGGAAGTTGGATCTCCTCCGGAGACATAATCATATAGTTTCCATGCCCCATATCCTCATAAAGTATTTGTGCTTTGGGATCATCTGTTTTTTGTACAATATACTCAAATTGCTTCTCAGGCAACAACTTCTTCATTTTCCCATTAACAGGTATGAGGGCATGTGACCAATCCATTTGAATTTCTCCACCCACATCCTTACAGAAGTTCCTACTTAGTAGCATCCCATATGAAGGAGGAATGTCTGCTACTAGGATAGTAGCCAAAACCTTCTTCTCAGGCAAGGTAGCAAAAGCTACTTGTGCATCTTTAATTCTTCCGACTAGGGGCACTTCCTTACTCTCCATAGAATAACAAGACCCATAAGTGTGTGTGAGAGTTAGGCCTAAGGCATGGGCTACTTTGGCAGGCATTACATTGTCTGATGCCCCTGAGTCTGACGACACAATGCTTTAGTCTATAGCCTTTCTGCTATAAGGAGGGTCACATAGAATGGTTTGATCTTATCATTGGGTGAGGTGACATCGCTACTAGATTGGGTTGTGGTGCAGAAGATGGAGTGGGTAAAAGGCCTTTAGAGGTAGTTTTGGAATGAGAATTGACAAAGTGAACCATTTTAGCAAAAGCCTTGGGATGGGTTTGATAATACTCAGCCTCTGAGATTTGAACCTTGGTCTTTTTCAGGTGATCAATGATATCGAAAGACCCAGAGTGGACGGGCTATCATCGCTTAGGAACCTTAGGTTTATCAGTTTTAGGAGTTGAAGAAGAAGTAATTTTAGTAGCAGAATTGACAGGACTCACCTTTGGTGTGGACGTAATGGGGATAGGAGATCCTCTTTTTGCAATTACAGGGATAGTCGTCGGATGCTCCTTGGATCTTTTGGTAGGCTGCATCACTTTCTCCTTTTTGTTTGTCTGCTCTCAAGTCATGACAGCGTATGATTCACTATTCATGTCCGCTACTACTTCATCATAATCATCTTCTTCATCAACACCTTCAGTAGTGAAGAAATTAACTCGAGATCCCTCAAGTTCCTCTGCTTCTTCATCGACCTCTTCAACAAATTCTTCACAATCTTCACTAACCTCTTCATCCTCCGGCTCTTCAACTTCACAGGTTGCGTTAACAGGGACTTTAATAGGAGGTCCTTCAAGTGCTAGCCTTGTTTGAGAAGTAGGCAAATGATTTCTGGGCTGAAAATTCCTCCTTGGAACGTCTGCATAGGGGGCGTGCTGGGCCAATTGTTTCTTAATGGCGATGAGATCATTTGCAAGTTTTTGTACTAATGGATCAGTATTAGCCCAGAGCGGTGGAAGAGGAGGAAGAAGAAGACCTAGATTTAGAAGGATCTCTTCTCAACTTCCCTGACATGATTAAATCATCTTCGACACTAACAAAAAGAGTTTGATCTTCAGCCAATGTTGCAAGATTAGCTCTTCTCAATGCATAACTAACTTCCGAATTGGGCATTCAGGAAGAAGCATTTTTGAATTTGATCTACAGGTTGAGTGTCTGGTGGGATTTTGTTAATCAACTTGTTGAATCGGGCTACAAATTCTCTCATGGGCTCTTGTGGTTCCTTCTTTATTTGAGAAATTTGGGCCAGCAAAGCATGCACATCTTCCGCCGGTTTGAAACGATTCTCAAACCTTGCTCTCATTGTGTTCCAGCTAGTGATAGCTCCGGCTGGAAGGTGATAGAACCAATCAACCACATTATCTTGTAAAGTTTCAACAAAAATCCTTACTGAGACATCTTCATGTTCAACTCCCAGAACTCCACATGCAACTATAAAGGCCGCAATATGCTCATCAGGATGTACCTTACCATCACCTCTGAATTTGGGAAAGTTCTTCCGATTACCTCTGGGTAACTCATGCAAAGGCTAAGGAAGGGCAAGAGGCCCAACACGATGGCCCCAAGGCAATGGTACCACCATTCCTGGAAAAATGGCTTGAAGGGGAACTGAAACACCAACAAGAATTAGAGCTCGGAGATTAGAGCTGAGTTTCTCTGAAGGAATACCACCCGTAGGGGTTCTATTTTTGACAGGAGGAGTGCTTGTTGAACGAGCTCTTCTATTTCTTCCTGCTTGAAGGGAAAGGAAAACCCTCTGTTTCAAAAGCTGAAATTGAGAATCTTCAATACCAAGGGCCCTTCTCCCGCGAGTAAAACATGGAGTCACTAGATCAAAGGATGATCAATAAATGGTTATGGAACTAGAATACCTCAAGAAATGATTCCCCAGTAGAGTCGCCAAAAATTGTTGGTCGTCAAAAAGGACTTCAAGAAGAACAACAGTCAGGGGACAAGAAGTCCCTCCTCTTTAGTGGGAGAGGTTCCCTTATTCAAAAGCAAAACTTATTTACATATGTACAGAGCATAGTTTTACCATGGAACTTGGATATCATGAAAGCATTTTTAATAGATCATCAATCACAAAAGTACAGAGGAATGAAGACATGGAAATGAGCAGAAAAGCATTCTCCATAATTATAGATGACAAAATAATTCCTTATGTATGCTAGAATGAATTGGAATGAGACCATTTGTACTCGAATTAATGAGATGCAATTTGAAAAGACACACAGTTCCATAAATAACATCTACAAGAATACAAAGCTTCTTAGCATAATGTAGACAAATGATCTAACAATATTCAATAGATAGCTTGTGAATAAAAAGAATCAGATGGACAAAGAAAGAAGATCCTTTTGTATTGATTGCTTTACTATTTCTTACACTTTCAAAAATAAGCCAAGTTCCCCCTTCAAAATGGCGAAGAGAGACCATTATATAGTTTTACAAATCAGTTACCCTTGGTAACTACTTCTTTTAATTAATGTTTAGTTAAAGGGATGCTTAACGCAAAACCCCAACTAATTACAATAAATCCGAGATGAGGAAAGAAAGAAGGGAGAAAAGTCAGGAGAAGAAGACAAGTGTTCATGATTGAGAAGGGCCCACTGATTTGAGGATCCGTTGTCTAAACCTTTTTAATGCCTCTGCTATGTCTCTGCCACGTGGGACCGATGTGTTGGCAGTGGACTGGGTCCAAAATCCGAGACACTTCTCCATCTCTTTGTCGAATTCGACGTGTGTATGATAATCTTTACTTGCTTCTTCAATAGCAGACTGGAGAGCAGATTTCTTTCATCTTCTCCTTGGTGATGGATTCCTCCTTGAACAGATTTCCTTTGACAAAAGCTCTGAATTGAGCTTTAATTTCCTGCAAGGAGAGAGGCACACCTGAGGTCTCATCGTGGAGGTGGCAATGGATGTCTTTAAAAGCAGATACCACCAAAGTCTTGAAGGCCTCACCCTTCTGCCAACTATTTCTCAATTCTCCCAAAGCCTCCTCCAGCACCTTGATTTTCCATTCCACACTATACACCCATGATTTCGACAAGTTATCCTTTGCATCATCAAATACCTTGCTTGCCATTAAAATATTTTCATCAGCCTACCCCATGAGGCGAAGGTCTACTATACAACTGCTCCAGAGTTTGAGCTCTTTATCTATATTTCCAATGGTGGAGGAGAGTTTCTGTTGCAGATTAGTTACCTTCTCATTGAGTTTGAAGGCTTCACCAATGAAATTCAATCCTGCGACGAGCATATCATCCACCATGGCCTCCATAGCCCTTCCATAGATGGAATATCTGTGTATATCTTTGATACTCTGGACTTCTTCTTGGCTGAGGATCACAGGTGGTGGAAGAGTAGTCAATGGGGTGGGGTCTAAAACTTTATCTTTGGACAACAGTGACTTGATGAAACCTGCAAGAACCTGAGCCTGCTCTTCCAACTGCTCTATTTTTTTCCCTTTTTCCACTCTTCCAATGACTCTGGTGATTGTTTCTTGAAGATTGTGAATCTCACCTTCAGGGGTGGATTCTCCCATGGGGATCCTTGAGAGCTCTAGATCAGATGCTTGCAAATCTTGTTCTGGCTTGTCAACCTTGGGCTTGGCTATCTCCAGGAATTACTTTGAGCATGGATACTATTCGTGAGGTGGTCCTGGCTTTCTTGGTAGGAGTAGGAGGGGTAGTACCCAATAAGGCTACCACAACATCAAAGTTGGGTCCCGAGATTCGAGAGGAAGACTTTCTCTTCCTACTATCAACGAAAGGCTGCACCCATGCAAAAGAGGAGGAAGAAGAAGGTGGGGCAAGAGGACCGAGAGAAAGAGAACTCATTGCACTCAAAGTGTGCACTGCCATTGCCTCTAATTGAGATATGAGTGGGGCACTCTGGGGTATCTGGTACAGAGGAGTCAACAGTGCTCGGGAGCTCGGTGCTTTGAACTTCCTTCTCTTTATCCATAGGGACTTCTGGAGCGCCTACGGAGATTGAAACTTCACTCTCTTCACTTTCACTAAGAACAATAATGTTCTCTGGTCCTGAGGGCAATTCTGAACGCTTCATCAGGGGATCTTCTTCAACAGGCTCCTTCTTGACTTCCTTGATTTTCTTCTGATATACTTGGGTGGATGAGGAAGGAGTGGAGGATGTAGGACCTTTAGTTGATGAGGCGAGAGGGTCTCGTACAGTGCTTCCGAACTGGGTGTCAATGCCTCCTTCCTTGGTGTTGAAGTATCCTTGGAGGAGGATTCACCTGAATGCCTTCTAAGCTCACGAACTCTCCTGTCAAACCAGATTTTGGTTCTTACTAGGACAGGGCTAAGATTTCAGCCAGATCATCCTTCTCCTTTTTGAACCAATCCAAATCCTCCAGGGAGTGTGTTTGACCAAGTTTCATATTCATATGAAAACAGTCGGAATTTTCATCCTGAAGTCCTTCAGGAACTTGGTACAAGTTAAGCTCTTGAATCACTGGAGAGAAAACTCCGCCATAAGTCTCCTCCTTACCTCAAAATCATCAAAGCCACATCACCCAATAGTCTTCTATACTCTATGATGGTAATTGATTCTCGAGGTTCTCTCAATAAATTTCTTCAAAGTCAAAACAAGTTCTTGGCCTTGAAGAAATGGACAGTGATGGGAGCTAGGGCTCTCTCTATGTTTTGTGCATCTAGAGCCATCTTGCAGGTGTAGTTTCCCAAAGATATAGGGAAGTGCAGGCCAGTGATTTTCTTATCCCTACAGGTTCTGTAACTTGTCCAATTGCCTGCATATCTCTATCAAGGCCATTTTATCATTATAGAACATAGGGAGCTTGAGAGGGGTGCTCTCATAGCCTGCTAGCCTGATATAGGAGAACTTTCTAAACTAGATGAAGTAGGCACTGTACTTCGATATTAGGCTCATGGCTTTGTCAGAGAACCTCCTTGTGGTGTCGCTCTCCAGTAGTCTTACAATGTACATGGTGAAAGCATCATTCACCCTCCTGAAGTTGCGATTGCTAGTGTCCAGGGTGAATTGAGGGCAGTAAGCATATATAGGGTCACCTTTATGAGCATCAATGTATGTGAATCCAAACCATTGCCTTGATGTTGCTAGGGTATACATCAGATATGAAGTCATGTAAAACTTCTTGGTTTGTTGTACATTGGACAACTGCTCTGCTAAGTTCATGCTGATGATTTCTACCCAGTTGATATTCTGAGTTCCCTCGCACACCATGTTGATAAGTGGGCACATCCAGAAATGGAACTCATTGGTAGAGGGTAAGCCCATGACCCGAGCTAATAAGATTATAAAATCTGACAGCTCCTCATTGAAATCGGCACAAAACAGAGCTTTGGATAGACGGACGCCCCCTTTTTAGGGTTTTAAGCCAAGACTTCGCCACCCTTGCCTTGTATTTTCATTGTCCCGTCGAAGAGTTCCCGCCTCGGTTCTAGAGATTACTATAGAATTGTCCATTTCATGAATCCTTAGGGCAGTGCTAATGGTGGCAAAGCAGATCGCTTAGCAATGAGTTCCCCATGCACATTTGTTAGTTCGCTCGAGTCGGATTGAAATGAGCACCGCAGGCGAGTACCATGTCTACACACTGCACTGAGATTGGGAAACCAACGGAAAATGCCAAGCCACTATCGTGAATCATTTGCGCCATAGGAGAGGGGTTCGGTCTGTCATCCTAGTCCAGAAATCTCCAAAGTCTAGGTGACAAACTTCACTATCCCCGATATCGGGAACGACAAACTCGAGCGGTGAAACTTGCTCCTGACCTTGGAATTTGATCTTCATGTTGATAGCGAATCGAAAAACAAAGTCACAATCTTGAACTCTTGATGAAATTGTAGGGGAATGGGTATGCGCACAGAAATTTCAATTACGAGGGTATGAGAAATTGATAACAAGAAAGTAGTGTGCAAAAATGCGTAGGGGCAAATTATTAAATAGCCGTTAGAGAGAGAAATATAATAAATGTGCATTAAATACGCATCTACCAACTTAAAAGCAAGATATTCGGGAAGAGCGGGAAAAATTAGCCCAGATGGCCTTTGGTTCATTTGGGACATGTGGGATGTGAAAGAGCGATTCGACCAATGCGGGTGCCACGGGACAAGATGCACAAATGTTCACGGACATGAGGGACGAAAGTACGCGAAGTGCGCGATGCGGCGGCGAGGCGAAAGGTGAACAACGAGTCTTGAGCGAACTTGGGACATTTGGAACAAAAGTTCCGATGGGCCCGCAAGAGAACAAATTTTCGGGTAAAGCGGATCGGCGAACAGGGAGCCCAAATGAACTTGGGACACATGGGACAAAAATGTCCGACAAACCCACAAATCACACAAAATGACTCAAAAACGTAGTTTTTTCGACTTCTCGACTTTTCCCTTTACCAGAACAGCAGAAAAGGCATTAACTCAAAAATTTCAATTTTGAACTTCTCAAAAGAGGGGAAATTTTGAGAGGACAACAAGTCTAAAATGTAGTGCAAAGGCTCAATTAGTAAGTCCACCATCAGGCCACCGAGGAAATTCCGACCCATTCATATGCATCTTTTTTTTTTTAGGGTTTTGATGTTTGGCTTGGGGTTTTGCATGTCTCTCCTTCATCACCGAATACCAATGACATACAAATGACTCGGTCCATCAACGTGACAGCAAGTGAAGGATTTGCATCACTTAATGACCCTGTGAATTTGGTTTATGGACCTCCTGCATAGACCAAGGTGCCTAGATCTCAAACCAAGGCACCTAGATCTCAACCAAGGCGCCTCGAGCACCCTCATCCCTCTTCAAACGCCCCTCCAGCCGGCCAACTCGGATGTCTATTTTATGGATCTCCCGTATGGTCATTTCGCAAAATGTTCATCCAGTTTATTCTCAGTGACATGATCAAATGAGCTTGTCAAATTATCTAAGCTTTGTCTAGCCCTCTTTGTTCATTAGGGTTTCACATTTCTATTTACTTAGTTTCTTGGGTCATTTACTTTATTTATTTAGTTGTTATTTATTGGTTTGCATAACATTTAGATTAAAGTAAATTAGCCCCCCACCCCCATATTTCCATTTTAGTTTAATCATTATCATACCTCCCTAGGGGACTCATATCCCTCTATCCTTTAAATTAAATTTTGAATGCACTAATAACATGGCTAAATACGAAGCCCTCATCATGGGTCTTCAAATAGCAATCATGCTTGGTGTTCAAATTTTAGACATCTATGGAGACTCTCAACTCATCATCAACCAAATCAAAGGAATTTACCAATGCAAAAATGAAATTTTACAAAATATAAAAACATTGTTGAATTCCTCTTAGAATCCTTTGATCAATACACCATCCAAACAATTCCATGATCTTCCAATAAGTTCACAGACACCATGGATTCTCTAGCATCACTAATTTCATTATCGACTAATGATTCCAAATTGTTCATTGTTGTGCATAGACTTGATCAACCCTCTCACACCAAAGAAATCCGCTCTATTAACATTATCGAAGATAATCAAACAAACCTCTAGTACACTCAAACCTATGACTACCTTTCTTAATCAAAAGTATCATCCGACCTATCTAAAAATGCTAAACGATATTTTCTTCAATGCGCTACCCGATATGTCATCGTAGGTGGTGTTCTCTACAAATGTGGGTTTGATGGCCTTCGCTTTAATACCTCAAATCTTATGAGTCTACAAAAGTTATCCGATAATTCCACGATGGTAGATGTGGTGGACACTTCAGTGGAATGGTTGTTGTTAAACGCGTCCTACGGATGGGATATTACCGCCTACCCTCAATCAAAATTGTAGCACATACGTCAAAAATGCGTTAAATGTTAATAACATTCCAATTTCACTCACATACCAAGTCGGGTCTTACAACCCGCTTGGATCTATGGCCTTTCTCACAATGGGGACTTGACCTCATTGGCCTCATCAACCCTCATTCATCACAACAACATCATTCTATCATCACCGCTACTGAATACTTCACTAAATAGGTGGAAGCCATTCCCTAGTCTCTACTAAAGCAAATAAAATTATCGATTTCATCTATCAACATATCATATGTTACTTTGGCATCCCTCACAAGATTATCACAGATAATGGAAAATATTTCAAAATTAAGGAAGTACATAAATTATATGACACTTTCAACATCAAACTAAGCTTTTTTCGTCTCCTTACTATTCACAAGAAAATGGACAAGCGTAGCTTTTAAAAAATGCTCAACAAAATTCTCATGAAAATAGTCGATCAAGTAGGTAGGAATTGACATCTTCAAATTTCATTTTCTTTATGGGCCTATCGAACTAGCATCCGCACACCTACATGTGCTACGCCCTTTTCTTTATTCTATGGATCTGAGGCGCTTTTACCCTTAAAGTTCAAATTCCATCTTTCTGTATCCCTCAGATATTTTATCCCTAATGAGGATTATCATCAAGAACGCCTAACACAACTTGAATTGTTAGACGAATGTCATCTAACATCCCTTGAACATCATCATGTCTATCAAGAATGCATCAAACGAGCATACAACAAACATATCAAAGAATATGACTTCAACATTGGTGATCTTGTCCTCAAAGAGAATCAAAATGTCACTACTCTGGAAAGGAGTAAACGTGGAAATTTTGCCCCTAACTGGATCGGTCCATATGTCATCACTCACAAGTATGGGTCAAGAGCCTATCACTTAGCCTCCCTTGATGGTAAACTAAAAAGGAACCTGAAATTCCTTGCACTTGTGACCTTTCTATTGTTAACATATCTACCATCATGACATTAGTCACATCAAGATCTCACTCCACCACTAGTCATTCATTCACTAACATAATGATTTGGAAACATGTGGTCCTTCGTTAACATCTTATATCTACAACCTTAAAGATGAGCACCACACATCTGTTCATCGCATCTTTCACATGGACAAGTTCCTCCTTAACAGAACCCCGCAATCATTACTCCCATCTTTCCCTTATCTATCAATTGAAAACATGTTAAAGGGTCACGTGTGTAGTTTGTACACACCTTTTTCCCTCCTCAAATGGTCTACTAGCCTCGACTCTCAACTAAAATAAATTCAAAACTATACTTTCAAATGCATACTATCAAAAATATATAGATTGATCCCTCAAAGGACAATTGTTAATAAAAATATAGACCGATCCTCGATGGACGACTATCCATCAAACAATAAATCAAAATCGTAGACTACTCCCTCGAAGGATGGATACCCATATCATTACAAAAAGGCTTCTCACATCGATCATCCTTCATATAATGTCAAAAATCAAAAATCCTAGGAAAGCTTCCCACATCGATCAACTTTCCCATCAAAAGAAAACTTCTCGCATTGATCATTTTGTGCAATAATAGTTGGGGCATAAGCCTACAAGACATCAAAGGAGAACCTATTCCTCCCCACACAAACCGCATATGTCAACCCTTCACGTGTTCTAGGAAGGAATACAAGCTCATTTCAATCTACATCCAAGGTCCTACATATGACTAATTATTGTTAGTTATATGTTAACATTTGTTACACGACCTCAAGTGCACTGTCATACATATTTAATTGACCATCGTATCACATATGCATCAAATCCAATTCCAAAAGCAAACATTTCACATTTATTCTTAACCACGATTAAAACTACATTTTGAAACATACATCAAGATCATTATACCATATTGATATCAAAAATCACATCTAAAACATCATATCAACATTACATCTAATATCAACATTACATCTAACATCATATCAAATACATCTAAACTATTCAACATCTCATCAACAGACTCATATATAACATCAACATCACATGAATCCAAAACCATAACCATATATATCATCAAATGTCTCGCACAAAATGCCTCCAAAGGGCTCATATACAAAATCATCTATATCCAAGTCATTAACAAAACCCACATAGTATGTGGTGAAATCAAAATTTAATACTCCTTGCCACTATGACCTCATGTGGCTCCTCTATCTGGCCCCAGATCTCTTCATGGCTATGTGCGACACTCCCAAAGTGCTCGTCAAACTAGCTTGACAAGATAATCTTTGTTCACTCACTTTATGCTCAACATAACAAGGTACATCATGTAGTCGCTCCATCACCAAGCCTCATAGTATATCATCTCCTCATTCAAAGCACTTGATACTTCTCAACGGTCAAAAACCGGGAAGCCCCATCTTCCCTCCCCCGCCGGCACTCCACCTGCAGGTACCACTACCCGTCATGCACTAGGCCCCGCTCCCTAATCAACACTCCTAGAAACCTCTGAAGATGTCCCCACCTCCCCATATTTCTCCCGCCGCTAGTGATATTTATCTCGTTGTTGCTAATAGGTATCATGCTCTAAGCGTCCCCGGTCTCTCTCTCACTATGGCGCGTCTCGCTCCTACCGAATGGTGTTCTCGCTTGACCACCAACTATCCCTCTCCAACTACAAAGTGTCATGAGATGCCGCAGAACCTAGCTAACTCATCCCCACCATCACCCTACTCCTCATCTCCACCCATATGTGGATCCTCGTCCCAAACATCGGTGATCTATAATCGCTGCCGATTTCAACCTATTTAAGAACCTTCCTCATGTGAAGGTTCCATCCTTGCAATCAAAAGTGCACTCTATTGCATTTGTTTCATTATCCTTTCAAAGTCCTTCCTTATGGACTCAATTTCTTGTTGGAACTTAGACTGCCTTTGTTGCTCTATTTCACCTTTTTCACCTCTTGCCTCTTTGAAGCCATCTCTGTAAACAATCTTGCAACTTGCATAATAATGATTAGATAGACAAATTTAAATGTTTGAAAAGTCTTAATATCTAGACAGAACTCGGCTCTAGTACCAAAATTGATGCACCTTCTTTATAGTTTAGCAAAAACTCTAGCATGCAGCATTGTTGTTGACTTTCTATTGTGTTTCTGTTGACAATTTAATGTTTAACTGATGTAATTTGGATGCTTGTTGACTAGTAGCTTCAAACAATATCTCATGCATTCATATTATCTTGGTGATCAATCCACTCAAGGTGCATATGAGGATATTTGTCTCCATTGATCAAGTATTGCATATGGACTATATGCAGCTAGTGTATCTTACATTCACCTTATAACATTGTCATCTTCCTTAGCATATGTGAAGGAAACATGAAATTCATACCTTAATATACTTTGGATAATCTCCCATGATCTAGTTACCATCTCCACATTCCAAGATCACTCTGCCTGTACAAAACACCAAACCTTTCTATACATATACTCCTATTATAAGTTTCCTTCCACACAATATGGAAACATGTTTTTTTTTCTGGGTTGTCTCAAGACTGCAGGTCTGTATTTTGACCATAACTTTCTCCACAAGTATTTAATTGACCTCAGGCTAGACTCGTTGGATTCGTATTAGCAAGACGCTTCTACTGTCCAAATTTCAGAATTTTTCCTTGGATAAATCTCGAGATATGATTATTTTCCACTCGTGTTTAGTCACAGTTTTACACAGGCCTAAAAATTTCTGCAATCGATATCTCCAGTTGTGCTTCTCCAATCACCATCAAAATTGGAGGATCATTAATTCGTAGTAAGACAGAGATAATTTGAAATTATTATTCAAATTCATTGGTCCAATTAAAAGATCATGCAAGCCCTATATCGAGCCCGAGACTAGACAAATTGAGTTACAGGGCATATTTTCCATCTTCAAGAGCTATAAAAATTCTACAATGTTCCATTTACCTCCCTCTATCTAATCAAGCAATCACAGATCTCAAAACATACCTTTAACCTTGATTGTCATTTTCTTCTCCTCGGCCTGAGATAGAATCTACATGCACAGTTCTATTTATTTTGCAAATACATGTAAAATTTCTCCAAACAAAGGCATATTATTACTTCTAATCACCATACATGCTTTTTCTACCATTTTCAAACCTCTAGAACCTATGTTCTATTCCATTACATTCAAATCCATCTCCTCTCCTATCAATTACATTGGAATCCCCTATGAATAGGTGGATATTGACTAAGTATAGACTCAACAACTCCCTATCAAAGTGCAACCAACACTAATTTTGCTCAAACAAGATCCTAGACCAACTCATATGCACGTTTGAAAACAAACATTATCTCCCTACATAGCCTATATGGCCTTATTTAGTCCTATTTCCACCTTACATGACTCTTTTTCCTATATTACCCTTTTACTAAGTCAAATTCACTCCTACAACCTCTTACAAGCACTTATTAACCTTTTACAACATATTTAACTTTAGCACTCATCCTAGACTAACATGTCTTATTGGTCTCATATGACCTTATTATGCTTTAGCCCTTGATGCTCCTACATCATCTTGTCTGAAGGACATTGTTGTAGGGGTGGGGCCCACCAACCCTCCGGTTCATAGCTCGTCAAAAGTGTATCAATAAAAAAATGTATGTTATGTAGATGGTTGTTCCAAGTCCTTCACACCAATCATCAAGCATATTCGATCTTCTGCTCGTCCCAGCCAGCTTGTTCGTGTGTAAAATTTGATATTTTCCATGAACTCGGGCTTTGTACACTTCACACTCTCTCCCAATATCGAGGATATCAAGGATCATATAGAAATCATACAAGAAGAGTGAGAAGCCGCCAGGGTTCTGCTCGACTACTTCAAGATTTTGAGCTCAGCAACCACCCTAGCCTAAGCCACTTACAACGCTGAACAGATCTCCCCATCCCCTTGAATTCTAAATTAATCATTGTTATCATTTATCTTATCATTATCAAAATCCTTAATTGTATCAAACGAGTTAACACCCTTCAAGGAAGTCCTTCGGATTATTGGGATCGGCATTCGTTGAGCAACGTGTTATCATTCTTATCTAATATCTATTTGTTTAGTTTTCTTTGTATGCAGGTCTTCTCACTTGGCGATAGGAGGAGCCTCTTTCATTTCTTGTGTATTCCATCATCCCTACATTGCGATTGTCAATACAGGTATCAATAAACCTTGCTCATTTGAGTTTTTGGTATTTTCAGTATTATTACTACTAACCGAAAAACACCATAAACACCAACATATTATTACTTCAAACCCCGCACCTTTCCCTAATCCCTCAAGGGATGTATATATAGTTACATTGGCTCTTGAGCCATGCTTTGCATAGAGCTAACTAGAGTACAGAGGGAAACATGCATGATAGATGGCACCACTCCTTGTCATTGGGCTTTGCATGGCGGTCTTGGTTCCTTGGGAATCTGCTTCATTAGCAAACTTTACTTCCCTTTTTAGCGCACGCCACCAATTCTTTCCTCGAATGTAATGAGTTCAAACATGTTAAATCTTCCTTTTTTACTTAACTAGAGCTCTTTATTAGTTCTTGTAAATGAGCCCTATTGAAAGTATCTTGATTCCTTTACACGCGTGAGCATTATAGACCTTGATGAGTCTTGATGAAACCTCACACGTCAAACTATAGTATCCAATTAAACCTTCTATGCATGCGGGTTTGGGTTCCTTTGTAACTTTAAATGTGTGCATCATAAAAACTTCGCAAGTAACAAAAGGTGTGCATGCCAAAAAAGAAGTGTCTTATGCACCGAGGAAAGGAATACTTAGCCAAACTTCTATTTTGCTTCAAAAAATTGGGGCCCAATGATGGCGAGTGCACAAAGAGAAGACGATGCTTTAGTTTGTAGAAGGCTAGTGCACAAGAAACACCGACATATTCAATAAGGTAGAGGTGAGTAACGATGGATTTGAGAGCTAGGCATGGATGGAAGAAATAAGATGAAGCGCAAGACATTTGGCTTAAGAGGTTGTGGCAGAATCAAATTGTTCAAGGATTAGATGACTATCATGACGAGTGCACAAGAAGCATATGAGGCTTTAGTTGACTATGCATTCTATAGATCTTGGATTGACTCCAATGACCTTGGAACCACCTTAGATTCTATAGCCATTGAAGACATGTTAGATCTCTAATGGTTGCAAGAATTTAAAATGACACATGGTATTTCTTGAGACCTTTATATAGGCGTTGGGAGAAAACAACCGAGCAACTTAACCAATGGGAAAGTCTAGATGTAGGAAGATTGGTTTAGAAGTTGAAGCTCAAAAAAATGAAAGTGTATTAAGCAAGAGAGAGCTAAACAGTCTAAGAGGAAGAAGCAAGACCTACAAAGCACAAAATGAGGAGTTTAGAGAGAGAGAGAGAGAGTGGAAGTCGAGAGACTCCACCATTGTAGTGTGTCAATCTTGTTATTGCAACTTCGTGTTTATTTTAGTATGGACACATTGTAATCCCTTGTCATTTTAATATAAAGTTTTGTTATGGTTATGTACTTTGTGTGTGATTTCATGGTTGTTGGGTTAGGGCTTTCCTTAATTGGAAACCATGTCCCTATGGCTGCATCATAACTTTGGTAATCTTAATAATCATGATAAGCCCATCTACCCCACACCTCTCGATAATCAACCATTATCATTATCTCGCTTGTAATCAATCTCAAACTTACATTTTGTAACTAGTACATACAATATCAACTTTTGGTAATCTTAATGACCGTAATAAATCCATCTCTCCCACACCTCCTCTAATAATCAACCAAGTGAACATGATTGCACTCATGGAGATGAACAATAATTACTTGGCACATCATTAGAAATAATCCAAATATCATAAATATTTTGGAGATAAAAACATTATTTCTTGTAAATTTATGAAATAATAAATGACTACAAAATTAAAACAATTACTTTTGAATTTATGGCCTACAATAAGATAAAAAAATTAATATAAAACTAAATACTTATGACTTGGATGTTTCAAACATGCTTTGATCAATTTTAATCTCATCCCTTTGATGAATGTTAGGACTTGTTACGACTCTTTCATTTGATAAAAATGTGCCTTGTGAATTTCTAACATCTTCAAAGGGAATATACAAGACAATATTTTCATGTTTTTCATATTTGGTTTTTACAGAAAAAAATCAAAATCCGTTGGCAAGGAATAGTTACATACAGAAAATATTCCATAAGAACCAACCATGGGAAGAATCCAATCCCTATTAAATGTTTTTTTAATTATTTTTAGTTCTTTAGTAAAAACAGAATCTATTTGCAAGGGATAGTTACATGCACTTAGTTTTTTTCGTGGAGAGTTCCATATGGACCAGTCGCTGGAACTGGAAGAATCCAATTCCAGCCTATTGGATTAGAAAGAATTCCCGTCATAACAACAAACAATCATTTCCTTCCCATCAAAAAGCATTGGCTCACACTTTAGCTTCCTTACCCTCTTGTCGCCTTAAAATGGCTCCAACATCCAACCATTTACATAATGATTATAATAAATTAAAAATTAATAGCCTTCAAATAGTCTCACAAATGACTCCTTTTAAGGATAAACCACATGAGTGTACAATTGGAAGAATACTTCTACCTTGAAAATAACCCAAACCACTCCATTACAACCATATTATAAACCAATCTATATAAACCTGTTGATTCTAACCCTTATGTCCTCTCTTCTGATTTTCATTAACAAAAATTGTTTCAAATTCTCTATTTAACTTCTTATATTAAAAGTCAATAAGCATATGATTATTTGGCTAGGTAATTTGATTGTGAAAACAAATTATGTTTTGTGCAAACCAAACATGTATTCAATCAATTTAAATGAGAGGAAAGAATACAATATAAAGATAAAAAAATGTAGATGTTCATTTCATCTTCTAAGATGATTGTTTCTATCCTATTACAAGACAAAAGCTTTACTCCTAAGATTTAATAATATTATGTACAATAATATTACACTTCCCACTTAATATGCAAGGATTATTGTAAGAATAAACATGCATCTAAAATTTTCAAAACTTTTCTCTTACAAGGGCCTTTATCAGGATATCCATTGGGTGTTCATCACTTGGACAATGTAGTTATTTCATAATCGTCTTTTATATAATGTTGAATCAACTCATATTTGATATTAATGTGCTTGGTGTGGCCATAAAACATTGGATTCTTGGCTATCTAGGTTGTAGAAGTATTGTCAATTATGAGTGGTATTGATGTAACATGTTTTTCTTGTATATTTGCAAGAATCCCTCTAAGCCATAGTATTTCTCTTGTTGCCTCTGTTGCTACCAAATATTCTACTTTTGCAACAAAAATTGTAGTCACTTATTGCTTCTTTGAGTTCCAAGAGGTAATTGATGTTCCTAAATTCATCATGTAACCTTAAGTCAATTTCTCATCTTCAAATTTTTCATAATCTAAATCTAAATATTTGACTAGTTTGAAATTTGTTGTCCTAGAGTATTTGAGTCCAAAATTGTGTCCCTTTAGATATCAAAGAACTCTCTTTGTTATAACCCAAAGATGACTTTCTCTATGATGTTGCGTGAATCTAGAAAGAACACTAATCGCAAAGAAATGCACGATCTAGTTGTGGTTACATAGATCAAACTTCCAATGAGTTATTTGTACTTAGTCGCATCTAGAAGCTCTAGAGTATCACCTCGTTAGCTTCAAAATATGTTCCATGGCCATGTTAAGTGGTTTGCAATCTATCATTCCAAATTTTTGTTGTAAGATGAAAATGCACTTCAATTTCAATCACTTAAATACCCAAATATGTCATTTGAATGACATTCATCACTTTTGTTTTGATTTTTGCAATGTATCTTTTGTTATTGTATGTAAGGATCGGATAATCCACATATGCCACTAGAAATACAACTATCTTGTCAATTATTTTGACAAAAAGAGGTGCATCTTCACAATCAAAACGCTAAAAGTTCATAGTCAAGAGGTGCTCAATGAGCTTTTTTGAACCATGTATTTTGGGGCTTGTTTCAATCCATATAACAATTTCGTAACGTGTGTACTTTGTGCTCTTGGTCGTCAATTGGAAAACCCTTTAACAGAGTCATCTACATTATTTCTTTGAGATCACCATTCAAAAAAGTAATTTTAGGCCCATTTGATGAACTTTGCATTTGTTATGTCTTGCCAAAAATAAAGTCCGAATAGTAGTCCATTTCATTGTTGGTGCCAAGGTCTTATTATAATTTATCCCTTCTTTATGAGAAAATCCCTTTGCAACAAGCCTTGCTTTGTGTTTGTCAAGTGAGCCATCTACTTTGTATTTGTTGCAAATGACTCACTTGCAACCAATTGGTTTACAATTGATAGGAGAAGCAACTAACTCCCAAGTTCTATTTTTGACCAAGGCATCATATTTATTTTTCATCGATTTTTCTCCATGCATCTAACTTCTTTGCTTGTTTGAAAGAGGTTGGTTCTGAATCAAAAGCAATATTGACTTCTTTTGGATGGTCAAAGTCGGTTTGTTGCCTAGTGCACCCTCCAAGGTCCAATTTTCTTCTTTTTTCTTGAATCTCTTTAAGCATTTTATCTATTTTTATTTGCTTTGTGTTTTTGTGCATGTTTTCCCAAGTTCACCACGTTTGACATTTGATAGTGTTTGTGTAAACCATTTAGGCATCTATTTTTGTCTCTTACGTAACAAATGGTGCCTCTATTTCATGTTCTCAAGTTCCTTCATTTTTAGACAAATGCTCCAAAAACATGTGCTCATCCTCTGATGAAGTTTGAATTTTTGTTGCAAGGGGTGTTTCATTTTTAATTACAAGAATTTGGGGATTCTCAATTACATGTCCCCCTCACTATTTGAAATTGTCTTATCAATCTTCTTGAAAACATCAAATTTGGCATCAAGTTAGTCCAATTGTCAATCTATGTTGGTTGTGCCTTTTACGCTTTCACGAAAACATCTCTTGTAATGAGAAATTTCTTGTTATTTTTATCAAATAGCATGTAAGGCTTTGAGGATTATGAATATCCTCAAAGGATGCATTTGTGACTCATGTGGTCCAACTAATTCCGAAAATCAATGCATAATGTGAATATCAAAATCCAAAGATCTCGCACTAAAGGAAGATTACCACACCAAATTTCATACGAGTCTTCATTATAAGGATTGTTGATATGACCTCTTTATGAAAATAGATTAATGTTTGAGTTGTTTTTCTCCAAAAAGTATATTAACCCCTTAGAAGTACATCGTGCATGAACCATGTTCATCAAAATTCTATTCACTCTCTCAAATGACTCCATGTTATTAAGGAGTGTGAGTGATTGTTGGATGATGTTTGATCATAATTAGCTTGAGATAGGCTTCCAACACCTTTGATGTGAATTCACCAAGATTGCATCCTTAAGTGCCCCAATGCGGCGTGTGTTTCATTTTCAATCATTGTTCAAAATCTTTTAAAAGTTTCAAAGGTAACCAATTTTTACTTCGTAAAGTAGATCCATGTCATCTTGTTGTAATGATCAATGAAAATGAAACACTTGAGACCACCAACATATAATTGGTAATAGTACACAAATCAAAGTGCACTAACTACATTTTTTTATCATCTTTCCATCCTAATTTTTGAAATGAATCTCTTGAATGCTAAGCTAGAATGTAGGATTCACATTTTGCAACTTTGTTTGGAAAAGTTGGCAATCCTACAACACCATTATTTTGTATAGTGTGAATGTTATCATAGTTTGTGTGCCCAAATCCATCATGCCACAACAGACTTTGTGACATCCCTTCTTCTACGAGACGAGAAAGTTCGTTGAGATTGAAATCTCACCCCGAGTTTTGGCAACTTGTCTTCTCTATCATCCAACAAAATAGAGTGGCCTTGTCGGATTAACACCGAGGACAATTTCTTTTCAATTGAGGAAGGTATAAAACATTTTTAGAATAAAATTTGAAGGCGTTGTAATTGAAGTCAAATTGTCTAATTTTTTGTTTTAAACTTATTCTAATTGTAGAGGTATATCAATCCATAACTTTCTTCATAATAGTGCTCAAAGAAGTCTTTGAAATCTCATGTGTTGCAGAAGGCATCGGTATTAGGAACCAAGCATGAAATGATGTTGTATTTGAAGACATTATTGACTTCATCTAGAATGGAAAGTATATATCTTCACTTGTAAACTCAAAGCGAGTTGGGTTCTAAGACTTTCTTTTTTTTTTTTTTTTTGTTTCTAATAGGCCTCAATTTTGTCCCACAATGTTTTAAATTCATGAGCCTTGTGACTCTCTTTTCGGGGACAACATTTGCAAAACACATTTTGTTTGTCATTTTCGCTTTTTTGTTGACCATTATACTTGTCAATTCTACCTCCTCACCCTTTATATCTTCCCTTAGCTCTATCACTACAAGTGGTAACCTTATTGGAAGAATTGCCCTTCTAATGAGCATAGAACAAACTTTCGCCTAAAGTTTTAGTCTTTCTTCCAAAGGTCTTTTCTCTTTTAGCCATCTTGTCAACCAATTGATCAAAAGACGTGTATTCAACAAATTATTTGTATGTAAAGACTCTAAATGGGTTGAGTATGTTGGAAAAAAAAACTTTTATAAATGAAGTCATATATACCTTTTGACACCAGCATCATCATCGTCATACTTGTTTGCACGAATTTTTTTAATACTAGACTCGTTGCATCATTGTTTTCAACTCAAGATTGATAACTTCAATTTCAATTGTATGAAGTCCGCTCTGAATGAATTAGTTTGTTTAGTGCGTCCCAAAGTGTGTTACCCTATCAGATGTGACAAAAAACTTTGCTATCCATGGAAACCCTCATCAAAATCAATGTCCTAAAAATATTTTGCTTCCAAATTTATGACTCTACCTCATTATTGGTTCACTTTGGTTGTTTGTCTCTATCACAAATGTTGAATTACAAATCATTGAAGATAAGAGTTTTCTCAACTTATCACAACCAATCCAACCACCTCTCTTTCTCAATTGGTGTCATATCAATAATTATATTTATTGAATTCATTTCTGCTATGAAGGCGATGAATTGGTTATTTATCGCTTCAAAGGGGTCATTTTTTTATATACCACAAGACCAAATATACCGAACCGTCCTATATACTTGTTGATGTATGGAAAAAACTCATTTTTTTATATTAGTCGATATATGAAATAGATGTTAAAACACGCGAGAGCATAATGATGCATGGTACCTAAGTAATACATGAAAAAATCTGCTCTATTAATCACACCGTTTAGCAAGAAAACTTTATACATGAGCATAACTTCCTTATATACTTGGTATTCCTTACTTTCAAGATTTGCGTCTATCAATAGACGTAAATAAATAACAAAACAATAAAAAAATCTTTTTATTTCTCCCGATGATTTATAGAGACGATGTCGCGGATGTCGTTGCAACTATATTAAATAATAGATGTAGAAGTTTGATCATGATGACAAAGACTCGTATTTTTATAACCAAAGGCACTACTAATATCAAACACTACAAGCTTAGAATTTTCATTATTTGTTTTATTTTTTAAATTCTCGATATATTTTGAAAAAATGTTTTAAATAATTTGAAAAAATGATTAATTTTTTAATAAGTAATGAAAGAAAAACAAATTTAAAGAAATCCTCTCGAGTTAATATTTTGCATTTCCCCTAAAGGTTTTCATTTAAAATTGACTATATATCAAATGATATTTTCAAGGCTTAAATTAAGAAAAAGAAAACCTAGAACTTATCGTTATCTTTGATGGGAGTGGGACTCAACCACAAATCTACCCTACTAAAGAGGGGAAGCTTTGCTCTTGTGATTTCCGATGGCGGAAATCCCACATTCACTAATGAATCTGTTGTAATTACTACCAATTATGCAAATTAGAGATAGGTTGAAAATCTCATTAGCAAGTTAAATGTCTTGCAAATTCACTCTACCTTCCATATGACATAGTTGAGAACTTCAGCGGCATTGCTTGCACAAACAACACTAAAAATCTCAAAGAAGTTTCATACATTCAAAATGGAACTTCTTCAAAGTTTAGTGCATGAATAGGAATCACGTTTTACTTTGCAACAAGTTTGTGAGAAGGATTGCATAAACAATAGAATGTAAAGTAGCTTTCAAGGTTTTTTTAATTGGAAAAGAAGGCTATTAAATATGGAATAAAGTTGTACCATTATAAAAATGGAAAGAAGCAACAAAGTCGAGCCAAGACATATACACACTTGCAAAATTGAGGTAAAAAGGATTTGCAATAACATGTGCTCTCGATACCAATGTCAAACCAAATTATTGAATATTGAAAACAAATTATATTTGTAAAAACCAGACTTGTATTCAATCAACTTGAATGGGAGAAAAGAATGTAATATAAGAACAACAAATGTTGTTTAGTTCATCTTCCAAGATGATTGTTCATATCTTACTAGAAGACGAAAGCTTCCACTCTTAGAATTAAATAATATTAAATAAAATATTATTACATTATTGACATCTTCACCCTACATAATATATTTACATTTTAAGTTCTTCCAAATACCATAATAATTCAAGTTTGGTAAATAGACATCACTCTAAAGTTTTTAATATCATTTATATGTTTTGCTTGAAAATGATAAGATTGATAAATATTCATATTGGTAAATATAAAATGAAAAGTAAATTATAAGAACCCAGCGTAAATATAACTTGAAAATTAAAACATAACAACCTAATTTTATGTGGGTTTTTATTAGTTGAAACTTAAAAGTCAATTAACAACTGAAAACCTGAAAGGTAAAAAAGCTATTAACAATTGTAAACACTATTCTTACTATGACAAAAGGTTCGTCACTACAAATCAATTTAGAGCGTATAAATTTAAATGCCACAATGTCTTCTTTGTATATTATTATACTATTATTATACCCTTTTTTTATTGGGTACATTTGTCGAGGCAAATTACTTTGAAATTTATAAAAGTTTTACATGACTTTTGAAACTTATATATATATTCAAATTTCAAACTTTATGAATTGACCCAAATTATTCATGTCCCTCCCTCTCATAATGGTTTATTCCATTACTCTCAACTCTATTTTCCTTTCTTAATCTTGCAACACAATGTCTCCTTTGTCTATTATTGTATACTCTTTAAGGTGCATCTCCATTTTTATAGTAAATTGTCACATTCTAAGCAAATCATATGCTTTTTTGTTTATAAAATTAGCGATCACACAAAATGGTGCAATGGGTGCGAAGGTAGAGTGAGAGTGGTGGAGGGAAGAAGAGAAGGGGAAGGGATTAAATACATGTCGAAGTTGGTTGAGATGAGCAGTCAAAATCTAATTGGGGGATGGTGCATCAGCTGAAGTCACGCCTCATCTTTTTCTTGGTCTAAACACATGGGTGACAAGACATTTTGGTGAATCTTTGGAAAGAGAGGAGATATGCATGTCATGGAGGCTACAGGACTTTGGAGATAGTTGTGAAGTAAGGCCTTGTCTTTTAGTGCCTCTGATATCAATAGTTACTTTGTGCAATGTAAGGCCTTGTGCTTTGTGGATTGTAAAAGCTCGTGCCATTTTGAGGGCCAACTATCTACGGTTGGCTCAAGAGACAAAGTGGAGAGAGGCACATGAAAGGGGTGGCACACATCCCAAGTTGGACCTATGCATTTGTCAAAATGCGGAGAGGCCAACAACATTCCCAATACAAACTCAACGACTTGCACCGAAAGGGGCAAGCCTCAAGTTGAGGCCCTTGAAATCCATACTTGACATCCATACTCTCCCCGCCCTCAAAGGCATTACAAAGGTAAAACACACTCTGAGTAAACAATTTTTACTTCAATTAAAGCGTTTCACGATAGATCTGAAGAACCTACTACATTAACTTCCACATTTGCACCAAAAGGAGGGGCAAAGTTCACAGGTGGTGAATCGAGAAATGTGTTGTTTTAAAAGCAAGTGATGCATTTGACAAATAATAAAGACAAATAAGCGATGCATCCTTGGTAGTGTGTTGACGTTGATTTGGTCTCGATGAATCAAAGGGAGTGGGTTTCAACCACAGTTGAAGCGTTTGGAAGTTGGCCACAAAGAGAAGGACAGTATATATGGATAAAAACAGCCAAATTTAAAACCTAGGTAGACCGAGCACTAGGAAAATATGTTACCAACAAAATTCTGCAGTAGCGAACAAAAAGGTAGTGGTCCACGGCCAAGGCCAAAAATCCCTATCGTTGCAACAAACAACCAATTGTTATAGCTGCCACAACCGAAGGTATAGTTGAGTACACAGATTGTTTCCACCTTAATCGAATCCATAACCAAAGTGTTGACCATATACAAAGCATCACCATACTTCATCCCATATGCACATTTCTTGTTATTGATGTAAAGTCGGGCTCGCACTAACAACTGTGAGCATTGGGATAGGTTGCACCCGATTTCCTTAAAGGCACTCAAATGTAGACGCTGAAACTTTGAGTCCAACAGGCCATAACAGGCCACGCAAGGCTCACATTCGATCCATGTTAGGTCAGACCCAATGTCAACAACAAGTTGTTGATCATGCACTCGAGCACACACACCAATCTATTGCTATTTCACGCGTTCCCCTGAGATCAAGGGCAGTTCGAAACCATCCACACTCGAGGGCATGTCCACTCAATATGAGCGTTAATTGCTACAATATGAGCCTCGTCAAGCTTGAAAAACTACCTGATGCGTTCCTCATTTATATTCCTATTTTCAAAAAGAGATCCGACATGGAACAATGGAAGCAATGGTTGTGTGTGCAGCAGCTTCAACTCTTCTTATGTCACTTGCCGCACCACACGTGTGCCCTCAATAATCGCCCCCGCACACCGCACAAAAGCTCATAAAGAAACAAAAACAGTGATGTTAAAAACTGCAAATTGGCAGCCAAGGTGAAAACTAAATAGAGCTTTTCTTTAATTGTTCCATGGATAATAAAGCAAATAGATTGTTGCATTTGACTCTAATAAATCATATGAAGAAAGTTGCTTTGAGACTAATCAATGTTCAATCTGATGGCATCTGTAGATGTGGAAGTAAAAGCCACCAATGCCATTTGGACCTTTTCGCTCCTACAGACCCATGCACAGAGTAATGAAGATTAAGGGCTTTGGGCATTTGGTATTTAGATCATACCACACAACCATAGTATTTGGCCTATGCACAGTATTCCACCAGATGTAACAAATAACCCCTTTCATTATGCTTAGATAGATGCCTGATCCTGTTCTAAAGTTTCCACTTGCATTTGGCCAAACAGACCCTCTCGCACTATGAAACAACCGTCTTTCACTTGAGAAAAGAGGGACGAAGCCTCAGGAGAAGGGAACTGCAAAACCTGCAATGTGTGCTGGAAGAGGCTGAAACCCCTCTGGCTAGAGGACTGTCTCTTCACGGTTTTGTACAAGGGAAGGTAAAGCAAAATAATCCACACAACAATAGCAATAGAATACGGTAAATTTTTGGATTAAAAAATATGTTTGGATGGACCTGAACAATTCAGACGTCAACAAAACTAACATATGCATTGATCACTGTTGGCTTGAAATTGATGTTCAAGCACAACATATAAAACAAAAAAATAATGTGAACAGAGCAATGAAGGTCAGAGATGGATTCTTTCAACATGCCATCGTACTGCATAAATATCAACCGTCAATTCTGTTCTGACAGCTCAGGTCATCTCATCTAAGAATGCAGCTCTGATCATCCCATATAAGAATGCTTATCGGTGTAATTAATTCTCACTAAAGCAAAAGCCGATTAAAATTTTCAAAAGATATGTTTACTAATCTCTAAATTTAAAGAGGATACATCTTATTACTTGACATCTCGAAAGATGGCTCTTAACTCCAAAGTTGTACTTGGATTGCAAATGAACAATGCAAATCATGTATCCAGACTTACATAACAAAATGATGTTAGTCATTATTCTCTAAAAATAAATTTAGCTGTGATTGCTCCAACTGATTTGATACAATTGTGGAAATTACATGCAATGATAAACAATCAAATGCAACAAGCAATTAAACAAAAACAAAACCAAATAGGAAAAAGATACCAAATTCAATACAGATACCAGTCGTCCGTTATTAGAAGATGACATCAATTGAGAAGGTAGTATGTTAGATAGAAATGCAAAACAACTAACAATTATTTCAAATAAATGATTTAAATAACTTTATAATCCAGATAGATATGTTGCTAAGAAGCCAGAGCAAAACTTGAAGAAACATAAACAAATGTAGGATTTGTGTTGCCATTATTCTAACCTGGAAAAGTCTTCTCAATTTATCAAATGCACCTGCATAGTGTCCTTCCATTCGTATGCCCATTTGATGGTTTAACATGATGCAGGAAATAGGAAAGATACATTGGATAGAAGAAGGGCTTAGTCTTCAATAGGAGATGCAGTTTTTGCTATATCAAGCTCTTCTTCTATCCAATAATCTTCCCTACTTTCTACATTACGCACGCACAACTCTTGCTTCACCAAGCCTGAAAACAACATGACTGCAAAATATTAACACACCTACTTAATCCCACTTTGAAGGTTAATAAAATGTTTAATGAATTCAGAATCATTCATAGCAAGATACTTGCGCTGCCCTTCTTTATCCTGATTGTGCTCTCTTTTACCTTATTCAACTGCAAACCAACTTTATTCTCTCCAGCATTTTCTTAATGAGAAGTGATTGAAGTGCCAACATGGCTTTCAGATCTTTGAATATTTTAAACTTTTGTACCTCTCAACAACAAAAAGAATGATATGTTGAGAGTCCCTAAAGATAAAGGAAATTCCCAAATGTAAAGACAAAATGGAAGATCCACTCCTACGCAGCCAAGAATGAACCTTTATGCTTATTACTTGGGGTAATTGTGCAATAAAACTACAATCTCAAGAGAAGACGATCAACAAAGAGAGGCATGACCTTAGTAAATCATTATTTTCAAGAGCCATAAAAAAATCATAGAAACATCCTAAAAAAATTGAAAGAGCTCACAAAGCTGCTCACAACCCCTCAAATGGAGATGGAAACCAGTGAAGAACGAAATGAAAATGTCCTTTCCTCTCTGGCTCTGTAGATACAGTACTTATCAAACACTAAAGAAATTTGAAAGAACTTACCAAACTCTTGACAACCCCTCAAATGAAAATGGAAACCAGCAATTGAAAAGAGGTGTCAAATCTGCCTCAAGGATTGCAAAGCTAGCACATCCATCGAGCGAGCACAGATACATCTCAATATATATCTGATACACACAGAAAGGGTCTCAGAAACACTAAGCTTCAATACCTATGTTTTTAAACTTTTGTTTTTGTGGGATTGCCATCTCTCACCTTTTGGATACCTCAAGACATGCAAAGATGGATACATTTCCATCCCTGCAATGGTTCATGGTGACAATTGACTTGCAGTTACCTAATTTTTGAATCCAGTGTTCTACCTAAATTTTTAAGTCTCCAATGTAATCCCTAGTTTTTTTCGTCTCCAATGTGCTACCTTCTTGTAAAAGTTAGATCTATATAATCCGATGCCTGTGTCATATTTGTCTGTATTTTAAACCAGTGAGTAAAGTAGGTCTGTAGTTTGCCAGCTGGAATCTTAAGCCATGAAAGAATACAATATGCATTGAAAATTTGAAACAATTTTCTGTTTTTTATATGGTGATAATGATAGTGGCATAGAAGCCATTATCAATTTTTCATTTGATGATGTACAGTAGTAGCTCAGTCTCTATAAATTATCCTAAGAAAAGATAGGTAGCCAAGGAAAGGAAAGGATGTACCTTCCAAACCCATGCTGGTGAGATTCAGGAAACAACTCTCTGTCCGGGCCGCCGCTTCATGTGACACATACCCGGTTCTGAAACTAAGAGTTTCAAATCTAGTTGACCAAAGAATTGAAATGCTAACCTTTTCAATAGTTTCATCAATTGGACCCCAAATCTCTCATTGTACAACTCTTTTTTGAAGTAGTTGAAGAAGCTCCTAAAATCATGAAACAAGCAGCATAAGAAAAGAAAAGGAAAATTAAAAATCGGGAATTTAGTTTAGTTCGACAGAAGTCACGTAAGAGCAGCTACTGCAGCTAATTCTTTCTGTCCCATGGAACCTGTGCAAAATACACATTTACAAAAGACACATGTTTTCCCTAATGCCGAAAGGTGGGCTAAAGATTTAGGGAAATCTGTGTCAAATAATAGCGATATATATCATTATTCTGGAATTATTTACTGCTACTGTTTTACTCATAATTCAAAAAATGCTGATGATTCGAGAAAACGGAGTTTCATTTTCTTAAACCATTTTTCATTTCCAAAAGTGCTACTAATTTCGGGAAAATTTTGTTACAGCAGTTATTTGAAATACAATTTTTAATAAATTTTCCGAACTATTTACTCAATGATTAGTACTAATTCTGGAAATGCTGTAACAGGAGAGAATGTCACTATATTTAAGTAAACATTTATATATTTTAGAGCCAGATAATGCGGAGAAAAGGAAGTTGATGAAACCCTGGGTTGGGTCACTATTAAAGGAAGTTGATGTAGCGAGGTCTTCCATCCGAATCGCAAGGGTTAGACAACACAGCTACGGCAACACACCAAATTGCTCTGTTACACCTCCCAAAGTACATTTTCTTATTCAGAAAAATCTTTTACGGGAATCCAGATTTAAAATATTTAAATTATTTCAAAACTGATTTGAATCTCATTGATCCACCTTCCCCTCAGCTTTTGAGAATATCGTTGATAGCCAGTAATATTGGGAGGGCTTTACACACTGGACATCCCCGTAGCCCTGGTATTTGGAAAGATTCATTACACATTAGACATCCCCATAGAGAATCTCGTTAATAGCCAATAATAAGAATTAATACCAAAATGCAGATATAGGCCTGGTATTTGGAAACATTCATTGCTTTCACATGTTGCGACAGATTTGACGAGAGAAACTATATTGCCCACTACAAACCCTAAAGAATGACGAAAACAGAACATTTAGAATTATAAAACTTAAAACTGATATACCTGGCTTCCAAATTGTGCCAAGAATTTCTTCTACTGATGAAACCCTTGCCCTTTACTAAAAACATTCCTGGGAGCATATCTTAATGGGGTAAGTGGTAGAATTTCACTGTAGCGGGAACGTCACGCCAAGCCACCCGATCGGCAACCCCGCATATTCTTCTATATTAAAAAGTGAAGCCCGTTCCCCTATGGGAACGGCCTTTGTTCACATTCACGGGACTCTGTCAAATTTGCCACCCGTTTGCACGTTTGGGTTTTGCATGTTATGGCGGCTTTGTTATTTTTAAGTTTTTTTTTCGACCGGTTTGCTATTCCAAAGACCAATAAATGAGCAGGTTGATGATCATGCTCATATTCCTGTATGTCCATCGAAAGGGAATTCAAGACTTTATTCAGAGGGCTTAAGAAGTGGTAAGTTTTCTCGTATTATTTCGAGGGGTTTTTTTCGTAGCCGAATATTTTGCCTGTTTATTTTCTCTTTGGGTTTGGCTGTCGGATTGTTACAAAATTTGAAGAATATAATAGAGAACTAGAAATAAATTTGTTCTTGGAAGCCCGCAAGGGGATCTCATATACTAAATTGGCGTCTAGCTTTTGTGGATCCTTTGGGTCGTGTTATTGTTGTGTGGTGGTGAGGTTGTGGGTTGTGTTTGTGCGGAATGGGGTTGAATATGTTTGTACATATATGTATGCATCCATTTTTCAATTATTCACAATCTCATTAATCATCATTTGTCCTTTGTGTGTGGAATTGGGGTTAACGAATCTAGAGAGATCGAGGAAAGGATATGTTGTGTCTATCGGTAATCGTGAGATATCGCCAGTGAATAACAGAGGCGGAATTGTTCTTTGTAGGCATTGAACTTAAAGGAGATCTTCGCACCAAGTTCGATCGCCTACATTTTCAATCTTTTGTTCTTCCTACAATGGAGCATGCACTGGTAAGTCATATTGTGTGTATTTGAACATTTTAGGAATTTTAGTTGTTTTGGGTTTTCCCATCCTGGATCAATGATTCCTTACTCTGCACTTGGCTTGATAAATGTTAACAATATTGGTAAACAATGCAAAAGTGTATTATGTTGAAGCGAAGTGCACAAAGATTTACCCTCCCCTTCATATCTATCTATAAACCCAATAAAATAAAGGAAAATGGGGATTTGTGTCTAGATTTTGCTGATTATTATGTGTGTTATTTCAGATTGCAATGGGTTGGACTTCAAATACTGAAAGCACTCCAATGTTTTGCTCTTGAAGGCACTTCGTAGGGGGTGTAATCAATGAAAAGGAAATACAACTATTGTTGTTGCAAACTTCATTTCGTCGAACATGACGTGCTTGTATGGTATGTAAGGTCTCTTGAGCCATTCATGACCCATTCAAGAAAAAAAAAAATTGAGCCATTCACGACCCATTCAAGAAACTTTTTTGGCTTCACATTATAGAGTTAGTGGTTTTCTACATTGATAAGTTTACATGTCTTGCAATTATAATTGGTTTTTTCTCAATAAAATGTATGACAAAAGTTTTCAATGAAATTGGTAACTTATATTACTGTTCATTGCGCACTATTATAATCGAGTGATTAAGGTTGAATATATCTTCAACAAAAAATTGCAAATCCAATATGAGAAAGCAAAGGAGGAATTGAAAAGGGAGAAGAAAAGTGTGGTTGGATGAGTAAGTAAGCTATATGGTTTCTTTTTTTATACAGGGCATTAATCATCTTACAAAAAGAGGAAGCTTCAAACAACTATCGAATTCTACAGTGAATGTTTTTGTGTTTGCACTTTTTGCAGTTGGTATATGCAGTCTATTTTTTTAGTACTTGGTTCTCTTAGTAGATGTATCTTTTACATGTATATTGAGTTGGATGTTGCATCTGGATAGTTGTTTACTCTTTTTCTGAAATTTCTTCTAGATATTAGTTATTCTCACTTCAAAAGACCAATTGTGTCTGTTTACAAAAGAAGGAATGGAACTGGACCGATCTAGGCTACCCATTGAGGATGGTGGTCTAGATTTTGTTGTTATATATCACACCTACTTCGTCAATTCATTTGGAAATCCTGAGAAGTCTTATCAGATTTCTATTGCGGTCAGAGGAGCAGCTTTATATTTATTGGGACCTTCTCAACTTTTCAGATCTCGCCTCTTACCCTGGAAGGAATGAATTCAGGCTCTCTAGGATGCAGGTGATTGGATGGGTGCCCTCCACTTGGCGATGGAGCTGTATGATGGAAATGCACAAGGTGTGATAGGGCTTCCAAGGACGTTGGATGCTTTGCGGGAGGCCATAATGCCCTTTCTTCTGCAGTTGCTCTCTGATCATGTAGATGAAGCTTTTTCTTATGTCTCATTGGCTTTTAGCAACCAACACAGAAAGTCAAGCAGATGTACAAATTAAACTATTATTTCTCAAATCCATATCAAAACTACATTAAGCGTTAAAGGAGTTCAAACTCATGGCCAACCACATTACAAGGTCCACTGTGGGTTTAGCTTAAATAGATTTGATTCCTGCTAAAATGTTGTACTTAGATATATGAACAAAATGTTGTTATTTCAAAGGACAGTTTTTAACCAACACCAAGCCCACATCCATGTTCTCCAAGAACTATGTCTTAATGTTTAATAATGAGAGACTTTTAAAGACATGGTTTCAGAATATAAGTTTAGAGTGGCTTTAGTACGATTTTGTGTTTTCTCACCAATACATTTGTCTGGCACACCGTTGATGGATCATCGATCCATGTAGGAAATAGAGATTTATTGTTCTCTTATTGCATTGACTTGCTCTTTTACTCTGCCCCTTGGGCGTGAGTGTTAAATCCTTGCTATATTAATAGCGATCTCCATGGCACGTGCATCAATTGATGCAGATTGTGTTGTTGGAGCTCTAGACAACCATGGCCCACAAGTCGAACAAGGAAGTATTTCCCAAAGGTATTTCTTGAGGTCATTGTTACCCTATTATTTTGGGTTGCGGTGTAATGGTTTCTGAGGAAATTGTTGAATAGGAAGATGCCAAGGGATTGCCCCTTGTTTTTATGGCAAACAGTTGTGGATACCTCCCAAAACTCACATTGATCAACAAATAAACACCCATAAGCACTAAAAAGTCAAATCCATGTGTTTTTAAAGAAGTTTCATGTAGACAAAGACTTCTTTTAAGTTGCAGACATTGTGCTAAGCTATGGATTTCAACCGAGCAATGTTAGGTGTCAGTTTTGGGACACAATTGCATTTTACAATGGAGAAAAATCTTTCATTGGATTCCAGTATATGAAAGTATGAACCACATTATTAAAACACAATGTAGTTCTATACCCACATTATATAAGCTTCCTCAAATAACCACAGCCTTATATCGTTTGATGTTCACATTGCACTGTGTTTTCTCTTTTTAAAAACTGTTTTTAGCTTTTTTTTAAACTATTTTTAGCTATTTTGATCGGCAGTTGCTTGTTGCATGGTAAAATTAGCTGAAACGGTAAAATTAGGAAATTGCATGTTTAAATTCTATCGCTTCACAATCACCAGCATATGAGGTTGGGATTGACAAGACTGATCTTGTCGTTCTTGGTGCAGTTCGTGGTCATATTTTTACTTCTAGACACATAGACTCACAACTTCCTCTTGTTCATCCAGACAATGGTCAGTGATTTAGTTTTAATATGTCAATATGTGGTCTCACTACACACATATTTATTTTCTTCATCAGGCAGTGCTCAGAGATTCAGTTTTTAGATGTGGATTACAGGTTCATTAAAAAGAGTTGCATTGATGGGTGGCCAATGATTGCACATTACCCTGTCGTTCTAATCTAACTTTCAAGCATCCATATGGCAATAGCTAGTCATTGCCACTTTCTTAGATATGCCTCTTAGTGAAATATATTACTGCTCTATAATTTTAGGGACAATTTGCATCAATATAACGATTGCACACTAATAGCTTTGTATTTTTCTTAGAACTGAAGCTTATTCGAAACTCAATTCAAAATATTGGATTCCAATTAATATGTACAAATTTGTAAAAAATTTGAAATGTAGAGATAAAACCTTTAAATGTTATGCTTCATCTATATTCATACACTTACAAAATCAATCACACCCCTTATCAACATGAACGACAAAAGTAATAACTATCCCTCTAAATCAAATAACACATACCGTTTGGTGTTCACATTACATTGTACACATGTGATTGCTAGTTTAGAGTATTTAACTAAACACCATAAGGGCATGGTCCCATGGAGTGGGAGCTTCATAAATATCTCAACGGGTGTCAGTTCTTTCTTTGAGAGAATTTAGGAGCATTTTAGTTGTTTTAGGGTCCCATGAATTTGATTATTTTCCTCAACAATTCCTACTGAGAAATAATGACAATTTGCAGGTATATAATGATTATTTCCCCCAAATTGACCTAAAAATAGTGGCGGGAATGCATGTTTGTTGCTAGATGGAAACAAACAACCTAAACTATAGGGGAAATTGTCACCCTCCTCTCCAGCCACCTCTTAAGTTTAAGGGGAAAAATGTGGATCTCCTATTTTTCAAGCTTAGATTTTGTTTTTCCTATGGTGTTGCAAAAATAATCACATGACCTCTTACAACAGAAAATAAGAGTCAGAGCCCCTCCATGGGACCATGCCCTAAGAGTTGCAAGGGTGTGTAGATTCGAGTGATACCATGGTCTTAACTGAGTTGTTAGGGTTTTCATCATTTCTTTTTAAAATTGAAAGTGAACATGATTGCGGCTATGCATGTAGGTAATGCGCAGTAGTCGCTCATGGGCGGTGAACGTTTCCATTGATTTCCTCCTAAAGTTTTTTATTTTTAATGATGAAGGATATCTTAAATAAGTAGAGCCACCTATCTAATTATGCTAGTGTAGTATAAGTATACCCAAAAAATTGGTATGTTAATTTTTTACAACTTTTGGAGTAAAAAAATTAGTACTAAAAACCGTAAGTATACCAAAAAATAATTTAAAGCAAATATATAATAATTAATATAATACATATCAATTTCATGGTTCATAGTTTAGATTTTCATAATCAATAACTTTATTAAATTCTCTATCAATTTTTCATTGATTTGTGGCAAACAAAGTGAATTTAGCTACATCATTATGTTAGTCTCAAAAAAATCTATTAAAAAAAAAAGGGCCCAAACATTACTATATGGCCAAGATATTACTATTTTTAATTGACTTCTCCAAAAAAATTTAAGTGATAGTCCAATGGAAGTCAAATTCAAGGATGAATTGTCATGTGACGATCAAATGGATGTCAAATTTAATGTCGAGAATAAAAGTGAACAACTCACTCCATTACAACTTTGGTTACCACTTCAGCAATCGCATGCAAGCGGTGTGATGTTAACGTCAAAAGGAATGTGGTGGAGGAACTATATGTGGAAAGGGTATGGGAATAAGGAAAAAAGTAGTGTTGGTTAAGGTATTTGATTTTACAGGGTATAACGAGGAAGTGATAGTGGAAAAGAAGAAAATATTAGTATGGTGGGTGGAGGTGTAATGGGTGGTAATGATATAGAGGATTAATCATCGTTGGTAGTTATTTATATGAAAGTAGTTGAAATGTGAGTGAAGAGGAAGGAAAAACATATGTAGAATATGGAGTTGACATGTAGAATTTTTTTTTGCTAGTAGTGCAAGATGTTAGTACAGATGTGGTAACGATCAATGAAGACAAAGTGAAAGGAGGGGTTTAATCTTGGTGAACATTTCTCAGCTCAGAGCGAGAGAAATGGCTTGGGGTGACAAATGCCAGAAATTAGAATTTTAGTGTTTGGTGTGGTACACGAAACCTAATCGATGAACATGAGTTTTGGCGATTTAGCTGATGTGTTCAAAAATGTCAAGCATTAGAGGGAAAAACTCTCATAAGTGACTTATATTGGCATTTAAAAGGTTCATTGTTTGAAAATAACATTCACGATGGGTGACAATCGACAACGAATGGAGAAGTCAAAGTCAAGGGGGTTTCAAACTTGCTAAAAATTAGTTGACTTCGATAGGTTCTTGCGGTTTTGGGTAAAACATTGTAGCCACCATATTTCCATACCTTGTTGATTTGGTAGATCCATAACTAAATCACCGGATTTGTGACACTCAAATATCCCTTATGGGATACTACTTAAAAATGCACAAAATATGGGAAAATTGCAGCAGAGTAAAATTTCTGATTTTTACTGAAAATGTCCAACTAGGACAACGAATGGTATTAAATTGATATCACACAAAATATTTTCCCACAGTGCATGAAATTTTAGGAAGCTTGCAACAATAATAATAAACACTATGAAAACCTTTTTTTGGAATAATATATTGTTGCCAAAAATACAGAATGCCCTATGCGGTTGGAAAACTTCAGAGGTTCGTAACCCTCTAAATACAAGAGCAATAATAAGGGTCTTTGGAAATAACATTAATAGATATAGGCAGTAATAGTTCCACCTTCATATCTGAAAACAACCAACTAGAAAACCCCCAAATAAAGGCTATAAGTCACCTCGCTTGGAATGGGGTCGAAAAATGATGGAGGTGCCTTCAACGTGTTGCCATGCTCAACCCAAATGGTCATGTCGTGAATCTAACTGGAGCTCCTCTGATTATCTTCCCAAATGCCCCCAAAACCCTCAAAATCCTTCCTCTGAAACCTCTTGTTATTATCTCTGTGACACAACCCTGAAAATGGCTCCAAAAATGACAGACTAGGGTAGATCTCTCACTACCGAAGAATGCCCTGCTAGCTAGGGACAGGTCTCTCACCACCAAAGCTAGGGTCCTTGTGGGATTTGACTCCAAGTCAGTAGATGCAAACGATAACGATTACACGTGAAAGAGGCTAAAAATGTATGTGAAAAAAGTGCCTTTCTTCCTCCCCCGACTCCTTATATACTTCACCTCAAAAACGAGCCCCATAACCCTAGGTGCATTTCATTCCATGGAGGGGCCAATAAAATAAGAGTAACTATAGTTACTTTTCTCCTTTTGAGTCGCCATGTCCAAAAGTGACCCCCAAACGCAAAACTGGGATATTAAAACCATGAGGCCCCTTCCCAAAAACTTCCAACATCCACAACCCCCTAGGTTTGACCACAATTTGGACTCGACTTGGCCCTTGGGCCATTTGGCATAGGAAAAGGGGACATTACAAAAAGGGGACATTATAGTCCTCCCTTCCCAAATTTTGCTTGTCCTCAAGCAAATGCAAATTTGGATGCTGCAAAATCTGCTCCCCCTCCCAAGTAGCATCCTCAAGTGGCAGTCCCTTCCATCGCACCAAATACTCGGTGATTACTCTGCTCCTGAGCCCCCTCTGTCTCATTTCAATAATGGATTCCGGTTCCAACACCAACTTCCCTTCCTCATCTAGTGGCGGTAACTCTATAGATGGTATAATATGCGGTATGAGCACCTTCTTAAGGCATGAAACATGGAAGACATTATGTATCTTATTGTGCTTCGATAGCTCTAGCTCATATGCCACTACCCCAACTCAACGAACTACTCGATACAGACCATAAAATTGTGGTTTCAATTTCTCTGCACCCTTCTGCTTCAGTGAGGACTACCTATATGGTCTGTAAACATAGGAACACTAGATCCCCAACCTCAAAATACCTCTCTGTCCTATGCCGATCTATATATACCTTATGTTGATTATGTGCCTTCTGAAGATTCTCTCTAAGAGCCTTCAAATATCCTAGTTCTCCTGTAACCAATCTCAAGCTTTGGGAGCTCGGCTATTTGGTAATACCAAATCTACAAATGTCCGTGTCGTACCCATACAAGGCTCGGAAAGGGGTCATACCTATGCTCATCTGGTAGGTGGTATTGTAGCAGTACTCACCCATGTGTAACCATTTAATCCATGCCCATTGGTGTCCTATTACATAACTCTACAAGTAGCCTTCTATCCACTTATTGACTATCTCCATCTACCCATTTGTCTGTGGGTGGTAGCTAGTGCTAGGAGTCAACTTTGTACCTGCTAGTCTGAAGATCTCTTGCCAAAAGGTGCTCATGAAGATCTTGTCCCTGTCACTGACAATGTTTTTAGGCAACCCATGTAGCCTAAAAATACCGGTATAGAAGATCCGGGCCACATCCACTGCCTCGTGCCCCTTGGGTAGGGAAAAGAAATGAGCATACTTAGTTAACCGATCAACTACAACATAAATGTAGCTATGCCCATGCACCAAGGGAAGCCCAGTGATAAAGTCCATAGATATGCTTTCCCATTTCTGTTCGGGAATGGGGAGAGGCTAAAGTAATCCTACTGGGAAAGAACGCTCGATTTGGTTTGTTGGCAAACCATACACTCTCTGACATGATTAAGGACATCGTCCTTCATTCCCTTCCATGCAAATATTTCCCTGATGAACCTGTAAGTTTTGAAATACCTAGGATGTCCAGCTAGTGGTGTATCATGTACTACATGAAGGATCTTCTCCTTCATTTTGGATCCTGGTACAAGGAAAATCCTATCCTTGTAGAAAATGAGATCATCCACTACTCTGTATCGGTCGTCTTGTATAATACCATCCATGATCTCACAGGCAAACTAGTTTTTGGAGTACTCAACAAGTATATGAGCCTTCCAATACTGAAATCTCAGACATAGAACTAAGCATAGTAGTGAGGTAAGGCCTCCTAGATAAAGTGTCAACAACAATATTATTCTTACCTCTAGTGTACTCTATGTCAAAGTCATAGGTTTGCACCTTGTTCACCCATCTTTGCTGGCGATCGTTGAGCTCTTTCTATCCCAGGAAGAACCTCAAACTATTGTGATCCGTACGAACCACAAATTTGCTACCCACGAGGTACTGTCTGAACTTGGCCAAGGCATGCATGATGGCCAACATCTCCTTGTTGTAAATTGAATACCCTCTCTCCACGGGTTTTAATTTCGACTCTCATAGGTGATGGGATGCCTATCCTACATGAGAACTTCCCCAACACCCTCTCTTGATGCATCACACTCTAGAATGAATGGACGGGAGAAGTCTGGTAATGTGAGGACGAGACATGAACTCATCACCTCCTTAAGGTGATCAAAAACCTATTGTGTTGCGTTTGACAAAGAAAAATCCCCCTTCTTAGTCAAATCGGTCAATGGAGCAGTCAACCGAGAGAAATTCTTCACAAACCTCCAGTAGTATGTGCACAACCCCGCGAATCCTCTCACTTATGTCAATATCCTAGGTGGTGGCCAATCTAGGATTTCTCGTATCTTCCCTCTATCCACCTTCACTGTACCCCCACCAATTACATATCCCAAGTATAGAAGTTTGGTCATGCCGAACTCACACTTAGAGGCTTTTGCATATAATGAATTAGCTTCTAATATCCCCAATATCTCACCCAGGTGCCTGATATGGTCCTCCCAAGTCCTACTGTAGACTAAAATATCATCAAAGAAAACCAATACAAACTTCCACAAGTGGCGGTTGAACACATGATTCATGCAAGATTGGAATGTAGCTGGAGCATTAGACAATCCGAAAGGCATCACCAAGAATTCAAAGTGACCATAATGGCATCTGAACATTGTCTTATGCACATCCTGCTCCCTGAATTTGATCTGATGATATCCAGAATGCAAATCTATTTTCAAAAATAGATTGCACCATGTAGCTCGTCCAACAACTCATCAATGCGTGGTACAGGATACTTGTTCTTTATTGTCTTCTTATTCAAGGCCCGGTAGTCCATACACATCTGCAGGGTCCCATCCTTCTTCTTCACCAAAACCACCGAAGAAGCAAAAGGGCTGAACTTGGTCTAAGATGCCTCATATCCATGAGCTCATGTATAGTCTTCTCGATGTCATCCTTAAACCATTTGGGGTGACGGTAAGGAGAAGTGACCACGTGTCCCAGCATCTTGAGCTCAATCACATGCTCAAATCCTTATCCGGAGGTATGCCTAGAGGTATGTCACCAAACATGTGTTGGTCCAAAAATTTGTTGGTTGGGCAGATCTATGGATAGACGAGCCAATAGTGTGCAGGGCATAGCCCCTCTTTGAGACAACAAAGCGAAACTGGTTTATTGCTATTCTACCAACAGGAATCTGCACAAGTCCTACAGTATTTTACCTTCAGGGGTTTGGGATCTCATCCCAGTTGGGGTATTTCTGACTGTGAGTAGAAAGGGACGAAGGGAAGAGAGGAGATATGATAGTTCTGAAGGGAGAAAAGAAATGAATTCCAAAGCAGAAAGGTCAAAAGGTTTATGTTTTGGGATTGGTAATAAACGGAGCCAAACCTACTTGCATAAATGAACAAAGCAATACTGATGAGCAAATGACAAAAAAGTAGAGATAGATCTAACAAAATAAACATACAGATCGACATAAGAAAGGTCTGATGCACATAACACATGTATTTAGCACAAAGTCTCAATATTTGTATTAATGTTTTCTTCTGTTACAAAAAGTACAAAGCCTTTTCTTCTCACTTCTATTTTTCATCTAAAAAATGTCCACCACTTGAATACAACAAGTATTCAAGTATATATAGAAGGAGAAGGAGGAAGAAGGCAAAAAGAAACCAACAACTAATTACAAAATATTTAAAAGTCAACTATTGACTTTGGGGCAACTTGGTGGATGACAACATCCCATGGTGCAACATGGATGATGTCATCATTTGTGTCAACATACTTTTAAATATTACAAAAATGGAAAGAAATCCAAGAGGAGGAAGGCTATTCGTCATCGTCCCGTGGCTGGAAGGGAGTATCCTACTTCTACTCAGGAGAGGAAATGTGGAATTGAGCCCGGTACTCCATGAATTTGCTAATCATTGGTTGAGTTGATCCTGGGTAGGACCCTTGGTGTGATCACCGATGACTTCACAAGTCTCCTGTTCATCTCTGAGCTTTTCTGGGAGTTTGAAGTACTCATTTCCGCCTCCATCAGGTAACCCATGAAGTCGCGGCAAGCCAAAAGGTTGTTGATGGATTTCGCGTCAAAAGTAGCTTCTGACCCTAACCCTTGCGAGATGATCTCTTTGAAGAGCCGAATTGTATCTTCTAGCCTTCCTCAAGGCGTATGATGGAGTGAGCAAGCTTGGAGACATCCTTAGGACAATTTTCTCCATTTGATGCATTACATCCAAGGCTTCCTCCTTGACTTTATCTATCTTCTCCAAGACAAATTCCATCTAATCGACCCGATAGTCCAAAGCAGTAAGGACTTTGTTGGGTGCTCTGGGGTGATCAAAGACGCCAAATTTCACTAAGTCATCGACTGAGCAATCGAGCATCTTCTGGAATGTCTCATGTTGTAACCTAGCATGGTCCAACTCTTGGGAGATAGGTCCCGCAATCGCCTGGAGGTCCTTGTTAGCCTGACCAATATTCTGATATAGCTCCGTGAACTTTATGATTACTTCCTCACTATCTTTGAGGATCTGGTCTCTCCAGGCGGATACTGCCATGCCTTGTTCGCCAATCTTGGCATATTCGTTTATCTTTTCCTGGCTAAGGGCCTCAAGAGTTTCAGTGGCAGTTGTAGGAGGTGCACTGCCCATTTTCTGCAGGGCTTGGAGAAGATGTTTGTTTTGTTCTTTCAGTATCCTCTTCTCTTCCTTTACTTCTGAAGCTTCTTGCAAAGGGCATCCACTGCAGATAAGGCCTCTCCTTGCAAGCTCTCGGAGGACGTTCTCATTGCGACCTGTGTCACTGTATAATCTATAGGAGATAAATCCTTTTTGTCCTTTTTGGGGATCGGGTATGTGATCTCCATTACTCTTTCACTGATGCACTCGAGAGAAGCGGGTTATTGGCTTTTTCTTCTTAGCTCCTTTTGTTGGAATGAGGAAAAAGTCCATAGGTGCAATAGGGACTTTCCTCTTGTGCTAGCTTAGGTGTTGGGAGATCCATGCTGGACTTAAGGGAGTGGGACCAGTGGGAGAAGAGGGAATGGAGGAAGAAGGAGGGGCAACTACAGTGAACTCAGGGAAATGGGTAGAGACGCTTGGTAATGACATTGATAAAGAAGCCGAATCTCCAACACTCATAGGGGTAGGAGTCACTGTAGGAGAAGAAATCGTGGGGGTGGAAGGAATCTGAGAGATGAGTGAAGAAATACTGGGGATAGCTCCACGAGGGAAGAGAAGATGGAGGAAGAGGAAGGGGGAATAGTAGAAGACGGGGGAGAGGACATAACCAGAGGAGCGGCTGCTTGAGTGACGTGAGGAGGGGAAGAAGGAGCGGGAGATGGGATGGAGGGAACTTCGGCAAGGCTGCAGTTGTGGCAACATCCTGAGTGGATGTGCCCATTAGAACACTTACCACCGCTTCTTTTTCTAGAGACATCGTGGTTACTATCTCGCTCTTGGGTGGGGAAGGAGGACTCTCGAGCTTGCTCTTGAGTAGCGCTTGATTCCCCTTCCTTGTCTTTCCCTTTTCCCTTTGGCAAATGCTTTGCCTAGCAGGTGCATTACCTAAGGGAGATGTGGTGAAGTCTACCCCAAGGTAGATGAGACCGTTATACCTGCACCAATGTTTTGTGCGCTGCAAAGTGCCCTTAGCCCTCTCCTCAATAGTTTGAGGTGCCCTTGTTCTGTCTATCTCGGCAAATGGCCAATTGTCCCCATCCGTATCTAGATAGACCTGATCAACTTCTTGATCGGTCATTTGGAAACCTTTCGGGACAATGGCCACGCCATATTGAATAATTTCTACTAGGGCCAGGCGGGAGTGATCCTTTCTCCTGAGCTTGACCTCGTGATATAGGTCGATGTAAATATCCTCGATCTGTGGGACATGGATTGGATCGAGCTTTGCCTTCGAGAGGTAGTTGCGAGGATCGAAGGTCGGCCTTGCCGGGAAGTTGTGTTTTAGGTTGAGCAACTCTAGTTCTGCAAACATTTCCTGGGCTTTGGTGTGAGAAGTGCAGGTGTACCTACCCACCGTGAGGGGGAATGGAGTTCGCCCTTCTTTCTTTTTAGGCACTTCTCATGATATGTGATGAGTTGTCTGGACAACTCCAATAGGACCAGTTTAGGGCCTGCATATCTTGGTAACTTGGTGGGCTCCCCCAAGAAGTTGGTAGCTCTAAGATAAGTGAAAGTGGGGAATTGCATAAATAACGCCCCCACTTCTCTGTTGCAGTAGTCACTATGCTCTTGGTCGTCCGACCATGAGTCATATTAGGCCTCAATAGGTAGATGATGCCGTAGAAGAAGGCATCATTGATCTTACTAAACTATGGGATGTTGTTTTCCAGTCTCAACTCTGGATAATATTCATATATTTTTACCTGGGGCCATACCCCGCATCAACTTAGTGCTGGATAGTCTCTTTTGAGGCAACAGCCTAGACCACGTAGGAGTTCATGTAGAACCTCCGCATTGTTGAGAGTTGTTGAAGCTGCTCAGAAATAGTGCTGCTGATGATCTCTACCCACTCAAAATGCTGATCAGGCACATTTTTGTTCATTGTCTCCAGATACTTGAGCATCCATTTGTGGAAGTAATGGGCATTAGGAAGCCCAAACACCCTGCTCAGGAAGGTAATGGTGTCAGCTAGCTCCTCCGAAAATTCACTGTGATGAATAACCTGGGCCACCTGGTTATTACCTTCTTGTTTTTTAGATATACTTCGTTCATGAGCTACATACATTTGTCCTCATTCTCATCCCACGCTTTTATGCAGTCTTCTTGGCTTATAGCCACAAAATGCTTTGGTGGTGGGGATACCTAGCATGATTTCAAAGTGCCGGGTAGTGAGGTTGATTATAACCTCGCCCTTCTCATTCTCGACACACCTTGTGTCTTTATTATAGCAGCTGGGCCACCACCATCATGAATTCATTATTTACTGTGCTTACGGAATTCCCCCAGTGAAGTGTAGACCACTACCAACCAATTTTCCATCCATGGACTGCCTGTGACCCTCCTAGTTCTAGCCCAAAAGTCCTCCATATCGATGTGGCCAAGTTTAGAATCCCTGATGTCTAAGTCACATTCTGCAAGGGACTCGGGCATCCTGACCCTTTGGTACTTATACTTCATTTCTTCCTCTGTGAGTTTGGCCTTACCCTTAGACTTGGTCGGCCTCTTACTTGATGAAGACATATGCGATTCTAAGTTCGATTGCTGATCCGTAAGAAGAAGCAAGGAAGTCCACCGCAAGAGCCATGTTAGCTGTTAGATTGTCCATTAAAGCTTATAGAATGAAAAGTTAGCAATTTAGAAGCTTCTAGGTGCGGGCGCAGCTTATACCGCACACCGCAGGTTAAAAAAGCAAGGCACATCAAGGAGAATGTTTCATGGAAGAAAACAACGCAAAGGGTGCATGGCGCAGATGTATTACACACAACATTCAGTGTTGGTGTCGAAGGATGTGCACCATGCCAAGATAAAGGCTTTTGAAAAGGGCGCAGATAATTCTGGTGTTGCAAGGCTGCAGGATGCGCCATTGGCGCAGGTATGGAACATGTTGCAACAAGTTATGGTGCGCCAAAGGGGCGCAGGTTTAAATGGTGTATCACTGAGTTAAGATGCACTAGTTCTCAGCTTTGGTGCAGATAGAGTCTACATGACATTTATGCTGGTGTAGCTGGAGTTGCGCTTGCGCTGTGTTAGGGTTTTAAAAGTTTTATAAAGCACGGAGTGTGCGTCACATAAGCAGGACAAAGTGCCCTCAGCGCGTGACTATGTTTTGTGCAGTAGAGATGGCGTTGCATCAAAGGAAAACTGTTGGTTTGGATTGTGATATCTTAAGATTTTCTTTTTTGATTGGTTTTGTGGTTTTTGGCCTCTTTCAACATGGATTTAGGCAGCTGAGGGGAACAGAGCAAAGAGGATCCTGGATTCATTTTTGAGACAAAGCCCTCCAGGCCAGTAGATCTGGAAGGAGGGTAAAACTGGTTTGGGGGAGAGAAGATTGCAAAATGGGTGAAGGGTGCATATTGTTTCTTTAGATTCATTTCTTTGTTGTTTTTTTAACAAAACAACCCCATAGACAACCAAACCAAAACAAAAACCATAAGAAAAGCAAGGACCACTTACCTGCAAATATATAGAATGAAAGAAATGATGCGGGGTCCATGAATGTGATGTAAAGCGACACGGGGATGATAAGAGCGCTGACAGGTGTAGAGGAATTAACCTTTTCACGTTTTTTAAATCATGAAAATGACAGGGCGGATGCGCCTATATATAGCAAAAGGTGTAATAAATGCACCACCAACTTTTTCAAAGGGCGCACCAAAATAGATGCCAACATGAAATTATTTGCACCATTGGCGTGGATTCAAGACTGTCGACATGGGCTTTTTAGCGCTTTGGTGCACCATTCGGGGGTGCAACAATTTTAATGTCGATAGGGTGGCGCATGCGCCTCGGTGCATGTAAGAAGGGTGCAACACAAGAAGGCGCAACATTTATAATGTTGACACTCCAAAGGATGTGCCAAAGGAAAAGAAGGGGGCACAAATTTATTTGATGTTGCATGAACAAAATTTGCGCCTAGCCAAAAAGGACCAAAATGACTAAGTTTGAAAAACTAGATTTTCCGGAAAGGGATTTTATGCCAATCCGAACGCTAGGGGACCTTAACAGGGAACCAAAACAAAATTTTGGTATGGTTACCTGTAAAATTTCCCTTGTCAATTTTACAGGATAATAACATGACACACGTGTCTATCCAATAGGCCTTGTATATCCACATGGTACTATTGTTGTCCATCCTCTCGATTTCTTGGTCAAAACTAAACAATGTACTACCCAATCCACCTTGTCGTGCCTATAGATCCTCTTGATCCTCTTGGCCATAACAACTCAGGGTGCCCCTGAAGATCACATTCCTCCCTTCAAACTTAAACTTCAACTCCATCATTTGGAAGTTAGTCCAAAACTCACCAAGGGAATGGAGCCACTATACCCCAAGCACTATGTTAGTCTCTCCAATACCAATAATATAGAAATCATTGGTAACTGTATAGTTACCCATCGTGATGCTCAATTGGGGAACCCATCATGTGCATCTCATAGAATCACCATTAGCTACAACCACGTTGAAGCCCTCAAATTCCTATGTATGTAACCCCTACCTCTCAACCAATGAGGCATCAATAAAGTTGTGGGTTGCCCCACTATCAATGAGTACCACCACTTGTTATCCCTACAAAACTCCCCTAACTCTGAATGCCTTGTACCTCAGGGTACTAAACAAGGTGTCGATAGTTTCCTAGGGGAAAGTCTTGCTCCACACCCGCACTATTTAATGCCTCATCATCATCATCCTCTAATGGTTGTGTGTCCAACTCCTCGTCACCATCACTCTCCTCGAATACCTCTATGTATTGGGCCCTCCCTCTACCCTTGCAATCATGTCCTGGGACCCAAGGTGGTGGCAATCGAAACATAGTTTCTTTTACCTCAATTCCTCCCTATCCTCACTAGCTCTAAATGGTCTCTAGGTTGTATCCTTCCTAGGTGGAGGTACCTTTGGCTGCAAACCCCGGTTCTTGAAGGGAAACCCTTAGGCTGCACTCGAGGTGGAAACCTCGACTTAGGAGTGGATAACTCTAGGTCACGAGCTCTCCTAATATTCTCATGCAATGAAGAATGCTTAAATACCCTCACAAATCCAAATGAGAGTGTCCGTCAAGCCTCCCGTGAATAGGAAATCAGCCTCATATCTATAACATCAAGTACCATGACCGATAGCCTCTAAAAATATGTGATATACTTGATCCACGTAACCTTTCTACCTCAAAAGAGTCAACTCTCTAAAATACCCGTCAGTGGTCCCTCTTATCAAATTTACTCACTAGCCTCTTTGTGAACTCGCATAGTCATGATGTATATGTGTCCCCAGTGTAATCAACCCATGATGCCACAAATCATGAGTGTATCCATCTAGATGTAATATTGCAAACTTAATTGCATCTTCCTCTCGCATAGGATACAAGTCGAAATATGTCTTCAACTTCGCACCTAAGACTGCACACACTTCTTAGAACCATAAAAATGTGGAACAAAAATATGTCCCAACCTCCTTTACATCTCTCGGTACTGCACTGTAATCTCTCATAGGCCTATTTCTAATCTTCATTTTACAATATTCCTAGAATGGCATGTTGTCACGAAAGCCATCACTTAAGGTCTGGTACCTTTCCCAACAAGACTCCTCATCTACAATATCCCCGACTGTCATGCACTGTGAAATTTACGGATCCTTCAAGAAAGAAGGTTTGTGAAACCCCAGAGGCCTAGTAGAAGAATGGGGGGACCACTGTCCTGAATGTCCACCCTCACCTCTTTGACCATGTTGTCCCCTATTGTTATTTTCACCTCTTTCCACATGGGTATCAAACATGTCCTATGCTAATCTCTCAGTGAGCTGGCTCAAATAGAGATTGGTAGTCTCCAGTTGCTTTACCATGTTGGTGAACAATTGTTTCATCATATCTACCCCTATGTCCTCACTATCTCTGTCCTCCATCTTTCAATCCTAACAAGCTGGAGAAACAACTACTCTAATACCACTAAAATATCCCTTATGGGATACTACTTAAAAATGCACAAAATATGGGAAAATTGCAGCAGAGTAAAAAATTTTGATTTTTACTGAAAATGTCCAACTAGGACAACGAATGGTATTAAATTGATATCACACAAAATATTTTCCCACAGTGCATGAATTTGAGGGAAGCTTGTAACACTAATAATAAACACTATGAAAACCTTTTTTTGGAATAATATATTGCTGCCGAAAAAATTACAGAATGCCCTATGCGGTTGGAAAACTTTAGAGGTTCGTAACCCTCTAAATGCAAGAGCAATAATAAGGGTCTTTAGAAATAACATTAACAGATATAGGCAGTAATAGTTCCACCTTCATATCTGAAAATGACTAACTGGAAAACCCCCAAATAAAGGCTGCAAGTCACCTCGCTTGGAATGGGGTAAGAAAATGATGGAGGTGTCTTCAATGTGCTGCCACGCCCAGCCCAAATGGTTGTATCATGAATATGATTTGGAGCTCCTCTGATTATCTTCCCCAAATTCCCCCAAATCCCTCAAAATCCTTCCTCTAAAATCTCTGTAATTATCTCTATGACACAACCCTAAAAATGGCTCCAAAAATGATAGACTAGGGTAGATCTTTCACTACTGAAGAATGCCCTACTAGCTAGGGATGGGTCTCTCACCACCGAAGCTAGGGTCCCTGTGGGATTTGACTCCACAAGTCAGTAGATGCGCAACAAAGGTGAATACACGTGAAAGAGGCTAAAAATGTATGTGACAAAAGTGCCTTTCTTCCTCCCCCGGCTCCTTATATACTTCACTCGAAAAAAGAGCCCCATAACCCTAGGTGCATTTCATTCCATGGAGGGGCTAAGCTAATAAAATAAGAGTAACTATAGTTACTTTTCTCCTTTTTGAGTTTTCATGTCCAAAATTGATCCCCAAATGCAAAATTGGGATATTAAAACCACATGGCCCCTTCCCAAAAACTTCCAGCCCACACCCCTTGGGTCCGACCACGATTTGGACTCGACTTGGCCCTTGGGCCATTTGGCATAGGAAAAGGGGCATTACGTAAAAGGAGACATTACAAACACATTGACTTTATTCAAAGTGGAAAGCATCGAATCTCACCACTCTCAAAAGCCACAATTCTCTACATTTAAATGGTGCAATGTTTTGAAATATGTGAAGTACATGTTTGCTACATTCGGGAAGGAAGTACAGATGGCGGTGGTCTATTGTCAAGACCATATTATTTTGACCAAATTTCAAATCCATGTAGCGTAGATTCAACACATGTGCATAGGAGGTACAAATGGCAAGATCGTTCTTCCAAAATTGATAATTAACACTTTCAGACTTGAAAATTTAAGGATCGAGCTAATCTCTTGAAAATTCAACAAATTTCAAGAAACATTCACCTAATTAACCATCCCTAAAAAACGTGCAACTTGGGAAATTTCGTGGCTTATCTCTCACATCTACTTTCTTTCTTGGAGGAGACGACATTGGCATTAAGATATGCATCATTCATTTTTCAACGACCTACAACCACTTTCATTTCCCTATGCTATCTTGATCTCTCACCTTGTTACAACACCATAGATTAGGGTTTTCTCCATCTCTCCCTACTTTCATGTTAAAATTGTGGCTCATCCCTTTTAGGGTTTCATCTCCAAGCGATGGTTTGTTGGAGATCATACTTCAATGACCTTTCCTTTTCCTCTACACCATTGTTCGTAGTGGAAATGTCATACGATAGATGCGCTCGATGGTTGAAACATGTATGTGCTTCCAATGTCCTCCCAGTGTGATCTCATCTATCATGATGGAACTTCCACATGTCAACGGCGGGTGGGTTCACTCCACTTGAGAAAATGCCTTGCAACATGTAATTATGGATGATACTTATCATGGGGATTAGGATGCAATTTCAAGTTATATTTATTCTTTAAAATTCCCATATGATTCCAATTGAATTTTATCTATGACTTGAACATAGGTTATTAAGAGGATTTTCTACAGTGAGCTTGTAGACCTATTTGAGGGAAGAAAAATCTTTAAGGCTTTGAATTTGTTGGATACCCTGGCTGAAATTATTTGATATAATTTGTGGTTTTTTGTGAGGGACTTTGTGTCAACCACTTTGGATTTTTTGATGAGTAAAGAAGCCTAAAATATTGATGAATTCCTCTAAAAAATACTTAATCTACAAGGGAAAAACTCATATTGTTTTATCTTTAGCAAGGGTGTTATGTTGACTTTAAATAAGGTTTTGTTGGTCGCTCAAATGTGTACTTGTGTCTCAAATCCGGAAGGGCTAAGATATTTGTGACAACAATGGAACCGTCCCCAAGTTGTGGGACCTTGCACGCTTGGGATAAATCTCTGGAGAAGGCCGGTTCCTCTACCTACCTCTAATGCTAATGCTACTCCTAATGCTGAAAGTAAATCCTAGACTAAAATTTCAAGGGACTAGGGATAGAAGGATGTGTGGAAAGGGAAATCCTAAGCTAAGGAAGGTGATAGTGCCAGGGAAAGGGTCAATCTCTCTCCAAGAGTGACGAGGGAAACAGAGTGACCACGTGCGAGAAGAGGGAAGACGACACATGCCACAAATCAACATGCAAGCTTGGCCTTCTAACATGCATCACATGAACACGGGACTAAAAGCACAGAGTATGCACAACATGCTAGAAAATGCAAACAGAGATGCGAGATGCAATGAAATGAGAAAGGGAATACAAGAGTTCCAAAAACATGATTTTTTTACTTGAGGTACACACAATCATTTACATTCACGTAGGAAGCAAGAATACATTACGATTCCATGCCAAGGTCTAGAGACCCATGGGAAGTTGGCCACCATTTTGGCATGGTGTCATTACAACAAAGAGGGATCCTTTTTACAAAGAAGAACTTTGTTATTTATAGAAGAAGAAGGAGAGAAGAGAAGGAGAAAAAGAGGGAAACTCATATTCAAATCTTCAACCACTAACAACCAATGATAAATGCCTACAAATCCACCTGTAAGGCTATCAGATGTGTTTCCCCATGTCTGTTTGGTATGTAGAAGAAGAAGGAAGGAGGCAAGATCTGATGAAATCTAGTGGTTGAGGTCGATTAGATGTGTGTATTGATGAGATGAGAGACATTTCCTTGTTTTTTGCCTACCAAATCCCACCTAATTTGAATTTGAATAGTCCAACATGTAGCTAATGTCAACAAATCTCTAACAAGTCCAAGCACACACCGATCATAGCTCTATAGAAAAGATATAACTCTCGAGGAAGATGTCGAGCCGTATGGGCATGTAAGACACGTGGCGCGCACGGATTAACTAGGAAATCAACCAAATGTTCATTTGTTTTATCTTTTCTGCCACGTGTCATGCACTCCTTGGTTGTCGCTAGGATTAGATGCCCTATTGACATGCTTTGATAGGCTATTTATTGCACACTCAAGTCTAAAAGATGACGTGACACGATGGCAGTGTGTAGGAGAAAGTGCAAGGCGTAGAAGCAAAAGGTGTAAGACTAGAAAAGGTAGGCACGCAAAGGGGAAACAGAGGGAAGGCGTGTGCGTAATGCATGTAACATGAAATAAGGCATCCTTTCATAAGGAAAGTATGGAAGTAGGGTGCGAACATTCAACTAAGGAAGGGTGCACGATGGGAGAAGAAAAAGTAACACGAAGGGAGCTTAGTGTATGCAAGCATGCAAGAGGAATGTCAGGGACTTAGCCATTTTAGTAGGAAACTTGTAGGGGTGTGCGATAGGATATAAAAGAAAGTGAGTGTGTAGGAGGAAGGCACAAAGGGAAATGGAAAAGGAGATAGCAGAATGTAGAGGAGAAATAAGAAGGTGTGCAAGGGTGCACAAAGGAATTATAGCCAAGAAATTATGCCAAGGGAGCAAGCTTGAGAGCGTGCAACCTGAAATGTGAAACATAAGAGTCAAAATGAAAATATATAAGTTATCTAAATAACTAGGAGAGTTATTTGGATAACAGTTTTTCATTTTTTTTGAGAAGTAATGAATGATAGAAAATTTTGTGAGAGCACCATTGGGAGGGTGGCACATGTGGACTCGGTTTGGGGTGGATTTTTCTACTTGAGCTTATACACAATCTATAAGAGACCACACCCTGGATGATATCTTTAGATGTAGTATGGTATGAGCCTTTTTGAGCCTTTGATTATCTAGCGGTTTCAACACCATCCCCACACTACTCTATAGTGATGGTTACGACATGATTCATAAAAGAATGGGAGTGTATGGCTATCGAGGAGTAATTTTTCATAGATCTCCATTATGCAAGAAAGTTGTTGAACCTTGAAAGTGAGAGCAAAGAATTCATTGACCGGCCCTGCAAGCGTGTGCATTTGATCCGAAAACGTAAGTTGAAAAATTCTAACTCAAAATGTTCATAAGGACCCATGACTAAAAAATCAACTTTGCGGAATTTAATTGACTTAATCCTACATATCAGTTCTTATGGATATTGAAATTTATTACATTTAATCCATTCTTCCGATTTAACAATGAAAATGCTTAATCAAATATTTTTTTATCTGATTAAAAGCTTCATGAAAATCATAAAAGGACTCCCAAGACAACAAAAATTGATTATGGAGTTCGACAATTGCTTACGCTCTCTCGGGTTCGTTCGTAATCGATTTATAACCAATGAAATAATTACAAGTCTAGAAATCTTTCCCAGTTACAAATAAAGGAACAATAATCACAATTAAAATGAAACAAAATTTTGAAAGAAAAGAGTGATAATAACGCTCGACTTCCACCTTACATCAATTCACCAAATGATTAAAATAAGCTCCTTTTCGTAACAATCTAAGACTCCTTCTTGCTTTGCTTTCAAGACATTGGTCACCTATTAACAAATAATAATAGGTCTTCGCAATTATCACCTAACAAATAATAGGCCTAATGCAAAATATTACAAATAATTCCTTAACAATATTAAGGGCTTTTGTTTCTAAAAATAGCTTAAAAAGTTATTTTATACCACATAATAATGCCTCTGTCTAAAGCTCGAATAGCTTGGGCCTCTGTGTGTGTTGAATGGGAGAAAGGCCCTTTATATAGCCTTAAGCATCCAAGAAGTTGTATATAGGGCTTATCACCCTTATCTTATCCCAACTGCCTATATAGGTAGGTTGGTTAGTCCACTTTGTTGTAAGGGTGAGGTCGGGGATCAAATCCCACCTCCCACATAGCTCGATCATGTCATTTTTACCAGTATGGCGGGCTTTGTTTGGGTCACCATGGGGATAAATCCCACATGGTTGGTGTGAAAGGTGGGGAGTCGGTTTAATAACCGACCAACCCACCACTTTAAATGTGGCTTCGGCCATGTTCGCTCCTTTTGTTTGGGCCTCCGCTGGTCACCGAGTTGGATGTTGTGGGTCCGTCTGGTTTATGTGGCTCGTGAGTTGTTGGTTGTCGAGTTATTTCGATTGGTGGTCGTTTTGACCATCGTGCATTGTGTCGAGTTGTCCATCGAGGTAAATGGGATAATATAGATCCCCATGCATTTGTTTGATCCACTCCATCCAAATAGGCTTAGGCCGAGCTAGTTGGAAATATTATATCAATGTGGAAATAATAAAAATTGACTTAAGCAATGTGGAAATATGAAACCAACTCGGTGGGGAGCTGATCACCCCACCGAGCTAATAAAATAGCTCGCCCAAGCTGATTATCCACCTAAAATGCACTTGCAACATATAGTCCACTTGTCGACTCTCGATAGGAAAATCAAGTGAAATCAAACTCATGGTGGCAAGCCATGTGGTGGCTTGAGGACCCACCACGTCGGCGATAATAAAATAGTCCTCACGGCGGCCGGGCTCCCTTCCATTATAAAATTTGAGCCTCTTACTCTTGTGAGCAACTTCTCACTTGTTGAATATTGAAGGTGAAAACACAACCCTTTTTGCCCAGTGCCACGTAATCACCAGTTGACTCCTGTTGACCACTGGGTTGACTAAACTTTGACTAGTTACACCGAGAGCATACATTCTCCGATCCACACATTCCAATATGCATTGGAAAGCTATCAAAGACTCTTCCGTACTAACTAGGTTGTGGATGATTATGGGAAGATTAGAAGATCAAAAATTTCCTCTGGATTACTCCTCCCTAATGGGAAAGGCTTTTTCCCAAAAGGCTTACTGGAACATTTTGCCATCCTATCCTGAATCTGAATATTTTGTTGTCACATTGGAAGTTGAATTATTCTCACTTCGACAACTTGATTCCAATCCTGACCCTATGGGGTTATGGTCCCACCATGCTTTAGAAAACCTCAATGCCTCCACTTTACGATGCTAAGTCTCTTTCAAGACCTCAACACTTCCATTGTGCGGTGTTAAGTCCTCTTCCAAACCTCAATGCTTTTGTTGTGTGGTGCTAAGTCATCTTCTAGACCTCAACACTTCCGTTGTGCGGTGCTAAGTCCTCTTCTAGACCTCAATGCTTTTGTTGTGTAGTGTTAAGTCCTATTTTAGACCTCAACTTCCGATGTGTAGTCTTAATTCTTCTTCTGAAGCCTCAATGCTTTTGTTATTCGGTGCTAAGTCCTCTTCTAGACCGTAATGCGCTTCCTGCTGTGTAGTATTAAGTCCTCTTTTAGACCTCAATGCTTCTACTTTACAATATTAAGTCCTCTTCCAAACCTCAACGCTTCCACTTTGGAGTGCTAATTCCTCTTCCAGACCTCAATGCTTCTGCTTTGCAGTGCTAAGTCCTCTTCTAGACCTCAACGCTTCCGATTTGCGGTCATAAGTCCTATTCTAAACCTCAATGCTTTCACTTTGCAATGTTATGTCCTCTTCCGCACCTCAACACTTCCATCATGCACAGTGCTAAGTCCTCTTCCAAACCTCAATGCTTCCATTGTGTAGTGCTAAGTCCTCTTGCAGGACCTCAACACTTCCACTATACGGTGTTAAGTCCTCTTCTAAACCTCAATGCCTCCACTTTACGTTCCTAAGTCCGACAACCAACTACCATTCAGATGTATGGTCACAATGCCTTGACACCAAATGACATTCCGAGCTAATCTCTTACAAGGTCTTATTATTGACACAAATTATCAAGTACCACTTTGTTGTGTGCCCATAATGGTCTTCTCACAGAATGAAGATCTCGACCCGATGTTGAATGCTAACAAGAATTAGCTAACATCCCGTTGCATTGGTCATAATGCTTGCAATACAAAATGAAGATCCAAACCGATATCGGTGAGATCAACTATCTGCAAAATGGCTGAAAAAATATCCAAGCTTATAAATATGAGTTAAATCCTATTTTCAAGTTAGTAATAGGCACTCAAAAGTTGATTAGGAGATGTAAATGGAGTAATCCAAATTTTAAATGTGAGAAAAATGCCGAGTATGGTAAACTTGTCCCCCATCTTTCATCACTAAATTTGAACTCCAAAATAAAATATGTTTGTCTCCTCCACAATGCAAATGTAAAAAAATGAGTACAAACTTTTCCTAATAACTTAACAAGGATAAAATATATTGCATAATAATACCCCTTAAGGGGTTCATAATGCAAGTAAAAAAATGAGTACAAACTTTTAGAGTATATGAGTTAGTAGTGCTTCTACTATGTGTAGGTGCACCCGTGATGAATTACACGTCCCATCTCAAACTCCATGATCCAATCATGGACCATCATGTGACGAAGCTGAAGCTCCACTCCAGCAATCATTGGTCATATAGGAGAGACTTCGTTAAGCTGCAAGGTGATCCACGGGACAAGGTAGAAGTTTCCCAAAGCCACTTCATCCACCTCCAAGGGGACAATGTCATATGAGTCAGTGTGTTCATGTGTGGTGCAATGAAAATCTCCCTCCAGATGAAGATCATAGTGTAGAATCTCAGGCAAATCCATGTAGAACACCATCTTCTGTGCCAATTGTCTTGGCATGAGGAAGTGGCATAGTGTAGAGTCTCGGGAAAATCCATATAGAACACCATCTTTTGTGCCAACTATCTTAGCATAAGGAAGTGGCAGTCATTAACCGCAATCTACGTACACCATCCATAGTCACATAACCTACCTTGATAGTCCAATCAAGAATAATAGTGATTGGCTGCCCTCGAGAGATCACCGAAATGTTCTACCTCAAGGCACTTATGTGTCGTGACACGATATCTAGATGCACTCTCTGGTCTTGGTCCCGCGAAGGTTAATGCTTTTCTAGAGCTGGGTTCAACAATAACCTTTCCCTTTCCTTTCTGCTACATCCATGCCGACCTCTTCTCTGGGTATAAGTCCCAACACTTATCATTTTCGTGTCCTAAACCGCAATGGCCACACATGACTAGTTCTAGTGCAAGTGCGCTTTCAATATGACATTTCCATAGATAGATTGCTTTGATTACCCTTCTAGGGTTATTGATGATTTTCTGCATCTCCATGAGGTGCTATTGATGTTTGAGTTGTTGATCCCTCACATGAGGAAGGTGAGTCTACAAATCTGCAATCTGCATGCGTGCTCCTCCATCTGTTGATCGTGCTCCCAGTGACGAGTTATCATGACTCATACCATTGTGCCCAATAAGGCCAACATAACCGAAAACTGGAAGAAAAGATACAGATCCATCTTTGACTACAACACAATCCACTATACCTACTTTTGATACCAAAACTTGATCCAAAAACGTAAGTTGAAAATTCTAACTCAAAACGTTCACAAGGACCCAGACTAAAAATCAACTTTGTGGAATTAAATTGACTTAATCCTGCATATCAGTTCACTTTCTGAAGTGGGTTATGGATACTAAAATTTATTACATTTAATCCATTCTTCCGATTTAACAATGAAAATTCTTAATCAAATATATATTTTTTATTTGATTAAAAGCTTCATGAAAATTGTAAAAGGACTCCCAAGATGACAAAATTTGATTATGGAGTTCGGAAATTGCCTACATCTCCGGGTTCGTTCAGAACCGATTTATAACCAATGAAATAATTACAAGTCTAGAAATATTTCCTAGTTACAAATAAAGGAACTATAATCACAATTAAAATGAAACGAATTTGAAAGACAAGAGCGATAATAACACTTGACTTCCACCTTACCGAATTCACCGACGATTAAAATAAGATCCTTTTCGTAGTGGTCTAAGAATCCTTCGCTTGCTCGCTTTCATTACATTGGTCACCTATTAACAAATAATAATAGGCCTTCACAATTATAACCTAACAAATAATAGGCCTAAATGCAAAATATTACAAATAATGCCTTAACAATATTAAGGAATTTTGTTTCTAAAAATAACTAAAAAATCTATTTTATACCACACAATAATGCCTCTCGCTAAAGCTCAAATAACTTGGGCCTTTGTGTGTGTTAATGGAAGAAATGCCCTTTATATAACCTTAAACATCCAAAGAAGTTGTATATAGGGCTTATTTCCTATCTTATCCTAGCCGCCTATATAGGTGGGTTGGTTGGTCTAATTTTTTGTAAGGGTGAGGTCGAGGGATCAAATAATGCCTCCCACATAGCTTGGTCATGTCATTTTTACCGGGGTGGTCATTTTTTTGGGTTTCCATGGGGATAAATCCCACATGGTTGGTGTGAAAGGTGGGGAGTTGGTTTAATAACTGATTGACCCACCACTTTAGACATGGCTTCAACCACGTTCGCTCCTTTTTTTTGGGCCTCCCACCGTCACGAAGTTGGATGTTGTGGGTCCGCTGGGTTATGTGGCTTCATTGTGAGTTGTTGGTTGTCGAGTCGTTTGGATTGGTAGGTCCATTTTACCATCGTGCATTGTGTTGAGTTATCTCGCCAAGGTAAATGGGATAGTATAGATCCCTCACATGAGAAAGGTGAGTCTAAAAATCCAAAATCTAGCATGTGTGCTCCTCCTTTTGATGATCATGCTCGTGGTGACAAGTTATCATGACTTGTACCATTTTTCCAAATAAGGCCAACATAACCGACAATTGGAAGTAAAGATAAATATCCATCTCTGACTACAACACAATCCACGATACCTACTTTGATACCAAAATGAATTCACTGAGCTAATAAAATAGCTTACCCAAGCTGGTTATCCACCTAAAATGCACTTGCAACATATAGTCCACTTGTCGACTCTTGTTAGGAAAATCGAGCGAAATCGAAATCGTGGTGAAAAGCCACATGGTGGCTTGAGGACCCACCACGTCGGCGATAATAAAATAGTTTTCATGGTAGTCAGGCTCCCTTCTTTTATAAAAGTTGAGTCTCTTGCTCTTGTGACCAAATTCTCACTCGTTGAAGACTGGAAGTAAAAACACAACCCTTTTTACCCAATGCCACATAATTTTCAGTCGACTCTTACTGACCACCGAGTTGACTGAACTTTGAAAAACTACACCGAGAGCATACCTTCTATGATCCACGTGTTCCAATATGCGTTGGAAAGCTATCGGAAGGCTTTTCCATACTAACTAGGTTGTAGACGATTCTGGGAATATTGGAAGATCAAAAATTTCCTCCGATTAACATGCCTTGGCCTACCATATCAGGTCCTTTTTTCTTTCTACTTCATCCATCATAATAACATTTACCATTACTTCCAACCTTTCCATGCTCAAAGCCATAAGCTAAACATGACAATTATATATCAACAAGGAGAAGTATGGAACTAATAACCGTAAATCAATCTTGATCTGAATAATGCATGCAAACAATGAAACAAACATAAAAATATTATGTCATTGAATGGTTCCACCGCATGCTGTGTCACCATGGGAGATGGACAAATCCACATGGGTTATGCTTCAACGTCCTCTACCCCTCCTTATCCTTTGTTGATATCTTTGACTATTGTTAACTTCCCATCACACCTACCCCATTGTAAAAAACAATATTTAGCGTAATTATCAATATAGTTGCTAAACCATCACCAAAAGCAACCCATATTTGATGAAACACACCTATGTTGGGAATTGACGTAATGAAGTATCCTTCCCTTGACAAAAATTCCTCTCTTAATTAGGAGGCCGAATGGCCTCAAAATGCAAACTAAGAGCCCTATCTTATGACACTCGATTGTTTCCTTGTTTCCAATCCACCATGTGTTGGGCACTAAATTATTGGCTAAGTAAAAAAAAGGCACGCACGCAGAACAATAAAGAGAAGGGCACACAGGAGAGATATGCACATAATAGAAAGGTTTAAGAAGGGTTTAGGAGAGACCAGGTGCACTTGGGAGATAATATGTAGGATCTAAGGACTTAGCCATATTTGGGCATTCTGGAGGCACTTGAGGAAAAACGTGACCCAACCGGGCATGCTTTGAGTGGATAAGGTGCCAACTGGAACCTCGGAGGTCAAGAAAAGATTATTCCACGCATGGAATATTCTTAGAAGACATCATCGAGAATTGGAGGGTTCATAACATGATTAGAATGTACCATCGAGGACCACATTGACACTTGTCATGTGATCTCGCTCCTAAAGGAAGGCATGGTGGTGGGTATTGGACCTATAAGAAGAGGTGCTTGGATAGAATAAGAAAGATGAAGAACAAGATGTTTATGGATAGACATATAGCATGGAAGAAGGAAAAGCTCTACAGAAAGTATTAAGGGGCCCTAGGGTTCGGGTTTCTCATTTAGGGAGTTACAATAAGGTCATCATGTCTAAGGGATGGGTCTATAAAATTTATGTAGTAAGGGAGGCATAGCTAGGATGCCTAATTTATGAGACGGATCTCTATTTTAATATACATTGTATGGGCCGGATCCTTAGCATTCACTATGTTTGACCTGACATGGTCTTTTGAATGTAATGTGGTTACTTAGCACTTTTGAATATATGTTCTGAATATTTAGTTCATGGGTGTAAACCCTAGTGTCATTTATTCATATTATAAATCAGATATGTTCTTCATAATTCATGTTGTGTTGTTTCTCACATTTCTATGCATGGTTATAAGGATTTGATAGCTCATGTTGTGCTTTTACGTGAATATCCACTTCTCTGCAACTAATCCTTTAACAATGGAAAGATCTTCTCACAATACTCACATAAAGGAGGGGCTCGACACCCATGCATGCCTCGGGTGAGCACCCAACATCCGATAGGTGATAGGACGACGTGTATGGGATTAGAAGTTAGTAAGTGGGTAAAAATGACTACATCTTGGTTCTATTGCTAGTACCGCTTTTCAAATTTTCACGTGAATGGTGCGTGATGACAGAGTGCTTGACCTTGGATAGTGTCAAAACATGGTTTAAAAGCACAGAGGATGAGTTTGCTCAGAGATTTAGTACTAGACCTAAGTTTGATGCACGTAAATGGGTAGAAGAGCACTTGTATCATGAGCTATATGAGACCTTCTTTTGTTGTTTTCCAATAGAGTTGTATGAATGAATTTCGACGTATGCATCTAGATCAAGTTGGTACTATAGATCTCGCGTGTGGACCCAAGATGAGTATTAGAGGTTGTAGGATGCTAATTTGACTTGGACACGTGTTGTTGATCATTGGTTAAGAAGAGTCATCGACCAACTATACCTTGGAATACACTATTTCTATGTATTCTTGTCCCAAGGTTGCTGAGTTTGAGTTCTTAAAGGATCCTAGAGGATCATTTTTGCATGTTATCCCTTTAGCCATAAAGATCTTGGTCATTACAATAAGTCTTGAAGCATTTCCTATGGCCGGCTAAGCTTCTTTTGGGCATTGGGTGAGGAAGTTAGGGTGGAGGAAGATGGTAGAAATTGCAGATGAAAAGGAGAGAGAGGAGAGACAACTCAAGTATAGTGAAGCTCGTGAAAGGGAGTTGGCTAGACAATGTGAGGTTACAAGAGTGATGGATCTATGGAGGCAGACGCTATAGGAAGGAAGTAAGGTTCATGCAAAGGACATGGACCCCGAGGCGAAATGTATCTTGCTACCCCATCTTGGAAAACATGGGAGAGAGACCCTTCACTTCTAATGAGAGTTCATGGCTTGGAGAAAGGATATCCGTCAATGCATCCGAATCTTCCCCTGTGACCAACCCTGTGCTTAGTTTTCCAAATCTAGAGATAAGTATTACTAACCTAGCTGGTATTGGTAGGAGTGACCGATTTGCACCTAGGAGGTATAATTTATCATTTGGTATATCTATGGCTGCACAATCATTCCCTGTTTTGGAGAGAATACTATTTGGAATGACATTTGGGCAAAGTATAGGTACACAAAGTTTGGATATCACATTTGGAAGTGACATGGGACACATAACTGGTAGTGGTGCAATATCACAAACTATTGGTGCATAGTTCAGTGGGACATTAGGAACACTAGGCACGACCACTCCAGGCCCATTACCGGCTATAGGAGATGGATTTGGTAGATCTGGTGGATCAAGAGGGACATGACCTAGTGGATCTAGTGGTGGAGGTAACACTGTAGGAAATCAAGGTTCTGGATCAAGTGGATAAGGACCTTAATCACCTCAAAATTTTTTTGAAATGTCTTTGCATCTACCATACTACAAATATGTTGAGGATGCTGCGGAGCATGTGCACAAGTGTGAGCTACTATGGCACACAAAGGGGATCACTACCTCGAAATGGAAGGCAAGTCAGTTTGCAATGACGTTGCAAGGGTGCGTGCATATTTGGTATCGAAAGTATGACCCCCATCAAACAATGGTGGATTACATCGCACAAAAAATTCCTTCCTAGCTGAATTTCATATCCCTGAGTTTGAACAAGAGAATTAACGCGCTGAAGTAGATTTAACAAGGTATGGAAGAGAGTGTGTGGGAGTATGATGCGTGTTTCAAGACTCTCTTATCAAAAATGTGTTATGACATCCATCCTTCTCAACATGCTCGCTTATTTGTTGGAGGATTGATAACACCATTTAGGAGAGCAATTTTGCATAAAACTTTCATAGACCCACGAGGCCTTGGAAGTTGCCCCCGCGAGTTGAGGTTGTTGGAAGAATTGATACTAGTGTTAGCCCTTTCCTTGAGGATCATATTGCTGCAATGGTCAAGTAGGCTGGAAAAGCTATCATGTGAACTTGGCGCATGAGACTCGCAGTGGCCTATGGTGCATGGATTGTGAGGTACAGGGACATACAAATGACAATTTCTCTAGGATATTGGTACGCGCCATGACAGGTGGATTGTTAAATTTTCCATGAAGATCATGATGCAAGTAGATGCCCACTACTATAGCGTGTGTTAGGAATATTATATTGTTTACATTGGTGAATGTTTTAATGTAATATATATTATCATGGAGATAATATATATGGGTGAATAAATAAAATGTAATATTATTAAATATGAGAAAATATATCTCATATTAATAATATAGGTTTTATATATTAGTTGTGAGTTTGTTGTATAAACAACTCACGTTGGTATTTTTAGGATTAGTTGAGTGTGTTGAGATAACTAAGGGATTGAGAGAGATTAGTGGAAGGTTGAGAGATATGTGGGATAAAGGATGAATCCTATTTAATAGGAGATCATATGTGTATTTATACCTTTCAATGTAAATGAAGACATATCCTGATAAATTAAAAATTATTCTAATATTATTTTATTTGGTGTTTTTATTGTGCAAGATCATTTCCAATAATCTGTACCAACTTCAAGAGCATGCAATTTGTAAAAATGTGTCTTGCTATTGCAAGATTTACACCTCTACTACTCATGAAACCAAGGATTGTAGGTTGATTAAACACATACATGATGCCATTAATGTTGGTGTGAGCCAAACCGACCTTATAAACAATTCCAAGGATGATAGTCATCACTATGAAGGGTGTGCGGATGGAGGGGGCATGGAAGAGGTTTCAGAGAAGGATTTTGTGGTCACGGTAAATAGAGAGAGAAGTGAGTTCTCACGTGGAACTGTTACAATTGTGGGTCTACAGAGCACTATAAACATGAATTCCATGATCTATTACAATGCTCTTGGTGTGGAAAAAACATAAGTATGAGGAGTGCCTAGAGCTATTTGAACATATGAGCTAACAACACCAAAAGGAAAAAGGCACCAAATGGTAAGTGTAAAGAAGGGCAATTCACAATGGATGCTAAGAGTGGCACATAAGTCAGAACTAGAGCCTATACTAGTTACGACGCAAGCTAAGGTTACGCACGTAAGGGATATACCAAGGTAGAAACTGCTGGTTACAAGAGAGAAGAGGTGATGCACGGAAGTATTTGGATCCTACTCATTAGAAGGAGGTGTATCTAAAGACCATAGATGTAATTCGAAGCCTACAAGGAGAGATCCAATGCCCGAAAGAGAAATTAAGGAAATTAGAGCAAATGAAGAGTGTTGAGGCCCCACGAAGAATTTAGATGAAGTCAAGGAAGTATGCAAGATGTTAAGGCAAGAGAATATCATTCCTTTTCTAGGGGAATGATTATGGGAGAAATACCACGTGCTTTGGAGCAGAGTGTGATAGGTAGGTTTTGCATGCTAACCTTCCTCCCCACAACCTTGACTATGATAAGGAGATTACCTTGAATGTGGTTGTAGATGGATGGATTCTAAGCAATATTCGATTGACACGGTGCGGAAGTCAATGTCCTCACTCTAGATGCATGACATCAAATGGGAAGGCCCCCATTATAACCATCTTCAAATGTGTTGTATATGGCTAACAAGACAAAGGCAATGCCCATTGGTGTCTTAAAGGATGCTATTATCACTATCTAAGGGGTAAAATTCACTAGGGATTTTGAAGTCTTAGCTCTAGCCAAGGTGGACAACTTTATAGCCTTACTTAGGTGCACCCCTGTGTTACAAGAACAATGTTGACCTGCGGTTCAACAAGGGGTACATAAGTTTTGAAAACAAGGAAGAATGGGTTATCATCCCCTTGACCAATGGGAAGTTAGCACCCTATACTAAGCCCTTGGGAGAATAATTTCTTGATATAATCTATGTGTGCTCTATCAGGGACTCCAAGGTGATTCACCCTACAAGGGAGTTATTTAGTTATAAGATGCTCACCCATAAGTGATACAACTAGTGTGGCATGTGACAATTGGGCACACGAGGCTTATGAGTTAATTGGGTGACAATTAAGAGGATATATTATGAAAGTGATAAAGGCACACTTAGTCAAGTACCTGGGAGGGAAGAAGTTTCGAGCTACTTTGGAGGGGCCAACCCTGATGATTTCTTACGAGAAATGGAGTCTCAATGGAAAAATGAGATTAAAAGAAGAGGTATGCTCAACTATAACTTGCTTAGGACCACAACGTATTGGTGGGAAACACATCACAATAGCCTTCTAGAGTGGCACGAGGTAATAATCATGTTCTTTGTTAGGTTTTCCTGGAGCAATGTGCATCATACAAGACTACCATGGGAATGAGCCCACCTCATTTCATGTCCAAGCATGTGAGAAAGCATGGATGGAAGGAACAAAGGCCTTGCCACCTTCTTTATGGGTGCATAAGTTGTATTCCACCTTATAAGGTTGTGCACACACATGGTATATTCAATCAGAAATGCGCATTAGACAGAAATTGGCAAAGAATTGATTGACTAAACTCATTCAAGATTTTGAGTATCAGAGTACTAAACCATTGGTGGATAGGGCATTGTAGGTTGTCAAGCACCTTACGATGGGAGATAGTTCCATGGTAGAAGATAGAATATTGGAGTTATTGGGTGAACTTGGCTTAGAACCGTGCTTTGATGAAGAAGAGTTAGAAGAGGTGCAACTTGAGTGCACATGCATGGAGAAAGAAAAGGGAAAGATGGTTTATGTGATAGATGACAAAGAAATGGAGAGTTTGGATGCTAACCATACTAAAGGTACACATGAAGTTATTAATAGTGATGATGAGCAAGCATGCGCCTACCATGAACCCCGAAAAACAAAGAAGGTTCACATCATTCAAAAATGAAACCTAAGGAGGCCATTATTTGAGACTATTGGTCAGAGAAGGAGGTCTTGACGATCATTGATCTACTACATGAGTTTTAAGACCTATTTCCATATGGATACCATGAGCTCAAAGGCATTCACCATTCCTTGGGAGAAATGAAGATCAAGTTAAAGGAGGGTGCACCCAATTCGGAAGAGGCCTTATCCAAATGAATCCGAATCTTCGCATCAAGGTTAAGGAGGAGATAGACAAAATGATCGCTTCAGGCATCATTGAAGCTATGGAGGAATCAAAATGGGTAAGCCCCATGGTCATCAGTATTAAAAAGGATGGAAGGATAAGGATCTGTGTTGACTACAGGGACCTGAATGTAGTATGTGTCATTGACCCTTTTCTAACCCCCTTCATTGAAGAAATCCTGGAAGGAGTAGCTAGGTGTGAGATCTATTCCTTCATGGATGGATTCTCAGGATATCATCAAGTTAGAATTGCTAAAGAAGACCAAGAAAAGACAACTTTCACTACTAAATGGGGAATTTTTCCCTCTACGATCATGCCTTTTGAACAAGAAGAGTGCGCTTTGTTGTGTTTTGACGCATTGTTGTGTAGGCATTTCAAGACTTCATCCATAAGTTTCTTTAGGTCTACCTTGATGACTAGATGGTGTATGGACTAGTGAAATACCATTGTGACAATTTACGCTTGATGTTTGAAAGATGTCGGCAGTTGCACATATCCCTCAACATCAAGAAGTGTCTCTTCGCTACTCCATTTGGAACCCTGTTGGGGCACATCATATGTAAGGAAGGCTTGTTGGTGGATCCCACCAAAGTTTCATTATTATAGGATTGGGGGAGCCTACCATCCAGAGCGCAGTGTGTGGGTTCCTTCGGCATATGGGATACTACCGAAGTTTATCAAGAGGTACGCCAAAATTGTCATGCCATTAGAGAAGTTACTAAAGCACAAGAGTGCCTTTCACTAGGGAGAGGCATATGGAAAAAGTTTGATACATTGAAGGATAAGCTCATCACTGCGCCCATATTACGCTTTCCTTCTTGGGATAAACCTTTCCATGTGCATGTTGATGCCTTAGGTACAACCATTGGAGCAGTGCTAGCACAACCTTGGTGAGGGGATTATTGATCACCCCCTTTACTTTGCAAGTAGGAAGTTGACACCAGCAGAGAAAAACTATACCACTACTGAGCACAAAGCATTATCAATGATCTACATGCTGCATAAGTTTAGGTAATATCTCATTGGTAACACCTTTCATATTTTACACAAACCACATGGAATTAAAGTACTTGGTGAACAAGCTTGTTTTGAAAATGCACATATGATGGTGGGTCTTATTGTTTCAGGAGTTTGAGTTTACAATTGTTGTGAAACCAGGAAAGAGTAACTTAGGGCCTAACCATTTATCAAGGATTGACTCAGGGGAGGATGCATAGAGTATTGAGGATGTTATGCCAGACACATAACTATTTAGGTTACTGACATGAGCATCTTTTGACTTAGAAGATATTGTTGTGTTTCTCAAAACAAGTGTGGCACCGAAAGGAATGAATAATTTAGAAAGAAAACAATTATCCATACACACCGTGCCCTACATGCTAATTAGTGGAGACTTATACAAACTAGGCCATAATGAGGTTTTGCACCGTGTGTATTGGAACATGAGCATGTTGCAATCATGGAAGAAGCACATGGTGGGATTGCTAGGAGGGCACTATGTAGGGAATGCCACCACATGGAAGATTCTACTCATAGGGATTTGGTGGGAAAGCATCTACCAAGATTGCATTGAATTTTGCAAGGCTTGTGACCATTTCCAGTGCCTTAGCAAGCCAAGAAAAAGAGATGAGATGCCCTTGAGACCTATAGCCAACACAAAACCATTTGAAAAGTGGGCCATTGATTTTGTAGGACCAATTTCACCTGCCACGTGAAGGACTGGTTCACACTATATCATCACTTACACTAATTACTTAACAAGATGGGTGGAGGCAGTGCCTACAAGGGATTGCACAATGGTGAAAAATGCTAGATTCTTATGGGAGAACATAATCAACAGCTATGAATGTCCTTTAAGCTTGACTAGTGATAGGGGTACACATTTTTGAATGAAATAGTCAAGATTTTGTTGGTAGAGTTCATGGTAGCCCATCATAAGACCACCCCTTACCACCCACAAGATAATGGAACTGCTAAGGCATTTAACAAAATTTTGAGTCACACGTTAACTAAAATTTGTGATGTGGGAAGACAAGATTAGGATGACAAGGTATCATCTGTTCTATGGGCATACATGATGACCTATAAGAGATTGAACAAGGCCACACCATTTCAATTGGTGTTTGGCGCGTAGGCTATTTTATCTTGTTGAATTTATGCTACCATCGCTACATATTGTGTGCATAGAAGGATTAATCGATGAATAAACACTACATGAGTGTATGGAGAAATTAATGCAGTTGGAAAAAATGTGATCACTTGCTAGGTGGAGTCAGAAGACTAAAATGCATGACAAAAAACATGGCATGATCGGCATATTAAAAATAAACAATTTGAGGTTTGGCAGATGGTCTTGCTTTATGACTCCAAATTTCTGTGCCATCTTGGGAAACTAAAATTCCATTTGTTAGAATCATATATCATCTCACACATCCTTTATTCAGCTGCATGCCGCCATTTACATGCACCGGATGGAACACGGTTACCAGGCCATTTCAATGGGAGTAGGCTGAAGCCCTACTATAAATAAGTCTTCCTTATGTTTATAAATAAGGTAGTGTTGCCATTTAGCTTAGGATTCCCCTTAATGCATTTCTTTTCTTATGTTTCCCTTTCTCGTTGCTTGTTCCTTCTTTTGTGTTGTTTTACGTGCCTTGTGCACTGGTAGCCACTTATTATTTTCAAAAGGTTATGTATGCACGAGGACCACACATCTATTTTTGTGTGGGGTGGAGTAATGTGAAGTAAAATGGAATTTGGTAGTGGAAGTTGTGTTTCATGGCCCAATTGAAGGCGCGTAGTGTGGAAGAGCGCACATAGAATTTGTGGACATAAGGATTTTATGTTGGGATAAATTTACAAAGACCACATACAAAGGATGAGAAGCACATGAACAACATGAGGTAAGATAGGGAAAAAAAGTCAAGTCAATAGAAGAGGTTCCTTCGGCGTCGCAAAATGCACGCGTATGAGGATCTTTGGTTAGTAAGGATTTTTACACTAGAAGGTTGTAGATATTTTTTGTGTAGGATAGGGCATGGGGGTAAGAGCACTTAAGGTTGGCTTTAGTGGAAAAATCCACCTTTATTTCAAAAGTACATTGGTAGGTGGCATAACATTTATCGTGGAGATGAGCAAAAGTTATAAGTAGAAGGTTAGGCACATTATTGTTTACCTTGCAAATATGATATCGAAGAGCTCTTGAAACTAGGGCATCCACAAAGAAGATTTGTGCAAAGGAAAAATTGTGAAAATCTGAGTGTGTGACTAGTGTGATTTGTGAACTCAAAGTGGAAGAAGTACACGGGCGTAGGAAAGAATATTTTAGGAGAGTACATCATCTTATGGAAGGTTGTTCAGTTAGGGTTCGTAGCTAGGTGTGAGAGAGTAAAGGGATATTTCACAAAGGTAAGCCACAAATTTGAGTAGAGTGAGGAAGAAGAGCAAGGAAGAGTTTGTTTTTAGTAACCCAACAAGAAGATGACACCAAAGAAGGAAATTGTTTCACCAAAGAAGGGCAAGGGAAAAGGGAAACATGTTGTTTCCACTAGTTTCAATGAGGAGTGGTATGTGGAGATGTAATACCCGATGGCATGTTGCTAGGAAAAGAGTGGGTATCTCACGTAAGGAAAATGGTGTAAGTGACTACAACCATCGAATGAGCACCACAAAGAAAGAAATGGCATTGGAGATGGTGAGACCTATAGAAAAGTGGACACCAGATGGAATGCCCATCTATGATGATGAAGTCAAGGTAAAAATGGAGAAGGCCGGATTATTGCAACTATATGAGTTTCCCTATTTTGGTAAACCTAAGCGATTGTACCAATGGTTGATGTCAAGCGTACATGAAGACCATTTCTACTTCATGGGGTGAAGGATGAGGATAACTCCCCAATTGATCTCCAAATTCATTGGTCTCACCTGTGAAGGAGATTTATTTGATGATGACTTGGAGAACAAGGATGCCATAAAGAAAATTGTGGAGGCCTATGACTATAAGAAGGGGTCACGATACTTTAACATATCAATAATTTCCAACCCTGTGATGAGGATGACCACACGCTTAGTAACCAAGCTGAATAGATAGGAGAGGTGAACAAAGATAGAAAGGCCTGGTTGAATGTGTGTCAAAAAAATTCGAGGGAACTATCTATAACCTATCTGCCTTCATACCAGAGGAGATCATTAGTGTCATGTGCGACAGGAGAAGATCATGTTTGGTAATGTCCTCCTTACCATCGTGTTTTTAGAAATTGGAGTGCTCGATGGGCCAGACAAATTTTTATGGGAGTACCTGGATGAGAACCCCTCCCCAGCCAAGAGATTTGAGAAATATACTTGTGACACCATGAGGCCGCCCACAAGGCGCGCTTGGAGAAATGGTACAAGCTAATGCGTGATGCATTTAGGGATAAGTGGAGGATACCGAACAATTTCCAGTGCTAGTGTAAGGAGAAGCTGAGTTTTCTATATACCAACACTTTTGCATTAGCAGGTTCACTCTTTAGAAGGGACCAAGAGCCCATGGTGTAAACTGCCATTCTCCTTCACTGCACAATATTTCCAAGCCGGGGTCAATCGCTTCAAGGAGGCCAAAAGACTAAGGTTTGACCTCAACGAGGTGGACCAAGACCACCATGAGCTATGCAGAAAGCTAGTATACCCCAAGAAGCATGCTTATGTGGAGAATTATGTCTCCCATGAGGTGCATATGATAAAACCTGTGACACTACCAATTACTAGAAGGACCACAACAAGGGTATACCTATACATTAGGCCCAAGTATGAGAAATGTACCTATGTGGAGAATGATGTCTCCATCCCAGAAGATACCACCACAAGGAATAAGGCCACACCGAGGAAGAGGGAGAGAGAGGAGGCACCAAAGAGGAAGGCACATAGTGTACAAACAATGTAATTTGTTGGCGCGTAGGAGTCGTGTGTGATGTTGAGCACATATGCTCGGAGGAGAAGTCCCCGCTTAGGGAAAAGAAAAGACACCCAAGGAAGAGGTGTCAGAGCAAGAAGAGCCCCTACTAAAAACAAGATTCACTAAGGAAGGAGTCACCCACTAAAGAAAATGAGGAAGAATCCCTTATACTGGAGTCACTAGTTAGGAAGAAGCGGAAGGTAGCAGAGGAGATGGACTCAGAAGAAATGGAGAGCCTGGAATCCTACAAAGGCGAGAAGGATGATGACGAGCATGAAGAGGCTCAAGACCATCTTGTGTACGATGTACACGACTCGGAGGAGGAAGGGAATGAGGAAAAGGATGAGGAGGAAGGAGATGCTCATGGCAAGGGGGAAGTGAGGAGGTAAACACTAAGGATCAAAGGACCCCAAGCCTCACCAAGGAGAAAATAGAGGAGGCCGTAGAAAGGGAAGTAGCATAATAAAGGACTTGGTGGAGTAGGAGGTGGAGCGTAGCGTTAATGAAATACTCAAAGAGATAGAGGAGGAGAGTGTAGGGAAAGAGTATGGGAACATGGGCGGAGATCCTAGTTTAGTAGTAATATTTCCAAAGGCAGTGCACACATGAGGGAAGAGTGTGGTAGTAGCACAGAGCAAGGAATGAGTTACATCAATGATCCAAGTAAGGTATTATGTGCATGTTTCCAAAGTACCACACCTACAGACCAACTCCTTGCATGGTCTTCATTTAAAGAAGAAGGCACGTACCCACAATGAGGAAGATGTTATCTTGGGATTTTGAATCCCATGTTGATGAGCCCGAGTTCGAGGTTAGAAAAGGGGTGCTAATGAAGATACTAGAGACCAAAGGAGTGAAACCCTTGATAAATGCTCAACAATTATCCGATGAGAAAGTCTATAATGCGCTAAAAAAGGTATCAGTGGAGGTTGAGGCGAGACTTTTCAGAAGGAATGACAAGGTAAGGTTCCTGGAGGGAGAGCTGGAGAAGAAGAATGAAGAGATCATTGAGAAGAGCAAGGATCTAAAGTAGGAGGAGTTGATCAGCACACAACTAAGGCGTAAGCTAAGGGAGGAAAAGGAGAAGGTGCGCAGGTCTACAAGAAGATAGAGATGATTACATATGCCATTATCTTGAAGCATCTAGACCTGGCCCCACTTGAGCATAAATACGAGTCAACCTTACAATGCTTGGAAGACTTAACTCACATCCTTACCATGGAAAGGTGGCCACTCACATTGGAATCAACATAAGAGGCATTGGAATGTCATAAGGAGGAAGAGAAGTAGAAGATTGGGGAGACAGTCAATCGGTATTCCAAGCTCCTTGCCACTGTGAAGACCGCCGCGTGAATGGTTGAGGTCTGTATATGATAACTGTGTTGACAGGACAAGGTAACAAGTATACTAGTTGCTACACATGAGGCGGATCTGAAATAATTCCAAGAGAAGAATAAGGGAAACATGGCGAGTGGGATAAGATCCTAGCCAAAGTTGAGAAGAAGATGGAAGCAATCAAAACCTTGTGGGGTTCGGTTAAAAATCGGCTTAAGGAACTATACCCCTAGGTCACTCACATAATGGATGCACTTTGGATGACCTTAGCAAGTAGCTGGAAGGGATTGTAGATACACTAAATGCTAAGGGAAATGAATTGAGATTTGAGGAGGTGAGCACTCTAGTGGGTAACCTACTCCAGCAGGCGTAGGGTGAGGTGAATGCCTGGGAGAAGATTGAGGCAAAAATGAGGAAGGAGTTCCCACTCCTCTTGCAACAAATAATAATTTTTTTTCCCCATTTTTAATTCCTCCATTCTTCCATTCTTCATTCTTCATTCAAATTATCTAAGTCCCACATTTCTTTATTCTTTGGGGAAGTAGGATGTTTCGAGGATGAAGAACAAGCTTAGTGTGGGGTGATGTTGGGCCCCAAATTATTGGCTAAGTACCAAAAGGCACGCACACATGGAACAATAAAGAGAAGGGCATGGGGAGATGTGCGCAAGACAGAAAAGGTTTAATAAGGGTTTATGAGAGACCAGGGTGCACGCGGGGAGATATTATGTAGGATCTAAGGACTTAGCCATATTGGGCATTCTAGAGGCACTTGAGGAAAAACGTGACCCGACTGGGCATACAGAGTGGATAAGGTGCCAGCTTGGAACCTTGAAGTCAAGAAAAGAATATTCCATACATGGAATATTCTTAGAAGACATCATTATAGAAGGTGGAGAGTTCACAACAGAATGAGCATGCACCATTGGAGGACCACATTGACACTTGGCATGCGATCTGCTCCTGAAGGAAGGCATGGTGGTGGGTACTGAACCTATAAGAAGAGGTGCTCGGATAGAAGAAGAAAGATGAAGAACAAGATGTTTATGGATAGACATATAGCATGGAAGAAGGCAAAGCTCTACGAGAAAGTATTAAGGGGCCCTAGGGTTCAATTTTCTCCTTTAGGGAGTTACAAGAAGGTCATCATGTCTAAGGGATGGGTCTGTAAAATTTATGTAAGGGAGGCATAGCTAGGACTCCCGATTTATGAGATGGATCTTTGTTTCAACATATATTGTATGGGCCGATCCTTGGCATTCACTATGTTTGACCTTACATGGTCTTTTGAATGTAATGTGGTTACTTATCACTTTTGATCAATATATATATATATATATATATGTATATATATATATATATATATATGTTCTAAATATTTGGTTCATGGGTGTAAACCCTAGTGTTATTTCTTCATATTATAAATAAGATATGTTCTTCATAATTCATATTGTGTTGTTTCTCTCATTTCTATGCATGGGTATAAAGATCTGATAGCTCATGTTGTGCTTTTACATGAATATCTACTTTTCTACAACTAATCCTTTAACAATGGAAAGATCTTCTCATAATACTCACATAAAGGAGGGGCTCGACACCCGCGCATGCCTTAGGTGAGCACCCAAAGGCCCACCGAGTGATATGCCAAAGACATGATGGGGTTAATGAGTTAGTAGGTGGATAAAAATGTCTACACCATGTACAAAAACAATCAACTCGGAAAATTTTCTTTGAACTCGCTCCACACCCAAAATTTTAATAGTTATTCGATGCCTCACTCGATTTCATGCCCACTATTTTATACCCATCATTTCTGAAGTGATGAAAAACATTCAACAAAGAAAGAGATGTGGCCTCTAACAATACGATGGCCTTGTGTTGCTAGTCTTCTCTTTTAGCGCAATTAATTTATTTCAAGCATGAAAACAAGCTTTGAAATAGGCAACCAAAATTTTAAATGACTTAAAACTGCTCAAGATTGTAGGACACAAGAAACATTGTTCTTACTATTGAAATACAAAATATGCTTTCCCGTGGAATACATTATACAATTACTGAATTACATTCTAATAAATATGTTTGAAGATCACATCAACTGCACATATTGACCACTAATACAATCCAAGAAAACGTATAACCTATATTTTTTCCATTATTCCACTGTTACACAATGTCGGATGGTTTCCATTTATGACTAACAAATCATATGCAACAAATACAAATACATATTACATTAAATATCAAAACTTCTTCCCCTAGATTCTCTTATGAGCCTACTATAAACCCTAAAACTGAACTTCCATCCATTCCCCTGAAACAACATATTTTATCTTCCAAACCTAAAACTACTAGGATTCCATATTCCAAAAGACAAAGAGATGGTCTTATTCAATGGATAACATTTCCAACACTGGTATTGCATCATGGACTCTCATGGCCCTTCTTTTCCAACAAAAAAGAGCTAATAAATATGTAAATAAACTGTATTTTGACACTATATGTATAACTAGCAAAGTTAGTGTTAGCTACGGTAAAAAGTGAATCGATGGTGCTAGGATCACATAAACTACCCATAAGAAATTAATATGCCATCTAGAATGTCATACATGCAACACCCATATGTGGGACCTACTTCTACATCCATGACATCTAGTTAACACATCCCGTCCACAGTACTTTCCATCCAAGAGATGCATCAACGAAGAAATCCCAATATATTAAGACAAAAAGGTCTTTGAGCATTTAATATACATTGTTTTGGTTTTTTTGTCATTCCATTAATTAAACAAGAAAAACTTTAAGCGTTAAAACTTTGGAATCCTTTTTGTGAAGGTTTATTGTGGGAGAATTGGAGTGGATTGGTAGAAGGTCCATTACGTGAAATTGGTAGAAGAATTAGATCGACATATACCCCCGCATTGTTCCTCTTCTGAACTAAAGGTGCAAAATAGCTGGCAATAAAAAAATATTCAGCTGAATGAAACTATGCGATTTTTAGATTTTAAAATTGTTCACAGATAGACATTTTTTTATTTTTCTATTTTATAGAGTCACAATGCAATCATGTGTGAAGTATTAATAGCAATACTTATATATTGAGACTTGAGTTTCCTATTCTGGTAGAGATTAAATTAAAAATAAATAAAAATAAGATCATATTAAAAGGTAGAATTCCTAGGGAGTAAACATATGTAGCAAATGAGTAGGATACCCCCATAAGTTCCTCTAGATTGGTGTACCAACTTATCTCCATGTGTGAGGTTTGCCTTGGTTGACATGCACCATATTTCTTTGTGTTTCTCTCTTCCTTGTGATCAACTTGCATGTTCCCTACTTCAGAACCAAAATAATAGACATGAACCAAAATAATATGCATCCCTCACACTCTTGTTGTTAAACCCAACAAGAACTGAAATATTTGAAAGTGTAAAAGACCTATTAGTTTGAGAAGTTATACATGTCATTCAAGATCTTGAAAAGTTCTTATGAACCTAGCTTAGAATGTTTATCCTTATGTAAGAAAAATTAATCAAAATTTATGTAGGAGTAATGTTAGGCAATGTACATTTTTTTTGCTACATCTATCATATCCAGATTATGATTTAAATTTTCTGATAAGAAAACCACGATTTTACATAGACATATGACATCTCTACCCCATGATAGAATAAAGATTACATATAGTAGATGTACATATGTCGAGTAAGTGTATATATATAGTCAAATACACACAAAAATACATGATGTGTATACCAAAAATACATGATGTGTATACACACATAATTTCCACATAATTTCTTTGCTAGTATCGTAATAGCATGTTTATGTCATTTGTCACATACATACAAAAATTACATCATGTGTATACCACAAAATTTCACTATTGGTATCCTATTAAGGTGTTGGAGTTGTTTGTCACATATGCACAAAAATGATAGCCTGTGTATACCAAAAAAGTTCACTATTATTATCATATTATTGTGCTTGCATTGTTTATCACATATGCACAAAAATGATAGCTTGTGTATACCACAATTTTTACTATCAATATCCTATTAAGGTGTTGGTATCGTTTGTCACATACACACAGAAAATGACAACTTGTGTATATCACAATATTTCACTCCTAGTATCATATTACGGTATTGGTGTCATTTGTCAAATATGCACAAAAATGACAACATACATATACCACAAATTTTTTTGCCTAAAAATTATGGACTGTGAAAACTTTGTGTCTTTAATAGATTTTGAATTGTCATACAAAAACAAGTTATGGATAATATTATCATATTTAAGCAAGTAAATAAGATGATAAAAAATCAAGGATAATCTAAAACTTATCCAATATGTGATTAAAGGATCTACTTGATGGCATAAAAATGACAACATGTGTATACCAATAGGGTGTTTGCCTCATTTGTCAAATACACACGTAAATAATATTATCATTATACAAGTTATGGATGATATTATCATATTTAAACAAGTAAATAAGACTCTATTTACACATTATGCATTATTAATGAACTTATATTTTCCCTACTTAGCAAACAAGCACAATTCATCATTGCTAGATATGGGAAAAGGTGTTTTTGCATTATCAATGTTCATTCTTATGATTCATGATTCGGACCAAAATTAAAACTAACATTCATATGTTCACATGAAATTCCCAACATGCATCCAACTCTAAGGAACTTCAATTCTCATAATACATATGTGAATGAAATGAAATTTTAAGATTTATATATTTGTGCAATAAAATAAATAAGGGAGAAATTAATAAATTAAATCAATGTTTAGGGATGACCAAAAGTAGGTTGATATGACTAAAAAATTACATTTGGTTACAATAGAGAAGTACTAGGTTTGGAAGACTCTAGGTTATAAAAATAAAACTATACACACTAAATAAATGTTATCATAACAAGAGGGGTAAACCTAAAAGCAGTTAAATGGTCTGCTTGAGGAGGCATATAGAATTATGTGTAGGAATTTTGCGTTGCTAGATGAATGTACTTGTCATGTCATAAAAATCAAATGCTAAGCACTAAAGAATTGTTGGGGTAAACCTAAAGCAGTTGAAGGACCTGCTTCAGGGAGCATACATGATTCTTGTGAAAGATTTATGCATTTCTATAAGTCAATGTACTTGTTTTCACTTGAAAAATGGGCAATTCATCACAACTAGGTCTGGATGTTAAGTTATTAACCCATATGCCAATTAATTTGGTCAGCTGAAACATGCAATTTTAAATAAGAACATAAGACATGGCTCCCATGAATGAAAACCAGAAAAAGGATACCTTTAAAAAAGGGGTAGCTAATAAGTAGATGAACCAACCTGTTATTGATGCTAAACTTCATGGAAACAATGAGCATTAAAAGGCTTCCTTCTTCACTATTCAATGCCAAAAGTGGCCCAAGAATGTGGCTGGAAATGACCTTGCAAAAATCCTCCCATCAGTTTCACTATATATAAAAATGTGAAACATATATGGATTCTGGGAAGAGACCAAATGCTTCGGGACCAAATGCAACCTCAAACATATGAGATCCTCAAATTATTAAATCCATTTTGAGAAACGTGAACTGACACCCCCTTCTATTGTTGGCTCGAGTATACATCCAGTTAGCAAATATCATAACCCAATTATGATAACAAAAACACATTATTATAAACAAGATGTGTGAAAAAGAGAATGACTGTCAAGGAGACTAAACTGCAATAAACAATTTTTTTGTTTTGAAACAATTCTTTTGCCTCCTTCACCACTTTATTTTTATCTGTTCAGTCCTGCTTTTATTTACAATGCAGAGCTCTGCACTTTTTTACTTTCTAATTTAATAACACCCACCGGTAATCAATACTACAGGTGTAGGTGGATTGGTAAGATCTAGTTTACTCTCGAGATTCTTAGGTGGATTATCACATACACACAAAAATGATAGCCTGTGTATACCATATATTTTGAACTAGTATCATATTACAATGTTTGCATTGTTTGGCACATACACATAAACATGACAACCTGTGTTACCACATAATTTCACTGCTAGTATCCTAATAGGGTGTTTCATCATTTTTCAAATACACACAAAAATGACAACATTGTGTATACCACAATATTTCACTCCTAGTATCCTATGCAATGAAAGCATTAATTTAGCAGTTTATAGGATACTTTATTCATGGTTTTAATTTTTCTAAATCTTGTCATTTTAACTACACATTGAGTTATATTATTCTCACTCCAAACTACTAACAATTTGTGTGCAGCTACTTATGCTTACCAATAAAAACAATATAAACTATTAACCCTTTGTTTTGTAGGATGATCGGTCCAAGACATTTGGGTTTATAAATCAAATTACTAATATTTGTTTTTAGGGCCTCCTCTTGAAGACCTAATCAAAAAATATTTATCATTTAATTTTATTATCTTGCATTATCTTTCTTGTGTGTTTTGCATTGTTTCTTGTTTATCCCGAAGGTGAAACCATGTATGCTCTCCTCTCGCATCCTAGGATGATCTTGAGGATCAAAAGTGGCTAGCCTTCCCCTTTTTTTATAGGGGCAATGTGATGTGGAAGTGAAATCCACGCACTTTCCATAGTCCTAGGAGTCTCGTGACTATGGAATTCACCTCCACGCATGTAGACACACCCCGTGTTTTGTAGGGTATATAAATTCTTGGAGAGATGTCATTATTGGCTAAGTACTTGCTTGTTTTAAGAGTGGTGTGAAGTGAGGGGATTCCATGTCCTAATACCTAGGCCTCAAAGAACATCCTTGCAACATGGATGTGGGACCCACGTACTCACAAGGTATATCGACACTCCCTAGTGAGCTCATATATCCTATTCTAGGAAACCTTTTGGCCACATATCAAGCTATTATGCAAGGAGGCCACACTTCCTAAGATCACTCACTAGTCAAACCCCACATTGACACATAGGTGGTGAGACAAGAGTGGCACCACCTCAGTGTGTGGTATTGAAAGTAGGAAATAACTTGACTACAATTCCACTTGACTAGTTAGGGTGTCTATTACATGTTGGTTGCTTTTTTGTGAACACCCTTAACAATCATATCACCTTAAAATTTTAATCAATCAAACATCATCATAATCAACCATCCTTAATCAAACAATCCCAACCCAAATCCCATCACCATCCTTAATCAACCAACCTAATGTAAATCTAATCACCCGCACATCCTATCATACCATGGACTTTGATCCTCAATCCCCATCCTCTCCAAACCAACATCCAAACCCCTACCTCTTTTCTAAATCTATACACACAAAAATGACAACATGTGTATACCAAAAATTACACTATGAGTATCCTTTTATGACGTTGGCATCGTTTGACACATATGCACAAAAATGACAAAGATGTGTAAACCACCAAATTTCACTATTAGTATCCTATTACGGTGTTTACATCATTTGTCACATACACACAAAAATGAAAGCTTATGTATACCACAAATTTTGACTACCAGTATCCTATTACGGTGTTTGCATTATTTTTCACATATGCACAAAAATGATAGCTTGTGTATACCACATATTTTGACTACCAATATCTTATTACAGTGTTTTTCGTCATTTGTCACATATGTGCAAACATGACAACCTATGTATACCACATATTTTGACTACCAGTATCCTATTACGGTGTTTACGTCATTTTTCACATATGCACAAACATGACAACCTATGTATACCACATATTTTGACTACTAATATCCTATTACGGTGTTTGTGTCATTTTTCACATACGCACAAAAATGAAAAACATCTATATATCATAAATTTTGACTACTAGTATCCTATTACGTTGTTTTGCCTTGTTTGTCACATACACACACAAATTACAACCTTTGTATACCACATATTTTGACTGCCAATATCATATTATGTTATTTGCATCATTTGTCACATACACATAAAATTGAAAACTATGTGCAATACAATGCATTCATCATATTGAATCAAAGTCAAAGAAACAATCACTCTTACCCTTTTGTCCAAACTACCCCTTCAATTCCCTTCACTAGCTTTCTGGCTTCAACAAAAAAATTCTTTCTTCTTACCTTCAATAGCTCCTTTGAATTCCTAGAACCCTGTCACATCACCTCAACCAACCTTAAACTTGACTCAAAGTACTCAAAACTCCAAACTTCACTTCTTGTCAAAATTGCCTACTAGATGCCCTTAAGACAATCATTCTTGCATGCTCCATAGTTGGAGACATATATAGCTACCCAAAAAAATATATTAACTCCTTCCAATACCCTTTATCATCCCCATGGTTTGTCCAAAACTTCAAAACCCTACTCCTCTTCTTGTTCTCCCTATCACACTTTCCTCTTCCTAGGCCCACTCTAGGCCTACTAGCCTTGGGACAATCCTTTTCCCTTCCTAAATTCATTTGTATGAAGTTGTCAAGCATAATATATGCATATTTGGGAAACCATTAAGGATTTATAGTTTTCCCTAAAGTTTCATGATCTAACTCCACTCCTAGGCCCCACATCCTTTGTCAACATGCCTTTCTCAACTAGGCTTTTAAACTGTGTCACTATCCTTGATGAAGACTGTCAACATTATTTACAAATTTCACTAATGAAATCTCAAATTTCTTTTTGATTTTGTTGAAGGACCATTTCATGGCTATTACTTCCAAATTTCAAGGCAAGATTCCTTGTTTAGGAGTTTTTAGTACACATTTTCTCTTAAAACCCTAGCTGGGTCTAGAGTCTAGCTCGAGAAGACAACTTTTGGTATATCTTTCACTAATTTTTTATTCAAGTTTCTAAATTTGGTCCACAAGTCTATGAAATTTCACACTTCACTTCTATTTTACCAGTAAGGTGTCTTTCCTTCAAACATTTGCATTTTATGTGTTCTTTAATTGTGGAAGACTGTAAGGCTACAGAAAACAAAGTTACCTTTTTCACTTGGGGTTTTCTTCCACTTCAATGAAATTCCTTCACTTGCATGCATTGAACCTTAAAAAATATCATTTTTCTCCTAGAATAAGACCTTATAACATGCATTCATCCTTTGATCAATGAGATTTTCCCATTTCAACTCTTTCAAGCTACTTGTCTCAGTCTGTTTGCATGCATTATCAAGAACAACATACTCACAATTGGAGAATAGGTTAAATAGCTTCAAAGGTTAAATTAACTCATCCAAATCTCTTCTACAATGAGACTACCACTGAATAAGATCAACAATACATCACCATTCAAGGATACAATAAGTCATGCAAACACAGTCAAAATGGCACACACAGTAAACAAAGGTTTTCCCATCTTAAGCTTCCATAACTATTTAGTGAATTCCAACCACTCCATACAAGTTCTTGAAGAATGATCACTGAATGTCCAACTTTAACACATACATAGAATTCATGATAAAGAAAACAACATATAATTCCTTATAAAAACTAGTTTCTATCTCTTTTGTTCAATATATTCATACTTCAAGGCTCTCTACCTCCCTTTCTCTCTAAGCCTTCTCACATGCATTCTCCTTCCCTTAAGGAATGTCTTCTAAGTCCCTTTTTTCCCCATATATTCAAATTTTCCTCTTCTCATGTAACTTCCTCTTGTCTCATAACTGACATTTATGACCTTTCATATGCCCATGCTCTCTCAATGAGGCATTTTCACATCTTTAAATCATCCTAGGACCATGAGAAGATCTTAGTGATGCAGAGAAAAATAGATTCATTCATACATTCATCCAATAAAGAAGGGTTCATACAATAACTTCACCTTAAGCTTTGCAACTGAGGATCATTCCAAGCCCAAAATGGCTTATTCTTTCTATTTTGTCCAAACTCGTCTTAAATGGATCTACTAATCACTCCACCATGTGTAATTCCCTACAATAAATGTCATTATATCCCTTCAAAATATCTCAACTCACAAAGCTTCAATTCCTCTTGCCTTTCTTATACTTGTCTTCACTAGCCTTCTTGGTCCTTAACCTCCAAATCAAACAAAATTTTCTCTTGAAGTCTTTGATGGCTCTTCTTCAACTTCCTACCCTGTTTCAACACTCAATTTTTTTAGACCACTCACTATATTGATTCCAAAAGATCAACTTATCCATTAACCCCTCACTTATCCAAAACTTCCCTACAATGTTCTTGAGACAATGCTCTTGCATGAGTCATAGTTGAAGCTACCCAAGCATACCAACACAAAACCAAATCTTCTCCAAATACCCTTTTCCACCATCAAGATGTATGCCAAATTTCATACCCTAACTCACTTTCTTCTTCATGTTATCCCTCTTTTCCTCTACAAGTTCACTATCTTCCTACTTGCCCTATCATCAGGAAAATTCAATCATAAAACTTTGTATAGGAGGATTAAAGACAAAAGAATGGCATTCTTGGACTCCCATTTGCAAGTTTCCTCTGTGCACCAAGTTTCATATCAAGACTCCACCATTTTGACCTAGTTCCTTTATTAAATGGTCTTACCCATTAGCCTTCTAACTTGTGTTTTTGTCCTCCAAGAGACTGCCATTAACATCTTCCTTAGAACTACTTATTTTGAGCTAAAACCTCAATAAACACTTAAATCACATGGTGATGGTATTTTCTACAAAGTTTACTCAATTCCATGGGTGTATTCGAGAGATAATGGATTTTTAACCTCCAAACCCTAGCTAGAGGGTTTCTCAGGCCTGTGTCTACCCGAGAGTCTAAATTTTGCTTTAACTCCCTATAATTATGGATTCAAGACCCAAAAATTTACCTAGGGGTCTATTTCACTATACTCCTCATTAATTCTTTACCAGTCGACATAAATAACACGTGAAACTTTGAAAGAACACTCGTTTCTTCTTACCTAGACTATGCAGGAAAGAGATGTACACATGCATGAGTTTAAACCACTTTTCTTTCACCCTTACAACTTGAGAGACATTCCTTGAATCCATGTGAACTCAAATTATCATGACAATTACAGTCTTATAGTGCACCTTAAACAATAAAACAAAGCAATGTATCTGTTTTTCTGGGTTGATATTCTCCTTAACAATAGCTTCATGCATAAGATCCTCAAAAACTCATTCTTTACACCTCTGCAAGGCTTCCAAAATCTCAGTATACTAGTGCTTAATTGAAATTTACTTCTAACCATCCAAAACAGGGCATCACCTTGTCACATTGGATTGAATTAACTAATCAACTAACATGCAAATTCATTTCATGATTCAATGCTTCACTAACTAGAAGAATTCATAACTTTAAAGACAATCATGCTTACAAAAATCATTGAACTTCACATTCAGGAATTGATCCTTCCTTAACTTATTCAACTGCAATTTCATACAAAATGCCATTATTTATACAAAACTCACACTCTTATTAGTTTCCCCTCCTCAGTCTTGAGGAGTCTTTCTTCCTCACTCTCTCTACCTTCCTCACAAGGTCCTCCTTTCACTCTTTTCCCCAAATAACTCCTATCTAACTCGAATTCCTTCTTTTATATATCTCCTTCTTGGATCAATAACTGACTTTTCTTGGACTCATGGTAACTCTTTACACACCATACCTAGAGAAATAACCTCCTTTACAATATATTGAGCCCACCTAACACTGTAGGTTGATCCTAAACATTATTTCATGATCTCCTAAGATGAAAAGGGTGGAAATTTTACATTTTTAATGTCCTTCAAGTGATGCCCATTGATGCAGAAAATAAAACAATCATATAATTAACTATCAAGATGGTTCACAAACAACAACATCAACCTATCTCTGCAACTTGAGGATCTTTCCACTAGCGCAAAATGGAAAATAACTTGCAAATACTAACAATATCACTTAGAATGACATCATCTTCATCATACCCTATCTCATCATTCTTAAACATTGTCCTTTCAACTCCCTAAGTCATCACTCTTCATGAAGAACTCATAAACACTCACCACTCTTCAACTTTCTCTTGGTCTCTTGTACTAGTTCTTTCTCAATATGTACTTTTTCCTTTCAATGCTTCTCATCTTAGTTCCCTTACTCACACACCTCAAAACATAGTTATAATGACCACAAAATGAATTTAAAACAACCAAAAACACATAACTCCTTTTGTTTGTCAAAATTGTCCTCTCATCCCCTTAAGACAAACTTTCTTGGTATAGTCATGCATGGAGAATTTTGTAGCTACCCAAAAACTATTATAAGATTCATTAGAATCATTTTTCTTCCCTAAAGTGCATGTAAAAACTTAGGACCCCACTGCTTGATTTTCTTTCCCTATCTCAATTTTTGTCTTTCTTGCTCACAATGCCCTTCTAGCCTATCTCAGCCTATTATCAAGCTTATCTCCTTCATCATAAGGGTTCAAGGTATAAGGGAAATGTTTTTTAAACAAATTTTTGTATTTCTTTCCATGTCCAAAGTTGTAAGTGTTACTTATACCTTTAAACCCTATTGGATTTGTCACTATGCCTTCTCAATTAGGTTTTTGTGTTTCTCAGTCCCTTCAACAAAATGTCATCAATATATTTCAGGAGATGGCTTATGTTGACACAAATCCTTTTCAAACACTTAAGACACATCCTAACAGTCCTTCTTACAAAGTTGTAACCAATTCTAATGGTGCATTTAAAATATATTCAAGTTTTACCCTACAAAGCCTAGCTTCACACAGTGTAGACCCGAGAATGAAGAAAATGTTATAAAATGCTTTCAATCCCCTTTCAAGCCACCAAATTTGTACTAAAGGTCTGCCCCAACTTGGTTTTCATGAATAACTTACCAGTGGTTCTTGGAATCACATACAAGCCTCCCCTTTCTCATCTCCCCTACTTCCTCTACCTATAGATGACAGTCTATACAAGCCTCCAAAGTGTCATTTCCTATATAACATGAACACAAGCCTCCTTATACAGTGATGGCATCATCAAACTTAGTCTTTTCATCTACTTAACAATGGAATAAACAAGGACTCATGCATGAAACTTTACCCAACTCCCATGAACACAACACCCCTAGTTATCCATAGTCACAATCCCTAACTCTTGGCTCATTTTAACATGCATGGCACTAACATGAAGAGTTTACCTTAATGATCCTACAAATACCTTCAAACCACTAGGAAAACCAATTGCACACACCTATTACCACATAAATCATCCTCATTTACCATATATTTTGGCTATTAGTATCCTATTATGGTGTTTGTGTCATTTTTCACATACAAATAAAAATGACAGCATGTGTATACCACATATTTTGACTATCGTATCCTATTATGGTGTTTGTGTCATTTGTCACATACGCACTAAAATTATAGCCTGTGTATACCACATATTTTTCTACCAAGTATCCTATTATGGCATTTGTGTCATTTTTCACATACCACAAACATGAAAACATGTGTATACCACATATTTTGACTACCAATATCCTATTGTGGTGTTTATGTCATTTGTCACATAAAAAAATGACAGCCTATGTATACCACATATTTTGACTACCAATATCCTATTATGGTGTTTGTGTCATTTTTCAAATACAAAAAAATGACAGCATGTGTGTATACCATAGATTTTGACTACCAGTATCCTATTATGGTGTTTGTGTCATTTGTCACATATGCACAAAAATGACATCATGTGTATACCACATATTTTTACTACCAATATCCTATTACATGTTTACGTCATTTTTAATATATGCACAAACATGACAATTTGTGTACGAAGAGGTTTTCATTTAATTTGTAAAAATAAATTAAAAAGGCCAAGGGATTTTAAAATAGCTTTGTTATGATTGAGATATGTGATGAAATGTGTTTTGACTAATAAGAAACCCTAGAAAGAGGCTCAAAGGTAAAAACTAAGCAGAAACCCTATACCAATTTTTAAAAATCAAATTTAGGGCATGAAATAGATGGGAATAAGAATTAAATATGAATACATAAAGTGGATACGAAATCCTAAGTGTTAATGAAACTAAAAGTAAAAAAAAAACTCGCTTTGAAAAAAATAGTCTTGGGTATCACAATGTAAAATATTATCTTGATACTTAGTCATTTTTCTAATTTTTAAGCTTGATAAAATTAAGTTTGGAAGAAACAAATGGAACAATTATTTTGATACATTATGTTTTTGCCAATTAACTAACCATTTTGATAAAGGATGCTATGAAAGAAAAAGTACAGACAATTTATTTCCTTGGATGTTCAAGACGTGGGAAATGAGAAATATCATTTTCACAAGATGATCTTAAATAGACAATGATTGGAAAATATAATGATCATATGGATCTTTATATGACAATCCCTCTAATCACTTCTCGATGCCTTTATTAAAGGGGAAGGCCTTATCAATAGCTCTGAGACGACATTCATATGCAAGCAGAAAAGGATATCCACTAATACGGTGGAAGGTAGAGCACCACATGTTACCATTATGTACTGCAAGTTTGTTTATATTAACTTTATGTTTGGTATTCCTTAGGAATAATGTTCACATATGTTAGTGCCACATTTTTCATATTCCATACCTAATATCAGTATGTATTTCCTTTTGTTTCAGCTATTGGTGTGCTTATGGCCCTAACGACAACATGAACAAACCACCTACTAGTGAAAGAATAAGGAGGTTTCAGAAAAAAACATGGATGTCGTGCCATTTCAATGTGAGGGTTATGTTTGGTACACTAGACGTGGCACATATCATATACAATGATATGTATCATTGTGATATGAATAATGAGTTTTTCAATGGTGCAAAGGACACAAGCTTGGATCCACAAAGTGGTTTCACTCCTAATTTATTAGTTGAATGTAAGCAATACATTGAATCTCTTTTACTTGTTGGTATATCTGTTGACACCATTATTGAAAGGCACTACATGGATCTAGAGTTGGCAAGGATTATAAAAAAAGGATGATTGCATAACCAAAAAATATGTGTTGAATGCATGGAGGATGGTGAAATGCATTAAATCCCAAAAGCACCAACACGACAACACTAGTATCAACTTGTGGCATGTCATAGAAAGGGATACATTTTTCTATTATCGAGGTCATGTGGGATTGATGTACCTTTCATTATGGGCCTTCAAACACTATGGATTCTTGAAATCTTGGGTTTTCATTCCCACAACTCCATCATTGTAATGGATTCGATGTTCTCAACTAATAAATATGGGGTAAGGACATTGTTATCTCATTTCCAATCATAATTGATATTTGGATATACTTGTTTAAGTCATTCTCATTCTAACCATATTTTCATGTACACATTTACATCAGTACCAATTGTACATGCTTCTTATTTTTTGATGAACAAGAGGCTGGGGTTCCCGTTGCATGGGAAGTTTCATCCCATAATAAAGTGGATGACATATATGTACGGCTTGCTGAAGTTTACGTAAGGGGGAAAAGGAAAAGGATGGATTGGCATGTCAATTCATTCATTACAGATGATGCGGTTTCTAAAATACAAGCTATAAGGTACAAATCTACTAATATTTTTTTCTATAAATTTAATGCACACAATTTACAACCCTAACAACGCTCTTTATGTCTTAGTGTCTTTGGGTTATATTTGGTTGTCGTGTATTATTATGCATATGGCATGTTCATAGGGCTTGGCTAAAGAATATTTACATGTTTGTTTTTCTTCATTTTGTAATACAATGTTTACATGCTTGGGTTGGTTTTTATTTTTTGCATTGTTTATTATCTTGTGAAAATTTTATTTACATATATACGAAGAAGGATGTGGGGATGGTTATGTTTCAAATATTAGGTGAATGTACGTACTCAAAATTGTAGGGTGTTTGCTTGCGCCGAACAACGTTACACGTGCCCCAATGATGATTAAGGTCTCCTCGCAAGGTGTTCGGGATCCAAAAAGCTCTCCAAGTATGCGTTAACATCCCACATGCCCACTTAGCCCCTACATGCTTTGTTTTCTCTTCTCCCCTCCTTTTCTTTGCATTTTGGTCTTCAATGATGAAACCAAGGTCTCTCGCCTCACTGCACGGCGGTCTTGTGATCGCGCCCGCTGGGTGGTGCTCCGAGATCGGTCGCCTGTCAGATCGCTGCGCCCAGTAGATCTTGCCGCCCGCTCGGGCGGCGGTCCTTCACGCATTTTCCAGAATGTTCTTTTAACGTGACTCACGTAAAAATTCAACGTTTACCATCTTTTTTCACCGCCTTTGCTTGTATTTATGATTCTGGTTCCCTAGAATAGTGTTTTGGCATTGTTTATGGTTAAAGAGTTCAATTTGGTTTTCACCTTTGGGTAAATGGGAATTCTATAAATAGCTGGCTTATGCTCAAGCAAATGGCCCCTCAAATTTGCCTCTCAATTTCTCATTTCAATAGCTTAGCCTTTCAATTTTTCTTAGGATTCATAGTTTCATTTGTTGTATGCATGGTTAGTGTTGTTTAGTTGTTAGGAAGCCACATAATCTTCTTGTGCTAGTGTAGTTACTATTTCATGCAATTCATTGGAATAGGATAGTTTGATTTTCAGTAGGAAGCCATTAAAGTTGCAGGTCTTGTTTGTCAAGCAAGATAGTTTCAGGTTCTGGACATTTTATGTTGTATGACTCGTAATAAATCCTGCTAGGAATTGCATAAGCCAAGCTTTGTTCTCTTGCGCTATCCCTCTCCTACTCGCATTATATTCAGTCTGCATCCTAAGCTGCCATTATTTCGATACCAACTTCTATTGATGCTAACATCACACGCTTTTCTGGATTCACGTGAGCACGAAGGAACGAGGAGATCATACTGAGGGGACAAAGCCACACACAACTAGGATTCACCACTGTTCTACAAAATCCAGGTTCAAGCTTTCAAAGTTCTAGTTAAAACATATCAAATAGAGTAGTCAATCATTTCATTTCAGTTAATCTCACTTTCGATATTACCAAGGAAGCTGTGGGGATTGATAGTTTTTGAGAAACTATGATTCACTCCTCACTTTTGAGGTAGGATCAAGAGTCTTTCAAATAGATTAGATCAGTTATCTAGTTATTTAGAATAGATTTACAACTGCACATGCAAGTAGCTATACTCGGTTACTTTGTTTGTTTTAATTTCGTTATTAGTTTAGTTGTTAATTTCTAGATATTTTAAATAATTTCTCTTTCAATTCTTTTCAATAGTTCATCAAAAATACAAAAATAGAGAAGTTATATATGTCGTAGATATACTTTACATAGTTAATTTTACTCTGCTACAGTTAGATTTACATTGTTTCTTTTACATGACAATCACGGGACCTAGAGAGCCCAGAGAATACGTATTCGAGCCAATTGTGCCTCAACCCAATCTTGTTACAATAATAGCTGATATAGATCAGAATCTTAGAATCCAAGTCTTCCGAACAACAACAAACTTACAACAGATCAGCTCATAGTTAAGAGGGTTAAACATAGAAGATGACCAAGCACACACATTCTGGTCAAACCAGCCAAACTACAGATTACCCTAGATAAAAATCCACATGACTGTAGAAGGGCTTGAAAGAGAGAAAATGTTCGGTTGTGACCCTTTGGTCCCACAACCAGACGCAGAGACATTCTCACTGATATAGACACTAGCTTAAGAATTCAGGTTGCCAGAATGCCTGTAAGGTACTCTGAGAAGATTGCACAACTTGTAGTTCTAAACATAGAGGCCGAAAAGGCATACGACTATTAGATACTAGGGATTAGGGACTAATTCCACACATGACCATAACAGTCCACAACAATCACGAATCTATGGTTGTGATCCACAAATCCCACAACCCAACGAGTCCACAGGTCAATCCGACGTTGATGCTGGCTTACACACATTAGTATTTAGATCCACTCCACTTCCACCTATCATCATCACACAGTTATCCTTTTGGATATAACAGCTAACGAAGCTAAGGATTTTTGGACTAGACCAAAGAATCACCCGTAGAATCCACTATATCCATCATCCATCCTATGACCCTATCTAGAGATATACATGAAACAATCCCAGGTCATTTTCCCGTATCCCACAACCTATAGACCGGATTACGCCAGAGCTTGATATTGATTGGAGCCTTCGAGCAGTCATCCTCGCCACCGATCTATCACACTAGTTCAGGTTAGGAGGGCCTTCTTTGCCTTAGATTCACAGATTCCACTAGTGTGCATCAAAGACATAAGATTTCCTAACTAGCTTGTCTGCATCCCACACATAGTCCATCCCCACTCGGCTATCTCGGCACGACCTCGGGAGGTCGGGTGCGAGGAAGAGTTACTTGTAGATTCCCATGCTCGCTTGTCACTTTTCCATCATACAAAATTGGTGAACCCGATGTGAACAAAAACATTTTCATCTTTTCCACCTCATTAGCCTTCACATCAGCTTCACCAACAAAATTGGTGAACCTAACGTGAACTTGGTGAAAGGAACAATTTTTTCACTCTCACCTTTCCCCTTTTAGTGTTTCATTTTCTTCCATCCACCTTCTCTCTTTCCCATTATTCTATGGGTATTCATATACCCCCCGAATATGTCGAGATTCGACGCATATGGCAGACCTCTCCTAGGTCTTGAAGCATATTACAATCAACTGAATAGATAGCCATCACCCTCGCTCTCAGCATGGGGTGACAATTATTCAACTAACCAATTGTCAACACAAACTCCACCCCCAAGGACTAGATATAGTTCTTCTTTCCAAATAGAGGAGTTGGATCAGCTCACTCAAACGCAACACCCAGAGCCTTCAGGCTCAGATGCCATGACGTTTACAGGAGAATCTGGTTCATCTCCTCAGGTATTTCTTAGACCGCAAATTAGTAGACAATCGGATCCGTATCCATTTTTAGATGATGAACATTCAGTGCGTTATGCCAGGAATGAACAACGCTCTCGAGTATGTACCCACCTATAGGAAGTTTACAAACACAACCCGGGGTCTCGTTTCAAGAAAACACCTCCATGCCGCTACCTATAGGAAATACCCTTGGGGAAACATGGCAGGGCAACGATCAATTCATAGCGGGTACCACATGCCTATACAACCTTAGGATATACAACAAACACCACTAAGACAAAATACTATAACTTCACCAGATGAAGTCATCTCAACTTTAGTAGAAAAGGTTAGAGGGTTAGAGCTTGCTCAAGCAAGTCAAAATTCTCAATTCATGCAGGCAGGAAATTCCAATCCTCCACATCATCCTAGCCAAGTAGACCTCCTCATAGGAATAGGCACGTTGGGCATGCCTCCTCAGTATTCACAACAAATGCCAACTAGAACCGCCATTTCTAACACTGTTCCGGTGGTGAATATGTTACCTCCCTGGTCTAGTACAAAATAATCCATTCCTAGGCAATACTCCTTCATACTTAAACATGTATTCCAAATCACCACAGGGAGATGTGTTCTCCTCTCCTGGCATGTTTTCTCAACCATAGGGATTTCCTTATACCCTTGCAAATGCATATGCTACGCCATATCAACAACCCATTCCACCTCTACCCCCTCAGCAGGCACCATCGATGGTCGAAACCTATGCGATAGGGACTTATTCAGAATATTTGAAAGAACCCTTAGAATTCACTATACAAAGCATCATGCTTCCAAGACCTCTTCCCATTTTCCCAAATACAAAGGGGAAGGAGACCCGAATGCACATATCAAGGCCTACGCCACAGCTATTCGAGAACTGCTCCCTTGGGATGGGGTTGTTGCTAAAATATTTCCCAAAATGTTAGAGGGCATTGCCCTCGATTGGTATTACAGAATACCTGAAGCTTCCATACATTCATTTAAACAACTCATTTCAGAGTTCATCAAGGCATTTGACATGAACAAACTATTGAGAATAGGAATCAGGGAGTTCTTGCACATTAAACAAGAACATAATGAATCTATTGCTCACTTCATCCAAAGATGGCGTATAGTCCTTTATTCTTCAGCAAGTGCTCCAAATATGGACCAAATGGAACTATGTGATTTATTCCTTCATTCTCTCAGTAGAGAGGTAAAGGAAGAAGTCTAGAAGTTCCCACTAAGGACTTACGATGAAGTACTTGAGAGCGCTCTCCAAATAGATCAAGCGGCAATAGATAGCGGTCGCAAGATGTATGGAACAAATGGGAGGCTAATCACCCCCAGCTAGAATACTACGACTTATCCTACTACCACAAACATCAATCAAGGACCTAAGATCCTTAACAAAAATCGTGGCATAACCACAGATGGAGTAACTGACCAAGCTAAAAAGGCCAATGTTGTAAATACTCCACCACCGATTAATAATCAACGAAACAACAACTTTACCCCAACAATCAATTCGGTGGATTTTAGTCATCCACAACAACAACAAAAAGGTGGATCCAGACACAGGGTCCAAACCAAAACTCAACTGGATATCAAAACCAAAACCAAAACCAAAAACAACAAATGCAAAACTTTAATCCTAATAGGCAATGGTTTGAGCAGAGTTTTGGACCACAATATGTACCAAACCAGCAACCTAGGAATTATAATCCCAATTCATATTGTGGTTTCCACAAAATTCGAGGCCACGACACTAGGACTTGCCGTGATTACAATAAGTTCATGCAACGCTTGCCAGAGGAACAAAGACAACTTTTCATAGATATGTTCTTGGCAGATCCCGCATCACCAAGCGCAAATACTTTTACAGGGGTAGTTTCCCCTCAAAACGCACCCCTCAAGATCTTCAATGATCCACTCCCAAATCATGATAACAAAAAATTAAATCCAAATGGGATGAATAAGAGCGTAATGGCAGGAAACAATGATCATGAAGCCTCGACTTCACTAAACCCACCAGTTGCACCACAATTAGGGAGTTAGCCACGACCCAAGATAGTTGGTTTAGTGGAGTTAGACACCAAACTACACGTAGAAGCTGTAACAAGGACACGAGAGTATTCCTCTCAGCCAAATCCAAGTTACCCGCTAGAGGCAGATAACATCCAACAAATATTAGTAAAACCTGTAGGCACCTATGATTTAATTAATGACCTAACAAAACCTTCTCTCACATCTCCTTTTTGGACTTACTGAAGAACTCTCCTACCCACAGGGGCTGCTCTTTTAAAAGCATTAGGTTTAGGTCATTTAATTAACATCACTCCACCTCCCGAAACACACAAAACCATATAGAATTTGATATCCACCCTCCGGGCAGCCGGATAGGGATATCGAGTTTATATTCAAAGTAAACAAAATGCCAACAGACGCTAAGATTACATGCAGAGGTGATCCAGCCTTACATTTGCAAGTGTGGGTTTATAACAATTACGTTAAACGCATAATGGTTGATGATGGGGCAGCAATTAACATAGTTCCCTTCTCTTTCCTTCAAAATCTAGGGTATGGAGAAACAAATTGTTCCACGACTTGGAATACGCTAAGAGGCTATGATAGCCTTAAAGCCACGTCAATTGGGACTATAATACTACCAGTCACCTTAGGACCCAAAACAATCCTAACTGAGTTTTATATTATAGATCAAGAAACCAACTATAATATGATCCTCGGCCAACCATGGATACACCATATGAAGGCAATCCCTTCTACATTATTCCAAGAAGTAAGATTCTTGCACTTAGGAAAGGTATTTGTAGCCAAAGGTGATCCAAAACCATTCGATATACACCTAGCTGACTTAAAGAGAAGGTCAGGCATTCACTCTGAGTTTGAACTCCCAACAAACCAACTTAATAAACCAACCGACGTGAAACCGGAAGAAAAGTTGGTACCTACAATAGAACTAGAAACTATGAGCCTAGTCAAGAATATCCCAGCCCTCAAGGATGAGGCTAACATTGTCAAAACAATATCATTAGGAACTACTGCGAAGATTGTTGAATTGCTAGAACAAGATCTACCAATTTTCCTACCATTTGATTTTGTAGGCATGGGATATACCCTAGGTGTTGGTTCTCTTCCAAAGCGGAGGATCTCTACATGGTAGAATAATAAAACTAAAGAAGTTGACGTAGCAAATGTCCCAATGTCCATCTTCCCAACTAAATATTGGACTCTCCATTTCGATGGAGCTAGATGTCGTTATGGGGCTGGGCAGGTGTGATCTTTACTTCACCAAGGAAAGATCTTACCATTCACCTTTAAACTAAATTTTGAATGTACAAACAACGGCACTGAATACGAAGCCCTCCTCCTTGGCCTCATCCTAGCTAAAAGGCTCGGTGTTAATGACATCAGGGTGTTAGGAGACTCTCAATTAATAGCAAAACCAAGTCTCTGAGGTATATGAGACCAGAGCTGAACACTTACAGCTCTACAAAACAACAATATTAGATTTGAGCAAAGAGTTTGACTTCATATCAATTGAAGCAATCCCACGAGAACAAAATCTTCTCGTAGATTCGATAGTAACCTCAGCTTCATGTTTCACTCCAAGCAGTGAGTTGGAGGACACCCATTTCATGGTATCCCTTCGCACTGAACCATTAGTGAAGAAAATGTCAAACCCACTTTTAACAAACATAGCTGAGAACAAATCTACTAGCGTAGATCACGTTGATAGTGATAGAGCTACTCTTGATTACTTAAATGCCTATGTAGCGTTACATCTCACCCATCATGTGGTAGATTTGTCCTTAATCCCACATTCATCTTCCTACTTTGGGAATCCCATGATAGAGCTTCCCCCACAACAAGAACTTGACATATACACGGTAGAAAATGGAGAAGATCTGGAACTACCTCCAGCCCCGCCTGAGTTTGAAGAAGGTAACACTTCTTTAATCGAAGAAACATTGACATTAACATCAAAACGGAGGATGAACCAAAGATCTTAAAACTAGGATCTTTGTTAACTCTAGAAGAGATAGAAATACACACTCGAATCCTCAAAGAACATCAGAAGGATTTTGCATTTAATTATAAAGAAATGACAGGGGTTGCACCACACATCGCGGTACACAACCTTGTCACCAAATCAGATACAAAACCAGTTAAACAAAAATCGAGGCCAATGAAACCCAAGGTGGCTCTCATGGTGAAAGAAGAAGTAATGAAACTCCTCCAAGTGGGATTCATCAAACCGGTCGATTACTCTCAGTGGGTATCTAATATCGTTCCCATTCTAAAAAAAATGGGAAGATACACATTTGCATAGATTTTCGAGACATTAACAAGGCGTGCCCTAAGGACGACTTCCCGCTACCATCCATAGATGTCATCATTGACGCAACAACTGGATTTGAGCTTTTGTCTCTCATGGATGGATTCTTGAGATACAATCAAATCAGAATATCCGAACAAGACCAAGCCAAAACCACATTTATAACTCCTTGGGGAACTTATTACTACGTTGTTATGCCATTCGGTCTCAAGAACACTGGCACTACATACCAGCGGGACAATGACATATATATTTCATGATCTTATTCACAAAATTGTGGAATCCTATGTAGATGACTTGTTGGCCAAAGCCAAGAAGTGCTATGATCACTCGGAAGTGCTCCGCATCATTCTTTCACGTTTAATAGAATATGGAGTCACACTAAACCTAGAAAAATGTGTATTTGGTGTGACAGGAGGGAAGCTCCTAGGTTACATTATATCATCATGAGGGATCGATGTAGACCCAGCTAAAATCTGGGTTGTTCTTGAAATGATCCCACCGTCAGATGAATCTAGAATCGTGTTTTTCTTGGGAAACTCAATGTAATCAAGATTCATCCCGCATTTAAGCTTTACCATTCATCAAATCAACAATCTACTCAAGAAAGAGTACAAGATCGATTGGACCAAAGACTCGCAAATGAGGCTTTCGAAGCGGTTAAGCATTTCTTGTTGTCACCACCTACGTTAATGCCTCCTAAGCTAGACCACCCTTTAATCTTATATTCACGAGCTACCAATGTCTCGCTAGCCTGCATGCTGGCTCAAGAAGATGATGACAAGAGAGAATGTGTGATCTATTTTATTAGCTGAACATTACTCGATTATGAGACACGTTATACACAAGTAGAGCAAGAATGCCTCGCCATAGTCTTCGCAACCAAACACTTAAGACATTACATGCTAAATCAAGAAACAAGGGTCATTGTAAAAATATACCATTTACAACCTTCCTCATGCGCAGGGTCCTTATTTAAAAAGGATGGATGCTTTATAACCTTAATGGGTGAATTCAAATTAACATTTGTAAATCAAAAGTCTCATTAAGGGACAAATCATTGCGGATTGGTTAGCTGATAACCCATTAGACGGAGGTGATCTAGTAGATCTGGACTTTCCCGATGAATGCATATACTATGTCAAAACTAGACCTCCCATCTCTGAATGTCCATGGTATACTGATATTATTAATTATATCATGGGCCATGCATATCTAGAAGGTGCTACACCGCAACAAAGAAGGTGGTTACGCATTATCGTGGCTAAATATGTTATTATAGAACAAGTGCTCTATCGTAAGGCTTTCGATGGAATGCTTCTAAGGTGTGTTGACATAGAAGAATCCAAGAAGATTCTCCACGAATCTCACAGTGGAATATGTGGAGGCCACTTCGGTGGTCACACCACTCGCTCACAAATACATCGGATGGGCTATTTTTGGCCCACTCTAGAGCATGACACAATAGAGTTTGTACGCAAGTGTCATAAATGCCAAGAATTTTCCCACGAGATTCACATGCCAAAGACAAGATCTACGACCAATCGCAACTCCATGGCCCTTTTCTACATGGGGCCTAGATTTGATAGGGAAATTCTCTCCTCGTCAATAGATGGTCATAACTTCATAATCATGGCCACCGAGTATTTTATCAAATGGGTAGAGGCTATGCCTCTTACCACCGTACTGTGCCGTGATCACCAAGTTCATTTTGAACTAGATCATTTGCAGGTATGGTGTCCCACAAATCATTATCTCAGATAATGGCACTTCTTTTAAGAATGACGAGGTTCGTGAATTATGTAATAAATTTAAAATAAGACATCATACAACCTCCTCAGTATTACCCTCAAACCAACGGATAGGTCAATCAAAAACAAGACATTAAAAGCTATTCTCCTTAAAATGGTAAAAAAATAAACGAGATTGGCATTTAAAGTTATACTCACCTTGTGGGTCCATCGAACCTCAATAAGAACACCACAGAGTAACTCCTTTCTCATTGGTATTCGGAGCAGAAGCAATTCTCCCACTTGAGGTTGAAATACCTAGTCTCCGTATCTCACTACAAGGGATTCTGGATGAAGAAGCTTATAGAGAAGCACATCTCTCTCAACTAGAAAGCCTAGATGAGGCCAGGCTAGATGTTGAACAATGACATAGAGTCTATGCTGACCGGATGTGCCGATATTATAATAAAAAGGTCTATGAACAAGATATATATGAAGGAGATCTAGTTCTAAGACTAGACAACTGGATCGATAAAAAGACCGGCGAAGGAAGGAAATTTCGCCCAAATGGTTGGGCCCATACTTTGAGTCACAAAAGACTATGGAAATGGTGCATATCTCTTATATACACTAGAAGGTGAGGAATTTGGTGAAACTGTCACATTCCCTACACCTTAAACGATTCTTTGCATAAGCGACCAACACTATTTGTATAATTATATCTACATTGCATCTTCATGTAGTTAGGTTCATTTTGTCCACTTGTTTCGTACAATTTTGTGATCAAGGAACTTATTCTCAAAGCAATTCATTACAAACTTCTGATGGTATTGGCATTAGCATTCTAGTCATACTTCTTCATTTTCATAACATCATCACCATTTCAGAATCATTTCATCCATATAAAGCTAGATATGACAAAGTCTTAACAGTAACCATACCAAGATTTGCATGCTTGTTCTCACTTTTGGTTTCTCCCTAGGATAGGTGTCTTGCCTATGGTCTGTTCTAGAAGCTTCATAGTGTCACATCTATCCCGTACGCATATCTCTTTGGAAATAAGAACATACTGACATTTTTCTCAAATATATAAGTCAAACATAGATCAAACAAAAAAATTTTATTTTACACATTTCCTTTCCCTACCAACCTTCGGTGATGAGCTTACGTCTCTTACTAGTGACATAGGGTTGGGAAAGGATGGGAATGCCCTTACTCGCATATACCTTGTCCATGGTGATAAGCCCACGCTTCTTACTAGTAGCATGGGGCAAGGTGTAGGGGGTCCTCTTGACAAATAAATGTTGAAGGTCATAAGCAAACAATTCAAATAAACCTTTGAAATCTTGAGTCAAAAACAAATGAATCAGATGTCCAAAATTCCAAGAGAGCTCAAAACCCGAAAACCAGATTTTGTCTACCATGTGGCCATCTACGGATCTAAGTCTAGATAAACCGCAAAGCAAGTAGCATTCTAAAACTATGGAGTCACTTGAGTAGAGTAGGTTTGTAGCATCCTAATTTGGTTATGCCAAATCTTTGTCTATCTCTCATCACTATCATTCAACAAATTTCGTAGCTTGTGCCCTTTCTAGCTCTCGGTGATGAGCCCTCGCATCTTACTAGTTGCGTGGAGTTAGGAATGGGGCAAGTTCATTTGCTCATCATACCGGTTTATCATCTCATTTTGTCAAAACAAATATGAAGTACCAAAAAATTGCTTATAGAAACTAAAGTTCAAGATCACATTATGTCTACATTATCATATATCAACATCACGAAATACAAAAAGAAAGAAAGCACTTGTATCATTTGTTCTCCACTGCATACATTCTGAAAAGCATATAAAAACAACATTATAGTTTACATGCATAAATGAATCATAAAAAAATAGATACCAAGAGTCTCGATCCAAAAAGAATATATATATAATCAACATTTCCCTGTATATGTCATCATACACTAAGCATGGTCAAAATGCTCAAAGAGCCCGGAAATACAAAGTACATCATACAAATAATCTAAGAGAGCCAAGTGGCTTCTCAACCCCTATGAGATCCCTCTGAAGGTGTATGCCCACATCTAGGACTCCGGCTACGCCGGCGCTCTGAGTGCACGGAGGGCTCATGATCCCGAGGAGCAGCTAGGGCCTTGCCATGAGAGTGACTCCTCATCAGGCGCTCTTTTGTCCTCGTATCCTCGCCAACTCAAGACGAAGGGTGACACCATCTTGTCCACATACTAGATAGGGGAAAAACATCGGATGCCTACTACCACAAGGGCTCCCCTGCATCCACGGATAGCTCTGCATGGGTCTTCTCCATGGGGATCATCAGGGTATCGGTGCATACCCGCGCATCGTCTCGCCACTGGTCCGCCAGCCTCTGCAAGCAAAGGAGAAAACAAATTAGAAATACTCAAAAGATAAAAACAAAAGTAAACAAAAGGAGAGATAGCAACTAAGACAATCATAGCTAAAAACAAACATTAAAGAGAAGGATGATAACTCACTCGGATCTCTGGGCCTCCAAGATGGATCTCAGGGTCAAAGACGTGCCAGATGCCGCCACCGCCGATGTGTGCTCCTCCTGTGCCTGGGCCACATAACGTCCTACTACAGACTCATCCTCTCCGCCCAAGCCTTGAGAAAGTGGCTCCTCTGAAGCTAGGGTCACCCTCTCCGCACTCTGCTCCGCCCTCTCCACCTGTAAGATATCCTGAGTGTCATGCCACTCAGGATCACTGTCCTCCTCTCCGCCCAACTCGCTGACCTCAGCCTTGGTCTCCTCCTCCGTCTCTCCCCCTTGTGAACTCCTTGACTCAGAGTCTATATCAATGGGGTCATCACTGCTGTGGGCGGGACCGGTGGCAATCTGAAGTAAGGGTGCCTGAGGAGCACCGACTCTCCCTCGAGCGTGTACTACCCTCCTAGCTACAATGGGGACACCAGGAGTAACAACTGTCCAACCTTGGCCTCTAGGACCTCCTCTAGCCTCCCGACCGATCTCGTATATACGGCACCATTGGGGAAGCATGCACCCACATAAGGAAGGCCAAACTCGCCGAGGCACTCGACCAAAAGGATGTATCTCCACCTTCCCCATCCTATCCACAAGCTGCCCTGTGGTGGAGAAAGAGATCAAAGTAAGAGCCTCCTCACCCCATAACCCTACCATGGTCTGATAGGGTGTGGCCTCCATATCATCGGTGGTCGGAGGTGACTGGGCCGGTGGGGTGCTCGAGCAAAGACATATCTATCCATTTGCTGCCCTCACGGCTCGAGATCTGCCACCTCTACACCTCTCCCATAGGGGATGAAACACTCATAGACCCACTCATAACCAGTGTTAGATGGCTTAAGGATCGCACTCTGTAAATGAACCACTCTTGCATGAAGATCATGATAAGTGGTCCCAAGAATGTCGGCTCCCAGGTGCATAAATCCGGCCATGTCCCTCAATCAACTGCAAATGATGGGGGACCAACAATAAAGTAAAGTGTCTCATCCTTGTCCTCGATCAATCTCAAGGCAAGGATCCCCATAATGGCCTCGACAAATCAAGGGGATAGGCAAAGTGATAGGAATAGATCGACCCTCACCCCCTTCTTCGAACCAGGGAGATAACTGCATCTCCCATATATGAAGCCCACTGTGCTATCTGAGCCTGTGAACTTGCTATCTCAAGTGTGAGTCATCTCCCGATGATCGGGACCCCAAGATGTGGTAAACATCCTCCAAAGTGATGGTCCACTCACCTCTGACTCTTGGAAATTGGAAAGTGTTCCGATCAACATCCCAATATGAAAACAAGTCACAAAGTATGTGACTAGAAGGTGCAACATGCGGGACCCGTGATATGCGCAATATACCGGCCCTCTGAAGAGTGTCCTGCTCATCCTAAGAAAGGGCATCCAATACTACCGGAAGCTAATCACACTCTCTTTCTCGACTCCATCGGATATACTACTCCTTCGCCGCATAAACCCAAAAACATACAAAAAGGAGTAAGTATTCAAACGACATTAGAAAAATCATGAAAACATATAAGAATGCTAGAAACACAAAAACAATTTCAAACAAGTATTCTTTATGCATTCTATGAAGGACCGCCGCCCTGAGCAGGGCGGCGGTTCCGTAATCGCCACCTTAAAGGCGGTGGTCTTGTAACCACCGCTCCGATTAGGTGGCGGTAACCGCCGCCGCCTACTCGTGGCGGCGGTCATGTCTCGAATTTCCACGGGTCACGTGCCCTAAAAATGACTAAAAACACCAAAAACAACTATTTTGACCAAAACAAAGCCTACCCATTAGCCCCCCCTAAGTGACCGTATTAAAACTGACATTTTCAAAAATAATCCCCCCATGACAAAGATTTCACCATTTTAACATTTTGGGGATAAAAACGGAAAATCAAGAAAACTAACATGTGATCTCGCAGTCGATGTTCCGCCATGGAGGCATGATCACAATCTCGCCCCGAACGCTTTGACTATACTCATGTTAGAAACCGTCACCATGGGTCCCAGAGCCCAAAATCAATCAAATTGACATGCACAAAATGAATAGGAAAATGGGCCAACTTTTACATATATAACATCCTAACTTGTTTTGAATGCCCCTTTTTCACAAAGTTCGGAGCGCCGACGAGGTAAGTTCTTATCCCCACACAAATGGTACGTCCTCATTTCATATTATTTTAGTATTTATTTTCTGATCTATTTTGTCTATCTACACTTGATTCCTCTTTCATTTTACAGTAAAGGGAATCTCTGGAGGGCATCATTTTGACACACAAAGCATATCTCAGTATAATTTCTTACTTCCCATTTTGGGACCCTTGTCCACTCAAAATTCCCCGCTCTGATAAGAGTAAAATTTCAAAATTTTGAGTCTTAAGTGTTTTTCTCTGAGGTGCCTAAGTCGTGAATTCAAAAATCTGTGTTCTGGGTCGTTTTGTGTGATTTTCGGGCCTGTCGGAACTTTTTGTCCCATCTGTCCCAAGTACGAAAGTGTCTTCTGTTCTCCGATCGGCCGAAACCTCCGAATTTGTCCCATTTTCGGGCCTGTCGGAAGTTTTTGTCCCAAGTGCCCCAAAGCCAAAATGCAAACTGCTCCATTTCTACGGCCGAATCATCCTTCCCACGACTTCGCACTTTCCTTTCGTCCCGAATGTCCCAAGTAAAAGTGCGAGTCGCTCCATTTTCGCCCGAACCGGCCGAACCGCGTACTTCGGAACTTTTCGTCCCGAATGTCCCAAGTCCAAACGGGCCCGCTGTTCCATTTTCGGCCGATTCACCCGATTCTGTCCCGAGTTCCAAATTGCTCTGTTCCATTTCCGGCCGGTTCGCCCGGATCGCGTCCTTCGCGCAATTTTGTCCCAACTGCCCCATTTAAAAAAGTGCGAGCTTTCCCTATTTCGGCCGAGCCGATCGAGTCGCGTACTTCGGAACATTTTGTCCCGAATGTCCCAAGTCCAAACGGGCCCGCTGTTCCAATTTCGGCCGAAACACCCGAACCGCGTCCTTCGCGCATTTTCGTCCCATTTGTCCCAAATACATTTGTGCGTCTTCTCCCTGTTTCGCCCGAGCCGCGTGTTTCGCGCATTCGCGTCTCACCTGTCCCAAGCGTACCAAGTGTCATTCACACTTAGTTTTTCCCGCTCGACCCGAATATGCTGTTTTTCAAAAAAATAAATTTAAGTCATGCTCGATGCTATCAATCCAAGATCAAATTTCAAGAAGCGCTATTTAAGGACGAACTTTCAAGACGCTTCAAGCATCAGCTTTCAAGATATCCACCGACATCTTCAAGATGAAACGCCCGTGTGTCCTTCGTGGCAAAGACGTACGAGACGTGAAGAAAACTCAAGCGGCGGTTTCAAGACAAAGGGGTCCTTCTCGAACTGACACCTGCCTCCTTCTCCTTTCTTTTCTCTTCTTCCCTTTCTTTTCGTATTACTTGTAATTAGTTAAGGCATTGCAATTGGCGGTCCTTAACTACTCTTTAGTTAAAAGAAACGGTTACGAAGAGTAACTGACTTGTAATCTATATAATGGCCTTTCCACGCCATTTTCCGAGGAGGAAGAACTTGGATATTTGCTGAAAGTGTAAATAGACCTTAAAAGAAATCAATACAAAAAGGGCTTTCCGTTCTTTGTCTATCTGATTCTTGTTGTCTCTGTGTTTTCCTTTAATATTGTGAAGATCATTTTGTTCTTAACTCGCTTGGTCTCTCTCGATTGCATACCGTCCAGCTTTTGCAAATACAAATGATCTTGACAACCAAGAAGGAACTTTGTGTCCTCGACTAATAAATCAAGAAGGTTATTTATGGAACTTTGTGTCTTTAAATTTAATCTCATTCAAATGATCTTGTCTTAAATCTTTTGAAGCTTCGCATACACGAAGAATTATTCTGCTATCTATAATTCTCAATGTTGTCATTGCTCGCTCATCTTCTTATTCTTTTTCTCGCCTCCGCGTAGTCCGATGATCCCGTGAAAAAGCACTTTCGTAATATCCAAGTTTAACCATAAAATAATGTTCTCGTATATTTGTAAATAAGTTCGCTTCTAATAAGGGAACCTCTCCCATTAAAGAGGAGGGACTTTTCGTCCCTCGTCTGCTGCTTCTAAAAAGTCCTATTCGACGACCAACAGCTTTTGGCGACTCACTGGGACTACTCCGGGAAAATCGCATTCCAAGATCGCAATTTTTCGATCATCCTTTGATCCATGACTCCACGCTTCACTAGAGGGAGAAGGGCCCTCGTATCGAAGATTCTCGCCAGCTTTTAGAGCAACAGGTTTTCCTTTCCCTTCCAATAAAGAACTCGCTCTTCGACGAGCACTCCACTTGTCCAAGATAGAAGTCCCGCGGGTGGTATTCCTTCGAGCCTCGCTAGTCCTAATCTACGAGCTTTGATCCTCGCGGTGCCACAGCCTCTCCAAGCCGTATTTCCAAGAATGGCACAATTACCATGGGGTCAACATGTCGGGCCCCTCGGCTCTTGCAGCGCAGCCTTTTTCGCATGTGTTACCTAGAGGTAACCGAAAGAACTTCCCAAAATTTAAAGGAGATGGCAAAATTCACCCCGATGAACATATCAGCAGCATTCATAGTTGCCTGTGGAGTCTTGGGGTCAACATGAAGACGCCTCAAGCAAGACTGCTCGCTGAGATGTTACAGATAATGCCGCCGATGGTTCTATCACCTTCCTACCGGTGCCATCATCGATCGGAATACAATGAGAACTCAATTTGAAAGCCGCTTGCCGCAGAAGATGTGCATGCCCCGCTTGCCCAGCATTTCTCGATAAAGAAAGATCCATCGTAACCTATGAGAGAATTTGTGGCTCGGTTCAACAGATTGATCAACAAAATTCCTGTAAATACTCGACCGGGCCGATCAAATTCAGAAATGTTTCTTTTTGAATGCCCAAACGCCTAAAGTTAGTTATGCTCTAAGAAGGGCTAATCTCGAACGTTAATTCTAGATCAAGAACTCGGGTCGTTAGTGTCGAGGATGACCTCGATCATGTCGTGAAGTTGAGAAGAGATCCTCCTAAATCTAAATCTACGCTTCTTCCTCTTCCACCTCTCGACCCAATACTCGATCCATTAGTCCGTAAACTTGCAAATGATCTAGTGGCTATAAAGAAACAATTAGCCCAAAGATGCACCCTATGTAGACGCTCCGAGAAGAAATTTTCAACCCAAACCGCTTGCACACTCCCCACACAAGACTCGGCACTTGAAGGACCTCCCCCGCACAAAGTTCCTGAATGCAACTTGTGAGGTCAAGAGCCGAAGATGATAATGAAGCTTGTGAGGAGTTCCTGGAGGAATTCGATGATGAGGCAGAAGAACTCGAAGGATCTCGAGTCAATTTCTTTACCACTGAAGGCATTGATGATGGAGATGACTATGATGAAGTGGTAGCAGACATGAACAGTGAATCATTTGCTGTCATGACTCGAGAACAGACAAGGCAGAAGGAGAAGGTGACACAGCCCCTAAAGAAATCTAAGGAGCAGCCGGCAACTATCCCTGTAATTGCCAGAAGAGGATCTCCTATCCCTACCTCATCTGCACCAAAGGTAAGTACTGTCAATCCTGCTCCCAAAGTTGCTTCTTCTTCTTCTTTTTCTCCCAAAGTTGATAAGCCTAGAATTTCAAATGATGATGGCCCATCCACCTCTGGATCCTTTGATATTGTTGATCACCTTAAAAGGACTAAAGTTCAAATTTCAGAAGCTGAATACTACCAAACCCACCCTAAAGCTTTTTCCAAGATGATCCAATTTGTAAATTCCCATTCCAAGACCACCTCTAAAGGCCTTTTGCCCACACCTCCTTCTGCACCACAACCTAGCCTGGTAGCTGCTGTCACCTCACCTGGAGACAAAATCAAGCCTTTTTATGTAACACTCCTTATAGCTGGCCATAGGCTCAGTAACTGTGTCATAGATTCCGGAGCCTCAGATAATGTGATGCCTGCTAAGGTAGCTCATGCTTTAGGCTTGACCCTTACTCGCACTTATGGATCTTGCTACTCCATGGAAAGTAAGGAAGTACCTTTAGTTGGAAGGATTAAAGATGCACAAGTGGCTTTTGCTGCTTTACCTGAGAAGAAGGTCTTGGCTACCATCCTAGTAGCAGACATTCCTCCTTCCTATGGAATGTTGCTAAGTAGGAACTTCTGTAAAGATGTGGGTGGAGAGATTCAAATGGATTGGTCACACGCACTCATACCTGTCCATGGACAAATGAAGAAGTTACTACCTGAGAAGCAGTCCGAGTACATTGTGCAGAAGACAGATGATCCCAAGGCACAAATACTCTATGAGGACAAAATATGGTAATTACATGATTTTATCCCCTGATGAAATCCGACCCTGCAAAATATCACCTAAAGATCCCAATGGTGTCTGGATTTTAGAATTCGATGGCGCTGTTCCTCACCGCTCGAGCCGGTGTTCTCGCTAATATCACCCAAGGCCGCCGCACTTTTCATTTAAATTGCAGTTTGAGAACACTAACAACACAGCAGAGTATGAGGCTCTCATCCTTGGACTGCAAGTGGCCAAAGAACGAGGTGTTAAAAATCTTTTGGCTCGTGGTGATGCAGAGCTGATTGTGAAGCAAGTCAAGCCTGCTTTCGTAAAGAACGGAGGTCAAGCATTATCGAATCAAGTTTGGGATTCAATTGAATTCCTTGATGCCTTCTCCATCAAGCAATTCCCATAGAAAAGAACAAAGCAGAGCTGATTCACTGGCTGTCTCAGGGTCACTGTTGATTCCTCATCCTGAATTTTCTCAGGATAAGTTCACTATTGAGATGGTCCACCGACCTAGTGTCCCTGACAATACTAATAACTGGCAAGTCTTCAACGACGACCAGCATTTGCTTTCCTTCCTGGAGCTCAAGGGCAATTTTGAACAACTGTATTTCGAAGGAAGTGACAACCTGCCTCGTGAGAGCGTGTCTTCTGACCAAGCCGTCACCCAAGGAGAAGAAACTGATCAGGAAGGGTGCATTAAGCTCAAAGGAAATAAGATTCCCAAAGGTTTAGTGAGTTTGGAGGAGTTGTTTGATAAACATGACAGATACGTGAGATCTAAAGCTTCCACTGGACCTCAGCAATCAGCTGAGTATGATAAGATTGATATTGGAAGTTCTGATGGCCCGAAGCTGGTAAATATCGGGAAGTGTTGCACATCAGATGAAAGGAGAAGAGCAATTGACCTTCTAAGGAAATATAAGGATGTGCTTGCTTATTCTTACGAAGATCTAAAAGCCTTCAAGCCAAAAGAAATGCAGCACTCTATCCCTCTCAAGCCAGGAATCAAGCCTTTCAAGCGTAAGGTAGGCAAGACAACCCAAAGATAGTCGACACCATATTTCAGAGATTCAAAACTCGCCAAGGCTAAAATCATCTTTCCCATTCACCATTCGACTTGATTGCAAACATTGTACCAAGTAGGAAGAAGAATGGTGAGATCCGATCTGTGTTGATTTCAGAACTCAATCGTGCCTCTCTGAAAGATAACTACCCTCTACCTATGATGGATCAGATTTTGCAAGCGGTAACAGGCTCTGAGATGTTATCTATGCTTGATGGTTTTTCTGGATACAATCAGGTAGAGGTTGATATCACCGATCAACATAAGATGCCCTTCACAACTCCTCGGGGTACCTTCGCGCACAAGAGAATGCCTTTGGGCTGATTAATGCCGTGCCACTTTCTAGAGAGCTATGGATCTGGCTTTTGGGAGCTTGAAAGGGAAATGTATTGTCATATACCTTGATGACCTGACAGTGTTTTCAAAGACAAGAGCAGATCATTTCGATCACCTGGAAACAGTTCTGCAGAGATGTAGAGAGCATGGAATCTCCCTGAATCCTAAAAAATCATCTTTTGTGTTACGAGGGAAAGCTATTAGGACACATTGTCTCAAAGGATGGCATCAAGATTGATCCCGAACGAGTTCAAGCCATCCAACAATGATTCCTCTCCCTACTAGTAAAAGGGCGTGCATTCCTTTTTCTACGATCAATTTTCTAAGAAGATTCATCCCTGATTTTGCTGAATTAACTTTGAATATTTCTCAGATGATGAAAGGAAAGCAAGCATTTGGTTGGTCTTCTGAAGGAAAGGAATCCTTTGAGGGTATCAAGAAAGCTATTGCTAAAACTCCGCTTTGGCCTCGCCCGATTTCAAAGAAGGATTTCATTATCTATTGCTACGCCACGTATAGTACTGCTGCGCCTTAACCTGTGAAGATCCTGATAAACATGAGCTACCAATTGCCTTCATGAGCTATATCCTGAAGAACCATGAGCTAAAGTACACCATGATGGAGAAGCATGCCTTTGCAGTAGTCAAAGCTGTCAAGCAGTTCCGTTTCTATATCCTCAACTCTCACTCTACGGTGCTGGTCCCAGATACGACTGTAAAGTCAATTCTCACGCAACAAGAATTTGGATCCAAGAGGGGAAACTGGGTGGCTAAGGTCCAGGAGTATGACCTTGATATCAAGCCAACCAAGCTGGTTCGGGGAAAAGGTCTTTGCGAGCTCATTGCTGAAGGAGCCCAACATGAGTTATTGGAGAAGAAAGCTGACCTTCCTACTGTTCTATTCCTGAGTTCAGTTGATGAATGGTATGCTGACATCGCCCATTTTCTCACCTACGGGGAATGCCCCTCTCATTTAACTGCTAAAGAAAAGAGGACTGTTAAATTGAGATCAGCACAATATGTATTGTGGGAAAATGCCTTGTTCAAGCGTGGTTTGGACGGGAGATTTCTGAAGTGTGTAGACAAGGAACAACAGAGAAAGTTGCTCTCAGCTTTTCATGATCAGGCATGTGGAGGGCACTATTCATCTACAGTCACAGCTCATAAGATACTCCGTGGAGGGTATTACTGGCCTTCCTTGTTCAAAGATGCATCCAAGTGGGTGGATAAATGTGAGGCCTGCCGACTTTTTGTGTGGAAGACCCAAACCGCCGCGCTTTTCTCAAGCCGCTTGGATCGAGGAACCATTTCAACAATGGGGGTCTAGACTTCATTGGTACACTCAACCCTGTTTCTAGTGCGGGACACACTCATGTGCTAACTGCCACTGACTACTTCACCAAATGGGTGGAAGCTATTCCAGTCAAGAGCACCACTTCTGAAGTAGTATGCAACTTCATCAAAGAGAACATCTTGGTTAGGTATGGTGTACCTAACAAGATTGTAACAGATAATGCCTCAAACTTCTCCTCAACTGAGATAATGGATTTCTGCTACGGGTATGGCATCTCTCTGGCTCATTCTTCAGATTATTATCCCCAGGGAAATGGACAAGCAGAATCTACCAACAAGAATCTGGTGACTATCATAAGGAAGTTGGTCAACGAATCTCAGCGAAACTGGCATAAGAAGCTTTATGATGCTCTTTGGGCAGACAGGATCACACCTAAAAGAGCCATTGGAATGTCCCCCTTTCAAGTAGTGTATGGAGTAGAGGCTCAATTGCCATGAAAGGATTGGAACTACCAAATTTCCTTGCACCCGATGAAGGCCATCAAGACACTAGTTTCAAGATGCTCTGGACAAAAGGATCATGTACCTGCACAAACTGAACGAGGATAGATTGGAGGTTGCTGACAGAATATCTGCCCACCAGCAGAAGGTGAAGATTCTGTTTGATAAGAAAGCTAGGAGCAGAGAGTTCCAAGTTGGTGATACCGTGCTGTTGTGGGACAAAAGACATGAACCTCGTGGTAGCCATGGAAAATTTGATTCTCTGTGGCTTGGTCCTTTCAAGATAAGACACTTTGCTGGTAAGGACTCTTTCTATCTTGATTACATGGATGGTTCTCCCCTCCCACTTCCTTATAGTGGGCAGTATTTGAAGTTGTTCAAGTCCTAGGTGACTAGGGAGTCCCTTTGTATATTATGTACAGTGTTTTTGCTTTTTCTGCTTTTGGTGTGTTTCCCTTCTGTTGTGTGTGTTGCCCTCTGTATTGGTTTGTTTTCGACTCCGTTGCCCAAGGGATAAGGCACTGGTCTGCTTCACCGAGTTCTCTAAGTTCTTGCCTTGTCTCATTTTTTGAATTTACACCAAGTCATCCCCAGAAGGAGCCAGCTGTTGTCCACTCAAAATTCCCCGCTCTGATAAGAGTAAAATTTCAAAATTTTGAGTCTTAAGTGTTTTTCTCTGAGGTGCCTAAGTCGTGAATTCGAAAAAATCTGTGTTCTGGGTCGTTTTGTGTGATTTTCGGGCCTGTCGGAACTTTTTGTCCCATCTCGTCCCCAAGTACGAAAGTGTCTTCTGCTTCTCCGATCGGCCGAAACCTCCGAATTTGTCCCATTTTTGGGCCTCGCTTGGAAGTTTTTGTCCTAAGTGCCCCAAAGCCAAAAATGCAAACTGCTCCATTTACCGAATCATCCTTCCTCACAGCGTACTTCGCACTTTCCCTCGTCCCGAATGTCCCAAGTAAAAAGTGCGAGTCGCTCCATTTTCGCCCGAACTGCCGAATCGCGACCGAACTTTTCGTCCCGAATGTCCTAAGTCCAAACGGGCCCATGCTCCATTTTCGGCCGATTCACCCGATTCTCGTCCCGAGTTCCAAATTGCTCTGTTCCATTTCCGGCTGTTCGCCCGGATCGCGTCCTTCGCGCAATTTTGTCCCAACTGCCCCATTTAAAAAAGTGCGAGCTTTCCCTATTTCGGCCGAGCCGATCGAGTCGCGTACTTCGGAACATTTTGTCCCGAATGTCCCAAGTCCAAACGGGCCCGCTGTTCCAATTTCGGCCGAAACACCCGAACCGCGTCCTTCGCGCATTTTCGTCCCATTTGTCCCAAATACATTTGTGCGTCTTCTCCCTGTTTCGCCCGAGCCGCGTGTTTCGCGCATTCGCGTCTCACCTGTCCCAAGCGTACCAAGTGTCATTCACACTTAGTTTTTCCCGCTCGACCCGAATATGCTGTTTTTCAAAAAAATAAATTTAAGTTGCGGCTCTGATGCTATCAATCCGAAGATCAAATTTCAAGAAGCAGTTACGAAGGACGAAACTTTCAAGACGCTTACATCAGCTCGGCAAAGATATCCACCGACATCTTCAAGATGAAACGCCCGTGTGTCCTCATGGTAAAGACGTACCGAGACGTGGAAGAAAACTCAAGCGGCGGTTTCAAGACAAGTGGGTCCTTCTCGAACCGACACCTGCCTCTCTTCTCCTTTCTTTTCTTTCTTCCCTTTTCGTATTACTTGTAATTGGTTAAGGCATTGCAATTGGCGGTCCTTAACTACTCTTTAGTTAAAAGAAACGGTTACGAAGAGTAACTGACTTGTAATCTATATAATGGCCTTTCCACGCCATTTTCCGAGGAGGAAGAACTTGGATATTTCATTTAAAGTGTAAATAGACCTTAAAAGAAATCAATACAAAAAGGGCTTTCCATTCTTTTGTCTATCCGATTCTTGTTGTCTCTGTGTTTTCCTTTAATATTGTGAAGATCATTTTGTTCTTAACTCGTTTGGTCTCTCTGATTGCATACTGTCCAGTTTTGCAAATACAGCGATCTTGTACAACCAAGAAGGAACTTTGTGTCCTTGACTAATAAATCCGAAGAAGGTTATTTATGGAACTTTGTGTCTTTAAATTTAATCTCATTCAAATGATCTTGTCTTAAATCTTTTGAAGCTTCGCATACACGAAGAATTATTCTCGCTATCTATAATTCTCGAATGTTGTGCTCGCTCATCTTCTTATTCTTTTTCTCCGTAAATCCTGATCCCGTAGAGATCCTCTCCCATTAAAGAGGAGGGACTTTCGTATGATCCCGCTAAAAGCACTTTCGTAATATCCAAGTTTAACCATAAAATAATGTTCGTATATTTGTAAATAAGTTCGCTTTCGTAATAAGGGAACCTCTCCCATTAAAGAGGAGGGACTTTTCGTCCCCCTGTCTCGTTGCTCTCTAAAAAGTCCTATTTGACGACCAACAGACCGCCATACTGCATCTACCATCGCTTTATGCCTCTTCATGGCTAAAACGCTTCTCCGAGGGGGCAATATGTACGCACTCCAAAATCAGTAGGGTGCCGCACCGCCGAACAACGTTACACGTGCCCCAATGATGATTCAGGTCTCCTCGCAAGGTGTTCGGGATCCGGAAAATCTCTCCAAGTATGTGTTAACATCCCGCATGCCCCGCTTAGCCCTTGTGTGCTTTGTTTTCTCTTCTCCCCTCCTTTTCTTTGCGTTTTGGTCTTCGGTGATGAAACCGCCGCCTCGGGGCGGGCGGCGGTCTTGTGACCATCACCTGGCAGGTGGCGGCGCCCCGTAACCGCCACCCCTTTCCTGTGGCGGCGGTCCTTCACGTGTTTTCCATAATGTTCTTTTAACATGACTCATGTAAAAATTCAACGTTTACTAGCTTTTTCACCGCCTTTGCTTGTATTTATGATTCTGGTTCCCTAGAATAGTGTTTTGGCATTGTTTATGGTTAAAGAGTTCAATTTGGTTTTCACCTTTGGGTAAATGGGAATTCTATAAATAGCTAGCTTATGCTCAAGCAAATGGCCCCTCAAATTTGCCTCTCAATTTCTCATTTCAATAGCTTAGCCTTTCAATTTTTCTTAGGATTCATAGTTTCATTTGTTGTATGCATGGTTAGTGTTGTTGTTTAAATTAGAAGCCACATAATCTTCTTGTGCTAGTGTAGTTACTATTTCATGCAATTCATTGAATAGATAGTTTGATTTTCAGTAGGAAGCCATTAAAGTTGCAGGTCTTGTTCGTCAAGCAGGATAGTTTCAAGTTCTGGATGTTTTATGTTGTATGACTCGCAATAAATCCCACTAGGAATTGCATAAGCCAAGCTCTGTTCTCTTGTGCTATCCCTCTCCTACTCGCATTGTATTCTGATCTGCATCTTAAGCATTATTTTGATACCAACTTCATGCTAATTTTTGGATTCACGTGAGCACGAAGGAACGAGGAGATCATACTGAGGGGACAAAGCCACACACAACTAGGATTCGCCACTGTTCTGCAAAATCTAGGTTCAAGCTTTCAAAGTTCTAGTTAAAACATATCAAATAGAGTATTCAATCATTTCATTTCAGTTAATCTCACTTTCGATATTACCAGGGAAGCTATGGGGATTGATAGTTTCTGAGAAACTATGATTCACTCCTCACTTCTGAGGTAGGATCGAGAGTCTTTCAAATAGATTAGATCAATTATCTGGTTATTTAGAATAGATTTACAACTCGCATGGGTAAAAGTAGCTATACTCGACTGCTTTGTTTGTTTTAATTTCGTTATTAGTTTAGTTGTTAATTTCTAGATATTTTAAATAATTGCTCTTTCAATTCTATTCAATAGTTCATCAAAAATACAAAAATAGAGAAGTTATATATGCCGTAGATATATTTTACATAGTTAATTTTACTCTGCTATAGTTAGATTTACATTGTTTCTTTTGCATGACAATCACGGGACCTAGAGAGCCCAGAGAATACGTATTCAAGCCAATCATGCCTCAACCCAATCTTGTTACAAAAATAGCTGATATAGATCAGAATCTTAGAATCCAAGTCTTCAACAACAACAGACTTACAACAGATCAACTCACAGTTAAGAGGGTTAAACATAAAAGACGACCAAGCACACACATTCTGGTCAAACCAGCCAAACTACAGATTACCCTAGATAAAAATCCACATGACTCAGAAGGGGCTTGAAAGAGAGAAAACGTTCTCTAGAGAGACATTATCACCGATATAGACACTAGCTTAAGAATTAAGGTTACCGTAACACCTATAAGGTACTTTGAGAAGATTACATAACTTGTAGTTCTAAACATAGAGGCTGAAAAGGCATACGACTATTGGATACTAGGGATTAGGGACTGATTCCGCACATGACCATAGCAGGTCCACAACAACCACGAATCTACGATTGTGATCCACAAATCCCACAACCCAACGAGTCCACAGGTCAATCCGATGTTGACACTGGCTTACACACATTAGTATTTAGATCCACTCCACTTCCACCTATCATCATCACACAATTATCCTTGTTGGATATAACAACTAATGAAGCTAAGGATTTCTAGACTAGACCGGAGAATCGCCCGTAGAATCCACTATATCCATCATCCATCCTATGACCCTATCTAGAGATATACATGAAACAATCCCAGGTCATTTTCCCCGTATCCCACAACCTATAGACCGGATTATGCCAGAGCTTGATATTGATTGGAACCTTTGAGCAGTCATCCTCGCTAACCGATTTATCACACTAGTTTAGGTTAGGAGGGCCTTCTTTGCCTTAGATTCACAAATTCCACTAGTGTGCGTCAAAGACATAAGATTGCCTAACTAGCTTGTCTGCATCCCATGCATAGTCCATCCCCACTGGCTATCTCGGCACGACCTTGGGAGGTCGGGTGCGAGGAAGAGTTACTTGTAGATTCCCATGCTCGCTTGTCACTTTTCCATCGTATAGTGACATCATGTGCACCATTAGTGATAATGAGCACATGACCTTTTTCCTCATCGATGAATTCATGGAGGAGTTCAAGGAGGAGACTATAGTTATGAAGTATTTCAAAAGACGTGGTCAAAAGAGGGACATATTGGTAAGTGTTAACTACATATGATTATATTTGTAGCTATGTGTAGAGTTAATAATTTTAAGTTGTTTCTAATGGTTTTATTGTTTCCACGTGCAACTATGTGGTCAAATAATTTCCACAACTTCATCCATGCCAATTAGGATACGAATACATCCATAGAATCTTACCATTGTTTCTTGAAGACTTGATACTTGTGCGATTGAAGAAATAAATACACAAGGATAATGGATTGGTTGTTGTACACATTGGTGTTTCAAGTTGAACCACATTACAAAAAAGAGGAAGTTGCAAGTATCGGGTTTCTTGACAAATTACAAGGAGAAGGAAATTTTTTCTGCCATTAAGAGGGCCAAAGCAATACCAGACAATGATTGTTGTGCAAACCATACCATTCATGGGTCTTACATGGTTAGAAGTCAAACATCTAGGGACCGATGGTATTTGGTTCGATATTTGGCCCAAATGTTTATGTTTACGACTATTTGTGGGCTACCCAAGGAAACACATGTAAACATGTTTTAAAGGTGTTACAACTTGAGAGGACACATGAGGGTAGTCCATCTACAAGGGATCCAAATTTCAGTGGTGAGGGTGTATATTTTCATTTCATTATTTCAACTATTTTGTATCATTGTTATCCTGAAAACAATTCATTGTACATCCTCTAAAAGTATTGTTGTCATTATAGGTGACCATGTTATTCACATTACAAAAGTAGTTGAATGCAATGCACTTGAAGAATATGCATCGAATAACCTCTGCTTTGTCATTGACAATACATATTTTATTATTAATAAATAGTATTTTTATATCAACAATTTTATAATTAGTAATTCAATTTTCTTTTTTGTGATAGTTGAGGGTGATGATAGAATTCAACAAGAAACACAATACCTCAACCCTGAGCAACATGATAGAAACCATGACAATGCATTACAAGTGTTCAACCAATCTAATGATTTTTGAAAGCATTGTTGGATGTGGTCTGAAATAGTGATGAAAATATCTTTGCTTTTAGAGATTTTGTGCAACAATTTCGAAGCTTTTAAATGACTCTAGTTTGTTTTCATTTGAGTTCATTCTAGATTGTAGTGCAAATGATACTTCTACCACCCGCTTTTGGCCATGGTTCAAAGTCAAGAAAGGAAAACTCAAAAGAGGAAGAAAAAGGAGGTCTTGGTGGATGATTTAAACAATGATGCTTAAGATTATGAGTATACATTGCTTGGCACAACTCGTGGAGTAAAACTACTCAACCAAACATGGAAACAATCTGGTACCACAATTAAACAAATTTGTGAGGCTATAATAGAGATTTTGGGAGAGTATCATTGTTATGTGATTATAATATGTATTCATTCAAATTCAAAACACTTAAATTTTTGTTTCGTGAATCACAGGGCAACCCCTCATTGAAATTCAAGTTCTGCGTCATGGTTCTCTTTTAGAACATCAATGAATGTGTCTTGAAGGTATTTGTGTCTTTATGACCAATAATGTTTAATGTTGTTTTTTGAGTGTTCAATGGTTTACATAGTCTGGTTTTAGTGTGATTACCACAAATAATGTTTTATGGTGCTACATCATTTTAATGACAAATAATGTTTTATGTGTGATTTGTGTTTTACACATTTTACTTTTATTATAATACATGGGTCTATTTTGTGATAGTGTATCGATAATGGTGGCATTTGTTTTTTATAGCTTATACTGATGGAGGGTGTAAAAGTCTTAAAGCTTTGAATAAAGCATTGTTGTCAATTCATTAAATATATGCTTTATTTGGTCCTACATATTCAAAACATTTGATCTTCATATCAAAATATGTAACATCATTACTGTTAACCCCATTGTATAGGGGAAATTTTATCTCTAAATTTTATGGATATGACTCTCAAATTTATGAGTATATGTATACACATTTAGCCATGCCATTTTTTCTTCACAAAAAAAGCTCATAAGTTTGTCCATAAAATTCCATGTTTAATGTGGTATTAGTCTATTGTGTATTCATAAACATGATCGAGCATACAGGTTGGTGTGTTTAAGTATAGACATCCAATAGTATTCAATAGCATTTATGGTGTCAATCTTAGCTCAACAACCTATATTATAGCCTATATCATAAGAACACTCACTTCTTCATAACCCACATGAATTTGAATGAAAGATGGTGTCATAAGATATCCTAATAGAGCTCATATACTTTCTTAGTTATAGTAATTGTAGTTTCAATTCTGATTTCTTAGCTATATGTTCACTCTAACATATAACCCAAAAAAAAAGTCCTTAAAGTAAGTTTTGTTGGTGGGAGATTCATTTTTTATAATAGTCTTGTGAATTATTTTTGGTCTATGACATAGTTTTCCATGGTAAGAACAAGCTCTTAACCTTGCCTCTATCTTATCTTCTTCCCCTTAGAGGGATCATAACAACATACCCTCAATTTCTTTACTTGAGACACTATAGATCCATTCTCTTTTTAGGCACTTATTTCTATCTCTGCATATCAATGCACCATCCTCATTAATGCAGGTTATATGTTAGAAGTAAACAATGGAAAGTTTTCTATCAAGAAGCATACCATTCCAGATCATAATGAGATTAATGACTCTTATTCTTCATATCTAACATGCATACAAACTTGATCATCATCCAAGAAGTCAGACATTCAACTATGAATTTATTCTAGACCTTGAGATCTCTGTTTGGTTATGAGGTACACCTATGCAAAGGAATATGAGGTTTTCCAGACACCATCATTTAGAAGTCCTAGTATCATTCATTTCCTCATGTAACTTTGAGTTCATGACCACATTATGCTCATTGCCTCATTTCACCTTGTCCCTAGGTCTTCAACCAAGTTAAGAAAACCATCACATTGAACATAATCAACTAAAAACTTCACTTCCACTCTTCTTCACTAAATATTCCCTCTTAGGATTACAAGAACAATAATTGTGATCACTTCATAGTTAGAGAAACCTTGGAATCTTCCTTGTAAACTTACATCATATCTCAGACCCATTTCTTTCTAGATGGTTCATGTGAAGTCTGAGTTTCTCACTTCTTAGCTAAATTCCTCTTTCACTCTCTCACCTTCACTTGACTTAGCTAAGCACCCATTAGCCCCTTCTCCTTGTGTACAAAATTTAGTAGGAGGTTATTTGTAAAGCACTCTTCAATTTCACTATTACAGTATCTAATTAGGTCTCTTTAAACTATGACCATACTGTGAATCCACTCTATCATGCATTGATGAATTTATGAGTCAAGCTACATTTTTAATCCATCAAAATATCTAAGAGGGAAATGTAAGGACCATTAGTTCTAAGTTTTAGCATTTGATTCCTTCATTAACACCATAAGAGACTTGGGATTGTTTACACTATACTTAGCAATCGTCGAAGGGTAAATTGATGGAGATTAATCGTGAAGGGTCTAACTAGTTCCAAAATTATAGGAATACTTATGCTTTTGGCTTTCCAACAATTTTCCTAGTTTTAAAGTTGTTTGATCAAGTCTTGTACATATTCTTTTGCCTATTTACTTCTTAACTATAGATTTAGAATAGCCTATATGAATTGAGATTATCATGTTTCTTATGTCTTATGGTGTTTTGTTCCAACCTTTTCTTCATTTTTGATGCCTCTCTTGTATAATGTCATAAAAATATTTTGTATCAAGCACTTTTCCACTCAAATCACTGATGTTTCTTAACTACTTTAACACTTTTTGCACTGCAATGATATATTAGTTGGAAGCAGATTTTTCGTTGTACTCTTATTGATTGAATAGGTAGAGGGAGAAGAAACAAATTATGTTAATCAAAATTTTATTATTTTAGCTCATTTTCCACCAAACATCATCCATTTTTGACAATATTACCAAACTAAAGTTTAACATTGTATCCAACTTCCACAAATTTTATTAGAAATGGCCAATGAATTTGACACTAAGCTCTGGGGGTGGTTATATTCAAGGCTATCCATATAACTGCACTACTAAAAATAAATTGGCAATGTTTGTGGTAGTCTTTCTACATCAATGAAATGTGTGTTTTTAAAAATCTATCAACAAAAACAAAGACTAAATCAACATTTTTGTCTTTTGACAATCCGAAAGCAGAAGTCTCTCAATTAATGTCTTCCCATTGTGTTTATGGTATTGGCAAATGACTACATAAGCCCATATTTTGACTTTTACCCTTAGCTTAGATTGACATAAGTTAACAACATTGCACAAATTTCTTCATAATTACACTCATCCTTGGTCAATAGTACCTTTCACTATAGTGTTCCCAATGTCTTATCTATGTCAAAATGAAAAGTAAATATATCATCATCTCTTCTATGCCAAGTTCTATTGCATCGGTACTTGTGGTATGCACAATTGTTGTTCTTTAAGTAATAATATATCATGCAAAAAGGAGTCTAACCATGAATTTCTATCCATGTGCATTAGAACTTTACAAATTGGTACATCTTTCAATTCAATTCCTCTTTAAACAAATTTAGCAAGTCAAATCCACTCCATTCATTCAAAACATGTGGTTTCTCCTTTAGATGTATTCATTCACAACATGTGGCATCTCCTTTAGAAAGTCAAATCCACTCTATTCCAATATTCTTGAAGTCTCCTTTAGATCTAGGTGTTACTCCTTGGTTTAATAGGCCTTAGGTTTAGCTCTTGGAATCTTTCCTTCACTAAGTATGTGATCATAGAATCTTAACTACTGATACAAACACTCTTTATTGAACCTTAAACATCTATGATCTCTTCCTTTGTTTCTTTTGACAACTATTTGTGGAAACACTATTTTGCAAGAATAGTCGACTCAAAAGGAGTTCTTACACCCTAGAAAACATTGTGAACACATTGCAAATATTCTAATACATCATTCAAACAATTCTTGAACTTGAAACATGAAGAATTACCAAAAATTACATCAATTACCTTTATCCTCTGTTCAACAACCGGTTTCTATAATCTTGCAAATTTCTATCATCAATAACTCTGTTCACTTGTGTGGGATAAGGCCAAAAATTGCACTCTTCTTCTCTTACCCGAGGTAGAGATTTATTCAAAAATTTTATTTAATTTCATTTGGTAGAAAATAAATTATAAATACAAACATATAAATCACATCTTTCCCTAGTAGATGTATTAGCAAAAATACAAACATAAGTACTTTCAAGACAAAAGTATGACAAATCATAATTTTTATGTCACTATTGTAATAAACATGGCCATTACATTAATGAATGTTGAAAATGACATTTTGATTTCAACAATATACAAAGTGCAAACTTTACTAGTCAAAATTAGTTAGTTTAAATATAAACTTACCACATGAAGAAAATGAAGAAATGGCTCTAGTTAGAATACCTTCTCAAGTACTTTCTTTTAGACTTAGCAATCAAGTTCAACAAAGTGGTTACCATGTGACACCTCAATTGAGAACTAAGATATCTTCATTCATCAAGGAAAATAATTCTACACATCAATGGTATAAATTCCAAAAGCCATAGTAGAAGAAACACCTTATACCAACATTCCAAATGCAAGACCACTACGTTCAAAAGTTTGAAGAAGAAACAAGACAACAAGTCTTTGAGACATCTATGATCATAATGAAGGTAATCAAAATGTTGATTTATTTTCTACTTATTCATAATTTTCACAAAAAAATTGATCTTATTTATTTTGAAAATGTTACCCAATATGTACACCAATTGGTGATCAATATGAAAATGTTATTTTCATATTTAGATCCAAGTGTGAAAGATATAGTCTTAAAAGGACCAATTTTCTTAATGAAAAATGAGTTCCTACAACTACAGTGATATGACTAAGGATAAAAAAATATAACAAAGGATATATGGTTTATCTAAAATTGTTCAAAATACTTATTTGAAATGTAATGTATCTAACATCCACATGGCCAAACCTAATGTATTTCATAAGTTTGATTTCAAGTTTCATTGTTTCTTCAAAATAATCACATTGGAAAGCAGACAAAATAATATTTATATATATAAGTGGAACTAGAAACCATGTAATCTTAAATTCCACATTATATGAGTTCTAACCCATAAGCTATATAGATATGTACTATGTTAGAAGTACAAATGATAGAAAGAGCACATATGACTATGTTTTTCACTTTGAAACATGAGCGGTCCCATGAATATCTAAGAAGGAACCTATTGTCACACTTTCGTTAGTTAACAATGAGTATGTAATAGCAGCATTGGAATCTTGTCAAGAAATTTAGATGAGAAGGATGCTAGAAGTACCATGGTGTCAAACTTGAGGGGAATAAAATATTACCAAAGGATTTTTTCATTTTCTTTTAGCAACATAGAACAAAAAATTCCATTTTCAATCATGTCCCTAGTTTATTAACAACACTCTTATTGTGTTCTTTCACTAGACCAGTGACTTCTACGTGTCCAAGAAAGATAAACTTGAAATCCCTATCTAGTTTGAGTTCCTTTGTTTTCCTTTACCCTGTAGGGATTTATTGAGGAACTCATCAATACCGTAGGGTTTTCTAGAGTGTTAGAAGTATAGTTCCACATGCAACACAAGCTTGGAATTTATAATCCATATTTTCTTGGTTCACTAGGTCCAATTTTCTAAATGGGAAAGGAAAGGTGGTTAAGAGGTTATATTGTGATTTTTGGCTGAACAATATCTTCTCCATATCCACCAATAATAAAAATTGGTTTTGGTTGTTAAGTCTTCTTAGTTCACCCGGTCCAATTTTCAACAAGTGCAAGACAAGGTGGTTAAGAGATTAGACTATTCTTTTTGTAGAACAATATCATTTATCCTTATTCACTAATAATGAACAATTAGTTTTGGTGGTTGAGATTGCTTTACTCTTAGAAAAACCCATAATTATTTTCATTACCTAGAACATTCCCAACTTCAAAAGTAAAAAGTCTTGATTCTATCTCAATACTACCCATCTATGGAATGAGAGAACTTTAGGATGCATCATAAGTATTAGGAACATTGTTTAATTACCTATAAGGGATACACAATAGATTTAATGATGGACTGATGTAATCTAAAGAACCACCACATTTCTCAGGTTATATGTGAAAAAATCTAGCACTTATAAGAAGAGGGACCATGAATAATCATATTATAAATCCAAATGGATTCCACATGATCTAGATATATTTCCTTTAAGCATCTCTCTACACAAAAAGCTACTCGTCGAGGAAGCTTACAAAGCCAAGAGGGGCCCAACTCAAAGAAAATTTATATTGATTAAAAAATAGATACAAAGCAACCAAATAATTATTTTCTCTACTCTAATTGAGGGATATTACTGATAGAACTAAATCCATTCAAGAAACTAATGTCACACTTACAATTTTTCCTAACATCGTGTAAGATTTTATTCATCATTACCATATTATTTTATCTTCCCAACCTTCTTCCCTAAAAAAAAACATAAATCCATATAATAACTAAAAATACAATACAATTATAATAAGAACATGTGAATCCAAAACAATAACTAAAATATCATATATCTACATATTTCATAAATATATTCTTGATGCAATGTGTTAGAATCATTCTAGCATATCACAATCATTACATAATTTTCTATTACCAACACAATTTACTATATTAGGACAAGGAATAATGCTACACAAACGTTATTACCATTTTCATGTTTTGTTTTTCAAATATAATTTGATGTGTTACAAATTATAACAATAAACAATTTTACAACATGTGTCAATGACACATTTTTAATCTGTTTTCTCATTACATTGATTGGGAAAACCCAACGTGCTTTTGAGAACTTCTTTCAAGTGGTTGTGTTCCCACTCGTGAATGGTCACCATCTCTTGAACCTTTTCCATGGAAACTTCTTACATTTGCAGATTTTTGCACTCATTGTTTCTAGGATTTTATCACCTATTCAGTAATTGACACATGTCCATATCCATATTGGCCTTCAAATCACGCAGATCCATGAGCTTCATCCTTATAACTTTTCTTTCTTCTCGTAGTTGTTTGTTCTCTTTTTCATAAAATGCAAGTTTCTCTTCCAAAACCTTTATATGTTTTTTTCAACTTCCGTCATGTCCTCATACCTTTTCAAAGAAGGATGAAAACTCAAGGGCGAGTGGATATGTGTGAAAACATTTTTACATTAAAAAAATGTAAACAAAATGTCAAAGCAAAAAATTTGTTATGGTATTTACCTCCAAATATAGTAGACTGTAAGTCATCCCTTCTCCTCTTAGATGCACCCAAGTCACTCTCAAAATTTTCAGCATTTTCCAATAGATCATTAAGATTTACAGTTTCTTTTCGCTACTACCGCGCACTTTAATATGAACAATCACAATTGACGATGTGAATCTGGAAATGTGATAGATGCATAATGATATTGCTCAATTAATCACACAATAAAACATTCAAAATTTACCATTATTTGTAATTGACAATAAACTATATATATTTGATCATATATTGATCATTGCATTGTCAACATACAAAAGATTTACCATTACATTATCTACATACAAAGATTTAGAGACAATCTATAGATTGATCATTGCATTATGAACATACAAAATATGTAGAATAATGACTTGACTTATTAATATGTAATGAAAAATACATAAAGAAAACAAAAATTTTACCATATAATTAGTTATGAACCTTATTACGTATCGGATAACTCTTTGTTTCTACACCTATCTCCACTTTAGAGGCTTATTTTTAGTACGTGCTGATTTTTTGTAATGATATTAATTTTGTTAGGTTGAACTAGTTTTATGTGATAATATTTTATCTCATTGTGCTATTTTTGTGGTAATTGACCAAGCTACACAATTCCCAGAAATTGGGAAACCATCATTTTTTAAAGGAGATTGTTGTCACTACTAAAAAATTTTCCTAATATTTCGAGAGTTCTAGTATAACCACAAAGAACCATACATTGGGTTGAGTCTAGGACAACAAAAAATTGCTTGCACTTACAACATATTTCCACATTGCCTTATTTTTGGTTCAAGGGCATGTACCATGATAATAATAAAATTGAAGTCCTTAATTATTTCCATGTAAAAAAGTTCATGCAATTTGAAATAGTTCATGGAATTTCCGGTCGTGATCTCTTACCACCGATGTTCTTGATCATACATGCATTTTGCACAAAACCGAACTTAACAAAACATCTACAACAAGTGCATCATATAGGTAGGGTTTATATTAATAGATGACTCACAATCAATGACACAATCTAATTTATGACAAACTAATTTATGACATAATTAGTTTATAGAAACTACTCAAAAATACAAGTTTCTAAACAACATAGTGAGTCCCGATTAGTTAAGCCCTTCATCCATAAAGAGATAGTTGTAGTTTTAAAACTATGTAAGAAAACACCAAATAGTAATGACAATGATCATTGTTGTGAGGGATTATAGTCGATACCATCATTTCGAGATGGATTATGTTCTTGTGGAGATTATTGGTGATGCTAAGTGAAACAAATATTCACATGGTCTTGTATGGGAGCTCTCTTATGCATATTATAGAACTTACGTTAGTGGCAAGAACTAAGTACCTTTTTCCTTTTACGTTAACTATGACATGCATGATTTTTCGTTGTAGAGATTGTTTGTATTAGGCATTATAATTCTAAGTTTCAAATTACATGGATCAAGGAAGAAGACTTCGAGCTATATTTAATGGTTCTCAATGGTACAGGGATGAAAGGTAACACAAAGGAAATGACGTCCTCATGGAGATGTGAATGTTTTTAAAGGGTTGATAAGAATCCCAGATCATGATTGATTAATTTTTTTTAATGAATACATTTTGGAGTGTGAAGAAGTTTAGCTCGATATGCAATGTGATGGTTATTGGACATCTCCAAATCACTTGAACCCATCACTTTGTGCAGAGAATGATAGTTTTCACCATTTAGTGGGAGGGCTAAGGATGCAAGTTGACAAAGAAAAGCACGAAAATGTAGAGGTGAGTTGAACAATGCGAATCTTATATAGACCTTTTGGTTAATAGGCATGTTTTGGCTAACATAGGTCAATCTATCATTTTTTAAAACTCTAAACCTACACCATAGAATATAGTAATTTGATGTAATTCTTCTATGCTCTAAAGCTCATCTCCCTTTTACGGTGCAATGCTATTTATCAAAGCAACGAACCTCGTGTCTTTGGATTTCACAAGGGAGTATTCATTAGCAATGGAATTCATTACTAGAAAGGAGTATTGAATCTATTACTCATTGAATTTTATTAAAATTAAAAGGGTAACATTGGCTTACATAGGAAAATATAGGAAGAACATTTGGAATTATTAGATGGGCCAATGTTTCTTCAAAGTAATGGAAATTTCATGGCCAACACTATTAATCCAAAACATGACTATGAATACTTATCAACACTATGTAAGTAGAGGAAACACAAAGAATGATGTTGATATATACCATGCTTCTTCACATCAAGAATCTAATATTTGACGTTGAAAATAGTAAATCCAATTAGTGGAAACAAAAATCACCCTTCATTACTAGTACCCCATTGATATTAAATAGATGAATGCTTAGCTTATTACATTGTGAGTTGATTCTATTTCCAAAAACATACCTTGTAATAATACGTTTTCCTACATGTTCTTTATACGTATTCAAATCATAGCCATAACACATTCCCTATAACGAGTTCGAGTCCTTTTACTAACTTACAAGACAAAATTGATTTGTCTTCTAGAATAAATGACTCAATTTGGCTAAATTATAATATGCACAAAGACAAAACTAAAAAAATCAAGAGAATAATAATAGGATATACGACATTTATAGATGTTTATTTTTAGTGTATCATCATGCTTTGTAAATCTAAAATAGCAAAGTGAGTAAATAAAAATAGAAGCAAGAAAATCAACAATTTGTAAGGAAATCAAAATTAGCATCAACACACTTACCTTAACTATAATTGAAGGATGGGAGTAAAAGGATTCAAAGATTAATAGAAATACAAATAAAAAACAATGTAAGACTATTGTAATAAATAGAGGAAAAAACTAGTTCACATGTTTAGAATTCACAAAATCACATGATGGTCGAATAAATTGGGGATAAGATGCAATGATTACTTGTGGTTGTCATTATGATGCCATTGGTAGATTGAAACAAAAACAATTATGACAACTATAATCATGAATAATCAACCCATTGTGATGCCACATGGCATATTCAAACAAAAAATAATTATAAAAATATAATCATGATTAATCCAACCATTATGATTCCACATTGCACATTCAAACCAAAAATAATGATGATCTGTTGTAATCATGATTAAATTGAAAAAATCCACAATTAAAACACATGTCATGCTTGAATAATTAATTTAAGTAAACATGTGAAGGATAACTTGTCCAAATCTAATCATGAATTAAAACACATTTCAAGGATATTTTGTCCAAATCTCAAAATACTTTGTCATTATATTAATGCTAATGTTATGAAATAGTTAGTTATTCTTATGAAATCAATGATCATTGTTGTGAGGGATTCTAGTCGATACCATCATTTCAGAGATGGATTATGTTCTTGTGGAGATTATTGGTGATGCTAAGTGAAACAAATAATCATATGGTCTTGTATGGGAGCTCTCTTATGCATATTATAGAACTTATGTTAGTGGCAAGAACTAAGTACCTTTTTCCTTTTACGTCAACTATGACATGCATGATTTTTGGTTATAGAGATTATCTGCATTAGGCATTTTTAATTCCAAGTTTCCAAATTACATGGATCAAGGAAGAAAACTTTGAGCTATATTTAATGGATCTCAATGGTACAGGGATGAAAGGTAACACAAAGGAAATGAAGTCCTCATAGAGATGTGAATGTTTTTAAAGGGTTGATAAGAATCCCGGATCATGATTGATCAATTTTTTTAATGAATATGTTTTGGAGTGTGAAGAAGTTTAGCTCAATATGCAATGTGATGGTTATTGGACCTCTCCAAATCACTTGAACCCATCACTTTGTGTAGGAGTGATTAGGGGATCATTTTTGAAAGTTCCCTAAACATCCCTAAATGGTGTCAATGTAGAAGATCATCTCAAGAGCTTTCCAATGACCGTAGAACGCGACAAACGGACATGGGGAGCTCTAGATATGTTCGGTCAAAGTTCGAACAACGGAAAGTCTACTTTGGTCAACTGGTCAATATTGGACCAATGGCACTGCGACACGTGGCGAAAAGGCAAAAGGGAGTTGTTTTGGTTTTCGATCACCGGTCTTCGACGAGTGTAAAATGGTGCACGAGAACAAGAGGCTCAACTTTTATTACGAGGGGAGCCGGCCGCCGTGTGGACTATGGTATTATCACCAATGTGGTGGGTCCACAAGCCACCACGTGGCTTGCCACCACTCGTCGAATTTGCTCGATTTTCCTATCGGGAGATGACAAGTGGAATATATACTATTTACCGAGTTAATTATTTCTATGCCACATTGTATGGGTTGAAATTATATTATCTTGGTAAGTCCACTTTCCAAATGCCACATATATATATAATGTTTATACATTAGTATAAACCGCCACCATACATTATGCTCAGCCCCTTTGTAAAGCGGTTGTAGTGGAATCTTCCACGTGGAGGGAAGAAGGTGGTAAGCGGTGGTAGGGGGCGGTTATGCGCCAAAGTGGTCCTTTGACCACTTCACATATGCGTGGGAAGGCTATTTAAAGCCTTAAACATTATCCAACCTCAAAATGTGGGATATACCCACTTACCTTAGCCGCTCAATGGGGATTTTAACCCATTTAAAATGCTAAGCGCCCCTATTTGGGATTTAATCCCATTAAAAATGCAATCCGATTTAATCCTATCTACATGCTACGGGATGAGGCTATTAAATTAGCCTTAGGATAATTTTTAATGCATTTTTATGGGCCCTATTTTTGTATAAATAGGGAACCCATTCTATTGTTGACACTACACACACACACACTTAAGCTTATTATTTGTTAAGCTTGTTGTGGAGACACACCCGAGCTTATTATTTGTTAAGCTTATTTGTGGGATGTGTCAACAAGTATTGTCTATTGGCCTATTATTTTAGGCAATAGTAGATGAAATATTTGTGATTGGGAGTAAATTATAAACTACCCAATAGGCCCATTGAGCCACACCAATTACTTGCAAATCCTGGATTGTCGACCGGAGTGCTAGCTTCGCATTGATAGCATCGGGAAGGCCGATCGAAGCCGAAGGAGATTGTGCATCAGGAAGGTGAAGAACGATTCGACTGATCATCGAAGTTTTTCGAAGAACTGGTGTACTGATAGGCAAGTAAAATTCCATTAGGTTTTCTTGTGAAAGTACTATTGTAACTTACAAGTTTTGACTAGTGGAACGGTTCGACCATGAACCCGAGACGTAGGCAATTGCCGAACTCCGTAATCAATCTGTGCAATTGTCATTATTGTCTTTGCATTATTTTAAATTGATTACTTAAAAGGAGTAAATTATCAGCAAATAATTAAAGCCTATAAGGGTCCGAGATCAGGTAGTAATAATCTGATTATTTTCGGATCAAGTTTGGTATCAGAGCTGGTAATCGACACTTACAAACTTACTAATCTCAAAGCAAGTTTGGTATCAGAGCTGGTTTAGCTCCATATTTGTTTTTCAGTAAATCTGATTAACAAAGTGATTGCTTCAAGATTAGTGCAGTTGGTTCAGTTTGTGTGAACAGGTACAAGTGCACTATGGGCAAGATGTCTAAACAGGAAAGCTCGAGGAAATTGAAGCTTATAATCACTAGATCCAGAAGAGAACTCTCTCCCCGCGATCCATGTATTACTCCTTGAAGAGGAGAATGCTCGCTTGAAATCAGAATTGCAAACCAAGGATGAGCTCTTGGCAAGGTTGCAATGTGGTGATCAGAGGAAGGAAAACCTTCTACTTCGATGCAAAGGCCATGACAGATGATTACACTGTAAGTTGTTCACCACTAGAATCTTCTTCTTCCTCCCATTCGGTTTCGATTCAGGTAATGAAGTCTTTGGTTTGTTTGAAAAGCATACTAGAGGCATTGGATCTAAGTTACTAGATAAAATGGGATTTGATGGAAGAGGCCTTGGTAAAAATGGCCAAGGTATTGCTAACCCAATACAGGTCGAGGATCATCCTCATTTTGCAGGTTTGGGTTATCCTAGTGCGGGAATGGAAATTGGAGAATGCTCCAAGAACGCTGACGGGAGACAAGCTTCCGAAAGCAAAGTGATTACCCCACTAGTCCTGCAAGAAGATTCTGAGTAGGAAAGTTGTGCTTCATCATCACAGGCAAGATGTGGTAAGAGAAATCAGCGAAGAGGTAATGAGATTCCACCTCCAGTTTCTTACCATAATCGTAAGCACAATAAAACTTCTGATCCACTTTTTCAGCTTAAGAAGTATGGTTATGATTTTCAGAAGATGTGGAATTCCTTTCCATGTACTTTTTGTGGATTGCATAATCATTCAGTGGCCAGATGCTGGAAGAGAAGGACACTGATGAAGAAGTTGATGCCATTCATCAGAACAAGGCAAATCAGAAAGACCAATCTCATCATGCAGAGTCGAGAAATGGCAGAAAGAGTTCCTCATCCTAGAAAAGGAGATTAAGAGGAATTTTTGTGCTCATTGCCAGAGGAATGGGCATCGGGTGGAAAATTGCTGGAAACTGCATCCATCTCGCCATCAGAGTAATGGCAAGCCAAAGATGGAATGGAGGCCTATTGCAAAGGCAAAGAAGTTTCTACTCCACCACCAGTTGACAAGTCAACCCAGGACCAGGTAATACCTGAAAGTGAAAGTCCTTTAAAATGGGTAAGTCAACAATTTTTCAATTATATATTGCATAATTCAGATTGATGAATCGTATGCAGTATTAAGTTTGGAGATCAGATTCTGTGAGAAAATGCTGAGAGAAAGGTTTACAATACTCAATGGATTTTCTTACTTAGAAAATTTGATTAATGCTCCAAATATATCTCCTAATAAGCTTGTGAGTACCTGTTATAGCTTGGATACAGGATTTAACTCATATAAAGCTTGGAGATTGATCTGCCATTTGTGCAGACAATAGAGTTCTCAAAAGATCAGCTCGGAACTTCATTCTGTGTAGAGGCATTGTGACCATGCAGCAGAATGGTAGCTAATCACCATTGGCATTGACGTCGGTCGGAACTTCATTCTATGTAGAGGCATTGTGACCGTGCAAGCAGAGTGGTACCTGATATTAGTATGTCAACAAGAGGAGCTCTCAAAGGATCAGCTCGAACGTCATTCGTGTCAAGGCATCACGACCACACATACCATGGTACATCACATACGAATGGTAGTTGATCAACAAATGACTTAGCATCATGCATCGGAGGCTCGAGGTCTAAAGAGGCTTAACATCATGCATCATCGGAGGCGTTGAGGTCTATAATGAGACTTAAGCATCATGCATCGGAGGCTCGAGGTCTCAAAGAGGCTTAACATCATGCATCGGAGGTGTTGAGGTCTCATAAAGACTTAAAGATCATGCATCGGAGGCTCGAGGTCTTGAAAGAGGCTTAACATCATGCATTGGAGGCATTGAGGTCTGTAAAGGGACAAGGCATTGTCCATCACCGACATCGGATCAATCAAAGCTCTACGTAACATGGAGTTCCTTCAAACCAGTTTGGATTCTGTGGAATCAACTCGGAGCCAGGAGCATGTTATAGAGTAAAAGAAGATCCTTGTTGTCAGATATCAAGAAGCTTAGCACCGCATAGAAGGAGCGTTGAGGTTTCATTCAGAAACTTAACACCATAAAGCGGAGGCGTGGAGGTCTTCTTCGATATCAGAGTGGCACAATAGAAGCATCGTGGGCCCATAACCCACAGGTCCTAGGATCGGAGCAGAGTTTTCAAGTGAGAAGGTTGGAGGAGAAGACCCAAGGGTCTACTACAGCAGCACTTCCGAGGTGGCAGCAAAGTTTTTCAGATTCAAGATAGTATGGAAGCTTTTTGGGACAAAAAGCTTTTCTCAGTGGGGAGGTGTGATCAGGGGATCATTTTTAAAGTTCCCTAAACATCCCTAAATGGTGTCAATGCAGAAGATCATCTCGAGAGCTTTCCAACGACTATAAGAACGCGACAAACGGACATCGGAGCTCTAGATATGTTCGGTCAAAGTTCGATAACGGGAAAGTCAACTCTGGTCAATCTCAATATTGGACCAATGGCACTGCGACACGTGGCGAAAAGGCAAAAGGGAGTTGTTTGTTGGTTTTCGATCACCGGTCTTCGACGAGCATAAAAATGGTGCACGGAACAAGAGGCTCAACTTTTATTACGGAGGGGAGCCCGCCGCCGTGTGGACTATGGTATTATCGCCAACGTGGTGGGTCCACAAGCCACCACGTGGCTTGCCACCACTAAATCAATTCACTCATTTTCCTATCGGGAGATGACAAGTGGAATATATACTATTTATCGAGTTAATTATTTCTATGCCACATTGTATGGGTTGAAATTATATTATCTTGGTAAGTCCACTTTCCAAATGCCATATATATATATATATATATATATATATATATATTATATATTAATGTTTATACATTAGTATAAACCGCCATGCATACATTATGCTCAGCCCCTTTGTAAAGCATTGTAGTGGAATCTTCCACGTGGAGGAAGAAGGTGGTAAGCGGTGGTAGGGGCGGTTATGCTCCAAAGTGGTCCTTTGACCACTTCACATATGCGTGGGAAGGCTATTTAAAGCCTTAAAACTTTATCCCACCTCAAAATGTGGGATATACCCACTTACCTTAGCCGCTCAATGGGGATTTTAACCCATTTAAAATGCTAAGCGCCCTATTTGGGATTTAATCCCATTAAACATGCAATCCGATTTAATCCCATTACACATGCTACGGGATGAGGCTATTATTAGCCTTAGGATAATTTTTAATGCATTTTTTAAGGGCCCTATTTTTTGTATAAATAGGGAACCCATTCTATTGTAAGACACACAACTCAAGCTTATTATTTGTTAAGCTTGTTGTGGGGACACACACACCCAAGCTTATTATTTGTTAAGCTTATTTGTGGGATGTGTCAACAAGTATTGTCTATTGGCCTATTATTTTAGGCAATAGTAGATGAAATATTTGTGATTGGGAGTAAATTATAAACTACCCAATAGGCCCATTGAGCCACACCAATTACTTGCAAATCTGGATTGTCGACCGGAGTGCTAGCTTCGCATTGATAGCGTCGGGAAGGCCGATCGAAGCCGAAGGAGATTGTGCATCAGGAAGGTGAAGAACAATTCGACTGATCATCGGAAGTTTTTCAAGAACTGGTGTACTGATAGGCAAGTAAAATTCCATTAGGTTTTCTTGTGAAAGTACTATCAGAACTTACAAGTTTTGACTAGTGGAACGGTTCGACCACGAACCCGGAGACGTAGGCAATTGCCAACTCCGTAATCAATCTATGTGCAATTGTCATTATTGTCTTGCATTATTTTAAATTGATTACTTAAAAGGAGTAAAAATTATCAACAAATAATTAAAGCCTACAAGGGTCCAGATCGGGTAGTGATAATCTAGTTATTTTCGGATCAAGGAGAATGATAGTTTTCACCATTTAGTGGGAGGGATAAGAATGCAAGTTGGACAAGGAAAAGCACGAAAATGTAGAGTTGAGTTGAATGATGCAAATCTTATATAGAACTTTTGGTTAATAGACATGTTTTGGCTAACATAGGTCCATCTATCATTTTTTATAACTCTAAACCTGCACCATAGAATATAGTAATTTGATGTAATTCTTCTATGCTCTAAAGCTCTTCTCCCTTCTACAGTGCAATGTTATTTATCAAAGCAATGGACCTCATGTCTTTGGATTTCACAAGGGAGTATTCATTAGCAATGTAATTCATTACTAGAAAGGAGTATTGAATCTATTACTCATTGAATTTTATTAAAATTAAAAGGGTAACATTGGCTTACATAGGAAACAATGGGAAGAACAATTTGGAATTATTAGATGGGCCAATTTTTCTTTAGTGCAATGGAAATCTCATGGCCAACACTATTAATCCAAAGCGTGACTATGAATACTTATCAACATTGTGTAAGTAGAGGCAAAACAAAGAATGATGATGATATATACCATGCTTCTTCACACAAGAATCTAGTATTTGACGTTGAAAATAGTAAATCTAATTAGTGGAAACAAAAATCACCCTTCATTACTAGTACCCCATTAATATTAAATAGATGAATGCTTAGCTATTACATTGTGAGTTGATTTTTTTCCGAAACATACCTTGTAACAATATGTTTTCCCGCATGTTCTTTATATGTTTTCAAATCATAGCCATAACACATTCCCTATAATGAGTTCCGAGTCCTTTTACTAACTTACAAGACAAAATCGATTTGTCTTCTCGCAGCAATGAATTAATTTGGCTAAATTATAATATGCAAAGGACAAAACTAAAAAATCGGAGAATAATAATAGGATATACTATATTTATATATGTTTATTTTTTAGTGTATCATCATGCTTTGTAAATCTAAAATAGCAGTGAGTAAATAAAAATAGAAGCAAGTAAATCAACAATTTGTAAGGAAATCAAAATTAGCATCAACACACTTACCTTAACTACAATTGAAGGATGGGAGCAAAAGGATTCAAAGATTAACTGCAATACAAATAAAAATCAATGTAAGACTATTGTAATAAATAGAGGAAAAAACCAATTCACATGTTTAGAATTTGTAAAATCACGTGATGGTCAAATAAATTGGGGATAAGATGCAATGATTACCTATGGTTCTCATTTTGATGCCATCGGCACATTCAAACAAAAAACAATTATGACAACTATAATCATGAATAATCAACCCATTGTGATGCCACATGGCATATTCAAACAAAAAATAATTATGACAACTATAATCATGATTAATCAAACCATTGTGATGCCACATGGCACATTCAAACCAAAAATAATGATGATAGTTATAATCATGATTAAATAAAAAAAATCCACAATTAAAACACATGTCATGCCTGAATAATAATTTAAGTAAACATGTGAAGGATAACTTGTCCAAATCTAATCATGAATTAAAACACATGTCAAGGATATTTTGTCCAAATCTCAAAATACTTTGTCATTATATTAATGCTAATGTTATGAAATAATTAGGTTATTCTTATGAAATCAAAGTGATCATTGTTGTTTGGGATTCTAGTCGATACCATCATTTCAGATATGGATTATGTTCTTGTGGAGATTATTGGTGATGCTAAGTGAAACAAATAATCACATGGGCTTGTATGGGAGCTCTCTTATGCATATTATATAACTTACGTTAGTGGCAAGAAATAAGTACCTTTTTCCTTTTACGTCAACTATGACATGCATGATTTGTCGTTGTAGAGATTGTCTGCATTAGGCATTTTAATTCCAAGTTTCAAATTACATGGATCAAGGAAGAATACTTTGAGCTATATTTAATGGATCTCAATGGTATAGGGATGAAAGGTAACACAAAGGAAATGAAGTCCTCATGGAGATGTGAATGTTTTTAAAGGGTTGATAAGAATCCCAGCTCATGATTGATCAATTTTTTTAATGAATAGGTTTTGGAGTGTGAACAAGTTTAGCTCGATATGCAATGTGATGGTTATTGGACCTCTCCAAATCACTTGAACCCATCACTTTGTGCAGGAGAATGATATTTTTCACCATTTAGTGGGAGGGATAAGAATGCAAGTTGGACAAGGAAAAGCACGAAAATGTAGAGGTGAGTTTAATGATGCAAATCTTATATAGACCTTTTGGTTAATAGACATGTTTTGGCTAACATAGGTCCATCTATCATTTTTAAAACTCTAAACCTACACCATAGAATATAGTAATTCGATGTAATTCTTCTATGCTCTAAAGCTTGTCTCCCTTCTACAGGTCAATGGTATTTATCAAAGCAACGGACCTCATGTCTTTGGATTTCACAAGGGAGTATTCATTAGCAATGGAATTCATTACTAGAAAGGAGTATTGAATCTATTACTCATTGAATTTTATTAAAATTAAAAGGGTAACATTGGCTTACCTAGGAAACAATGGGAAGAACAATTTGGCATTGTTAGATGGGCCAATGCTTCTTCAGTGTAATGGAAAGCTCATGGCCAACACTATTAATCCAAAACGTGACTATGGAGACTTAACAACACTGTGTAAGTAGAGGAAAAACAGAGAATGATGCCGATAGATACCTTGATTCTTCACAACAAGAATCTAGTATTTTCCATTGAAAATAGTAAATCCAATTAGTGGAAACAAAAAAGCACCCTTCATTACCAGTACCCCATTGATATTAAATAGAGGAATGCTTAGCTATTACATTGTGAGTTGATTTTTTCCGAAAAACATACCTTGTAACAATATGTTTTTCCTGCATGTTCTTTATATGTATTCAAATCATAGCCATAACATGTTCCCTATAATGAGTTCAGAGTCCTTTTACTAACTTGCAAGACAAAATCCATTTGTCTTCTAGCAACAATGACTCAATTTGGCTAAATTATAATATGCACAATGAAAAAACTAAAGAAATCAAGAGAATAATAATAGGATATATTGTATTTATAGATGTTTATTTTTAGTGTATCATCATGCTTTGTAAATCTAAAATAGCAGTGAGTAAATAAAAAATAGAAGCAAGTAAATCAAAAATTTGTAAGGAAATCAAAATTAGCATGAACACACTTACCTTAACTGCAATTGAAGGATGGGAGCAAAAGGATTCAAAGCTTAACTGCAATACAAATAAAAAACAATGTAAGACTATTGTAATAAATAGAGGAAAAAACCAATTCACATGTTTAGAATTTGCAAAATCACGTGATGGTCAAATAAATTGGGGATAAGATGTAATGATTACATGGTTCTCATTTTGATGCCATTGGCACATTCAAACAAAAAACAATTATGACAACTATAATCATGAATAATCAGCCCATTGTGATGCCACATAGGCATATTCAAAAAAAAAAAAATCATGACAAATATAATCATGATTAATCCAACCATTGTGATGCCATATGGAACATTCAAACAAAAAATAATGATGAAAGTCTTAATCATTATTAAATCGAAAAAATCCACAATTAAAACACATGTCATGCCTGAATAATAATTTAAGTAAACATGTGAAGGATAAGTTGTCCAAATCTAATCATGAATTAAAACACATGTCAAGGATATTTTGTCCAAATCTCAAAATAATTTGTCATTATATTAATGTTAATGTTATGAAATAATTAGGTTATTCTTATGAAATCATTTTTTCCTGCATTGTCTAGTGCACGCAATGAGGTGATTCTTTAAAAAAATGTTTTTATTTTATTTTTGGGATTCTTATGTATTGATTCGGTGTCACTCTTGTAATTGGTACCCACCTTGATTTTCTGGTAGGTACCACATCATCCTACAAAATTAAAACAGTTTGTGTTACTATAATAAATATATACTAAGAATAAAGTAAAGCCAAAAATGTATGTAACACATTTACAAACAAGGTAAAACCTGAGGTGGATGGCTATGATGTACATTAGAAAGTGGCCAAATGGTAAATCCATTGACAACATCCTCCAACGTGTCCTCAAAAGCACCATGAACTAGTAGAGGGAAATCAAGATCGATAACACTGAGGATATTAACAATCTGCACAATCCGATGGAACTTTCTTCCCATGGTAGATTGCATCGGCACCAACATTATGCAATTTTCCATGTCCCACCACTCGTCCCTCCATCGAGACATCCACCTCATCACCAATAGATGACATCGTTGTAGGAACTGCTACGGATGTAGCAGGAGTGGATGATGTCTTGCATTATAGGAATAGTTTAGTATTTTGAAAGAATCACGATAGTTAGTCCAAAGAAGATAGAATCTCAATTTTACTTCATGTAAAGGCTACCTATAAATCCTTGTGTAAATGAATATGCTCCTCCCCTTCTCTCTCATGGCCCCTAATAGATGCCTACAATCATTGCACATTAAATTAGTTGTAGTAAGTAGCAAAATATATCATAATAAAATGTTCGTGGATATGTGAACAACGTTATCAACTGAAATTTAATTGCGTACCTATAAACCAACATGCATGTTCATCTGCTCATTCTCCTCTCTCCCATGGGCCCCAAGAGATGCTTGCAATCAATGAAATGAACGTAAATCTGAGTTACAAAAAGCATATAAATATGTAAGAGCACCATATTCATCATAACCACTTTTAAACTTTTAAAGAGGTAAATATTTGTTAGAACAAGCATACCATATCCAAAAAATTCACTCTTATTTAAACTTTTAAAGAGGTAAATCTTTGTTAGAACAAGCATCCTTTTTCCTTGTTTTAAGGTCTCTTATTGGAGCTAAAAGGGGCTGTAGATGCTCAATATTCCCTTCTTGATATATGTTCCATCTCACCAAATGGACTCCTTCACTATAGCTTACAAATTTAAACATGAGTGGTCTCTCAACTCTATTGTGCATAAGCACATTATCACAGGTCATCAAAAGGATTTAAGAAAAATTATCCTATAAAACAATGTATATAATTAATACACTCTAATGTGTGTAATCAATTTCATATGGATATGACTCAATGTTTCAAATAATATGTTAAACCCTACCTTTACAATGAAAATAATAACTTAATTTAAAGCAAGTACTTAAATTAGAAATCAATTCAAATAAACTCCCTAATCTAACAAGTTCCAAAAATTCCTTATTACAATACAAATTTATATTATTTCCTTCTCCCTTAGCTTAAGCCATAAAACAAGAAATATAAATTACAAATCCAAATAAATTTTAGAGATTGAAACTTCTCTCTCACAAACACATTTAAAGCCACAATCCATAGTTTGACAATTATTTCAATGAGCTCAAATGACTCAACCAAATACAATGTTTTTTCCTTGATACCAAATCATAATATTTCCTTTATAATTATAATGAAATAAAATATTTCTCCCTACAACATAATATAAATATCCTTTTCAATACATGATGCAGAGCCATAACTCAAAGCATGCATTCAATGTACCTTTAGTTTATCTACACAATCAATTTTGTCACCAAACATTCAAGATAACTAATTCTTTAATCTTGCACCCTTAAAAATTATACTCCTTTGGTTATAAGCCAATTCTATGCTTAATCATTTAGCTAATTGGAACCAAACAATAATAACTCACACTTACCTCAACCTTAGAAAAATTGTCATTGGTTACTCTAATAATGAGTTAGGAGTCTTCTTCTCACACATGGATTATCAACTTTAGGCACTTACCTTGCATGTCACTCTTCCTCCAAGTTCCCTTCATAATCTTTGTACTTTCCTCTAACAAGGATTGCAACCATTTCCCTATTTTAACTCACACAGTTCTTTGTAGCTTCATTAACTTCTTTCCTTTAAGACAAGTAACTCCCAAAACATGTCCATTCTGATATTTTTCTCCTTCTTATCCTTATATAACATTCCTTCATGTTCTTGTACCTATAATAAATCTATAACCATCCTCATATTGATCCAAGTTAGTCACAAGTTTCACTTCACCTTCTTTCACAAGAACGCCCTCACAATGCACAAGAACAAGGTTCATTTGGTTAATTCATGGTTGGATATGTTCAAGCATACCCATAATAAAAATTACGCTTATAAAATACCCTTTTAGCTCTAAATCATGCAAACCAAATTTTGGAGACTAACCTTTGAGCTTGCATTTGAAACTTTCATTCTTTCTTTCCAAAGGCAACTAAGCTTCTCTTGGTACTCTGTCATGCTTAACTTCTCTTAAAGTGGTTTCTTAACACAACATAAGCAACCATTAGGGCATTCTAGTTGCATTAAAATTTTTAGGCTTGAACTCCAAAGAGAAACACCACTTCCTTTATTAATGCACCTTCACAATTAGGCCTTGCACTGTATAGACTGCCCTTAAAGTAAATATTATAGAAATCTCAAAATTTAACCCTTATAAATTCTAATTTCCTTCTTAATCTATTAAGAGAAAATTTCATCATTATTTGTTCCAAGTTTTGAGGCAAAAAATATTTGGTTTGGGCCCATGCAACTACAAACCTAGCTAAAACCTCGATAAGGACTCTATATAAGATAAACTGAGGATTGAGAAAAATGCTACAAGTTGGAAAAAATTCGATTCAAGAGATAAAATTCATGCATTAGCTCTTTCATAATATCCTCTTCAAGATCGCCTTACCAATAGGTCTCCATTTTAATCCAAGCCTCATGATTGAACTTGCTATTAATGCCCTACTTTAAGAAAACTAGGGTTTCTAAGCTTTTTGTTAGTTATTTCCATCAAATAGCCTCTCTTTACAAAGTTGTAGGATATTTTTGGGTTGATATATCATAGATATGATCAATCAATCGACTATTCCTTACATATGCTTCCTTTGTTAGACCAATATTTCTCAATTTTTTACCAAAAACTTGCATGCTTCAATTGTCCCAATACCCTACTACAACTACTTAAATCTTGGCTTGACCGTAGGTCTCTCTTTCTAAGAAATGTAGTTACTCCATAAATGCAAATATGTTATCCAAATCATTCATACAACATGCACTTAATAACAAGATATTTCAAAATCAAACTTACAAGTTAGTGCTTACAACTTGGGTTTATGGATTGTGTGCAAGGTCATTTAAAAATAGAGTATCAAGGAACTCTAACATCAATATTCTATATAATCCTTCCTTCAAAACAAGTCATAGGTTATGAACACCCTTCTATCTGGTTATCAAACTTTGAATCCTCCTTCCTTACTCTCAACTTGTCTCTTACAACTTGGTTACCCTAAAGTGTTGTTAAATCCAACTTAAATGACCTTGATGGATTTTTACAACTAAGTGCAATTTATTCAAGCCAATTTTCATACATAAATATTGAAATATTCATAGAATCAAAGAAAAATCCATAGCTAATTCCTTCTTACAGCTTATAATTTCCTTCAAATAATGCATTCCCACATTTCAGTGCCCATTATATTATAAGAAAGTAAGGAATATCACTCACACAAGATTACATGCATACAAGAAATGTTTTTCAATTCTTATTGAATTACATTACATGCTAAAAAAACTGATTTGTATCATTACACCACTAATTACATGCAAGAAAATATATCATACTCAAACATATACTTCCCAAATTTTTGTAAAATGAATAACAATGAGACTCTCCAATATAATATAACCTAATTTACATTTCTCTGTTTCTCAAAATCTTACATGAAATTTATACAAACTCTACAATGTAAGTGGATAATCTTATGAGTAAGTACTGATATAGGGAGAAAGGTTGATCATATACATGCATATAAAAACCTAGTAAAGAGCCTAGAACATTTGGGAAAGGACTATCTAGGTAAGAAGACTGATATAGAGGTAAGGAGACCCTATTTCTCAAGGTAGAGCAATGGTATTTGAGAGCAAGTACGAGGATAAGTGTTGTCCTGAGCCCTACTGGTAAGTTGAGCACGTGAAATAGGTAAATACATAGGACATGAGGAAATGGTTGCATTAGCTCAATAATGTCAAAGGTAAAGATTTGGATTTGATTTGAAGACTCTCATCTTGGATGCTAGAAGCTAGTGAAGCCATATGGGACTGTGGAGTATAAAATAGAGTTGTGGAGTTTTTTGGCCTAATAGTATACATTGAGTAAAGGAATAGGACCTTGAAGAAGTGTAGAATGCAGGGTATGTGGACAGGGTTGACAAGTTATGCATGAGAGAAGACTCAAATCACCCTATCCTAATCACATCACCATATAACTTCCTTTAAAGCATGCAATAATCATCTACTAACGACTTTCTTACTTTATTCTTAGATTATATATCTTTTCCAAACCATGAAATTGGAATATTGGAAAATAAACAAAGGTAAAGATAATTTATTCATTAATATCCCTTACACTTGACATTTGGCCCCTTCATTCAAACTTAACAATTCAAATTTTCAAACACTACATTTAGAGGGAAAATGATAGCTTGAAATTTACATTTCCAATAAGGTCCATGACTTACCATGTCCTCCATTGCTTGCACCGCCACATCCACAATTAGATGAAAAGGTGCCACTGCATCACCCCCTTGCAATGAACCAACCTACAAAACAACAACTTCTTATTATAATGGTTTTAACACAAAAATTACAAATTACGATTTGGATATTTTGTGTTCGCTTGTATTTACCTCAGCTTGCTTTCTGTTGGTTGGCTTTATTGCTATTTTTTTACATTTTTCATACAAATGTAGTAGCAACATGTCATCCTCCTACATACATATTGTATCAATATAATTGTTAGTGAACAATTCATGAACAAAAGTGTTTAAAAACAAAACTAAATAGCAAACCACTAACTTACCTCATCGTCACCTCCACTAGTTCTTTCATGAATGACCCCCTTCACTTCTACATCCATCTCACCCTCCTCACCCTGTTAAGACAATGACATATAAATTAAATTAAATAGATAATAATTATGTATTGATAACGAGAAACAAGTGAAATGAAACCATTACTCAGTAAACTTACCATGTTTTCCTTCTTTTCTCTCAATGCTAAGATGGCTGCCCTCCTCCTACTCCTCACAGGATCCAAATCATAGTCTCTCATAACATCTTAAACCTCTTTCTTGGATCATTTTCTAAGATTTTTAAATGATTCCTTTCCATCCCTCTTGCATATGCGATGTATCACCTTCTTCACCTCTATATGTATGCAACACAACCTCAATGTTCCCCTCCCTTTGATCCCTGTATTTCCTCCACTTTTCGGAGGCACACCAAGGATACTTTCCAATAAAATTTCTCCCTTTCCTCTCAAGGGAAACATGAGAGAGGGAATGGGCATCTATCCTGTGGAGGTTTAGCCCCATAACTCATAAAATTTCCTTTCACAACTAGGGTACTTGCAATAATAAATTATGTGGTCCCCACAATGCTCCCTCCTATAGTGAAGAGGAGCCTATTCACCAACATAATATAAATAGTTAGACACTAATGGAGATAAATGAAAAAAATAACAAGTTTCAATTTTCTTATTTTACCTCATCGATGATGATATCATCCTCCACATGACCTAGAGAAGCAACACTAGGTGCATCCTCCTACAATCAACATTCCAAATATCACCTTGTTAGTCATACAAACTTGTTAGGCACATATAAACTAGTTAGACACACGTACAAAATAATATATAATCAATTTAAATTAAGATAACAAATACAACATTAAATTAAGGTAATTTTACCTTCTCGTCGTGATATCCTCATGTGCATGTGTTTTGGAGCAACCTTCCATGCAACCACCTCAACATCCTTCAATCAACAATCCAAGTAAAATCTCATTAGTCACACTAAATTTTTAAATAACAATGCATAAACAATTACTAAAGCAATAACACACACACACACACACACGAGCCTTTTTATATATAATCAAATTAAATTAAGATAGAAAATACAACGTTAATTTTAGGTGATTTTACCTCCTCAACAATGATATCCACCTGTACATGTGACGGTGAAGAAACGTTCGACACAAATTCCTCATCATCCTTTAAACAAAAATCAATATAAAAACTCATTACTCACACAATAAATAATACCAAAGTCCAAAAATGTTAAAAAGAAATGTTAGAATGATTAGTAGATCAAGTACAAACATGTACCAAAGAAGATATCTGAAGGTATAATCTCAGCCTTCACCATTTTGATCTTCTGATGGAAGGCCCAAGCACAAGTGCTTGAAATAATATTGCATTAATTACTTAAAAAATCAGTTTCGACATAAAAGATAATACAATTATTTATTTTTCAATTGCAGCAATGGAAAAGGTAATTGAAAAGCGTGTATTATTACTTGTGATGAAGACATAATGTCCTCATAATGCATCGTCGGTAGTGCAACCCCAACAATGGCAAACTACTTTGTGCACATCCACAACAAAAATCATAATTAAGCTTAACAATAACCAAATGGACAGATATAATACCTAAATATATTTTTCTAAGCGTACACACCATGGAAGAGTATGATGCTGCAAGATGTTATTATGGTTTGATAACAATCACAATATTTCGTGATGGGCCACATTATTCCTGCAATAAAAATCTATGTCTACCATTCCAGAAATGCATCACAAATAGTATGTATTAAGCCATTAAATAATTAAAAACAGGAATGTACATAACAAAAAGAAGTTACAGTGTGTACATATATCATATTACAATGTCATCCATGGAAAGTGCTAACAACACTACCACTTCATTTATAGTGGCCATTGACACTTGACATATATCCAACCTACCTCTATTAACTTTTACATGTACATATGAACATTTCACAAAGCAAGATACAATATCTAGTGCTTGAACTCGAAGAACAGAAAGATTTACATTGTTACATTAGTAAACACCCTTCATTTGATTCATAACAAGCATATCATGAGAAAACACACAAATGTTCCAAACTTCATGACGTATCACTTCCTCAAGACCCAATATCAAGGCCTTATACTCATCTTGGTGGATGGTCATACTGAATCTCCCATAATGGTCCTCTCTCTGATTTCTTGCCCCATCGGGTCATATAATATGAACGATGAACATGTAATATTTTCCAAGGTATTTGACACTCCATGAATTTCCAATCTCCAAATGACAACCATGTTTACCTTTATAATGGAAAAACATATATCGTAAGCAACAACATACAACATGTTTTTTTTGCATATTGAACACCGCAATTTTTTCCTTTTAATATTTGCATCCCAAGATATATATATATATATATATATATATATATATATATATATATATATATATATGCATATATATATATATATATATATGCATATATATATATATATATATATATATGCATATATGCATATATATAATATATATATGCATATATGCATATGTATATATATATATGCATATATATATATATATATATATATATATATATATATATATGCATATATGCATATGTATATATGCATATATATATGCATATATATGCATATATGCATATATGCATATATGCATATATATATGCATATATGCATATATATATGCATATATATATATATATATATATATATATATATATATATATATATATATATATATATATATATATATATGCATATATGCATATATGCATATATGCATATATGCATATATGCATATATATATATATATATATATATATATATATATATGCATATATATATATGCATATATGCATATATGCATATATATATATATATATATATATATACATGTTTCTTTTTTGTGTTAGTTTTGTTATACAAACTTTTTTTGTGTATTTTGTGTAATACACATCGTGTTTTTGTGTGTATATGACGATACAAATGAAAATTCAAATGTTTATGTTTTTCTGCATATTATGTGGAATAAGGAGTATATGTGTGTGTATTATACATATCCAAATTCATATATGTTACATACAAATTTTTATTTTTATGAGTTTTTGTTCCATACAAACTTTTTTTCGTAGTATACACAATATGCATTTTTGTGTGTATAATGCAAATACACCCATACACACACAAATATAGATATAGATCACAATAGAAGAATAAGACACTACAGGTGACTCGAAATGGAAAACCATTCCTACTTGTAAGCCCTTTGTTCAAATTGATTGATTAGAAAAGAAGTCCTCGTGTTTTGACATAGGGAAGAAATAAGGGAGGGAGGGGGATAAATATGATCCCTATTACCTAGATGTTGTGGAAGAAAAACTTATAGGGAAGAAATAAGGGAGGGAGGGGGATAAATATGATCCCTATTTCCCTAGATGTTGTGGAAGAAAAAATTATAGGGAAGAAATAAGGGAGGGAGGGGGATAAATATGATCCCTATTACCCTAGATGTTGTGGAAGAAAAAATTTTAGGGAATAAATAAGTGAGGGAGGTGGGATAAATATGATCCCTATTTCCCCAAATGTTGTGGAAGAAAACTTATAATGATGAAAGGGATTTGAACTGGGCCTAGTTGGCCATTGTTAGAATTGAGAAAAAGGACCATCTCGTGCTTCAAGTGGAAGAAGCAAAGGAGGGGGGAAGAATTAGAAAATGATAAGTATAAAATTAGTCAGAATGGAAACAAAAAGATACATGGAGAATATGTACATGTATGTACGCAGTATAGATATACATATATATACCTAATGGTCTCACATACCTAGACATTTGCATTATCATATAGGAGTGTTTTTTATATAGACATTGTGTGTATACCACAAAAGATAGAAATGGAGGATGCATGTATGGCATTTAATGGTGTATCATATGGGGGTAATATGATCCTATCTTGGATGGAAAGTAAATGATTGGGTTATAGCACATGTTGTGATTATACTTATGTGACAAATGACGTAAACATCGTAATATGATACTAGTAGTGAAATTTTGTGGTATACACAGCTTATTTTTGTACGTATGTGAAAAACAACACAACATCATATTACAATTCTAGGAGTGAAATTTTGTGCTATACACATGATTTGAATGGGTTGTGCTAACTAGATGCCACAAAATCGAGAACCGGTTCCACACACATGGGCGTTTGCATATATGACATCTTTTATGGCATCTTATGGTCTATTGCATGGGGGTCATATAATCATGTCGCCAGATACACAGTTCCTACATATACATACATACATACATACATACATACATATGCATTGCATATCTATGCATATGCATATAAATATACATATATATGTACATGTATGTACGAGTATACATATACATATGTATATGTAATGGTCTCACATATATGTATATGTATCTTATGGTCTATTGCATGGGGGTCATGCAATCCTATCGCAATGATACATGGTTCCTTAATAAAAAGGTCCGAGTATGTCCAACTAGTACATATACATATGTATATGTATACTCATACACACATGTACATATATATGTATATGTATATGTATACACATACATATACAAATGTGTATATATATATACATATGTATGTATGTATGTACATGTATATGTATACGTATGTGTATGAATATGTAGGTGTTGCAAATGGAGCCAACTATCACAGCATAATAGGATTGCATGACCCCCATAAGATACATCATAAGATGCCATACAAGCATCACCCATTTATGTCTTCTAATGGGCTTTGAAACCTACATATTCATACATATACATATACATATACATATGTAATGGTTTCACATACCGGATGTTTGTATTAGCATTTGTTTGTTATATAGACAACTATGTGTATACCACAAAAGACTAAAATGGATGATGCATGTATGAAATCTTATTGTGTAACTTATGGGGGTCATATGATCTTGTCTTGGATGGAAAGTGTTGTCTATTTTTCCCCCTAAAAATAAAAAACTTGGGAGAATGGACCCGGGCAGTTGACAGAGTTTCATGGTTGGATCTAGAGAAAATAGGTAAATCCCATGTTTTTAGAACACTTACCCAGATTGATTTTGGGGAAATTGGGATCATATGGATGCATTTCATTTCTTATTAGATTTGAAATATAAAAAAACTTGGCCAAATTTGTGTTAAATGGATTAAAAAATGGGAAAATTTGATTTTGGGATACTTGGCTTCATTTCTCTAACTCCCTTGGCTAAGGAAAAATCCAAAAAGTTAGAAAAATTTGAGAAAAAATGAGAAAAATACCCATTTGCAGTCTATTGCAAACAAGTCAAACATTTGGGGTATAGGAAGAACTTGTGCCTTAGGGTCATGAGTTCCCCGAGTAGTCGAAATGCCTTGATACATTGGAGTTAGGCGGAGGTGGTTTAGTGCGGTGAAATTATAATTTGGAGGCCTCGACAAAACAAGTTATGTTGGGTCAAGTGTTCCCGATCAACAAATATTTCTGTAATGAAAAGGAGGGCCCAGATGGAGCAGGTCAATGGAGTGTAGAAGGGTTGATGTGGTTGAGGAGCCGGTGTGGGGAATGCAGAGGTTGATGTCCTAGAAGGAATAAGTTCCGTAGGGATGTGAGTTCCCCACGGAGTTGATATATCCACAAGGTATAAAGGTGAGGTAGTATAGATGCATTTGGATTGGCCAAAGTAGGCCCATGGAGCATAAAGGCTTACGAGGAACTTGTTCCCAACAAGAACAAGTTCCCTGCAAAACACACAAACCCATAGTCAAAGGAAATAGAAGGGTGGGGAGATGGAGAGTTATATGAGAGAAGTGCGGATAGTTTGGGCCTCGATGACCCACAAGGCACGGTTCCATGCAAATTAAGGGTCCCCGCACCCAAGGTCAATCTGCAATACAAAGGAGAATAGAGAGAATGATGCGAAGAAGGTACATTTGACATGTACCTCAAGTTCCCATTTACCCACAATATCCGTAGTCTGAAGGATTTGGGGTTGAAAAATATTAAAATGAAAAGGGTAAAGTACTAAGGTTAAAAAAGGAAATATTTTATAAGCAGAACGTGGATTTTTAGCTAGAGCACGAGAATTTTGAAAATGATCAAAATGACCCCCAAATATCCTCATGGTCATATCTCAACCCCGAGAGCACCAAATCTCACAAAAAGATATTGTTGGATTCATTTTCTCGAGCCCCACACTCATAAATCATTTAAAATGGGATTTTATGGTATACACACAATGTGTATAAAAAAACTACAATACCATATATAAGTATTGTTATTAATACTATAAGTACATGTTTTCATGTAAAATACTTCACACATCTATAAAAAAAAAATAAAAAAATGTCTATCTGTGAACAATTTTAAAATCTAAAAATATCACAGTTTCATTCAACTGAATATTGTTTTTATTGCTAGCTATTTTTCACCTTTAGTTCAAGAGAGAACAATGCAAAATTATGTTAGATGTAAGGCTTCCTTAATAAATACCTTCTAAAAATCCTCTCCATCATGCCAGTTCTTCCAAAATGGACCTTCACATAAAACAGTTGTAGAGTTTCGGTGCTTAAATTTTTGTTGTTTAATCGATGGAATGGGGCAACGAAAAACCAAAGTGATGCATCTTAAATTCTCACCACCTTTTCCATCATTTCCTTTGGATTTATTTAACTTGGGATATTCTTAGGGACCGACACATCTTGGTGGTCTTCATACATACATCTACATATATATGTATATGTATATGCATGTATAAACATGCATATTCAAATGTGCACACACGCACACACACACACACACACACACACACACACACACACACACACACACACACACACACACACACACACACACACACACATGTACAAGTATGTAGTCAAGATAGAGTCAAGATCCTAATTTAGTATGAGGATATTCATTAGAGAAAATAGGGTGTGTTCATGACAAAGAGTCGAGCTAGAATATCCATAGGGAGATAGGTAGTCTTGTAAGTGTGTGATTGATGAAGTCAAGGTTGGACAGGGGAAAAGGTTAAAGTGGCACAATGATTATGCTTGAAGAATGAAAAATATGTGTAAATAATGAAATTAAGTCTTCCTTGAATGAATTTGCATTCTCTCTATGATGAAGAATGAAAAATGTGTGTGTTTGTGTGAAAGTATATGAATCTAAGAGGTCATTGTTCTATCAACTCATGGAACTCTAGGTTTTCTATGAAATTGTGCACTAAGGAGCATAGAAATCATTATATCATCGGTTTTAGATGATGTTGAGATGTAATCAATGTCCCTGAGAACCCATGCACATGATATATACCATGAAAAATGCATAAAACAAGAAAATAACTCAATTAACCCTTCTCGAACTGTGTCAAATCCTAACCTAGGGTTTGGAAACTAAAACCTCCACAACTTGTATGTATGGGAGAGTTAAGAACTAAAATTCTAAACTAATCATCTACAGGGCCTTACTTTCAAAATGAAACTAGTTTGAGGCAATTTGGTGAAGTCTATCAGAAGATATAACTGATAGTAGGTTTAAGGACTGAAATATACAGTGAAGAAGCCTAATTAAGGGAAAATTTTGTGAGTTGGGTGAAAATGGTAAGGAATTGGATCTTAAAATTTTAGAGACACCTAAAAAGGAAAATGGGTAGTTGAAAACGTTTACCTTGAAGCTAGATCACAAAAATATCAAAAGTTACACTTGAAAAACTCCATAGACTGAGCTAATAGACTCCTAAAATAGGGATAGAAGGAACATAAATGTTGGGCCCCGGAAATATTGGCTAAGTGCAAAAAGGCGCATAGGTGCATAAGGCCTAGTTGAAGAAAGGCACGCAAGGAGAAGGTGCATAGGGAAGGGTTTAAGGAAACCCATGGTGTGCGCACAGACAAAGCCAAGGTTTAAGGACTTAGCCAAATTGGGTAGTTTGGGTAGGATACGAGAAAAGTGTGACCGGACTGTGCATGCAGAGTGGATATAGGTGCCACTTGTCGATAAGTTGGCCTAGGAAGGAATATGCCCTACGTTAGAAGCTTCTAGAAGGACATCATGGCAAGGAGTGGTGAGCTCAGGCCTGGAAGAGCATGCGCTCATGGAGGACCACATTTAGACACTTGGTGACAGATTTGAGGCCGCAGAAGAATGAGTTAGCAGTTCAAAAAGGCTATATATAAGTGCCTACAAAAGTAATAGATAGATATAGAGAGGGCGGAGCTCTACTGAAAATACTAAAAGGAATCATTAACTTGGGTAAATAAGGGTAGAAAAGGACGTATCAAGGGTTTGGGGAGTTATAAATTTTCTTTTGAGGGCCTAGTTATATGAATCCAGTTATAATGCATGACTATGGTATGCCTTTCTATGACATTCTGTAATGGGCCTAATGAATGTAATGAGGTTACTAGTTTATATGAATATGAGCATTAATGGTTTTGATGCATACATCCTTCTTCATAGTTCTTTTTCATTTATGTTTATGAACTAAGTATGAATGCTTGTATGACTTCCTTTTTGTTTTGGTGTAAGTTCTATAATCTGTTAAGCACTTTATGTCTGGAATGATTGCAAGGATCTAGAAGTTGTTCTAAGCTCTATGGTGCTTGTATGTCTTATTTCCTTTCAAATCTCTTAAAATCGGATCATAGATGATGTTTCCCACTAAAATCACATAAAAGAGAGACTCGCACTGCGCGTGCCTCGGGTGAGCACCCAGCACCCGTTGGGTGATAGGCCAGGCGCGTATGGGATTTCTTTCCTTTGTGATGGGGGTAAAAATGACTACATCTTGGTTATGTTGCTAGGACCTCTTTTCGAAGATGTAGTGGGAAATGACATACATCATGATCTGGGTAATGAGTAATGACATAATTTTTAACTTTGGAAAGTGGTGAACCATAGTTCAAGAGCACGGAGGATGAATTTGCTTAGAGATTTAAAGACTTTGGACTCGAGTTTGATGCACGCGAGGTGGGTAGAAGAGAACCTCTACCATGATTTATATGAAACATTTTTCTTTGCTTAACGAGAGAACTGTATGAATGGCTCTCAAAGTATATGCATATAGATCAATATGGTATTATAGATCACACGTGTGGACTCACGAATAATACTAGGGGCTACATGATGTAGATCCGACATGGACTCGTGTTGTGGATCATTGGTGGAAAGGTGTGTTGGCTAAGCATTTACACTTTGGAGTACACTATTTCTATATATTCTTTCTAGAAGTTGTTGAGTTTGAATTTTTGCGAGAGCCCGAGAGGATCATTTTTGCGTGCTATCCCTCGCAATGAAAGATCTTGATTGTTACTTTGAGTTTAGAGGCATTTCCAATCGCTAAAATAAACCATTCTGAGTGCTGGGCGAGGAAGCTAGGGTGGAGGAAGATGGAAAATATTATGACGGAGAAAGAAAGGGAGGAGAGACAACTCAAGTATAATAAAGTGAATGAAAGGGATATTTATAGACAATGCGAGGTTACAAGTGTGATGGATCTATGGAGGCAGACATTGCGGGAAGGAGTTGAGGTTCACGCAGAGGATGTGGAACTTGAGCAGTCTATGCTACCCCATCTTGGCATGCGTGTAAGAGAGACCCCTTCAACTTCTGATGAGAGTTTGTCACTTGGAAAGAGAAGATTTGTTGGCATGTATCTAACCCACCTAGTGACCAAACCTTAGTGCTTGGTTTTCTTAATCAAGGAAGGAGTATTGTTGACCTAGTTGGTATCAGTGGAAGTGACATATCTATGCCCCGGAGATACAATTTTGAGTTCCCACTTCTATGGCTACGCATATTCTAGTATTTAGAGGAATATTTGGATAAGGAGAAAGTACACAAGCCTTTGGTCTCACATCTGGGAGTGGCACAGGGTACATTAGTGGTAGTGGGGCATTATCACAGATCATCGGCATGTAGTCTAGTAAACCTTGGGAAACTTGGCACAACCACTATAGGACCCGGTGGTTACGGTGGATCTAGTGGGTCGAGAGAATAGGACTTGTTGGTTCGGTGGCTTAAGAGGCACAAGACCTGGTGGACCTGGTGGATCTAGCGGCAGAGGAAACATCGGAGGGAACCAATGCTCTGGCTCAGGAGGACAAGGGCCCCAGCCACCCCCTCAAGTCTTCTTTGAGATGTATTTACATTTTCCAGATTACAGAGGTATTGAAGATGCTGCACAAGTGTGAGCTGTTATGGCACGCAAAGGGGGTCATAACCTTAGAGTAGAAGGCTCGTTAGTTTACAAAAAAATTTCATGGGCGTGCACATAGCTGGTATAGGAAATATGACCCTCATCAAATGGTGGTGGATTATATTGCTGTAAATAATGCCTTCTTGGTATAATTCCGCATCCCTAAGTTTGAACAGAAGAGCATCAGTGCCTTAAAGGAGATTCAACAGGGAATGGTGGAGAGTGTGTGGGAGTATCATGCACGCTTTAAAACTCTCTTGTCTAAGTTATCATATGATATTCACCCTTCACAACATGCTCAGTGGTTTGTTGGAGGGTTGATCACACCTTTCGAAGGACTTATCTCATAAAAATTTCACGACCCATGTGAGGCGTTAGAAGCTACTCTGCGTGGCGAGGTTTTGAAGTGTTGATATTGGTATTAGCCCATTTTTGGAGGCTCAAATTGTTGTTATGGCTAAGCAGTTGGAAAATTTGTCTATGAACTCAGCCCATGAGACTCACAGTGGTTTATGGTGTATAAATTGTGAAGTAGAGGGGCATGTCAAGGATAGTTTCCCCTGGAGGACAGTACGTGTCGTGATAGTAGACTATGAGATTTTCATGGGGACCATGATGCAAGTAGATGCCCCTTGTTACAACATGTAATTCGGAAGAATGTTTCTTACTACTGTAAGATCTGCACCTCTACAACCCATGATACTAAGGATTGTAGGCTTATTGACCAAATCCATGAGGCCATTGATCATGGGGTGCACTAGACCAACATTGCCAAGTTCTAAAGGTGATGATCACCATTATGAGGAGCACGTAGATGGAGGCACATGCGGAAGGGGATTTCGTGGAGGATTCTATGGTTGTGGTAACCACGGAGGAAGAAGTGAGTTCCCATGTGGAACTTGTTTTAATTGTGGGTATACAGTAGCATTACAAAACGAGAGTGCCTATTATCAGTAGTGCTCATGGTGCGGGAAGAAACACAAGTATGAGGAGTGCCTGATTTTTTGAGCACATGAATCAACATCAACAAAAAGACAAGGGCACTGCAATGGTAAGCATCAAGAAGACAAATACACAATAGATGCCATGGGTAACATGTGATGTAGGCTTAGAACCTGTTTTAGTAACAACAAGAGAAGAGGCCTCGCGCGAAAAGGAAATAGCAAGGCAGAGGAATGTAGTTTCAAGAGAAGAAGTGGTGCATGGAAAGTACCCAAATCTTACTCATCGAAGGAGGTATATCAAGATACCATGGAAGTCATTAGGATTTTACAAGGATAAATCCAGTGTCTAAAGGAAGCAATCCGGGAGGGAGGAGCAAAGGAGGAAGGTCGAGGCGCCAAGAGATGACTGGATGAGGTCAGGGAAGTATGTAAAATGCTAAGGCAAGAGAATGTTATTCCCTTGCTAGGAGCATGGTTGAGGGAGAAGGTACCACACGCCTGAAGAAGAGCATGAGAGGCGGGTCCGCATGTAAACCTTCCCCTCACAACCTTGACTATGATAGGGAGATCACGTTAAATGCAGTGGTGGATGGATGACTCTTTGAGTAATATCCTCATTGACACAAGTGCGGAGGTCAATGTTCTCACATTGGATGCATGGCATCAGATGGGAAGGCTTGCATTATAGCCATATTTGAATGTGTTGTATATGGCAAACAAAACAAAGGAATGCCCATTGGTGTCTTAAAGGATGCAACTATCACCATTCAAGGAGCTAAGTTTACTAGGGACTTTGAAGTCTTGGCGCTCGCCGAGGCAGACAATTTCCCAGCACTACTTGGGCACCCATGGTGTTATAAGAACAATGCAAATCTTTGGTTCAACAAAGGGTACATCAACTTTGAAAATGAGGAGGAATGAGTCATCATACCCTTGGCTGATGGGAAGTCAACACCCTATACTGAACCTTTGGGAGAAGAGGTCTTGATAGAATATATGTGCGCTCAATCAAGGATTCGAGATAATCCATCCTATCGATGGAGTTATCCAGTTTGAAGATGCTCAGTCAATAAGTGATACCACTAGTCTAGCATGTGATAATTGGGTGCATGGGACCTACAAATTGATCAGACAACATTTAAGAGGATCGGTGAAAAAGTCGACAAAGGCGCACATAGTTAGGCACCTAGAGGAAAACAACTACCTAAGTACTCAGAGGAGCCTCCTTGAGGTCTTTTTGCAAAAAATGGAAGCTCAATGGAAGGATAAAAATGAAAGAAGGGGATGTTAAGTTACATCCTACTAGGAACTACCACGCATTGGTGGGTAACACATCGGATAATCTCTTAGAATGGCACGAAGTGAGAATTACATTCTCTATTCATTTCTCTAGAAGAAATGTGCCCACCACCATCAAGGACTACCATGGTAAGGAGCCTGCCTCTTTCCACATCCAAGCCTATGAGAGAACTTGGAGGGAAGGTGTGGAAGATTTTCCACCATCCCTCTGGGTGTACAAATTGTATTCTACACTATAGGGTTGCACGTGCGCATGGTACATACATTCTGAGACATGCCGCCAAACAGGTAATTAGCAAGAATTAACGGCTGAACTAGTTCAAACATTTGAGTATTGAAGTACCAAGCCATCAATTGATAAGGAATTTTAGGTTGTCAAACACCTTACCATGGGGGATAGTTCCATGGCAGAAGATATGCTATTGACCGGCTTGGTGAACTAGGTTTGGGAAGCACTCAAGAAGAGGATCAATTTGAGCGCACGTGTGTGAAAAAGGAGAAAGGAAAGCTTGTATATGTGATTGATGGGGAGGAAGCATAAATATTGGATGTTAACCATTCTATAGGGATGTGCGAGGTAGTGGACAATGTTGATACTCGCGCGTGCACCTACCATGAACCTTTAAAAACTAAAAAGGTTAACATTAGCTCAAGAGAAGAACCTAAGGAAGCTATCATTGGAGATTACTTAGTCAGAGAAGGAAGTCTCTAAGATCATTGATCTATTGCATGAATTTGAGGATTTATTCCCACACGGGTACCATGAGCTCAAAGGCGTCCACCATTCCTTGGGGGAGATGAGGATAAACTCAAAGGATTTTGTATGCCCAAATGAGGAAGAGACCCTACTGGATGAATCCCAATTTGCGTGTGAAGGTAAAGGAAGAGATAGACAAAATGATAACATTTGGGATCATTGAAGTTGTTAAAGAATCGGAATGGATAAATCCAATGGTAATCAACATCAAGAAGGATGGGTGGATTAGGATCTGCGTGGATTATAGGGAGCTGAACGTAGTTTGTGTCATCGATCCTTTTCTAACCCCCTTTATTAAGAAATTTTGGAGGGAGTCACTGGGCGCAAAATCTATTCATTTACGGATGGATTTTTAGGGTAACACCAAGTCCGGATTGCAAAGGAAGACCAGGAGTAGAAAACTTTCACCACTGAATGGGGAATTTTTACATACACGGTCATGCCCTTTGGGTTGAAGAATGCACCTACTCTTTTCTAGTGCATAGTGGCACATGAGTTCCGAACTTCATCCAAAAATTCTTTCGAGTTTATCTCGGATGATTGGATGGTATATGGGCTAGTAAAAGACCATTGTGATAATTTGAGGCTGATGTTTGAGAGGTGTTAGCAGTTGATGATATCCCTCAACATTAAGAAGTGTGTCTTTGCTACCCCCTTTGGAATGTTATTGGGGCATATCATATGTAAGGAGGGCTTGCTAGTAGATCCTACCAAGGTTGCAGTGATTGTGGGATTGGGGAGCCTACTAGCCAAATTGTAGTGCGCGGGTTTCTTGTACACGTGGGCTACTAACAGAAGTTCATCAAGGGGTATGCTAAGATCGCCACACCTTTAGAAGAATTGATCAAACATAAAAGTGCATTCCATTAGGGAAAGGTGCAATGCACAAGGTGTTTGACATTGAAGGATAGGCTTGTCACCATGCCTATATTACATTTTCCTCTTAGGATAATCCCTTCCATGTTCATGTATATGCCTCACGAATGGCCATTGGGCGGTGCTTGCCACAGACAACCTCGGTGAGGGAATTTTTGATCATCCCCTATGCTTTGCAAGTAGGAAGTTGACACCGGTAGAGAAAAATTATAATACGACCGAGCGTGAAGCATTGTTGCAATGATCTATGCGCTTAACAAGTTCAAACAAGATTCTATGAAGAACTCCTGTTATCCAAAATTCACCCCTCAAGGTAATTTTGATAACATGCATCAGATTATTCAGTCCCGAGCAAGTAAGATTGATTTAAGGCCCAAAATCATGTTTTTTGGGGTCCTCGGCTTTTTCTAACTCTCCCATCCAAGAAGAAATCCCAACGAGTTAGAAAAAATGGAAAAAATGTAAAAAATAAGGTTGCAGGACTGTTTTAAAGCATTTCGGGTCTGAAGGGTTTGGGTCATACTGAGGTTTTTCGTACCAAGCTTGGGGCCAAAAAAAGAAGAAAATCACCTAAGTCTTTTTTCACGCGGTTAGGGACAGTTGGGACGTCGGGACGCGAGGGACGTGAAAAGCCGAATCAGCCGAAAGCAAAGAAAAATCACCTAAGTCTTTTGTTTTCACACAGGTTTTGGGACAGTCGGGACAAAAGTACATGGAGGATGCGAGAATCGCCAATTTTTTAAAAACAGTCCATTTCGGGCGGTTCGAGATATTTGTCCAGAGATCGGGACGATTGGGACAAAAGGTACGCGGGGACGGAAAAGAAAACCCGATTCCCGAAAGACAGCGATTCATTTGGGCGAAGTTCGGAGATATTTGTCCCGGGAAGTCCACGAGATAGTTGGGACAAAGGTGAGGATCGTGGGATGTGAAAAGGTGACACCACAAGTGGAACAAGGAAGCCCGAATCGGTGAAGCGGGAGAATCAGGGAGAATGTGTCCCGAGGAAGTGGCGAGCAAAAGGAGAAGGACTTAGAAATTTTTCCAAGTTTTCAAAGGTAAAAGTTTTGGCCTTGCCCCCACCATCGAATGGATTCTTGACACGTGTCATCCAAGTGGAGGAGTGCGAGGGGGAATGAGAAATTTTCCCAAAGTGAAAAATGCCAAATTTTCGAAGGGCAAAGTGCGCCCCTCAGGCCCGAGCCAATAAAATAGTGCCACGTGTCCAAGTGGCAAAAAAATTTTAAGATTTTAAGGGCCCGAAAGAAATTTTCAAAGGATGAGCCCACAAATGAAATCAGAGCCTGACACGTGTCATCCAAGTGGTGGAGTGCGGGGAAAATTTGAAAATTTTTCCAAAGACCAAACGGGTAAAAAATTCAAACTTTTTGCCGGCCGATCCGATTTTGGCCTGTTTTTGCCCTAAATCTTCAAATGCCATATCTTTCGATCCAGAGCTCGATTTTCATGTTCTTTATATCAATGGAAAGCTGGTGAAATTATCTACATGATTCTGGGGTCAATTTTTTCATTTTGGTTCATTTTGGAGAGAGAAAATCAAGAAACGTCTCTGGCACGTGGTAATGGCCAGAAATGACGTTTCAACAACCAGTTTTAATGCAAAATGGGTCGCATTCTTCTTCAGCATGGCCAAAATGTCAGGGCATGGGTCTGTAAGGATGCCCATGCTATTTTAATGCATCTTCATTCAATGAGGAATGGCTCCCACGTTTTTACACGTTTTCTCTCTCCTAGGCTCGACCCATGCATTGTAAAAAGCCAAATTTGGCTCATTTTTTTGGGGAACATTTCTTTGGATAGCAAGCTTCTTCTTTCACCTTCAACAAGTGATTTTTGCAAGTATCAGACCTCTTGATGGTTGTAATAGGTTTTTACCTTTTGATGTTGTAATGCAAGGATTTTGACAATGGAAATGACAATACAGGCTCTGTGACTAGTTTTCATCCTTTGGTTGTGTTGTTTGCTTCATTTCAGACTTTCAATTACATCTTATCAGTTTGTGCATGATGTTTATGTTGCATTCCATGATCTGTGTCTATCTGCAGAACTAGAAGTGTTCACCACTCCTCCTTTGGTGTATCACCTATTAGTTTAGTTTCAATTTTTGCACTTTCTATCTCTGTCTCCTTGGAATTTAGAGTAGGATTAGGATTCAAACCTCTGCAATTGTGCAAATAATAGATCTAATCAGAGGAGTTTGAGGAACCAGCCTCTAATCTGGAGATTCCTCTCTCATTTTGCAAGTCCCACACTTGGAGAGAGGTTTCAATGTTGTGCAATCACACTGGATGCTTAGAATGATCAAACTAGAAATCTGATCAACATCCAGGGGGTGCTGCTGATTTGCACTAACAGTTTTGGCACGCCCGGTGGGACCTTAGAGGTCTTCACTTTTATTGCAACAAGATCGATGTGCACTTGTTGTAAGTTCCAGCTTTGAAGGAGCTTAAAATCACACATCTGGCGACTCCAAAAGAAGCATAATCCGCTGGTTTCAGCAGTCCAAGCCTGGAAAATTTATGAGAAGAATACAGACCAGGTCAAGAACTAGGGAGGAAGGATTGTTTGTTCATCTACACCTATCTCCAGGAAGAGAAAGAAGGGGAAGAAGAGCTCAAAGATCTCCATCTCCACCTAATAGAACCTTGTCAACACCTCCACCTGGTAGGCCTTTCATCCAATCAACAAGGGTTCTCAGGCCAATCAGAATGGTGCAACCACCGAATCCGTATGTCAATTTCACTAGCAGCAGCCCACTTTCTCTCAATGCACAACATCCAATCCCAGTTGCAGCATTGAAGAACATTCCATACTTCACTGGAGAGAACCAGACTACTCCTGGTGATCATGTTAAAGACATTGCCAACCTTTGTGCAATTCATGAAATCAATGAGATGCAAGTTGTTGTCAAATTGTTGGCATCCTCATTCAAGGGGAAAGCTTTACAATGGTTCAGGAGCCTTGCCTCAGGTTCTATCCAAAATTGGAACCAGCTATGTATAGCCCTCCACGAGCAGTTTGGAGAGAAGGGAGATAACTTGTCCCTTTTGGAACAGCTGACAACCATCAAGAGAGCTCCCAATGAGTAGCTGACCGACTTCAACTTCAGATTTCAAAGGACTTGGGAGAGGATTCCAGTGGCAGTAAGGCCAGCAGCAGAAGGTGCTTTTCTATATTACCTTAAAGCCTTAAATTCTGATATTTCTATGTTGATTCAATCCATGGGAGGCACAACTATCCCTGTTGCTTATAGCATTGCCATTAGAGCTGAAAATTGTTTAATTCAAGCTGAAAGCTAGCTCCTAGGCCTCCAATGCCATTATATCCAAGTTTAGAGAGCCCAAGTACTAGTCAAGTGCCTGTCTTAGCTCCTATTCCCACTCCTAGAAATCAGAATTCAAGTGAAGCTTCTACTTCATCTTCTAGTGCCTCAAACGAACTTCAAGAAGTCATGAAGCAATTGCAAAATCTAGGCAATGAGCTGGTTACACTCAAGAGGCAACAAGCCCAAAGTTTTAGACCTTCTTATCAGCCTCAAGCTCGGCCTAACAGGCAGCCATATCAGCCTCAAAGACCACCCAATCTAGCTACAAATCAGAATCAAGCAAGGCCTCCTTAATGCACCATTTCAGCCCGATAACCCCAATGTTGCATCCACATCTAGAGCTTTGGTACCGGTGCAAAATAACATGGCCCAAGAATATGATTGGTGTTTCCCATGCAGTCAGCCACATAACCAATCAATGTGCTTTAACGGTGCATTAAATCAGGCTCTTATGGTGCAAACCATTGGTGGGTCGCAAGAGTCCAGCCACGAAGAGGATCAACAACAAGAAGCACCTCAGCAAGGAACATCTCCAAACGAAACTACTCTTGTCAATTGGCAGGCTGAAGATTTCTGTGGTATGAATCAAATACCCTCTCAAAGTGTTGCAGCCAACACAAGGTCAAAAAGGAGAAATTTGGGTGAAGGACAACCATTGGCTCCAAATAATCCACAACCTTCTACCACTCCACAAGCTGTTGGCAAACAAAATGTAGTTCCAAACATGCAAGGAGCACCCAAACCAGCTCCTAAACCAACTCACATGCCAGTTGTTGCTGCCCACATGCAAGGGATGAATATGCAAACCAAGGACAGGGACAAGGAGATCCTTCATCACCATTTAGTATCATTGATCAGATGAAGAAGACAAATGTAAATATATCAATGTGGGAATCCCTATCTATCCCAGGCCAGAGAGATTTGCTACAAGCTGCCATGAAGGACTGGCCAACTTCAAATCAACAAGTCCAAATGCAAGAGAAGGTGCTCACAAATGCTTCCCAGCCTGAAGGGAATCATGGAGGACAACAAGGTAAAATGTTGAAGCCCCCTCCTTTTTATGTCTCATTAATCATTGGAAACCAATTGGTGCACAATTGCATGATTGATTCCGGGGCAAGTAGCTCAGTGATGCCCAAGCAAATAGCTGATCAGCTAGGACTTCAATATGAAACCATATCTAAAGGGTAGTGCGGTTGGATGGGACAACGAACAATAGTTGGGGTGATTAGAAACTTGAGTCTTACCTTGCATGCATGTCCAAATGTTGTTGTTTTACAAGATGTATCAATTATAGACCTTCCACCACTCTTTGCCCTATGTTTGTCAAGAGATTTCACAGCCAAGATTGGAGGATATTTGTCTGCTGATTGGTCACACATGCTTTGTTCAGAATGAGGTATGGAACCAAAGCTACAATCAGGTCTGAACCTATTGCAAACTTCCACATTGAGCCCTACACTCCAAGTCAGATCAATGCCAATTGTTCGGCATTTGATCAAGAAGATCACCCAAGCACTGATGAAGCTGACACCAAGGTTGGAAGCATCCCGGATCTAACTCTTGATGAATGGGAAAACAAGGTGCATGCTTTTGATCCTTATCAAGTAGAAGAATTTGAGCTAGGAGTCTATTGCATACATGAAGAAGATCAGCCCATTCCTAGCATCACCAAGCCAGACCACAAGGATGACAATGAGGTATGGCAGCTGTTTTTTGATGGATCAAGGAGTAGACAAGGTGCGGAGGGGAGCCATGCTTGGTTTCACCTCAAGGAGTAAAGTACTATTCAGCTTTTAGATTTCAGTTTGCATGCTCCAATAACACTTGCTTGAATATGAAGCCTTGGTGCGAGGATGCATTGGGCAATAAAGAGAGGATAAAGAACTTGCAAGTCTTTGGTGACAGTGAATTGATTGTAAATTAGGTCAAAGGGCAGCATGCTTTGCAAGAATGATCTACTCAAGTGCTACAAGAACAGGGTGTGGGACCTCATTGAAGATTTTGAGGGCTTTGGCATCAAATCAGTTCCTAGGAAAGAGAACCAAGCTGTTGACAGGCTTGCAGCAGTTGGGGCAGCCTTTGATATTGTGGAAAGCATTCAAAGGACAAGGTACAGCCAAACATCCATGTGATTATGAGGCCTTCAGTGCCGGATAACAATGTAAGTTGGCAAGTGTTTGAGAATGACCAATAAATCATCCATTTCTTACAAGAAGAAGCTGAGTTCTCAGCTAAAAATCAGGAAAAATTAGAACAGCAGTATGGTGACCAAGTGGTACAGCTGAGAACTAACAAGCTGCCCAAGGGACTTATCACTTTGGAGTCCATTTTCAATCCCAATGATCAGTTTAGGAAAGAGAAAGCAAACATTCAGGTCAAGAGAGAAGATTCAGTATCCATCTTGGTGGAAGAGAACAAACCATTGCAAATTGGAAAGATGACAACTGAACAAGAAAGGTATGAGTTCATACAGCTGTGTCAAGAGTTCCCTGATGTGTTTGCTTGGAGCTACGAAGATTTGAAAGGTTTCAATCCCAAGTTAGCTCAGCACACCATTGAGTTGGATCCAAATACTAAGCCCATCAGGTAGAAACAAAGGCCAGTCAATCCACACATGGAACCTCTCATGAGGAAGGAATTGAACAAGTTGATTGAGTCAAGAATCATATTCCCAATCAAGCATTCTAGTTGGGTTGCCAACTTAGTTCCAGTCAGAAAGAAGAGTGGAGAGATCAGATTGTGTGTTGACTTCAGAGACTTGAATAGAGCATCTCTCAAGGACCATTACCCACTCCCTTCTATGGAGAAAATTTTGCAAGTGGTGGCTGGCTCCGAGAGGTTTTCACTACTTGATGGCTACTCGGGCTATAATCAGATTATGGTGAAGGAAGAAGATCGTTCAAGATAGCCCTCACAACCAAATGGGGAACTTATGCATACAGGAAAATGCCATTTGGGCTGTCCAACGCTGGAGCTACCTTCCAAAGAGCAATGGACATGGCATTCAAAGGTTTGATTAACAACGTGGTGCTGATATACCTTGATGATATCACTATTTTTTCCAAAAATGCAGCAGACCACCTCTCTCATTTGAGACAAGTCTTTCAAAGGTGTAAGAGATTTGGAGTGTCTTTGAATCCTAAGAAGTGTATCTTCCTAGCACATGAAGGAAAGCTCCTTGGCCATATTGTCTCCAAAGAAGGATTAGCAATTGATCCAGAGAGGGTTGAAGCCATAAGAGCACTACCATTGCCAAGCCACAAGAAGGCCCTTCAGAGTTTCTTGGGGAGAATAAACTTTGTTCGGAGGTTTGTCCCAGATTTTGCAGCCCTTGTCAAACCTATCACCAAGATGTTAAAGAAAAGCATGGCTTTCAAGTGGACAACAGAAGGCAAGGAGGGTTTTGAAGCAATCAAAGAAGCCATCTCCCAAGCACCAACTCTCATCAACCCAGATTTCTCCAAGGATTTCATCCTCTATGCATTTGGAGGTAATGATACTATTTCTGCCATTTTGGTGCAGCAGAACAAGGACAATGATGAGCAGCCAATTGCTTTCTTCAGCCAAATCCTAGAGGACTATGAGGTGAGATATTATTTTATTGAGAAGCATGTACTTGCAGTAATCAGAAGCTTGAAGAAATTCAAGCATCTAGTCTCAAACAACAAAGTTCAGTTGTTGGTCTCTCATGCGGGAGTAAAGGACTTCCTCCTCAACAAGGATTTGAATGAGAAAAGGGTAGGTTGGATCACTCGTGTCATGGAGTATGACATTGAGATCAAGGTCACCAAGCTGGTAAGAGGAAAAGGATTGTGTGAGCAGCTAATTACAGGCAAGCAAAAGGGAGTATGCAATGAAGAAGAGGCTGTTTTGACATTCAAGATAGCCATGTGCAAGGTAGCACTCAAGAAGAGGATAATGTTGTCCCCACTCCTTGCTTGGACCCAAGGTATAATGCACTTCCTAAGCATGGGCCTATGCCCTCAGAGAGATGAACAAAACCCAAAGAAGACACTTGATTGCAGGCTGTCCCATATGCCATAGTAGATGGTGTTTTGTTCAAGAGAGATGTGAATGGAGTCTTTCTTGAGATGCATTAACACAAATTAGATTCATAGGGTGTTGGAAGAGTTCCATGGTGGACCAGCTGGTGGTCATTTTACACCAAGAGTGACAGCCCTAAAAATCATGAAGGCTGGTTATTATTGGCCCAAGATTTTCAGTGATTGCTTCGCGTGGATCAAAGGTGCAAGAATTGTGCATTCTTCACGGGTAAAGAGAGTCTAGCTGCCCTTCCATTACATCTAATTTTAGTTGACCAGCCATTCATGCAATGGGGTTTAGACTTCATTGGAGTCATTAATCCCAATTCAAGCCAAGGGCATAAGTGGATTTTGACAGCCACAGACTACTTCACCAAATGGATGAAGCAAGTAGCACTCAAGGAAGTGAATGAATCTAGCATCTTAGAGTTCTATGAGGGATAGTAACCAGATTTGGCATACCTGCTACAATAATCTCGAGATAATGCATTGGCATTCATTGGATCAGGTGGTGAGTGGGATGTCAAGAACGGGATCTACCTAAGTACTTCATCAAACTACTACCCTCAGGGTAATGGCCAAGGCTGAATCTACAAACAAGAACTTGTTGAGGATCATTAGGAGGACTCTTGATGAGAATCAGAGGTCTTGGCATACCAAACTGAAATCAGCCTTATGGGCTGATAGGATAACTCCCAAGAGATCCACAGGTAACTCTCCATTCAGGCTTGTTTATGGAAGAGAGGCAATCTTGCCCATGTCACTTGAGTTTCCAACATTGGAACTCATGAAGCAGTTAGAGTTGCTAGAGTTTGGGCCCATGGAGGTGAGATATGCAGAGTTGATGGAGCTCTAAGAGATCAGAGATCAGGCATCCCAAGCAATGGAGAAGGATCAAGCTTTGATCAAGAAGACCTTTGATAGGAAGGCCAAGAGTAGATCTTTCCAAGTTGGAGATCTAGTGTTAAAATGGGATGCAGATAGAGCAAAACCAGGAAGGCATTCAAAATTTGATGCCATTTGGAGTGGCCCATACATGGTCACAAAGTGTAAGGACAGCAATGCCTTCCATTTTCTTCATTGGATGGCGAAGAACTGCAGATTCTAGTCAATGGAATCCATCTAAAGCATTCTTTACTAAAGGAAAATTCTCCACCTTGTAAATATTAGCTTAGGTTTTCATTCCTCCAAGTGCTTGTGCACATTGTTTTCTTGTAGGTTGTTTTGCTTTCCCTAAGTGATTTGGCACAGGCTTGTTTTGTCCTGAGATGTTTTGTAGCCCTTGCTTCCATCGGGTGATATTCCATCTTCCTCCTTGCAACATTCTAAGTTAGTTGGGGTTCCGAATAGACAACTCATGACTCCATGCCCAATGGATGCTTCAGGCAGCTGGCCGTTCTTCATCTAGCAGGCAGATAACCCCGCTGAGTCGCCAAAATTGTTATCCAAAATTCACCCCTCAAGGTAATTTTGATAACATGCATCAAATTATTCAGTCCTGAGCAAGTAAGATTGATTTAAGGCCCAAAATCATGTTTTTCGGGGTCCCCTCGGCCTTTTTTCTAACTCTCCCATCCAAGAAGAAATCCCAACGAGTTAGAAAAAATGGAAAAAATGCAAAAAATAAGGTTGCAGGACTGTTTTAAAGCATTTCGGGTCTGAAGGGTTCGGGTCGTACTGAGGTTCGTCGTACCAAGCTTGGGGCCAAAAAAGCAAGAAAATTGGCTAAGTCTTTTGTTTCGCGGTCGGTTGTTAGGGACAGGTTGGGACGTCGGGACGCGAGGGACGGAAAAGCCGAATCAGCCGAAAGCAAAGAAAAATCACCTAAGTCTTTTGTTTCACGCGGTTTGGGACAGCCAGGGACAAAAAGTACGTGGAGGACGTGAACTAGGCTGATTCACCAAAAGACAGTCCATTTCGGGCAGTTCGGAGATATTTGTCGTGACATTCAGGACTAAAGTACGCGGGGACGAAAAGGTGAAAAGCCAAATTGATCGCCAAAAGCAGATTCATTTCGAGCGGTTCGAGATATTTGTCCCAGTGCATCCAGGGGACAGTTGGGACAAAAGTACGTGAGGGATGCGTGGGACGCGGAAGCCCGAATCGGCCAAGCAGAGATTTTCGTCCCGGAGTGGCGAGCAAAGGAGGACTTAGAAAATTTTCCAAGTTTGAAAAAGTTTTCAAAGGTAAAAGTTTTGGCCCCCGCAGCCGCCATCGAATGGAATCTTGACATGTGTCATCCAAGTGGCAGAGCATGGGGGAAAATGGGAAATTTTCCCAAAGTGAAAAATGCCAAATTTTCGAAGGGCAAAGTGCGCCCCTGTCTTCCCGAGCCAATAAAATAGTGCCACGTGTCCAAGTGGCAAAAGATTTTAAGGGGGCAAAAGAAATTTTCAAAGGATGAGCCTGACATGATGAATCGATCCTCGACACATGTCATCCAAGTGGTGGAGATCGTTAGGGAAAATTTGAAATTTTTTCCAAAATGACCAAAAAGGTAAAAATTCAAACTTTTTGCCGCCGATCCGATTTTGGCTGTTTTTTCCTAAATCTTCAAATCGCCATATCTTTCGATCCAGAGCTCGGATTTTCGTGTTCTTTATATCAATGGAAATCTGGTGAAATTCTCTACAAGATTATAGGGTCATTTTGCATTTTAATGGAGTTTGGAGAGAGAAAATCAAGAAACGTCTCGGCACGTGGTAATGGCCAAAAATGACGTTTCAACAACCAGTTTTAATGCAAAATGGGTCGCATTCTTCTCAAAGCATGGCCAAAAATGTCGGGGCATGGGTCATAAGGATGCCCATGCTGTTTTAATGCATCTTCATTGATGAGGAATGGCTCCCACATTTTTACACACTTTCTCTCTCTGGGCTCGACCCATGTATTGAAAAAAACCAGATTTGGCTCATTTTTTTGGGAACATTTCTTTGGATAGAAGCTTCTTATTTCACCTTCAACAAGTGATTTTGCAAGTATCGAGACCTCTTGATGGTTGTAACAAGTTTTACCTTTTTGATGTTGTAATGCAAGGATTTTGACAATGGAAATGACAATACGAGCTCTGTGACTAGTTTTTCAACCCTTTGTTGTGTTGTTTTCTTCATTTCAGACTTTCAATTACATATTATTATCGCTTATGCATGATGTTTATCTTGCATTCCATGATCTGTCTCTATCTACGAACTATAAGTGTTCACCACTCCTCCTTTGGTGTATCACCTATTAATTTAGTTTCAATTTTTGCACATTCTATCTCTCGTCTCCTTGGAATTTAGAGTAGGATTAGGATTCAAACATCTCGCAATTGTGCAAATAACAAATCTAATCGAGGAGTTTGAGGAACCAGCCTCTAATCTGGAGATTCCTCACTCATTTTGCAAGTCCCACACTTGGAGAGAGGTTTCAATGTTGTGTAATCACACCGGATGCTTAGAATGATCAAACTAGAAATCGATTAACATCCGTGGGTGCTTGCATTTGCACTAACAACTCCTTTGTATTTTACACCGACCATATGGCGTTAAAGTACTTGGTGAAAAAGCCTGTTTCTACAAGGGCGCATATGTCGGTGGGTGTTGTTATTTCAAGAGTTTTAGTTCACGGTAGTTGTGAAGCCTGGAAAGAGTAATTGTGGACCTGATCATTTGTCAAGGATTGATTCAGGAGGTGCACAGATCATCAAGAGACAATTCCGATGCACAACTTTTTAGGTTGCAGACGCGCCCTCATATTTGGAGGAAATTGCAGTATTTCTAAAGGAAGGTGTGGCACTAGAAGGGATGAAGACATTAGAGAAAAATCAACTAGCCATATGTGCCGCACCCTACATGTTGATCAGTGGGGACTTATAAAAATTAGGGCGTGATGAATTTTTGCGCAGGTGTGTACTAGAGCATGAGCACCTTGCCATCATAGAGGAAGCACATGGAGGAAGTGCAGTGGAAATTATTCGAGCGACGCCACCGCACATAAAATATTAATGACAGGATTGTGGTGGGAAACTCTATATAAGGATTGCAACGACTATTATAAAGCGTGTGACCACTTTGTCAACGCGTTGGCAAGCTAGGAAGGAGAGATGAAATGCCTTTGTGCCCTATACCTAGTGTTGAACCTTTTGAGAAATGGGAAATAGACTTTGTAGGCCCTATTACACCAACAACATGTAGGACTAGACCATGCTACATAATCACTTGCACGGACTATTTGACAAGGTGGGAAGAGGCAACCCCAACTAAAGACTGCACAACAACTACAGTAGCAAGGTTTTTATGGGAAAACATTATCACAAGGTATGGATGCCCTTTAATTTTAACCAGCAATATAGGTACACATTTCTTGAATGAGACCGTGAGGATCCATTAGTAGAGTTCATGGTGGCTCATCACAAGACTACACCTTATCACCCATAAGAAAATGGAACCGCATAAGCATTTAACAAAATACGAGTCATACCCTAACAAAAATTTGTGATGTTGGAAGAAAATATTGGGATGACAAGGTATCAACCGTATTATGGGCTTATAGGACAACTTATAAGAGGCTAAACAAAGCCACACCATTTCAATTGGTGTTTGGCGTGAATCATTCTGCCATTGAATTCATGAAACCTTCTCTAATAATAGCACATCTTTGGGGGATGGCTGATGAGAAAGCATTGGAAGAGAGAATTGAGGAATTGATGAAGCTAGATGAAAGAAGATCACTCACCAGGTGGAGCCAAATAGTAGAAAAATCAAAGCAAAAAGCATGGCATGATTGCCACATTAGGAACAAGAAGTTTGAGGTTGGGCAGATGGTCTTACTATATGATTGTAAGTTTCTGCGCTATCCTAGGAAGTTGAAAGTACATTGGTTGGGTCCCTACACAATCTCATACATCCTTGATTCGGTGCACGCGCGATTCTGAAGTCTTGGATGGAATGAAATCACCTAGACACTTTAATGGGAGTAGGCTTAAGCCCTACTATAAATAACGCTTCTTGGTGTTTATAAATAAGGCGCTTTTCCGATAATTTAGAATTTCCTTTATGCATTTTCCTTTCTTGTGTTTCCCTTTTGCGTTGTTTTTTGTTTTGCACCTTGGGTGCTTAAAACCTGTTACTTTTTGAGGGTTTTGAATACACAGAGGCCCGCACATTGTTTATGTGTGAGGTGGAGTGATGTGAAGGAAAGCATGGGTAAAGTGCTAAGGAGGATTTTGTTGGAAAGTCTATTTAGTGGCCTGTTGAAAGAGATTCATGAAAGAAAAGGTGGAAAAGGATGGTTGGTGTTAAGATAAGGCTACTTTCAGATCCCACGTACAGAGAAGGAAGAAGCGCATAAACAACACAAGGTAGGCGAGAGAAAAAATCATGACAAAAGAAGCTCCTTCGGTGCTGGTGACGCACGTGCAAGAGTCTCCTGTCAAGATGGATTGGTTGCGTGTCAGAAGGTTGGAGATTATCTCATGCAAGGTTGGGTGCATGAGTTAGGGCACATAAGTTAGGATTTGTTTGAAAAAGCCACTTTAAACATTAAAAGTATGGTGGTAGGTGAAGTAGCATTTAATGCTTAAAAAATAGAAAAAACTATAAATAGAGGTTCAAGTATTTCATTATTCACTTTGCATATAAGGAGAAAGAAGCGCTTTTACATCTTTAAAATTAGGGCTTCTAACCAATCATGTGTGAAGAAAAATTTGAAGAGTTTGAGCGTGAGTAACTAGTTTGGATTTGCAAACCAGAAGAAGGGATTTCACGGGCATAAGAGAAATTGTGAGAAGGCGTTGTCTTGTGAAGGAACTATCCCAGTTAGGGTTTGAAGAACTAGGGCATGGGTTTAAAGGGTTTTCTTCACAAGTTCGAGATCTAAGGTTGGAGGGAGTGGAAGAATAGAGTAATAAGAAGTGATTGAAGTGATAAAAGGACACTGAAAATGACACCTAAGAAACTAGTTGGCACACCTAAGAAGGGAAAGGGAAAGGGAAAGGGCAAGCAAAAAGAAACTATCATGCATACAAATGAAGAGTGGTACACAAAATGTAGTACCCAGATGGAGTGTTGTTTGGGAAGGAGTGGGAATCCCATTTAAGAAATATGTCAGTAAATGATTACAATCATCGCTCAAGCACAATCGAGAAGGAAATGGCACTGGAGTTAGTGTGCCCAACAAATAAAAGGACACTAGAGGGTTTTCCCATCTATAATGATGATGTAAAAAGACAAGTTGGAGAAGTCAGATTATTGCAACTCTTTGAGTTGCCCTACTTCGGGAAGCCTAAGCGCTTTTATCAATGGTTGATGTTGCGCATGCACGAAGATTACTTTCACTTCGCAGGCGCAAGATGCGCATTACCCCTCAGCTTGTTTCACATTTCACAGGCCTCATCTGTGAAGGAGATAGTTTGGAGGATGACCTAAGTGACAAGGAGGCAATTAAGGAAACTATCACTGCTTATGCATATAAAAAGGGGTCGAGGTACTTTGATATCACGGACATCAAGGACCCGGTGATGAAGATGGTCACACACCTTGTGACAAAGATAAATGGCCAAGAGAGATGGACCCAGGTTAACAAGGCCTAGTTGAATGTTTGCAGGAGGAAAATTTCGGAGGGCACCATCTATAACTTATTTGCATTCATTACGGATGAGATTGTCAGCAGTGCGAAGGAAGGTGATAAAATATTTTTGGTAATGTCCTATTAACCATTGTGTTTTCAGAGATTGGAGTGTCGATGCAAGTGGAAAAATTTGTGTGGGAGTACCCTACTGAAGACCCTTCACCCACAAAGAGATTTGAAAAGTACACCTGTGATAGTATGACGGTCGTGCACAAGGCGCACTTGGAGAAGTGGTATACACACCTTGAGGAATGTGTTTGGGGTAGAATGGAGGATCCTTGAACAACTACCAGCAACCACCAAGGGAGAAGCCAAGTTTCTGTGTACCAACATTTCTACCTCGGCAGATTTAAATTGATAGATGAGACATGGAGCCCATGGTGCAAGCTCCCTTTTTCCTTCACAGCTCAACACTTCCAAGCGGGAGTGAATAGGTTCAAAGAATCCAAGAAGTTGAAGTTAGACCTTGGTAATCTAGACCGGGACCACAGAGAAATGTACAAAGGGTTGGTCTACCCCAACAAGTGCATGTACGTGGAGAAGTATGTGTCGCATGAGGTCCAAATGGTGAGACCCATGACTTTTCCCATTATAAGAGGATCCGTAACGTGAGTATACCTCCGCATAAGACCCAAATTTGAGAAGGGCGTGTATCTGGAGAATGAGATGTCCATACCTGAGGACCCAACTGGTAGGAAAATACCCGCGCCCAGATGGGAGGAAAAATAACCAGAGAAGAAAGTACCAAGTGTAGTGGATACACAGGTAATAGGTTCCCTTGGGAAAAGTTCCAACAAGTATGTATTCACGTAAGAAGTCCATAATCAAATAGAAGACTCCGGAGCCAGAGAAGCCATTAGACAAGGAGTCATCGAAAGAAGAAGAGATAGAGTCACCTACATTGGAATCCCGGTTAGGAAGAAGTAGAGGATAGAAGAGGAGACCACCTCGGAAGAAACTAAGAGTTTGGAGAGATACATAGGTGAAAAGGATGATGATGATGAAGAAGATGACAATGAAGAAGATGATCCGGAAGAGATCAAGAGCCACCTATCTTCAATGTGCATGATTTAGAAGAAGAAGGTGGAGAAGAAGAACAGGGGTTCCTTTTCATATGGCGCAAGGGTAGTCAGGAGGGGGAAGGCACCTAGGACATGGGAAGAAGTGAGGAGGTTGGCATGTAGAAGCAGAAGGCTCTAAGCCTTACGCGGAACAGATAAACAAGGTGGTAGAAAGAGAAGAAATGAAGATCATTGAGACCATGGTGGAAGAGGGGTTGGAGCACAACACTGAGCTGGTGTTGAATAAGGATAAGGAAGAGAGTGTGAAAAGGACCATGATAGCATTGGAGGCCCCACTTTAACTATAGTTATTCCTAAGGGCACGTGCATGGGAGGAAAGCATGCGAGAGGAGGAGAGGCCAAGGATGGGTTATATTGATGACCCCAACAAAGTGTTACACACATAGTTCCAAATCAAAATTCTAGCACAGGAGCTCATGGTAATGTCATCTTTTGATAAGGAGGCTACTTACCCATAGACAAGGAAGATGCTCTCATGGGCATTTGAGTCCCATCTTGATGAGCTAGAATTTGAAGTTAGCCACGGGCAATAATAACATTGCCAGAATCAAAAGGAGACAACCCATTGGTGAATTCTCAAAACTCTCGGATGAACAATCACCCATGCACTCAAAAAGGTCTCTTTTGATAAGGAGGCTACTTACCCGTAGACAAGGAAGCAGCTCTCATGGGCATTTAAGTCCCATCTTGATGAGCTAGAATTCAAAGTAAGCCACGGGGTAATAATAACATTGCTCAAAAGGAGATAACCCATTGGTGAATTCTCAACAACTCTCGATGAACAATCAACAATGCACTCAACAAGTCTCTTGAGGTCGAAGCTAGACTCTTTGGGTGGAATGATAGAATCAAAGATCTAGAGGATGAAATGAAGAAGGAGGAAGAGCTAGTTGTGAGGACAAAGGAGTTAAGTCAAGAAAGGTTGATCAATACCTAGTGGCAACATGAGTTAAGGGACAAGAAGGCTAGGGTACGTGAAAGTTTACAAAAATGTGGAGTCCATTACAAATGCCATAGTGTTGAAGCATCTGGACCTAGCACCTTCCGCGCGGAAGTATGCATCTACCTTGGAATGCCTGGAGGACTTAACAAGAACCCTCACCATGGAGAGGCAACCGCTAGCTTTGGAATCTGCAGAAGAAGTGGCCACGTGCTTAGAAAAGGAGGATAAATTGAAAGTCGTGGCACTCATAGCTGAATACAACAAGGTCCTTGCTGATGTAAAGATTGCCTCCCGAAATGCTGAGGCCACGTACGACAACTGTGTGGACAGAGACAAAGTGGTGAGCATGTTGGTCGCAATGATGAAGCGGAACTTAAAGAGTTCCAGGAGAAGAACAAGGGGAATAGAGCAGTGCGAGAAAATATCCTAGCCATGGTCAAAAAAAATCGATGCCATTGAAACCTTAAGGGGTTCAATCAAAAATAGTTGAAGGAACTATACCCATATTACATGAAGGATGGATGCACTGGAGGATATAGGCAAGGAGTTAGAGAAGATTGTTGACACCATGAGTGCACAAGGGGATGGGATGGGTTTTGATCAGGTGAGCACCTTAGTAGGTGATATTTTCCAGAGAGCATAGAATGAAGTCGATGCATGGAACAAGTTAGAGGCTGACTTGCAAAAAGATTTCCCTAGCTTTTTGTAATAATGTCATCACTAGTCCCATTCTTTCTTCTTTCTCAAATTCTTCATCCCTTTATTCTTTTCCAATGTAAGTCTACTATGATTCCTTATCCATTTAAGAAGTTTTCCATAGACGGAGAATAGACATAGTGTGGGGTGATGTTGGCCCCCTGAAATATTGGCTAAGTGTAAAAAGGCATGTAGGTGCGCAAGGCCTAGTTGAAGAAAGGCGTGCAAGGAGAAGGCACGTAGGGAAGGGTTTAAGGAAACCCATGGCATGCATGTGGAAAAATTCAAGGTTTCAGGACTTATCCATATTGGGCAAGATATACAAGAAAATCATGACTCATTTGCATATATGGAGTGGATAAGGTGCCATCTTGGCGACAGTTGGCCTAGGAAGGAATATGCCATGCGTTAGAAGCTTCTAGAAGGACATCATGGCAAGGAGTGGTGAGCTCAAGCCTGGAGGAGCATGCGCTCATGGAGGACCACATTTAGACACTTGGTGATGGATCTGAGGCCGCAAGAGAATGAGTTGGCAGTTTAAAAGGCTATATATACAAGTGCTTGCAGAAGTAATAGATATATAGAGAGAGGGTAGAGCTCTGTAGAAATACTACAAGGACTCTATTAGCTTGGGTAAATAAGGGTAGGAAAGGATGTATCAAGGGTTTGGGAGTTATAAATTTTCTTTTGAGGGCCTAGTTATATGAATCCAATTATAATGCATGACTACAGTCTACCTTTCTGTGACATTTTGTAATGGGCCTAATGAATGTAATGAGGTTACTAGTTTATATGAATATGAGCATTAATGGTTCTGATACATACATCCTTCTTCATATTTCTTTTTCATTTATGTTTATGAACTAAGTATGAATGCTTGTATGACTTCCTTTCTATTTTGGTGTAAGTTCTATAATATGTTAAGCACTTTATGTCTGGAATGACTGTAAGGATCTAGAAGCCGTTCTGAGCTCTATGGTGCTTATATGTCTTATTTCCTTTCAAATCTCTTAAACTTGGATCATAGATGATGTTTCCCACTAAACTCACATAAAGAGAGACTTGGCACCCACACGTGCCTTGGTGAGCGCCTTGGCGCTACCGGGTGATAGTGCCGACGCACATGGGATTTTTTTCCTTTGTGATGGGGGTAAAAATGACTACAATAAAGGATTTAGCCAAAAATGAAAAGGGATTGGTGTTTCCAGAGCTAGAGCATAATAAATTCATCATCAATAGGTATGGAACATAGTAATTCTCCCTTACTTCTAGTTTGGATGCATTTACCAAGGATATTTTGGAAAAGAAGTCGACCTAGGAGGCTTTATTATGTCAATCAAATGAAGAAATTATTTCCTTTAATGCCCAACATAAGACACAAAAATACAATGATCAGGTCATTATATTGATTTGTCAAATATGAATAATATCATCTTTGAATGTAAGCATGTAGTTTTATCAAAATTTAAAAACAAAGAGAAAGGTTTAGATAGATAATTAAGTGTCTTGGGTCCAGTACAAAGCTTAAGAAGTACAAAGTACCAAATGAATCAAACATGATAGTAAAGGAGTGATAAGATTATATCTAGACAAGCTCAATGTATAATTGTTCTACAGATGATGATAAGGAAATGCGATCTTGCATCATATCAAAGAAATAAGGAATGGAAAACATATATAATGAGAATTGAGATTGTGGAATCCATCAAGGTATATCAAGATTCTTTCTTATTAGCTAGCTTTGCATTGAATTCTTGAAGATAAGACTGATTCTTGAATTCAGAAATGCCACCAATAATCACCTTAACAAAGATATAAAGTATGCATGATAGATCACAGAGATAGAAAATTCTAGATTCTTCATTATAATCCAAGGATCCAACATAGATCGAGTCTTCATTAGTGTAGACACATAATCACACACTTTGGGTAATTATCTACTCATGATCACAAACTACTATTCATATGATTCCTAAGCGGGAAAAGTACTAATTAACCCATGTCTTTAGATACCTTTATTTGCTTTCTATTGATACTTTTAGACCAGGACCCTTACTTTCTCGCCTACCTTTTTACTCTTCATAATTTGTCATCTTGGACAATAGTGCCCATCCAGGACACCAGTGCAGCCAGGAACCCTTGTCCCCTCTAGGAGCTCTTGTCCCCTTTATATTTTACTCACACTTTTTAGGTCCTTTCTAGCCATTTGAGCATCTTATCTTTTTGGTAGTCAACCTTTTTGGGGTTAATTATGAAATTCAAGCGAAGGAATCATATAAATATAAAGTTATGTGATCATAATAAAGGACCAAGCACTAAGCACTAGCTATCACCACCTAAGGTTGTATCCATCAAGGCATCTAATAACTCCATTACATCCATCTAGCTCTATCACAAGGGACATAAGGGCTGGTTTTATGTATCACACTTTATAGGAGGGAAGTTCATTATATTCCATGCACACATTTATTACATTATACATCTAGCTACTAGCTCACTATCCAAGTGTGACACTATAGACATAAAATCACACACTTTGGATAATTATCTAGTCTCAATCACATACTACTATTCATATGGTTCCTAAGTAAGAAAAGTACTAATTAACCAATGTATTTGGCCACCTTTCTTTTCTTTATGCTTATGCTACAAGTTTTGTACTCTTACTTTCTCAATCTATCTTTTCACCTTTCGGAATTTGTCATTTTGGACACTAGCGTTCGCCTAGGACACCAGGCCTTCCAGTGCCCCCATCCCCTCTAGGTGCCCTTGTCCTCTTTGTACTTTGGTCACACTTTTTGGGTCCTTTCTAGCCATTTGAGCATCTTATCTTTTTGTAGTCAACCTTTTTGGGGTTAATTATGAAATTCAAGCAAATGAATCATATAAATATAAAGTTATGTGATCATAATAAGGGACCAAACACTGCCAATGGGGTGGGAGTGGTGTGGTCAAGTCACATGGTTGTGTGCTTGCCCACCCATGTTTAAATCCCCCTAAGGCATGATCCTCCTCGGAGGTGGTTTCTCCGCTAGAGGCGGCATCTCTGCTTGTCTTGTGCTAACATGGGTGGTTACTCCTCGTTCTAACACTAGGGATCCTCCTCACTACCAACGTTGGTGGCTCTTCCTCTCACTGCTGACGTTGGTGGCTTCTCCTCTCGCTGCTGATGCTGGTGTCTGCTCTGCTCACTTTTGATGCTCCTCTCATTGCTGACACTGGTGGCTACTCTACTTCTGCTTCACGACACTTTGGTGGTTGCTCCTCTCATTGTTGATGCTAGTGGTTTCTCCTCTCATTTCAATCATTGATAGTTTTCCCACTCACTATGGTCATTGTTGTTGGTTGCTGCATCTTCATTATGGTTTCATGGTTTCTTTAATTAGGTTCCTAATAGTGGTCCCCTTTATTATAACCAGGTTGTGGATCCTCTCAAAAAATCCTCAATTGTACAAGGATGTGGGTCCTTTCAATACCCTCAATTTACCCTCAATTCCAAAAAAATAAGGGACCGAACACTAAGCATCCAACTATCTCCACCTAAGGTTGCATCCATCAAAGGCATCTATAGCTCCATTTGCATCCATATAACTCCATCACAAGGGAAAAAGACTAGTTCATCTACATCACACTTCATAGGAGGGGAGTCTATTGTTTCCATGCACACATTATTTACATTCTACATCTAGTTACTTGCTCACTACTCACAAAGTGTGACACACACACATAAAGAACTACATTGGTCCGAGATGTAGTGCAACGCTGCTCTATGATAAGACCATAATTTTGGTAGCTTGAGGACAGTCTGACCCCTTCATTTGCATCTTTCTTTTTGGGGGTTTAATGATTTGTTTGGGGTTTTGCAGGTGATTTATTCATTTTAGATTTGTAGGTACTTCGGTGATCTTACAACAACCTTGACTGATCAAAATAAAACAAGTGTGAACATATTTTGACCATAGAAATTTGGGTTTTTTGAGCATCTACGCAGACCATGATACCTAGAAACCAAACCAGGGTTCCGACGGGCGCCCCCATCCCTCTCCAAGTTCCCCAGTCTAGTCAAATATGCTAGATCCACAAGTTTTAGGGATTCTGTGTGAAGGTCTTCCATCTCTGTTCAACCGATCTCCACTGCGACACAATCCAACAACCTCTACGAATCAAATAAGGCTCTTATAACCCTTTTTCACATTAGGGTTTTATATTTTCATTGCTTAGTTATTTGGGTTAATTTTTTTATTTCATTGTTTCATTTATTTATTACAAACTTGCATTAGATTAGGCTATTAATTTACATTTTAGCATAATCATTTTGGTGAACCCAACCCGACCTACACGCTATTAGGATCCTTGTTTCTTTATCACCACGAGTATATTAATCAATGACTTCTTGCTTTCCAATCCTAACTTAAGGCATATATTCCAACATCTCCTTGCTACTACTCGTATTCCTACTGATATGCATCTAGACTCCATTTATCAATCATTTTTTGATGTATTTTCTCAAATATTGCTTTCTTTTCTAATCCTCGTGGTTGATCTTTCTTTTTTATAATGATCCACCCTTGCATATCATGATTTGCATCTACAATGTGGGTATCAAGTATACTTTAATCGATAATGGATATGAACTTAATCTTTGTCCTATGTCATTCCTCGAAAAGCTTGGTCTTTTTGTTACCAATGTTAGTCCATCATGTCTCTCTCTTTATGCATATGATGGTTCTATTCATCCATGCATAGGTCACATTGTTCTACCTATCACTATAGGGCCAAAAACTCTCAACATAGTCTTCTTTGTCATTGACTTTCTAGTTTCATATAACTGTTTACTTGGTAGGCCATGGCTCCATGCCATGTAAGTTATTGCCTCTATAGTACATCATTGTGTCAAATTTCTACATGAGGGTGTCAAGTATATTGTTCTTCATGACCATCATCCATACAAATATTGTGACCATGATCCAAATACTACACTTCCTATTCCAAGAGTTGACACTACTGATGACCCACAACCCATAGATGAGCTACCACATTTACCACCACTTAAAGGTGTCATTTGCATGATAGATTATGCATTGGATACATCTATGCTTCCCCTTGCTACTACTACTTTGCTATGATTATTTATCGGGGACTTATTCCTACATCAAACATCACTCTAGTTCCTCCACCTTCTCATGTACTTGTCTCCATCAGTCATGCACCTCCTTTCACATGCACATTTTTCATGAATGATTCTTATTGGGATCATATTCCATTTGATCCTACTTGTGATGACACTATATGTACACATGATGGCTTGACTCACCTAGGCTTTACTTTTGAGGATCTCTATCATCCACTTCACACTTCTCATCTTTATCATGGGCTTGTTTGTATCACTTCCACCTATGGCCTACATGTCTTTCATCTCATAGTATTTATTACACGAGGCCCTCACTATTCACCACTTACATTAGAATAATCACGGCTTGATTACTTTGGGGACACCTTAGACCTTGATCATATAGATATCTCATTTCATATGCCTTTTGGCCACGTGTTCATTTGTAATAGTCCCTTTTTTGGCTATACACAATAATCACTCATTGGTATACACATAAATTTCCATTACCAACCTTAATCGATGAGGAGTATGTCATATGATGCTTATTCATTTGGTTTTGACCATGACAATGGGGACCTCTTAGATGATATTACATGATTTTGTTCTACATCATACGCACTTGGGGGCATCACACTTATCCCCCTCTAACATTAACAAATATATAATTCTCTCATCACCGCACATCTAGACCTATACACATGACACATGCATCCTATCACACACCTTAGTATCATCATATCACACACTCTTGTGCTTCGGTTCACACTTGACTATTGAGGGCATCCTATACACATAAACCTCACACACTACATAATAGACACTACACATTGTGCACATTCACACATCTTATATCTTGCATCTTACATCTTTGTGCTTCATGCATCATACACATTCTACACCTATATCATCCACACATCTTACATCCTATACATTCAACATTACACGCTTTGCATATCACACTACAACTACTACACACATTCTACTCATCTACTTTTACATGTTGCACTCACTACCCTATGACGCACTCTAATCTCATAGTCCATCTTGGATTGTTGAGCATAGACATCACAAATGGACCTAATCACACTCACATGTTCATCATTCAATATTTCTATCATGTGACATTCTTAGTGATATATGCCATAGGCTACATCATCACTTCTTCTAGTATATTTTGTGATATATGCTTTAGGCTAAATCATCTCTTCTTCTACTTATCTTGTGATATACACTTTAGGCTAAATCATCACACATTCTCACACCTCATCTCTATGTCACATATCATCACTACACATTCATCAAATCATGCTACACACAACATATTCTTATGAAACACTCTAGTTTATGGTTCATTCTTGACTCTTTGAGGGGGCATAAATAAATGAAACTCATTTTATAAAATTCCATTCATTTGGGGGGCATGCGGCTCCTATCATTCACTATGCATTCAATTCCATGTATCCACAACATACTATATATCTTGGTTGTATTTACTCTTGCTTGAATTTACTTGTACATGTTCACTTTATTACACATGCTAGATAGATATCTTATATGTCATTATCTTTATCATACACACATGCACGTTCACTTAATTTTCTAGTGGTGATTATAGATTACATAGGTTCATTACACATAGTATGGATGTTTGGTACAATACCTAGTACCAGCACCCACAATGGCTCTGAGGGATCAAAATTCATACACTACATGTGCTATCATTCATTTTTGTTCATAGTACACTACTTTATCGGTTTATACATTCTTTGACATACAATTTATCTTTATAAAATGATAATGGGTGCTTCATGTGCAACATTTGTTTTGTAGGACTATTATCCACCATGGTTATCATTACATTGTTTGTACTTATCATTGTATGCCATTGTTTTGCGAGATTTTCCCTTTGTCTTGTGTGCACTCTTGTTTTTTTCAGCCACTATGACCTTAATTGTCTTGTGACACTATGAGTAGTGTCCCATGTTTCTAACCCAATTTTTGTGGTTTATGTTATCTTCTTGCATGTTTACATTATTTGTTTGCATACTAGCCTTACACATTGTCTACACTTGTCTTTTACATGCACACTTGTTCGTACTAACACTTGTTTCCCAACCATTTGATTGCATGTGCCTTGGTTTCTACCAAGCACATCCCCCCTCATATAGGGCACATTTACAATGGTTGGTCCTCTTTTGGGCCACATTCTCCTTCAACGACGTCGCATGCACTCCCAAAGAGGGGGTATCATTTGGGTGAATCAATCACCCCATACAATGGTCTTTCACGGAGTTCCAGTAACTGTGGGGGGATAATTACATAGTTCTTAGACATGTCACCGATGCTTTTGATAGGGCAGAGAGTCCTTTAAAGCACTAGGTATCTACACAATGACTTTACGGGAAAAGAGTCCTTAACACAATACACATCATATGCAATGGTGTTTTATTTTGGGGAGCAGTTAAAGGTTAGAGGATAACACCAGACCTTCCTCTCTACACTACTTCTATTGTGGCATCAAATCACCCAAAAAAACCAGACAACACATAGATCTCTATAGTTTCAAGAAGCAATTAAAGGTTGGAGGATGACACTAGACAATTTCTCCCTACACTTCTTTGATTGCATTGGTGTGAGATCACCCAAAAAAATTACGCGCATCAACATCATCTACAGGATTATTTCTACACTATTTCCTCATCACTGATCAGGTGCACATGATCCTTTTTCACATTTTCAGCATTTTCCTTTACATACTTTCTTACGTGCTTTTAGACATATACATGCATATTTGATTATTTTATCACCTTCTGTTTTGCAGGTCCATCTATATGGGAAGTAGGTAGTCAACATCACCGACATCACACACATCGACACCAACAATATGTACAACATCGACATTTACACACATGTTCCCGCCCTAGGTTCATTTTCATCACCTTTTTACACTTTTTGCATTTTTAGTCTCCACACTCCATCTTTTTATCACTCCACGCTTTTTCTAGTCCCTCAACACACTTTCTACATCAATCTACATGGATATCAGGTACACATCTCTATCTAATTTATGTTACTGAGCTTTCCACTCACCAACATAAAGTGGGGGAAAATGTAGACACAAAATCATGCACTTTGGGTAATTATCTAGTCTCGATCACATACTACTATTCATATGGTTCTTGAGTAAGAAAATTACTAATTGACCATGTCTTTGTCCACCTTTATTTGCTTTATGCTTCTGCTATCACTCTTGCACTCTTACTTGCTCATTTCTATCTTTTCACCTTTCAACATTTGTTATTTTGAACACCAACATCTATCTAGGATGCTAGCGCTAGTTTCCCGTCCCCTCTGAGCACCCTTGTCCTATTTGTTTGTTTGTCACACTTTTTGGTCCTTTCTAGCCGTTTGAGCATCTTATCTTTTTGGTAGTCAAAATTTTTAATTAATTACAAAATTCAAGAAAAGAATCATATAAATATAAAGTCATGTGATCATAATAAGGGACCAAACACTAAGCATCTACTATCTCCACCTAAGGTTGCATCCATCAAAGGAATCTATAACTTCATTTGCATCCATCTAGCTCCATCACAAGGGAAAAAGGCTAGTTCATTTGCATCACACTTCATAGGAGGGATTTTATTGTTTCCATGCACACATTATTATTTACATTCTACATCTAGTTACTTGCTCGCTTCACACACAAAGTACGACACACACAAGAGTAGCCTAGGGCACAATTTTGCACACACACAGAGAACTACATTGGAGTCCGAGATGTAGTGCAACACTAAGATAATAAGTCCATCATTTTGGCAAATGAGGACAATCGACCCATTCATTTAAATCTTTATTTTTTAGGGTTTTGATGCTTTGTTTGGGGTTTTGCAAGTGATTAATTCATTCCAAATTTACAAGTACTTTAGTGATCTTACATCGACCTCGAGTCGATCAAGAGAAAACAAGTGTGAACATCTTATGACCCTAGAAATTTAGGTTTTCAAGTATCTACAAAGACCAAGGCGCCATGAGCACCCCATCCCTCTCGAGACGCCCTAGTTCTAGTAAAATTTTCCGATCTACAAGTTTTAGGGCTTCTAACCTCTACGAATCATTCAGGATCTTCTAACCCTCTTTGCATATTAGGGTTTCATATTTTCATTGCTTAGTTTATTGGGTTAATTTTGGTATTCCATTCTTTCCTTTATTTATTGCAAACTTGCATTAGATTAGGTTATTATTTTACATTTTAACATAATCAAACACACATAAGAGCAACTTAGGCACAATTTTGTGGACACACACAAAAATACATTGGGTATGAGATGTAGTGTAACAATCAATCGTAAGTTCACCATTGTGATAGCCGATGATAGTTTGAAACCTCATTTTGCATCTTTATTTTTGGGATTTGATGTTTGTTTGAGGGTTTTGTAGGTTCATTCTTCATTACAAGTTTCCAGCACCTTGATGATCTTGGTGCAACCTCGGAGTGATTAAAAGTGATTAAAGGAAAATACCTTACGATACCTCATAGGAGGTTTTATGAGCATTTCAAGTGACCCATGTGCCCATGTCTAGCCTTTCCTCTAGTTATTCATTTTTTGAGCTCTAATGCGATGGTAAGTGCTTCACATTTTCCTATTCTCCAACTCTGTGCATTCTCCAGCTCTTTGTGAATCATTTAATTTGTCTTATTCCTTCTCTCGTACTTAGGTTTTCACATTTCATTACTTAATTTTCTTGGGGTATTGATGTACTTAATTTATTACTCATTTATCGCAATATTGCATTCGATTAGGCTCTTATTTACATATTTAGCTTAATCATTTTTCACCAAAATTCTCAATTTTTCACACACACGCAATCGGGTTGAAAATTGATCACTCCCTACCCCATCACATCTCCATCGAGAACAAAAATTGAAATCACCAATCATTCAACACCGCAATCATCAATCTCGATTAATGCTCCTCATAACGGTCCCATGTCTCTCATTACACCACATGGATCAACACATTAATCCATGGTTCACCACACTATATGTTCTCATTCAACATGACTTCTACTACACTCTTCACTTACTTCAAAGAACATGGGATTCTAGGGACTTCTCTTAGGTATGCATCTGTTAGAATTTGTAAATTCTAATAAATACGGATTTAATCAACTTACATATTATATAATGTTATGATAAATATTTTTAAAAAATTACATCATAACATAAATAAATAAATAAATACTTACAAGAAATAAATAACACATGTGACACAAAATTTATAGTGGAAAAGCCTAATAGGGTAAAAACCACTTTCAAAATAACATTTTACTTCAAAGAACTTATTTTACATCCAAAGAAAAGCACCTCCTCTTTTGAAACCATATTTACTAAGGGTAAAACCAAATCACTTGATTTGCACACCTTTGATATATTTCCCAAATATATCAAATGAGGACCTAAATTCCTTTTTATATAAGGTGATCAAGCATGTCTCTCTAACCCACCTTTTCAACCTAAAATGGTTGACACATACACCTACGTTTATAATATTTAATATTAGAAATATAATCATTTCATGATATTAAATATTTAACCGAAAATATATACCTAGGTTAGCATATTTAATAATAGAAATATAAATATTTCATATTATTAAATATTAACCTATATATTAGTGATGGACCCATATACATTAAGGGTTGGCCAAACCACTTAATCATTATATTCCAACACTCCCCTTAATATTAAGTGGGATAACATAACATATGCTAATAGATTACCTACCCATGGTACACTACAAGATTTACAATCCTTAAACCATAAAGGTTTTAGGCTAGCATATCGGTTGAAGGAATTATAACACCTTCATCATACTTAATTTATTTTGGTACAAAAAGATTTAGAATCCCAAAGATCATCCCATGATCAGTGGCTAAGTATGATTTGTGAGTTTTACATGTTCTCACAGGTTCTCATAAAAGGTTATTGAACCCAAGCATATAGAACCTTTTATAACCAAGGACCTCCTTAACAATATGCTTGTACTTAAATGTTTACCAAAACTCAATAACATTAAAGAGTTTATTGAAGACCACCTTTAATATTTTCTACACTTTTTCTAAAAAAAGCCGAGGAGGTATACATGCCCGAAGGTATTTTTTTACACTTGCCCAAAGGTCTTTTACAAATGCCCGAAGGTATTTTTATAAAAACCAAGTTCCATTAGGAGGTGACATTGTCATGCACACTCCCCCTCAATGCAACTCTGAAAATCCAAGTTTTTCATGAAAGTGACAAAACTTTGCAGCACTCAGGGACTTTGTGAAGATGTCAGCAACCTACTCTTCAATCAACACGAACTTGAGATTTATGTCATCACTTAGCACTTTCTCATGGGTGAAGTGTATATGTATCTCAATGTGCTTCGTCCTCTAATGTTGAACTAGATTCTTAATCAAGAGTAATACAACTCTGACCACCACATAGAAGAGGAATAATTCCTTTAACTTCCATGTGTATCTCTACCAATAATGTGCATTACAACCACATGACTTCTTCCATTATACTTCTCTGCCTCAGAAGAAATGGAAGACTGCTGATTGCATTTGTTTTTCTAAGTAATGGTTCCTACACCAAAAAAATTGAACACATATCCGATATATTTTATAACACAACATCGTATATGGTTAGAATCACAAAATCCATATAAGATAACATTTTCATTCTTAATATAATGCAACCCATAATTGATTGTTCTTTTAATATATCTAAAAATTCTTTTTGCAAGATTCTAATGATCTCTAAAAAATATTCCCGCATAAACCTTTAAGTAATTCCTACAGTATAGAAATATCTGATCTAGTTATAGTTAGATAAATCAAACTATTAACTAACAATATATATAAAATAGAATCAACATTTTTCATATGCAGATTTAGGGTCAATATTTATTCCAACTTCCATTAAAGTAGAAAATAGTTTACAATCAATCATAAGAAACTTGTTCAATACAATGGTTGCATATTGTGTTTTGAAAAATAATAATAGAATGAAATACAGTCATACAAAGAACATGATGTGAGAGACCTAACTCATTCATTTCAAAGTACTACTTCAATTTCTCTTTAATCCTATGAATTAAATCAGAATTGTCACCATTCATAAGAAAATCATCAACATATATACATATAATGATAATATGTGAGTCTTATTTCTTGATGAATATATCATTGTTAGAAGAACAATTAACAAAACCTAACAGTTTAAAGAAGGAAACAATTTTCACATACCAAGCTCTAAGAGCTTGTTTTAAACCATACAAGGATTTCTCAACTTACAAACATAGTTTTCTTTACCAATTTATTCAAATCCTTTAGGTTGAAACATGTAAAGTTCTTCTTTTAAATCGTAATTTAAAAAATATTTTTCTTATCCATTTGGTGGATTTCCACCCAAATTGAGCAAAGCAAGTGCAAATAAAACTCTAACAATACTCATTATAGCTACAAGGAAAATCTCTCAACATAATCAATACCAAGTTTCGATTAAAACCTCTAGAATAAGTCTAGCTTTATGTTTGTTAATACTACCATCAACATTATACTTTATTTTGTATATCCACCTAGACCCTATTATACTTGCGGCTCGAGTTCATACAAGGTAATTAATACATGGTACATATGATGGCTTCTCGGTTATTTTCCTAAGGTTAATAGGATTTAAACTTTCTAACATAGATTAAGCCCAATTTAATTTCTTATCTAGGAAGATAAGAGTTTCGAAACATTTATAGCATCAAAACATCATTATGACCATTTACTAAATCGAATCAAAACTATCATTTAGAAACATTTAATGAAGTAACTTCAAGAGAAGAAGACAAATGTAAACCTTTCACTAGATTATATCTATACATTTTCTATAAGCTTCGATAATTAACATGTCCTAATATTTCATGTCATAGTTTTGAATTATTCAAACTATGAGATATAAAACAAAATGTAGAAGAGAAATCATCAAACATATACAAATCGTTTCTTTGAATTCCTTCAATTATTATACTCTCATAACTATCCTTGATATACCAAGTATCCTCCATGCATGGATTCTAGTTGTGTTCGGATGTTCGATATTGCCAATGTGTAGAAGGTACACATTGTTTACATTGCACAAAATCATAGAAAGAGCCTCCTACATTCATTGTAAGAATGCATTCATGTTATCTATAGTTTCTTGATGACCGGTGGGAGCAACCTCAGATCCAAAAATAATCATCTATAGTTTCCTCACCATAAATTCTGTTTTGACCTAAATGTTGTAGTTGGTTTCATTCAGATTTGAGTTTTGTCAAGACGAAATAGTTGGATGTCATTGTTTTCTTAAACCTATAAAACACGTCCTCATTATAATATACAATGTACCACAGAGTTAGATACATATTTATCGATAATAAAAACAACACTTTTAATAGAATCAGATCTAAATTTTATAGATCTAAAGAAACTATTTGATCATAACTAATTATGTCATTACAATGCATTATAATTAACCTCCATGATCAAAATAATAACCCACAATATAAAGGGCTCTGCCTTATACCCCATGATTTATATAAAAATATTTCCGACCATATATAAGTGAAGAAGAGACCCCTAAGAATGCATAACAACTTCAAATTTCTGAAAAAATAATATAGACAAAGATCCAACCAACTTAAATTTGATGTCTAAATGACTGTCATAATGACTTATTTTTTGGTCTGTCATGTGACGGTCATTTGACCATCAATTTTAACACAATGAAAGTTTCCTAGAACATATGAGCTTAAATTTGACATCTAAATGACCGTCATATTGTCTTATTTTGGTCTACCGTGATGGTCATTTGACCATCAAATTTAAAGAATCTAAAAACTTGTTGTGTTTTCTGAATGTGAAATTCTAGAATTTCTTCTTCTATATAATATTAGGGAGGTTATATTTTAATACATTATAATAGCCTATTATAATTTATAATATAAAAATATATACACTTTTTTAAAAAAGGTATATAGTTTATAGAATGTAAATAAAAAACAACATATAGTTCATAAAAATTATAAACTATAGTATTTTTTTAATAAAAAAACACAATGACCAAATAAAAACATCGGCCACTTGGTATGTAATTATTATTTTAGGTTTTTATAAACATAAACTATGCCAAGGCGGCCCACATTAATATGACATGATAATTTGAAAACATAAGTTAGGATATTATTTTTTTAATTAAACATGTCATACTTACCAATGCCACGTGAAAAACCTAAGAAAATGCCATATGATTTAAAAAACTACTTAGGTTTTAAGTTTAAATTTTTATATCTCACTTAGAAAAAAGAATGGGGCCACTTTAGAGTTGAAGTAGTTTTTACGGTTTAGGTGTCTATTTTTAATTTATTTTTAAAGAACTAGAATTAAACTTAGTAATATTGATTACTAAGGCCACCAACCTTCAACTACCCACCATTCACCATGAGAGATTAAAACAATGTTTTATAGTTTAGGTATGTTCAAAACATTTTTTTACTAGAGCCCATACGAATGGGGTAGTTATAAACTATAGTATAAGAACTATATAAAATATATAGTTTTCAAATTATATAAATTTTAATACGATGTTTATATAAGTTATTATATAAACCTTATTCTATATATTTTTTAATTTAAAAATTATAGTTATGGATTAATTATAAACTATAGTTTTTCAAATCAAATTCTTTTAGAGGGGTTCACATAACACGGGTATGAATTCACATTCTAAAATATTTAACCTACAAATATTTGAAATTATAGAAAACATAAAAATTATTTCATATAGTAATAAATCATTTCTTTTTCTATATGTGATTTTCACACGAGTAAATATTTGAAACCCCTTTCACTGTGCACACATTAATCTCCAAACAAATATTAATTTCATATAATTTACAAAATGTAAATGAAAGTAAGAATCATATCATATTACATCTCCCCCAAAAATTAGGGATTTAAAATTGAAAAACCTAAAATTTCTATCGAAAATTTAATTGCACAAATGTAGTGCCAAAATAAATTGGGAGAAAAAGAAGGGGACCATATACTTTTAAATTGGTTGAAAAAAACCGTACAAATTAAATAAATAAAATATAAAAAATTAATCTTAATTTATTTAATTTACCTCGCTAGAATTTGAGGATTCTAATAAATACTGATTTAATCAACTTACATATTATATAATGTTACAATATATATATTTTTAAATTACATCATAACATAAGTAAATAAAGAAATACTTACAGAAATAAATAACACATGTGACACATAATTTATAGTGGAAAACCCTAATATGGTAAAAACTACTTTGAAAATAACCTTTTACTTCCGAGAACTTATTTTACATCTAGTAAGATCACATTCCTCCTTTGGAAACCTATTTACCAAGGGTAAAACCAAATCACTTGATTTGCACACCTTTGATATATTTCCCAATATATCAAATGAGGACCTAAAGTATTTTTATATAAGGTGATTAGGTATGTTTCCCAAGCCACTTTTTCAACCTAAAATGGTTGACACATACACTAGGTTTATAATATTTAATATTAAAAATATAATCATTTCATGATATTAAATATTTAACCTAAAGTATATACCTATTTTAGTATATTTAATAATAGAAATAGAAATATTTCATATTATTAAATATTAGTCTATATATTAGTGATGGACCCATATACAGTAAGGATTTGCCAGACTACTTAATCATTATGTTCCAACATCATCTTTATCTACTTTATGTTATCGAGGTTTTATGAACATTTCCATGAGACCTAGGCACCCAAAAATAGGTCAAGTGCACTACGGATGCTCTTGTCCCTCTCAAGGAACCCCAATCCAGCCTATTCCTCCAATTCTAAATTTTTCTGAGCTTTGGTGTGATGGTTAGTTCTTCATCTTTTCTATTTTTACAACTATATACATTCTCCGAACTTTGCGAACCAGGTGAAGGATTTCTACCATCTCTTTGGAATTATGGTTTCATTATTTATCACTTAGCTACATATGTATTCATTGTTGTACTTAATTGTTATTAATTTACTATTGTTATAAAATTTAGATTAGGCTCATATATTTCATTTTAACTTAATCATTTTGGTGAACTTTGATCTTCGAATTCCCCTTCCATTTACCACACTCATACTCTCATCACTATGGCTCAATATTATGAGGAATTTACTGAAGACAATCTTAAAGCCCTTAATGATCATATTGTTGAGCATCCTCAAGATCTAGACTTGCTATTACATGTTGCTCACAAAGAGGCCACCAATCAAGTAGAGATTGTTGCTTCTATCATGATCGCCACTTCCATTACTACTCAACCACTTGATTCTACTCTACCACCATTTTTACCATCCCCATTTTTGTTCCTACTCCTACTAACCACTTCACTTCACCTCTTGTTTCTCACATGTGACAAGTCTCTTTTGTTGGCACTCAAGATTTAGCCTCCTTTATCAAGACCTCCAAGCACAAATTCATCAATTACAACATGTTACTTCTTGTGCATCTCCATCTTTGGATTCCACTTTATTATTACACACTCCAATCACACATGCCATCTCTACTCACTCTCTTCCTCCTAATTTCATCACCCCCAAGATTCCAATCTTTAATGGGCATGGTGACCCACAAAGCATCTCCAAGCCTTCCATGTGGCTTATCTAGATTTTTATGAATAATCATATCCTCTTAGTCTTGGCTAAAATCTTCCCCCGTAGTCTCCATGATTATGTGATGTGTTAGTTCTATGACCTACCTGTCCACTTGGTAACATCTTTCATGCATCTTTCGATGCTTTTATCACTCACTTTTCTATCAACATCGGCTCTAAGATCTCTTATGCTCAACTCGCACAACTTAAACAAGGATCTAATGAACACTTAAGCAGATTATGTTTTGCGATACAAAAACAACTTAGCTAAGATGTCAAATGTGCTTATGGACTTTGAGCTTTAGGAATTATTCATTCAAATTCTATTACCACCTCTCTAGGAGAGTGTTATCTTTGATACATCTCCTTCATTTGATCAACTATGCCATACTCTTAAGCTTCGTGAAACTAAACTCTTATCTATATGCAAGCTTAAATATCAAGAGCAAGTGTCATCTTCTACATGTTTTCAAAGTAAGTCAACATTTAAACCATCTACAACCAAACCAACTAAAAAAGTCACTATCAATGTAGTTGTTGTGCAAATGTGCAACAGGAAATTGACAATTTCTCGAGCACGACAACTATACCCCTGTGTCGAATTTTTCATGTTTTATCATTCCCAGGAACCCCAAGTCAAATATGTTAGTCTGGTCACCCCCTATTTGATGTAAAATTTATCCCCTAGGTGATTTAGGAAATTCTATCCATTCCCCTAGGTGATTTTAGGAATTCTGAAAAGATGCTATCTTTTGGTAGTATTGGGAAGGGCTATCATTGGCCTTCCCAGGACTGGACCAACCACCCTGGAGTGGAACACAAGGGTAATATTCAACATGGAGGTGAATTTAAGACCTTAAAACATCATGGAAATGGTTTTGGAAGGTTTGGGGAAGTTTTTAAATACTTGGAGTAGTTTGAGTAAAAGTAGGGTTCACAAGCCTAGGCAATTCACAGGCCTAAAACAATTGCTAGGCTTCAAAATAAGATTCTGGTAGCTTTAGATGGAGTTATAAGTAAAAAAATATCTTTGAAAGATAATTCCAAGACCTACATGATGGTGAAATAATATTTTTCACAAAACCTTTCCGCATGGGATCAAGTGGCGATGCTTTTATCAGTACAATGGAGTCTCAAATCACAAACCCAATTTTTCAAGGATCCGAGGGATGAATCAAGACATGATACCCCCATCATTGGATTAAAAATTCCATTTCCAGTTAGGATCATATAAAATTTCACCAATAAATTACATCAAGAGCTCAAGTTATTTTCGCTCCAGTTACCCTCTCAAAGGTAAACGGGTATCAAGATCTCCAAAAGGCCAAAATGATTATCCGAAGAAAAAAACAATGAAAATGACCACTCACTAAAAATATTAAGTCCCCCATCTAGGAATTTACTAAAAATAGTAATCCACACTTAAATATCAGTTTTGGCACAATGGGAGCCGCATCAGAGATTTCCATGAACGGGGACCATTGGACCTCATCACGGCAACATCTTCTCCTCTTCTCTCTCTTTCCTCTCCCCAAATTCCTCTCCCTCCAAATTTTCTAATTCTTTGTTGGGGTTTGCACTTTTTGATATGCCTTTAAGTCACTTAAAAGTGACTTTAGAAATATAATGTAACTTTAAGTCACCTTTATGTTATAAAAAGGGACTTAAAGGTTTCCTAGGAAGTTGAAAAGTTTTAAGTTGTGTGAGGACATATGAAAAGGCATTGGGGGTAGATGAAGAGTCATATTCTATTCTATAAATTGTAAAGCCATTCCCATTTCAAAGGGTTGGTGATTGATTTTGTAAACTCAAGAGTGTATTGAGAGAACAAAGGAGATAGCCAAATTCTTCCATTCCCCTCATTCTCAAATTTCCTCTATTTCTCCACTATGTACAACTTTGGTTTGAGCAATCAATACAAGAAAAGGAGTTTCTAGCTTTCTTTGACTAAGGGGTTTCTTGATACTTTGTGGTCAATAAATTCTATTTGGTCTTGTTGCTATTTGTAGGGTTGTTTCTTCTCATGAATGCATGTGATGAAGTTTCCAACTAGTGTGTGTGCAGGAATATGATTTTCTACCTGCAACATTAGTTCTCCTACCTCTTTTCTCACTCCCTTTCCCACTCTTTAGAAAAATTATTCCCTAGCAAGAGATTGTTAGATTTTCCGCAGGGTCAGTGGAGTGCCCCTGTTGGATCCCCGGTCAAAAGGCCACCACAGAAATCCACCTTTTCATGTGCATGCACATACGACAGCTACACCATTTAAGTAGAGGGACTTAGATTCCCAGAGCATTGGAAATAAATCCACAAGTTTGTCCACCTAACAAATTTTCTCGCTTGATAGTAGTATAAACCACCAAAGATCTTCAACCGCAACCACCTTGGCATACATACATGAAGTTAACTATTCTTCCACAACTTCTACTTCCAAAACTTGCTGAAAGTAATCTCATCACGCTTCCTCCTCCGCTCCAATTAGATCCATCTCGTCCAAAATGTCATAATTATGACAAAAATTTCATTGTGACTATCATCAATGCATAGGGAATTCTACAAATCGTTGTTTCAAACTTTGCAACCTCATCCAAGATCTGATCGACAATAATAAAATTGAACTTCCAGAGCCTACGAATTCTATACCTATCAATGAAAATCATAAGCTCAATATATTTAACAATCCACTTCCAAAACATGACAAGAAAGTGGTTGATTCCTCAGATAATCATACATATCATGCAGTGCCTCCTCCTGCATCGGGGCTCTTGATTTCTTAGTTGCTAATACAAAAATGTATCCTCCAATCATTTCTTTCTCTGACCACGATTATCATGCAACATTCTCTTCTAATCACTTACACATTAGTGCCTCTATCAGATCTATCCCTATCAATAACACCAAGGTTGATCCATCATGGCCCATTAGTGTGTGTTCTATTCCACTTCTTGCTGCTATTGGCTATCTAATTTCACAAATTTCATATCTAATGAAAAATTCATATGGTGTTGTCAAGCTTCACATTACAGTCATTCCTCTTACTATGTTGGTGCCCTTCCTTGTGGGATAAACAATTGAAGGGTGTTTCATACTCTTAGGCCTCAATTGGATTCAGTAGGTCTCGACCATTGTCTCCATGAATCATTTGCATCTAAAATTCATTCACAACAATCAAGTCATTTTATCAAAGGTGTACCTCCATCTACTCCATGGTTGTAATCTCCTCTCGCGATTGCCAATGCATCACATACTCCATCTAGTATGCCACGACCTCTCAAACGTAAAGCACAATCTACTCCTAGCTTTCCTATTTGCACACAACCTATGCGGTCTCATCACTCTGCTAGTGTTGTACATCAATCTAGGTCCATCACTAGGACAACTCCTACATCTAGATGCACTTTTCCACCTCATTTTATTCCACGTAGGTGTCCATCACTACCGAGTTATGATTCACATAAGTCTCCGTCACCTACACATTTTTACACATAGGTGCCCACCATATGATCATCGCATGTGTGTAGACTTCACTCACATACACAACATTTATCTCACATACACCACTCTTAGAGCATGGTCAAATGCCTTCATCACCGCAAACATCAGGTAATGGAATTTCATCATGTACTTTTATCGGATAGCTCATTCATCAACTCACACTTGGGGGCATTACGATTATTTCTCTCCCCCTAGCATTGACATGTGTATTATATTCACATCATCTCACACCTTGATATTAACATATACATCTTCATCCACATGCTAACAATTCTCACTACCCTATGACACACTCTTGTGCTATGGTTCACACTTGACTGTTGAGGGCATATTATACACATGAACCTCACACACGCACAGTAGACACTACACATTACACATCTTCATGCATTATGCACTTTTGTACATACACATCATCCTCATATATTATATGTCCTCCTCACTTTGTGCTTTTTACACCCATACGTTGCACACATTCTACACATTACATTTTTACAATTTACACATCTTGCATTACACACTACACATTCCCTTCACACATTAAACACTTTACAGTCACATACTTACGACATCTTCTCATGACCACATCTACTACACATATTACATATTTTACTCATCTTCTTCTATGCACTACACTCACTACCCAATGACACACTCTAGTCCCACGGTCCATACTCGATTGTTGAGGGTATACATATCAAATGGACCTCATAAAAATCACATGATCAATCATTCAATCCTATTACCATGCAACATTCCTAGCTAGTGCCTTCTTCACACATATCGTGATATACACTTTATGCTAAATCATCACCCCTTTCTAGCTTTCTTATTCATTCATCTCATGATATATGCTTTATGCTACATCATCACACTTTTTGACATCCTACTCATGCACCTCGTGATATATGCTTTAGGATAAATCATCACCTCATTCTACAACTTCATGATTACTCATCCATATGTCGCATTCAATATCATCTACACATCATCATTCTATAATCAACACTCCACACTTTATTCATCAACTCTTTTAACACATGACAACACATCATTCAAACCATTTCCCGATGACGCACTCTCATTTATGGTTCATTCTTGACTACTTGAGGGGCATAAATAAATGAACCTCATTACATACATACACATCCACTCGGGGGGCATGTTGCTCCTATCATTCACATTGCATTCCATTCCACCTCATCCACATCATACTGTATATCTTGGTTGTATTTACTCTTGATTACATTTAATTGTTACATGTTTATCTTATTATGCATGCTAGATAGATATCTTGTATGTCATTATCTTTATCATACACACATGTGCGTTCACTTGATTTCTAGTTATGATCGTAGATTCTATAGATCTATTATATGTAACATGGATACTTGGAGAAGTACCTAGTACCCAATCCCATAACATCCCATGAGGGCATTTTCTTTCATACACTACATGTGTTATTCTTTCATTTTTACTTAGCACTTTACATTATCGGCTTATACATGCTTTGACATTATTTTTATCTTTATAAAATGCTAACGGGTGTTTCATGTGCAACATTTGTTAGTAGGACTATTTCCTTCCATGGTTGTCTCCCACACATTTCTTGTTTGCATTTTCTTGTCATTGTTTATGGGATTTTCCTTGTCTTTCTTGTTCTCTAATTACTTGCGTGGCTACTACGGCCTTGATTTTCTTGTGACATCATGAGTTATGTCCCATGTTTGCAATCCACTTTTGTTATTTACATTGTCTTTTGGTTGCGTCTTAACTTATACATTGCCTACGTAGCTTACATTTTTGTCCTTTTTACATGAGTGTTTGTCTTTACTTGTACTAACATTTGTTTTCCTAGCCACTTGTTTATGTGTGCCTTGGTTTCTACCAAGCACATTCCATTCCCTTTGTAGGGCAAATATTCAATACATTGGTTGGTCCTCCTTTGGTCCACATACTCCTTCAGCGATATCGCATGCACCCTAAATGAGGGGGGCATCATTTTGGTGAATCACCCCATACAACATTATACATAATACAACATGGTATCGATACAACATAGTTGTTAGTTTCAAACATGGCTCAAAATCGACTTGGGTCCTTCGCACAACGTCCTTTCCTAGATGCCTAAACAAAGGGACAATTACACAATGATTGGTAGTTCAAAGATAGTCTACGAAACTCCACACACAACAAATTTTACAGGGTATACAATCCTTAACACATGCGTTTATATACACCATTTGTGGTGGTGTTCTACATTTTGAGAAGCAATTAAAGGTTGGAGGATGACACCAGACTATTCTCCCTGTAGTTCTTCCATTTCATTGGCATGAGATCGTCTAAAAAACTTTCCCGTTGAAATCATCTATAGGATCCTTTTCTACACACATTTCCTCATCATGAATCAGTGCACATGTTCCTTTTTCACACTTTCAACATTTTTACATACTTTCCTTACACACTTTTTTACATATTTTGATCATATACATGTGTATTTGACTACTTGTTTAGATTCTCTTTTACAGGTCCATTTGTATGGGAAGCGGTAGTCAACATCAACATCATCAATAACATCACACACATCGACATCGACATCAACATCGACATTAATAATGTATAAATCACAACATCTACACATGTGCTTCCGCCCTAGGTTCATTTTCATCACTTTTGCACTTTCTCCTCCTTAGCATCCACACTTCACATTTTTATCACTCCACACTTTTTCTAGTCCCTCACACCTTTCATCATCAATCTACATGGTTATTAGGTATGCATATCTATCTACTTTATGTTACTAATATTTCCACTCACCAACATAAAGTGGGGGAAAATGTAGACAAACAATCACACACTTTGGGTAATTATCTAGTCCTGATCGCATACTACTATTCATATGATTCATAAGTAAGAAAAGTACTAATTAACCCATGTCTTTGGCCACCTTTATTTTCTTTCTATTGCTACTTTCAGTCTTGCACTATTACTTGCTCAGTTTACCTTTTTACTCTTTGGCATTTGTCATCCTAAACACTAGATGCCAACGCTAGACATCCTCGCCCCCTCTAGGCACTTCTATCCCCTTTACTTTACTCACACTTTTTGGGTCCTTTCTATTTATTTGAGCATCTTATCTTTTTGTATTTGGCCTTTTGAGGTTAATTATGAAATTCAAGCAAAGGAATCATATAAATATAAAGTTATATGATCATAATAAGGGACCAAACACTAAACACTATCTATCACCACCTAAGGTTGCATCCATCAAGGCATCTAAGAGCTCCATTGCATCCATATAGCTCCATCACAAGGGAAACAAGGGCTAGTTTTCTGCATCACATTTCATAGGAGGGAAGTTCATTCTATTCCATGCACACATTTATTACATTCTACATCTAGCTACTTTCTCGTTATCCAAGTGCACTAACACAAGAGCAACCTAGGGTACAATTACACACACATACACATAACTACATTGGGTCTTAAATGTAGTGCAATGCTCGCCATAATTTTACCATTGTGGCACACCGAGGACACCTAAACCCTCATTTTACATCTTTCTTTTTAGGATTTGATTTCTATTTGAGGGTTTTGCAGGTTAATATTTTATTACAGGTTTACATCGACCTTGGCGATCTTGGTGCAACCTCGGAGTGACAAAAAAATTAAAGGAAAACATATTACGACACCTCGAGGAGGTTTTCGAACATTTTCGCAAACCCGGACACCCAAAAATAGGTCTTGGGTGCTTGCATGGGCGCCACTATCCCTCTCCAGTGCCCCCACCCAACCTGTCCCTCTAATTTTGATTTTTTCAGAGCTTCGGTGTGATGATAAGTGCTTCATATTTTCCAGTTTTACAACTATGTGTATTCTCCAAAACTTTGAGAACTAGTCAAGGATTTCTACCCTCTCTTTATAATTAGGGTTTCATTATTTATCACTTAGTTACTTAGGTATTCATTGTTGTACTTAATTGTTATTCATTTACTGCTCTTATAAAATTCAAATTAGGATAATATATTTCATATTTAAATTAATCAATTATAATTTCACCTAAGACTCCTAATATTTCCTTGATCCCTATTTCCCAGTATGTTGTGGAAGAAAAACTTATAGGAAGAAATAAGTTGAGGGGGGGGATAAATATGATCCATATTACCCCATATGTTGTGGAAGAAAAAAATTATAGGGAAGAAATAAGGGAGGAAAGGGGGATAAATATGATCCCTATTTCCTCGATGTTGTGGAAGAAAAACTTATATCAAAGAAAGGCTATAAATATGATCTAGACAAGCTCAATGTATAACTATTCTACATATGATGATAAGGAAAGGTGATCTTACATCATATCAAAGAAATAAGGAATGGGAAAACATATAGAATGAGAATTGAGATTGTGGACTCCATCAAGGTATATCAAGATTATTTCTTGTTAGCTAGCTTTGCATTGAATTCTTGAAGATAAGACTGATTCTTGAATTTAGAAATGCCACCATCAATCACCTTAACAAAGATATAAAGTATGCATGATAAATCACAGAGATAGAAAATTCTAGAGTCTTCATTATAATCCAAGGATCCAACATAGATTGAAGGAGGAATATGAGTTCTTATTGAGAAGCATAGCATGATTTGAATATGAACTAAATTTTCTAAGCTAAGAGTGGCACCAGAAGTCTATATGTGGTCCTATACAAGCAACCTTAACCATTGTATTACTAAAGTAGATAACAAATTTAGGGAGAAAATCAAAATACAAGTGAATGGACTTAACCATAAGCAAGAAGCAGATGAATGGAGTAAAAATAGGTATAATGTTAGAGAACAAGGAGTAAAGGAGGGGTGAGTGTATACAACCAAAATTTAAGTCTCGTGAAGAGGAAAAATAGAGTTAGAAGGAGTTAATAGGTTGTGGGAAAACAACAAGACCAAGTAGTCAAAAATTATTTCAAGTAATTGTAATAAATAAATTGTATACATATGATTCCAATATATGTTTCTTTTTAGGTTGTTGATTGACATTAGCCTCTACATCACTAGCCAAGACAAGAGTATAAATAATTTTTATCTCTCTTATGTGGTATATACACAATGTGTATATGACAAATAACTCTATCATATGATAATACAAAGGTCTAGATGATTAACTAAAATGTGGAAGAATGGTAGTTAATCTAAACTAAGAACAACAATAAATAACAATAAATAAAAGCAATAATGAAATATAGAAAGTGACCCAAACAACTAAGAAAGTAGATATGTAAAACCCTAAAGTGTAAAGAGAGTTAGAAAGAACTTAACTGAAGTAAAGGCTGATTTGGATTGTGTCATAAAATAAACTAAATATTCTAGAAGCAGGAACAAACATGCAGAGGTCCCAAAAGTACATATCTGAGCTATTTGAGTGGAGTGGGGCACCTGGATAGGTGTAGGGGCGCTGTGGCACCCTAGTATGAGAAATGGGTGCCCTGGTCTATGAAAAATCTCTGTAACCTTCATTCAAGGTATCGCTTGATGGTTTCTTGCCTTCGCTTCTTATCGCACTAACTTCCTTTCACTACGTTCGTATGTCATTTGGTGATTGGTTATGAAGAAAAGACTTGTAAAACCCAAAGACAAGCATCAAACCCTAAAAAAGAAAGATGCATATGAAGGGGTCATAGTGACCTCAACTACCACAATGGTGGTCTTACTAACTAAGTGTTGCACTACATCTTAGACCCGATGTAGTTCTATGTGTGTGTGTGTAAGGTGCTCTTGTGTCGGTCGCACTTTGTGAAAGTAACAAGCAATAACTATGTGTAGAAAATGTAATAGAATGGTGGATGGAATAGAATAAACTTCCCTCCTATGCATTGTGATGTAGATGAACCAACCTTGTGCCTTGTGATGGAGCTAGATGGATGCAACCTTAGGTGATGATAGTAATGCTTAGTGCTTGGCCCTCATTATGGTCTCATAAATTTATATTTATATGGTTCTCTTGTTCTAATTTCATAATTAACCCCAAAAAGGTCGACCACTAAAAAGATAAGAAGCTCAAATGGTCAGAAAGTGCCCAAAAAGTGGTAGGAAAGTGTAGAAAGGATCGGGGCACCCCAAATGGGACCAGGGTGCCTAGTGTGACCCAAGATTGGTATGGACGCCCCACTAAAGGTAAAATGGCGTCAAATGACAAAAAAACTAGGAAAGTATGTGTTGGAGGTCAGCAGTGATGACAAAAATAAAAGTAAAATGGCCAAAATACATGGGTTAATTAGTACTTTCTTCACTCAAAAACCATATAAATAGTAGTATGAGACCGAAACTAAATAATTTCTAAAGTGCATAATTTTGTGACTACATTTGCCCCCACTTTATGTTGGTGAGTGAAAGCTCGATAACATAAAGTAGATAGAGATGTGTACTTGATGTCCATGTAGAGTGATGTAGAAAGTGTGTTGATGGACTAGAAAAAGTGTGGAATGAGAAAATAGTGGAGCATGGAAACTAAAGATGCAAAAATGCAAAAAGTGGTGAGAGTGAACCTAGGGTGGAAATGTGTGTGTAGTTTCGATGTGTGTGATGTACCTGCATGGTTAGTATCGTGTGTGCTACCGCAAAATGTTGTTGTTGTTTCCCCCATTGTTGTAGTTGTTGTTGACTGCTTATTTCTCATATGGATAGACTTGATCCATGTCGAGAGAAAAATTGTAGAAGGATATCATGTAAAAGCAATTTTTTTGTGTGCGATGTCACGCCACCCTGGCCGAAGAAGTGTAGGGATAAAGCTGCATTATTCTCTAACCTGTAACTACTTCCCTAAAGATGTGTGAAGATATCTCTATACTACCTAGTTTTTTAGGTGATCCGACGCCACTGGATGAAGTAGTGTAGAGAGGAAATATGTTGTGTCCTCTAACCTATAACTTCTCCCCAGAATGTTAAGGACAACCATGTCCTGTAAAAGTTGTTGTGTACGAGGTTTGTAGACTGGTCTGAACCCACTCATTGTATAACCCACAATGCCAAGGGTGGAAACTAAACTAAACTGAACCGGTGTAGAAGCGTTGTGTAGTATGTAAAACCCTAAATGATGCCCCCTCTTTGGGGTGCATGTGATGTTGCTAATAGGAGAATGCGGCCCCAAAATAGGACCAACCACATGAATTCTATAACTCTTCCTCAGGGGAAAGGAATGTGCTTGGAGACCAAGGCACACACAAATAGGAGGCTAGCCAAAGACAAGTGTTAGTACAAACAAGCATGCATGTATAAATAATAATAAAGATACACAAATAGTGTATAAGCTACCAAACAATATAGTAATGTAAACATGCAAGAAGACAAAGTAAGCCACACAAAGTGGGGTACAAACATGGGACATCACTCACGATTTTGAAAAACACACAAGGCCATCATGAATGCATACAAAAAAAAGTGTGCACACCAAACAAAGGGCAAGGCCTTCATATAATAGAAAATAAAGACAAACAAGTACAAATAATAAATAACCATGAAAACAAGTAATCTTGTGAACAAATGATGTGCATGAATCACCCATTAGCATGTTAGAAAGATAACCAATATGTCAAAAGCATGTATAACCATGTAATATATAGTGCTAAGTACAAAATGAAACAATATCACTCTGTGAGAGATGAATGTGGATGCCCCTAGTGACCAATGTAGGGTGGGTAAAAGGTGAGCATCTGTATGGTGTGAAAAATACATGTATCTACGATCACAACTAAGAAAATGTGTGAACACGCATGTGTGTATGGTATAGAAAAATGAAATACAAGGGATGTAACTAGCATGTGTAATAATATGACCATATACAAATAGATGTAAACAAGAATAAAAGCAACCAAGATATGCAACATGTTGTGGATGGGTGGAATGGAATGCAAGATGGAATGATAGGATTCTGTGCCCCCCCGAGTGAATGGAAATGTATGCAGTGAGGTTCATTTGGTTTATCTCCTAAGTAGTCAAGAATGAACCATAAACGAGAGTGCTTCATTAAGAAATGGTCGAAGTGTGTGTTGTGTCTAACGCACTGTGATAAGTGTGTATTTTTGATGATATGCAACCTAGAGATGATGTGTACATGAGCCTTATAGCCGAAGCGTATATCATGACAAGATGATCGAAAGAGTGATGATGTAGCCTAAGGCGTATATCACTATAAGATGAATAGAGGGAGTGGTGATGTAGCCTAAAGCGTATACCACTACAAGATGAAGGAATAAGTAACCATTTATCCCAAAGCGTATGTCACTAACCTAGGAATGTCACATGATAGAAGGTTAAGTGATGAACATGTAAGTATGAAAAGGTCCATTTGATTTGTAAACCCTCAATAGTCAAGTATGGACCAGGAACTAAAGTGTGTCATAGGGTAATGAGTGCAACACGTAAGAGACAATGTAGTATGTGTGATGATAATAGATGACCAAATGATGTGTAGAATGTATGATGTATGTAGACTAAAAAGTGTAAGATGCACACTATGTAGTATGTAAGGTGAGGAGTATGTAATGCTAGACTCATAGACCATGAGAGTGTGATACATGTATGATGAATATTAGTATGATATATGATGTGTAGTATGTGATGCAAGATGTGAGGATACTAGAAATGCGACATATGTGTAATGAAGACTAGTATGATGTGAAAATTATGTATGATATGTAAATGCGCGATGGTTGAAATGATGTAGTCTAAATGTAGAATGTGTGTTGTAAGGTGTAAGACATGAAACAATGTGTGGAGAAACACATTGTAATACCTATTATATAGTGTGTGGGGTTCATGTGTAGTATGACCTCAACAGTTAAGTGTGAACCAAGCACAAGAGTGTGTCATCAGGTAGTGATGACACTAACATGTGTGATGAGTATGTATATGCGAGGAGATTGATGTATGATTATGCAAGTATGAGAGTTGTGTTGATGATAATGTGGGGGGGGATGTGTGAATGCTATACCCCCAAGCATGATGTATGAAGGTGGTGAAGTATCATAGATTTTGTAAGATTGATTCAGTGATGGGATAAATAATGAGAGAGCGTATGGTATGCATGATGAGAGATAAATGATTGTATAGGTATTTATGTATGAGTGGTTATACAATAGATAAATATGTTAATGTAATATGAAACGAGGTTATTTATTGTAACATACCCTTCAACAGTCATATAAGAACCATAAGAATATGATTGTGTCATCAGGAGGGTAGGGTGACAAGAGTCACCTACCAAATACCAAGTTTGCATGAAGTGGTGGAAGCATGGTGGGAAAGAGTAATAGTAGGACCATGCGGTGGTGGAATTTGCAATGTGTCTTGACCAAGTAATAAGGGGTAGTTGCTTTGAAAAACATGATTGGTTGCTGAAGTGGTGTAGGATGAGGAGGTATTTTGAATGGTGGTAGCTTTTTTGGTGTTGATGACATTGTCGAAGGCTTGATAGGAGGCCAAGTTGCACTGAGTTTTAAAGGAGGTTTCTTAGATTGACTTGTTAATGTCATAGATTCCTTGAGAGGAGGGGAGTGAGACTAATTTTAAGAGGTGGTTGTTTGACTTGAGTAGATTACATAGGTGGCACTTGAGTGATGGAAGAAACATTAGAAGTGATGAATGGATGCTCATTAGACATGGTGAAATCATATTTAGGAACCCATTGAGGTGGAGCATTTGTAGAGAGCTCATGCAAGAGAATGTTGTGCAGTGAATGAGATAAAGCCCTGATGCTCAAGATGTTTGATTATTCATTGTAAAGCATGACAATCATCGTCATTATGTCTATTGATTCGATGATAATGGAAATATGGATGCCATTTATAATTTTCTAGTTGATAAGGAGGATAACAATGAGTAGGTGGTAAAGTGATCAAGTGACGACTAAGGAGCTCGTAAGAAGGTCATGTTGCTTAGTATTGCTATCAAGGATGAGAGGCTCTAGTAATGGTATAACTTGAGGCTCACTGATATGAGCACATTTATCGAAATAGAATGAGAATGAGATGTAGAAGGAGAACAAACATGTGCTTGAGAAGAATCCTTAAGATGTTGAATTTCAGATTTGAGAGATGTGATCGTGGATTCCATGGCCTTAAATTTGTCTTGAAATAAAGCATGTAGATCTTGAATTGAGTCCAATAGAGGTTGATTAGATGGAGGAACACTAGGACTAGGGTCTTCAGATAGATGGTGGAAATAGGACTTATTTCATTTGGTGGCGTATTTTTAGGATGACATATAGAGTCTAGTTATTTTTGTAGAACAACATGACAATTGAGATACATTTTAAGAAAATCATACAAAGGAACTTGAGGAACTTTACAACCCATGATAGAAGAAATTTGAGGATACTAAGCATGAAGAAGTACATGTTCACCGAAATGATTAAATAAAATGTGGAAGAATGACAGCTTAATCTAAACTAGGAACAACATTAAATAATAGTAAATAAAAGCAATAAATGATGAGGCCAGAATATGCCCGTTAAATGTACAATAAATGATCTCATCTTACTCTCCTTTTTATTAAGTTTGATTGCATTTTGTGACTTTTATTTGATCTGATATGAGTTAGGATGTAATTTTCTGTCTTTTGATTGATTGTGATTCTAACGTTTAAAAGCTCTGAAATTCTTGACGAAGTGTGTTTGAAATTCAGTTTTGTAATAAAACAGGTCTAATCGGTCGAAGAAATGAAGTATGTAGCGTTCAAAATGTTTTCGGAAGCATCTGCTCAAATACAGCTTAGTTTTGGAACTTCCAAGCTAGTTCTGGAAATCCATTACACATTCACAGGCTTCATCACCTAGTTCCAGAACTTTCAGACTTAGTTCAAACTCCAAAGATTGAGTTTCGAATTTTCGACTTAGTTCGGAACTCTTGGGTATAGCTCAAACTCTCATGGTTTTAATCTTTAACAATTTCCTATGGTTCTGGAACTTCTCTAAAGTTCCGGAACCGATGGAAGTTTATCTATTCTAACCACATCCAGTGATTTAGCATCAACGACCCTTTTAATCAGGAAAGGATGAGAAGATTTCCGATCACAGATCCAGGGATAATTATCTTACAACCTGCTTGATCAGCCACAATCCAAGTCAGCATCTATTCTGGGCATGATTCGATTTCATCAGAATCGTAGAGACAACTATGATTGTAAATGTATATATAAGCAAACCTGTAGTAGATAAATATAACAGAGAAGATAGATATAGATATAGAATAAGTAATACAGATCGAAGTACCCAGATCCAATATGTTTTGTAATACCAAATGTTTTATCAATAAATAGCCATTCCTGTTTGAGAGAATTCTAAGTTGTTAAATCCTGATTCAAGGAGGAGCAAGGTCCCACTCCCCTAAGGACCAGGATATTTGTCTATTTGGTATTTATATTTCCTAAGCAAATAGTTTAGATCTGATTAATTCTGTATCACTTTTAATTCTTCTAGTTAAAATTTGTTGTATACTCGTTCCTGCAGGTGTCTAGATAGATTCTTATTCTTCTTGCAACCATTTTAAAACACTCCAAATTGTGTGTTTATTTCAAAAGCAAGTGTGTTTATTTCCATTCTCAGTAAAGTGTGTTTCCTTCCGTAAAATCTTTCAATGTGTTTTCTTTTAGCAAAGTTTTTCATATTATGATTTAAATAAGGTTTTTACTAAGAAATCCTTAAGATATTGAAAAGATCCCCGGAAAATACAAAAATAACTAGTCAACTACTAGATCAAAAGGATTATTCTTGTTGCATATAGCTTTAGACACACCCGTTTATTATGAAATCAACATGAAGTTGATTAAATGAAGGTAATAACGACACCCATCATTTTTGGTGCCGTTTCGGGGACACACTAGTTGGAATTTTCTAATTAGGTGTTAACAAGAGCAATAATCGTACATCTAGTAGTTGAAGGATCTTCGCTATTATATCATAAAATTTATGAGTAGACCAAGAGAATCAAACAGTAGATTCCTCCGAAAAACATCTTCACAAGAATTCATAACATCCTCTAGTCCAAATAAGGAAGTTGATCAAGAATTGGAGGCACCATCATCCCCTGTTATACAATAAATAGAATTGTCACCTTTGGAATTCTTAGATCAGTCACCTGAAGGAAGTAGAACTTTTAGGAGAAGGATTATTTCTCAAGATCCATTTAGGGCGAGTTTTGATTCTCAATTGAGTAAATCAACCTCCTACTCCCGATTTTTCACCTTCCCAAGGCATAACACATACCACATTGATTGGGAGTAAAAATTGGAAACTATTTTAAAAATGGCACGAGAACCTGAAAGAGAACCCGATAGAACTTTACTTATCCAATCCAATCGGATGATGATGATACACCAATGAAAAATATCTCACCTGCAAATTTACCCACATTTATAGGGATGTCATGTAAAGACCCTGACCAATTTCTCGCTTTGAGTTCAAGGTGCTATGTCGACCTATGACTACAAAATAGATAAGCAAAACTCAAGTTGTTTCCATCCATTCTCAAGGATGCGATCAAGTGGTTCATGGGATTAGCATCCAACTCTATTACCACTGGGCACAAATGGAAACCGACTTCCTAGACAAATACCGGATTATTGTAGAGGGAGAAATAGGAAGGAGGAATTCTTCAAAATCAAGTAAGAGTAGGATGAAAATATAGAAGACTATTTAGATAGATTCCTCTTTGAAGCAAAAGGTGTGGATTTGTACTTTAAGAGGAGTTAAGTAAAACCATTTTTCTTAAAGGTTTGGATGACGAATCTAGGGAAGCCCTTAACTTGATAGGAGGTGGAGACATTGATCAATTAAGGATGAATGAAATTAAGGAGATTTGTAGAAGCTATTCCAAAACAAGGGGTGGACCTAGAAAAGGAAAATCAAAGTGAAAAGTCTAAATCCAGTATATAAACAAACTAATGGATGAGTTAGCAAACTTTAAAATAGACATTTTAGTTCAATTAACCTCTACTATGGATGGATTACAAGCTAAAGCAAATGCCAAAATTGAACCATTGGCTATGTATTGTCCTAGATGTAGGAAGAAGCATGCAATAAGAGATTGTCCTTCGATAAAATGGAAGTATGTCTTATCTCATGAATCTAAAGACCACGATACTAATGCTTGTTCTCTACTCCCAGTCATAAATAATCAACTTAAACAAACCATTACATCATCCACAATAGAAGAATTGAATTTTGTTCGAGACAACCTCACCAAGGCGCTTTATGCCAAGATCAATTTCCTAATCCCCTGACGATGCCATGGACTACTCGATACAAAGACCACAAAATTGGGGACAACCACCTTGGGTACCTCAATCTACATGGAACCCTCGTGGATTGGGTAAGTCAAGCTTGGTATGCTTAGGGACATCAACAACCATGGGTTGGTCAAGAAATTCCTTATGCTTGGTCACAACCTAGATGGAACCCTAGTAATTATGGTAAAGGAAAAACATATCCAAATCGTAATCAATAGGCCATCATGGGATCCCCGCATAGAATTCAAAAACTAAGAATATAGTCCAAACGTAAATACTAGCACACAACAAGAAGAAACCCAAGAAACAAACAAACAACTCCTATTTATGGAACATAACTAGAAAAATCAACTTGATCTAAATGCCATGGAATGTAAGAATATTCAAACTAGATCCGTAAAAATAATTAGCATCACCAATTGTTATAATCACTAAAATGACAAGAAAATGAAACCCCTAGTATTGTTGTTCCAAAAGAGGATATAAAAAGAAAAGAAAAGGAGCCGATATCAACACTACTATTGAGACTCCATTTCCGAGAGAGATTTAAAGAAGCTATAGAAATCAAGGAGTCCGAATTGTACAGAACTAAGGAAATTGAATATTGAAATACTATTATTATGCAATTAAGGACATTCTAGAATTGAACAAATTAATCAAAATGTTATGTTTGAAAAATCCTGAAGGAAGAAACAAGACTCCCAAGACTATCAAAGTAGATGGGAAAAAAGCATTGGCTTATCGAATACTTTATCAATCTCTAAAAAAAATAAGACAAAAAACAGATAAAAATCCACTAATTATTCTACGGCAAGCAATACAAAAAGTAACTCCCAAATTGATAGTAAAATCAAAACGTGTAAGTGGATCAACTTTTCCAGTTCCCATGGAAATAAGATCTAAAAAAGGAAAAGTACTTATGCAAACTTACCGATTTATTAGTAAGAAAACCTTTACTTCCCAAATAAGGAGATCTTGGAAGTCCTATTATTTGTCTCTATAGGGAATAAGGATATACATAATGTTTTGGTAGATTTGGGTGTGGCTATAAATGTAATGACAAAGTGGACACTTTGAAAACATTACCATTAATAGAGGTATACAACCTATTAATACCATATCACAGATGGCGCACTCACTATAAAAACCGTAAGGGATTATCAAGACGTGGCGGTTATGGTGGAGTCATGGGATATCCAATTGACTTCCTTATACTATAGCCAAAAGGTAAAATATTGGGTTATACCATTATTTTGGGTATACCACGGTTAACGATTTGTTGCCTTAATTGATTGCAGTCGTGATATGACTATCTCGAATGGTAAGAACTCTAATAAAATTTCCTTATATCCTTCGCACGACCTTTTATCGACAATCAAGAACAATTGTGGGTTGATTCTCCCGATACTAATAAGAAAAATTATCTTCTTTGCTATGATCACATTACAGGATCATGTAAGAGAAGTAGAAGAGATGATTAATCCACCATCAATGAGTACCAAATAGTCCTCAAAGCAATTAGAAATAGTTTGAACTCGCGAACATTTTTCCTAACCACCACATTTAGTTCCGTAATCACGGCAACAACAACGTTCTCTCGTGATTGAAAAGAATTTTGCTTCAGAGGAACGAGATTTCTCGTGAGGAGAGGAATAATTAGTAGCTTCAGTTTGCCAAATACATCGGGAATGGTGAAGAATTTATGGAAAGTAGCAGAATGATGAAGAGTTTGACCTACAAAGAGATAAGTATCATAATTCTCCTTACTTGTCCTTTTCCAAAGATTCTGTCTCAAGGAAATTTTGGAGATGTTACTACATATTATATGTTTTTACTACATGCATGTCCACTAAATACTTTAATGGAACCCTTTCAACAAATCAGTTCATCACACATCGGAACCAAGCATGTTGAGATTCAACCGGAAAATTTTTAAACATTAATAGCTAGTCGAAGGATGATGAAGAAGCTAAATTGTTTGATGTTCTAAAAAATCATATTAAAGCTTTTTTGGGATTACAAAGACATGAAAGAAATTCACCTAAGCATCTACACTCATCACATCTATACTTAAAACGTTAAACCAAATGTAGGTAGCCTCGAGAAGGATTAACCCAACATTAAGGGATATAGTCAAACAAGAAATTGAAAACTATTACAAGTAGGTTTTATCTACCCTATCTCAGATAGTCAGTGGGTATCTCCTCTTGTAATTGTTCCTAAAAAGAACAAAAATGAAGAATATGTGTTGACTATAGGGAGTTGAACAAAGCCACACTGAGAGATTATTTTCCCTTATCATTCATAGATCAAGTCTTAGACAACCTTTCAGTTAAATAGTACTTTTCCTTCTTGGATGGCTTTAGTGGATACAATCAAATCAAAGTTTTTATTGAAGATTAGGAAAAAACTACATTTACATGTACATGGGGTACCTTTGCCTATATGGTGTTACCATTTGGCTTATGCAATGCTCCCGCAACTTTCGAGAGAGATGTACTTGCAATATTTGATGATATAACAAATGATTGTGTTGAGGTATAAATGGATGACTTCACCGTACATGGAGATACATTTGATGATGCTTTGAGAAATCTACATAGAGTATTAACAAGATGTGAACAACACAATCTGCTCTTAGTCATGAAAAGTGTTTAATGATGGTTAATGAGGGGATGTATTAGGACACAATATTTCAAAAAGAGGAATCCAAGTTGATAAATACAAAATTAGGATAATTTCAAACTTATCTATTCCTCGACCCCACGTATATCAAGTCATTTTTAGGACATGTTGGGTACTATAGGCACTTTATCAAAGATTTCAGTAAAATTTCTGCCCCCATGTTTAATTTGCTAACCAAGGACTATGAATTTCTTTGGGATGAAAGGTGTCAACATGCTTTTGAAGAAATTAAAGAAAAATTAATCACTACCCCAATATTGAGAGGACCTAATTGGGAAAAGTCATTTCATATCCAAACAGATGCCTCAAATAATTCCATTGGTGCAGTTTTGGGATAGAAAGATGAAGAAGGAAAAATGTATGCTATTTATTATCTTAGTAAAAATCTTACTCCCATTGAAAAGAATTACACCACCACTGAAAAAGAATTTCTTGTTGTGATTTATGCAATCAATAAATTCATAGACATTACATTACAAGGTACAAGATATTTATACACACAGATCATTCAACAATTAAATATTTAATGAACAAACCAAAGGTTGGAGGAAGAATAATTAGAGGGTTATTACTTTTACAAGAATTTAATATTAATATTATGGACAATCCAGATAAATCTAATGTGGTAGCTTATTTTTGTCAATACTAACCACTACAGGGGAGCAAGATCAAGTCAAGGATAACTTTCCGGATGAACAACAGCTTTGTTATTTCAGCAGAATCACACCATGGTTTGCTTTGATATGGAAAATTATCTTCAATGAGGTAAGTTTCCTCCTTTCACTAAGAAACAAATAAAGAAGTTAATCAAAACCAAAGCACAATTCAAATGGTTAAATTGAATGCTATTTAAATGTGGTCCTAATTTAGTTTTATGCAGTGTGTAAGAGAAGATGAAATCTTTGACATCCTCGAGCATGTCATGATGAACCAAGTGGAGGAAACCATTCAAAGAAAAGAACAACTCATAAGATACTTAGCACTCGATTATTATTGGTCATCTCTGCATAAGGATGTTAAGAGATATATCAAGCGGTGTGATCCTTGTCAAAGGATGGGACAACCAACTTTCACCAATGAAATGTCTCTTCAACCTCAAGTAGTGATTGAACCATTTGAGAGATGGGGATTGGATTTTGTTGGTTCCTTTAATCCTCCTTCACAAGGAAAGGAATATATTCTCAGTGTGTACCGACTATGTGGAAAAATGGGTATAAGTGCGGTATTGACAAATGCCATCAAGAAGCAGCTTGCTGATTTCCTTTGTACATTAATTATGGTGAAGTTTGGAGCACCAAGGAGCATAGTTTCGCATCGGGGGCCACAATTTATGTCTAATATGATCCAAGCTTTCACAATGTATTACCAAATCAATCATAGAAGTCATCTCCTTATCACCCACATCAAATGGACAAGTGAAGTAACAAATGGACAAGCTGAAGTAACAAGTAGAGAATTGGAAAACATCCTTACCAAAACACTTCAAATTGGGAGAAAAGATTGGGTAAAGAGACCGCCTCAAATTATCTCGGCTTATAATAAAACTTGGAAAACTACAACAGGGTTTTCACCATATGAGTTAGTCTATGGAAAAAGGCCCTTGTTACCCATTGAGTTTGAACTACGCATATCGAGGATAGCGCTTAAGGTGGGTATTGAGTCGATGCATCTCAAAAGGAAAAATCCTTCAACTCAATGAATTGGATGAATTGAGGATGGAAGCACTTCAGTAGACAGAGATAATCCAAGATCAAAGGAAGAAATGACATGACACACATATCAAGAAAAGGTAATTCAAAGTAGGAGACTGGGCATTGTTGTTTGATTCTAAGTACCAACAATTCAAGGGCAAATTGAGAACCAGATGGTTGGGACCCTATCAAATTGAGCATATATTTGACAATGGTTCTATTCACTTACTTCCCATTGATGGCAGCAGAAGAACACTCTTGGTCAATGGACATAGGTTAAAACTCTATAGGAAGCCTCCTACTAAGGATGAATTTTTTAGGAAGATTGAAGCAGACAAAAATTTGATCATATGGAAGAACCCAATTCTTCCAAAATGATCAAATAACTAGATGATAAATCCAGAATAAAAGGGAAGAAAATGAAAACCAGTAAATGACATTTTCTTCCCAAAAATAAAAAAATAAAAAATATATATAAATGAAAACAATTCTCTCGTGAGGTCAATTGAAAACCAAAGAATGGTGGTTGATCTCCTCAAATGGCTAATTCAAATAAAAGGAAATTCTTTGGAATTCCAGATGTCTTTTCTAAATGTTTTTGTTCCACTCATAGGAATGATGAGTCATCATAATGAAAGGATTACACCATCAAGGACGGTAATTATATATTTTAACTCATTTAGGGTTAGATTAAAAGTTTGCATGTGTGATTAGACTTGATTTAAAAGTTGGTATGATGAGTCATCTATTTATACATTATGATTAAAAGTGAGTAATCATGAAGATGATTTGGATGGAATAAGTGGCGGCATAGTTATCATGAGTAATCATTAGTGCAAAATCATGAAATAGTTGCAGAGAAATTTTGAGGAGAAGAAGCAAATTAGGTTTGTGTTCCACAACCAAGAACAGAGGTTCCACAACTAAGAACAGAGGTTCCATAGCTAAAATCATTAGTTCCACAACTAAGCAAGAAGCCTTACAGCTGATTTGCATAGAATCAAAGGAAATCAAATTTGAGTCGATATGGGGATTAAAAAGAAATCGGAACCAGAGTTAATGATTCCTAGCTACTCACAGATGAAGAAGTGGCATTTATCTTTGAGCAAGGCAGGATGGCTAGAGTTCCTAATTTTTTTTAAAAAGTATAACGATGAATTAGTAAGAGAATTCTTCATAAACCTAGAGCAATCTAAGACAAAGATTAGAAATATTTTTATTCATTTTTCTATGAATACAATAAGTAATGTGTTTGGAGTGCCAATTGTGCATGTCCCACTTCCTGCCAAAGGGACCTTGAAAGAACTGGTTGAAATCCTACTACAAGAAGGGGAAACTGAACCCCAATACATTTACAACACAAAGAAAATCATAAAAGTGGTCAGAAGGGCCAGTTTGCCCAAACCCTTTAATAGGGTAGCATTTTGGATAGTGAAGTATTTAACCCGTGATGGTCAATTTGGGTCCATAGGAAAAAAGTCTTGAAGATGCTCATAAATCCGAGACATGGAACCACAAAACCAAAATACATAGTAAACCTTCCAGGGTTTCTTTTTTATTCTATCCAAACCATGGCCCAAAGGTATTTTTGGGGTGTTGGGACAATCGACATCAAGGGTTAGTTTATTTGGTATGCTAGCACTATTTTCTCACAAATAAAAATGAAGAAAAAATTTGGGAAAATTTTCTTGGCAAGTTTAAGAAAAACCCTGATATTATCAGGAGGACAATACCAGCTCCATTTTATCCTTCAACTAATTTAGAAATTGATGCCCTTATAGAAGAACATAAGGAAGTGGGAAGAGAGAATATACCAAAAAGAAGAAGATCTGTGAGAAAGATCAAAACAACAAAACCTTCTTTGCCTTTGAAGAAAATTCTTTCTTCTACAGTAGCTATAGGGAGCTAATATTTGTCTCTGACGGTGATAATTCACCCATGCAAGAGCAAGAAACAAAATTAAGAAGAAGCTCTAGAAGGAAATCCACTGTTGGGCATGTTGAAATTCCCCAAAGAAGGAAAATTCATAAGAGGTCAAGGGAAATCCCAAACGGAAGGAGTGAATAGGAAAATATAGAAAACGAATCTTCTGATATTTTGGGCAACATGGCCATGACTCCTCCTAAACCAAGCCAAGCTGAGATGGACAAAGGATATGAGAGACTTGAGGAGCAGGATTTTAAGAATTGACTAAACCATCAACATTATCAAATGAAGAAGAAGAGTTGGCATCGTGGAGATGAAAAGGTAAATTTCCTTTGATATAAGAAGAATGCTCAACTCCCCAAGAAATTTCAGAGGAAGAAGAAAAACATCAGGTTAAACATGCTCTATTTTTGTCTAGAGAAGAGCTCATTATCAGGGAAAAGGATGAGGAATTGATTTCCTCAAACTCAAATTAGAACAGAGGGAAATGCTCATTGGAGAGCTAACAACTCACCATTGCTAGATTGAGGAGTTATCGCAATTAAAAACAAATGATAGAGAAAGAGGAAGAATGTCAAAATTCTAGAAAATAGAATGTTGTGTCCACAGTCTCTGCACAGACTAAGTTAACTTATTTTCCTCTCAAATAAGTATGGAATGACACTTGTAGGGAACTCAAAGAAGCTAAAACATCTAATGAAGATTTGAAGACCAAGATGGAAGAAGAAAAGAAGGAAAGAAAAGAGTGGGAAGAAAAGTTTTATAAGGAAGAAGGAGACTAATATAAATGTCTTGCAAAAATATAGATGGTCTACATTATGAGTGAAAAATTGCTTTCCTGTAGGAGGCCCTCTCCTGCATATAGTGTGTTTTTGGAAGAACAATTCATTTGTTGACAACTATCAAGGATTGCATGTGGACTTCCACATGAACTAAAAGATGAATTTGAATTCATGACAACTTATTCTTTAGCCAGTCCTGAGCAGAAAAATCTTCTGTGTGAATTCTATCTTTGTAATCTGATGCTAGAAAAAACACAGGATTTATGATCAATTTGTATGTGGGGGAAATTCAGCTCAATGCATTTTTCTCTATTCTACAAAATCAAATTGCATGGAAGGAAAGGGATTTTGAGTTTTTATTGAAAGCTAGCTCAACTGGTCTCTGCATGAGGGCTCACTATGGTAAACCTTTTTCCTTCTTCATACATTTTAGAACTCATGCCTTTGATGAATGATTCAAGATACATTATTTTTCCAACTTACAAAAATTATTGATACCTTTACCTCCTATGAGGAGGAAAATTTTGAAGATATTTATGAGGGATGCTCAAAAAGGTGGGAACTTCTTACGGTTTCCTTGAGAAGAAGGGAAGTAATATCCCCTACAAATCTGATCTAGAGTTTAGAAAGAGCAAAAGCTTTATGCACAATAATTCCTCAGATCAATGAGACCTACGGGCACATATGGATGGGAATGCGAACAAGGCCCCCTCTACCTCTCACCTCCATGAGAGAAACTCAAGATTCTACTCAATTTGAAGAGTGGCAGAGGAAAATAGAAGCAGGAGTAGGGTATAGTACCTCTAAGTTTAAGCATTGGGATATCTAGTTTTAGCCATTTGATTTGAGCAATCAAATGGAATGCAGAACACATAACCCCAATTTTGAAGAAAATTTTTCAGTAAAGGGACTTACAAACAAAGGGAATTACAAACAAGTAAGTACGGGGAAATGATGAGGCAATAATATTCCCGTTAAATGTGCAATAAATGATCTCATATTACTCTCCTTTTTATTAAGTTTGATTGCATTTTTGACTTTTATTTGATCCGATATGAGTTAGGATGTAATTGTCCATCATTTGATTGATTGTGATTCTAATGTTTAAAAGCTCCAAATTCCTGACGAAGTGTGTTGAAATTCAATTTTGTAATAAAGTAGGTCTAATTAGTCGAAGAAATGAAGTATGTAGCATTCAACATGTTTTTGGTATGTTTTCCAATACGGCTGAGTTCATTCTGTTCCAATATTAACATTCCAAGATCACCTAGTTCCGAGCTTCCAAGCTAGTTCTAGAACTCCTTTACACATTCACAGGCTTCATCACTTAGTTCTGGAACTCCTAGGTATAGCTCCAAAACTCTCACGGTTTTGATCTTTAACAATTTCCTATGGTTCTAGAACTTCTCTAAAGTTCCGAAACGATGGAAGTTTATCTATTCTAACCACATCCAGTGATTTAGCATCAACGACCCTTTCAATCAGGAAAGGATGAGAAGCATTCCAATCGCAGGTCTAGGGATAATTATCTTATAGCCATGTCGATCACGACAATCCGAGTCAGCATCTATTCTGGGCATGATTTGATTTCATCAGAATCGTAGAGACAACTATGATTGTAAATGTATATATAAGTAGACATACAATAGATAAATATAACAGAGATGATAGATATAGATATAGAATAAGTAATATAGATCAAGTACCCGTAGATCCAAAGATGTTTTGTAATATCGAATGTTTTATCAATAAATAGCCATTCTGTTTGAGAGAATTCTAAGTTGTTCAATCTTGATTTAAGGAGGAGCAAAGGCCCACTCCCCGCAGGACTAGGATATTCGTCTATTTGGTATTTATATTTCCTAAGAAAATAGATTAAATCATTAATTCGTATCACTTTTAATTCTTCTAGTTAAAATCTGTTGTATACTGCTCCTACAGTGTCTAGATAGATTCTTATTCTTCTTGCAACCGTTTTTAAGCACTCCAAGTCAGTGTGTTTATTTCCATTCGAAAAGTGTGTTTCCTTCCAACAAAGCTTTCAGTGTGTTTCTTTTCAGCAAAGTTTTTCATAGTATGATTTAAATAAGGTTTTTACTAAGAAATCCTTAAGACATTGAAAAGATCCCCCAGAAAATACAAAAATAACTACAGTCAACTACTAGATCGAAAGGATTATTTTTGTTGCATATAGTTTTAGACACACCCTTGGTTTGAATATGACATCAACATGAAGTTGATTAAATGAAGGGAATAACGACACCCATTAGTAAATAAATATAGAAAGTGACCCAAGCAACTAAGAAAGTAGATATGTAAAACCCTAAAGTGCAAAGAGATTTAGAAAGAAATTAGCTTATCTAGAGGCTGATCCGAACTATGTCATAAAATAAACTAAATATTCTGGAAGCAGGAATGAACATGCAGAGGTACCAAAAAGTACAAATCGAGCTATTTGAGTGGATAGGGGGTGCCCTGGATAGGTGGAGGGGCGCTATGGGTGCCCTAGTATGAGAAATGAGCATCCTAGTCTGTGAAAATCTATGTAACCTTCCTCTAAGGTGTCGCTGATGGTTTTTGCCTTCGTTTCTGTTGCACTAACTCGCTAACTCGCTATACCGTTGTATGTCGTTGATGATCAATTATGAAGAAAAGACCTAAAAACCCTAAGACAAGCATCAAACCCTAAAAAGGATGCATATGAAGGGGTTAGACCGACTCGCCTATCACATTGGTGGTCTTACTAATCTGAACGTTGCATTACATCTTAGTCCCGATGTAGTTCTATATGTGTGCAATCATGTCTTAGGTGTTCTTGTGCTAATCATACTTTGTGAAAGTAGTGAGCAATAACTATGTGTAGAAAATGTAATATAATGGTGGATGGAATAGAATAAACTTCCCTCTTATGCAATGTAATGCATATGAACTAACCTCAGGCCTTGTGATGGAGATAGATGGATGCAAATGGAGCCTTTGATGGATATAACCTTAGGTGATGATAGTAGTGCTTAGTTTTTGGTCCCTCATTATGGTCTCATAACTTTATATTTATATGGTTCTCTTGTTCTAATTTTGTAATTAACCCCGAAAATGTCGACCACTAAAAAGATAAGAAGCTCAAATGGTCAGAAAGTGCCCAAAAAGTGGCGGGAAAGTGTAGAAAGGCTCAGGGCACCCCAAATGGGACCAAGGCACCCGTGGTGTCCCAAGATTGGGTCGATGCCCTAGTTAAAGGTAAAATGATGCCAAACGACAAAAATAGAGTGGGTAAGTATGTGCTTTGGAGGTCAAGAGGGCGATAGAAATCAAATTAAAATGGCCAAAAGACATAAGTTAATTAGTATTTTCTTCACTCAAAAACCATATGAATAGTAGTACGAGACCGAGACTAAATAATGTCTAAAGTACATGATTTTGTGACTACACTGTATATGAGACATATATATATATATATATATATATACACATATGTATACTCACACATACGTGTACATATATGTGTATATGCATATGGCTATCATTGGTTATCCTAGTGACACGATCGAATAACCTCATATGATAGACCATATATACACCATGATCTCACCCCCACATGCCAAATCACCGCCTTGCCCGATGGCACCAAACACATATAGAATTATACATACATATATACATGTATGTATGTTTTTATGTATGAGTATGTTTATGTATTCGAGTAGGTGTCATAACACATTCATTGACTAGCCAACAAAGTAAAGAGTATATAGACATTTTTATCTCTCTTATGTGGTATACATAGTGTGTATATGATCAACAACAATACCATGATAATACAAAGGTCCGAGTATGTGAGACTAATACATATACATATGTATATGTATACTGTACATATATATGTATATGTATATGTATATGCATATGTATAAACATACATATATACATACATACATACATACATACATACATATATATATATGTATGTATATGTATATGTATATGTATATGTATATACATATATATATCTACATATGTATACATATATGTATACATATGTATATGTATATATATATATACATATACATATACATATACATATACATACATACATATATGTGTATGTATGTATGTATGTATGTATGTATGTATGTATGTATGTATGTATGTGTATGTATTTGAGTAGGTGTCACAACACATTCATTGACTAACCAACAAACACTAGAGTATTGAAAATTTTCATCTCTTATGTGGTATACACACATTGTGTATATGACCAACAACAATACCACATGATAATACAAAGGTCTAGGTATGTGAGACTAATACATATACATATGTATATGTATACTGTACATACATGTATAAACATACAAATACGTATACGTGTGTGTGTGTGTGTGTGTGTGTGTGTGTGTGTGTGTGTGTGTCATATCACATTCATTGACTAGCCAACAAAGTCAAAAGGATAGATAGTTTTTATATCTCTTATGTGGTATACACACACACTTTGTATATGAAAAATGACACTACCAAGGTCCAAAGGTATGATGAGACCATTACTTGTACATATGTATATGTATACTCATACATACACGTATATATTTATGTATATGGATATGCATATGCATGTATAAACATACACATATATAATATACATACATATATATATATATGTATGTATGTATGTATGTATATGTATGTATACGTATGTGTATGTATAAGTAGGTGTCACAACACATTCATTGACTAGCCAACAAAGACAAGAGTATAGACAGTTTTTTATCTCTCTTATTTGGTATACACATAGTGTGTATATGACAAACAACACTATCATATGATAATACAAAGGTCCAGTATGTGAGACCATTACATATACATATGTATATGTATACTCGTACATACATGTACATATATATGTATATGCATATGCATGTATAAACATACATATACAAATAAATAAATATATGTATATGTATATGTATATGTATTTAAGTAGGTGTCTCATCCCATTCAGAGGATCGCATGACCCCATGTGATAGACCATAAGATGCCATACAAGATGTCATACATGCAACACCCATGTGTGGGACCTAGTTTTGCTTCCGTGGCTTCTAGTCAAGACAACCCAATCACAACCAGTGTCGTGACTCGCCGCACGCACATGCTAGATCCCAAGGCATCCCAAGCAAAAGAAAAGTGAAGGAAATGATGATAAAAGGCGGCATGCATTTAAGAGGTGTAATGCATCACTTTGGTTTTCATTACCTTGCATATATATGTATATGCATATGCATATGCATATGCATGTATGTATGTACATATATGTATGTGTATATGTATACGTATGGATATGTATGTGTATGTATAAGTAGGTGTCACAACACATTCATTGACTAGTTACCCCCAAAGGAGGAAGAAGGTGAAGAGAAGGAGCTTCCTCAAGGAAAGGAGCTCATAAAGATGAAAAAGAGTTGGATTTTGTATGAAACATGATTGTACATATATAAAATAAGCTTATTTCGATTGAATCTTGCTTTCATTGAAAGTTTGATGGTATGAATCGAAGACTGTGGATTCTCTTTTGGGACTCATGGAAGTCTGATTGTTATCTTCTTAGGATGTTTTGTTAGGTGATTGATGATGGTAACTCCTTTCAAGTATGAAGGTTAAACTCTGAGGATGAATGCATATGATTCAAGAACTAACAAGTGCACGATTGAGCATTAAGATAAGGATTGCATCAATTGTAGGAAGTTAAAAATGGCTTGGATAGAGAGTGAAAATGGTATTTTATGATGTTTTCTCCATTCACTGATTTGAGAATAATACTCTTCATTGTGAACTGTGGTTGTAGGGGTCATTGCTATATAATCAACTATGTATATGTGGTAAGAAGTTCCTTTTTTAGATTTAACTTTTGATGAAACCAATGAGATCTTCCATTTGTATGTTTAGAAACTCTTGAGAAGACCATGACAGTGACTGCACATGTCAGAAGTTTTTGATCTTCTCGGGCCTATGCAGGTTACCCGGTTAGGGTTTGATGTTAATACAAGATTTGAAGCTTTAAAAAATCAAGTTTGGGTCTGGAAATGGAAAGAGAACACAAAGTGGCAAGGACATTAAAAGGAATATTGAATAAATTTAGAGTTTCGTTGGTTAAATAAGGAGTTATCCTTACCAGCTCACTATGTCTAGGGTCCTATGGAGTTTTCAAGTAGCATAAGATCATTTTTAATGCCGGTGGTTCCATACGTATATAATATTTTTCCAAGAATATAACAGAGAAAAAAATAGGTGACAAATTATGGGAATGGAAAGTCATGGAGTTAATAGAAGGAAGTCTTATGCCAGAGTGCGACATGAACAAAAAAACCTCAAAATAAGAACATGTAAAAATTTAGAGGCTCCCTTTTTTACAGGAAAAGATTTATTAAATTTTAGGCTCTTAGTATTGATTCATATTTGATAAAAGTTTATGAAACCTATATATAATGGAAAATGGGGACCCTAAACCCTGAAAAACAAGGGCATAAACTTGAAAAAAATACTCGAATGTGTTGTGAACTTAACTTGTAGCCGACCGGGAAGTCGGAGTCGATGCAAACACTAGACCAAGCTTCTACAAGAGACACCAAATGGTACTGATGGAGGAGCTTTTGTGAGAGATTGTGTAAATGTGGGAGGCAATGGGGGAGACATGGAGACGATGATGACAGAGGGAGCATTGAACTCAAGGGATGGAGGTGGCGGCATCCTATTAGGTCAGGCGTGACCAACATGCCAACTCACCCCAAATCTCATCACTTTCTTGGTGATGGGTTCCAAAGTGGCAACATTTTGCTCGACGATATCGTGCCATGCTAGCAGGGACAGTTTGGAAAGGTATGGTGTATATGCATAGTGTATATGTACGGGGATATGCGATGTGCATGGGGCTCATGTGATCATGTCATTAGGATAGCCTTAGGCCTCTATTAGCTCTGTTCCTTGGGTAAAGTGATATCATAAAAGGACATTGGTGGGGTTTCATGAAAACTAGTGTTGTGCCCTGCGCTATGCGGCTACCGGCAACTATCTCCTCCCAACGACCGACGCTTCTCATTTTTCTCACATAAACTGCAAAACCACATAAATAAATAAATATTTAGCATTATATTATGCTTGGATGATTTTTTTGATAGAAAACTAGTGGGGGCTGACAAACCATATGGGCTAGTGCGTAAATCCTCTAAATTAGAACTATAGAAGATGTTTCCATCACGAAAAAATATGAGCTTAGCCTTTGAAATACATTTATTGTTAATTTAATCTAAGCTCCAGCACACAATCAATAAGCCACTGCAAACAGTTGGTGACGTAACAGTGATAATGGCGTTTTACAAAATAAAGAACCCACCTGGCTTTGGTTGGGGTTTGGCAACGTAGTCTTTATTTTTTGTTCTCATGTGGAAGGAAAAACCAGCGCCGTTAGACCATTCGACTAGAGAAACATAGCTCGCATTCTCGAACCCCCGTCCATGTGACCGAGGGAAAAAGCATGCTACTCGCCGCTTTCGTTTGAGTATTACCTTTCACCTGTCACAACAGTAAATTAGTTCCCTTTAATTAAAACGAACAAAAACTGATAAGCAATCGTCAAATTATGAAAACACTTACCACTTAAGCAATCGTCAATGGGTGCCGGTTCAAGACTCCTGTGCTTGCATCTGCTGTAAGCCATTATAAACTGACTCAACTCCATACAGTACTGTGGTTTCATGAAGAAAATGCATCGTCATTTCTTAGAAGGGGTATATGAAACACCATTGCCATAGCCTTGGTGTCAACAGTATAGTTTTTCTTTAAAAATTGGCCGACACAATAAAGAAAAACATGCCAAAGCAATTAGGGATTACTATGCATTAGGGTTTCAATAAAAATCACTTGTCCAAAACACCACATTCACTGTCCATCATTATAAAGAAACAACTGCAGGACATGGAAGCAGGGGTTAAATTTGACGGCCACCTATGCCTGTCAAACATATTTTCAGTGACGGTCATTTTTAATACCGCCCTTCAAATATACAAAATAATGTCAATTATAGTATTTATTTTATATTTATTTAGTTATTTTAAAGATATATTTGAATATATTTTTATAATTTATGTATACATATATATAAAAATGATGGTCAAATTTTAAATATGCAAGTTACGTGTGACGGTTATTACAAATATTTGCAAGTATTTTACGGTTAAAATAGCAAAAAAGTCTAAACGGGTGTCAAATTTAACTCCCGATCATGGAAGCATGCTAATTTTTTTCCGCCCATCTAATCGCACTGTAAGAGACCAAGGTCCTTCCCATTATGGCGATACCTTTCTGAGTACTTATACAAACGCTTAGATTGGTATAATAATTGTATAACTAATATAATATTATTTTTATTTAAAATAAAAGGTCAAATGATTCAACCCTTCTTATCAAGAGGGATTCTTTTTTAATGTGAAAGTGGGCATATAACTAGCAATTGCAAATGAGTTGCAAGTTACGCCGGAGAGGGTTTGAATTTTGTGTGTACAATATGGTTTGGATGCAATCTGAAGGTGACTTGTATTTGTATTGCATTACAGTTGGGTGTTGTCTATATAAATGTGGCACACTTTTTTTTAATATGAAGGTTGGAACCAAGATCCGGGAACACTATTGTGGGTATGATGTGGGCAGGAGTGTGCACATGCCTTGTACGTCGTGTGACAATTTTGTGTTACAAAGTCTTTTCTCCTCTTCCTTGCATGCTTTTACATTCTTTGTATATGTCATTCTTGCATAGCGTTCAAACATAAAAGCTGGTAAGATTTGCAGATCTTTGATGGCACGAACTCTTGACATTGCTATGAATGTTAGTCCTTGGCGGTCAACATTTTCGATGTCTACTATGGCCTTGTAAAGAGTTAGGCCTTGTGATTTGTGGATGGTGAAGCCCCAAGACATTTTTAGTGGGATTTGGTGACAATTTCCACATGTGACAGGAGGTAGGGCAAGTGTGTTTGGTTGAGTATGTCCCATAGGGGACCTTGGTAGTGTTTGAAGTTGACAACAACAAAGGATGGCAAGTCCGGTGGTTGTGTTTCTAGATTATACATGACATCTGTCACTTGCCCTAGTGCACCATTAACCAATCCTGAGCTAACCCATAAGTTAGATGTCAACATGACCTCTTTTCCGATGCATAGGAAAACTACCGGGTCCAGCTTTAGTGTCATTGATGTTTGAGTTAGAGTTATGTTTGTTTTGTTTTGCATGCTCTATTGCAATTGGTACATGTAAGGATTTTAGCATTTGTGTAACGCCTGCAAAAATGACGTTCTAAGAACACGCTTTAGTCCAACACTTAACCCGAAAATGCAACTATTTTTTTGTTTAAGTTAAAGAGAAGGTTATGATACAAGGATACAACAAGGGTACATTAATTGATAGTTTTATAGAAGGTAACAAGGATTAGTTTACTTAATTAAATATGTTATTTTCTTCGATTAAGTTCATTCCTAACAAGGTTAACCTTATGCTAAATTATTAAATTCATTGCATTATTAGCTTAGAGATCTTTAATAAATTTCTAGGAAGGCGGCGGTCCTATGTTTGTCACCCGACAGTATGGCAAATCCTATCACTTATGACATGAATTCCACAGACTGCGTGCTATGTGTGAAATTTTTCCAAACACACTAAATTCTAAGTTGTAAAATTTAATCTATTTCTACCAGCAAGTAAGATGAATATAAATACTAAGGATTGGAATAACAAAGCTCACTTTGGTGAATCTAAAAGCATTCTTTCATTTATAACAAAGGGGGTAGGGTTTGCCCCCAAATTTAAACCCAATACACTTAAATCTTGGAATAAAAACTAGATTGGAGGAGGAAAGTCCTCCCAATCCTTGAAGGAAATAGATTACAAAAAAATAAAACTAAGCTAAACCTAGACTAAATCTTCATGTAGAATCCTCCATAGCTTCTTCCCTTTGCTCCCATGGCTTCCTCCTCTCCAACCTGTAATTTTAACAAAAGAAAATGAACCAAATGAGAAGAATAGAATGAGAAAGGTTTTAATAGACTTTCATAAGGATTTTTAGGGCTATGTTGAGAACCCTAGGATCTAGTGGCTAAGATGGATTTGATCCAAGGGTGGAGAATTGACCCTACCCTTTTTAAGAAGAAATGTATTTTAAATGTTTTAATTTAAAATCCTTAAGGGTATGTGTAGAAGAATGAGTGGGGCCTTTTGATTTCCTAGGGGTGTAATGTTTTCTTACCCTTTTAAACCCTTAGTGGGTGTAGGAAATTTATTAAAGGATCTCTAAGCTAATAATGTAATGAATTTAATAATTTAGCATAAGGTTAACCTTGTTAGGAATGAACTTAATCGAAGGAAAGAAAATATTTAATTAAGTAAACTAATCCTTGTTACCTTCCTATAGAACTATCAATTAATGTACCCTTGTCTGCATCCTTGTATCGTAACCTTCTCTTTAATTTAAACAAAAAAAAATTAGTCACATTTTCGGGTTAAGTGTTGAATGAAGCATGTTCTTAGAACATCATTTTCATGGGCGTTACAATTTGTTTATTGTGCTTTCTTATGAGGTCCTTTGTTTCAAATAGGTGCTTCTCAGTTGTGAAGATGGATTGCTCTGAGGTAGACATGCATGACTTTGTACATGACATGAGAAGAGACCAATCCTTAACGGTGCTTTTATGCATTTATGTTGGTCAACATTTCTCCGAATTCAAGTTATGTGGGTTAATCCTTGTTTCATAAATTTTGTGTCCAAGGTGATCACTATATCAAAAGCATGCCAAAGGGAGCTGCCTATTTTGTTTCCTGCATATAATGGTACATCGTTGACCGAGGGAGCTGGCCTAAGTCACCCACCAAAATCATTGACAATTTCTCTTGTGTGGTTACTCTGTTGGGGGAATGCCTCACGAAGTCTTTTGTTGATGTTGTTTAACATTAGAGACCTATAAAGCTCATTTCATCTATGAGTATGTACTGTATGGCACTCATACGCTCTTGGAATATTGCTAGGGCTTGGCCTTCAAGAGGTTTCATGTCGGAAATGGGTATTCGGAGGAAGAATGTATAGTAGATGATTTTATGTTGAATGCAACAATACCTATTAGGGCTAGTACAAGAATGGAAGATTTAATTTTTCCTATGATATTTTGAAGCCCATTTCGATGCATTATATGAGGTATGATTTTCCTGTACTCAGCGGTTCCTTGAATGATCATCTTCAATGGTGGGTGTTTCCCTTGTTGAGTTGCATGGGAAATTACAATTGAGTATGCAAGGTGTTGTTTTGATGATAGTTGGAGAGTGTCTAATTGGGTAGGTGGAGAAATAAATG